>OZ014441.1:5324057-6053750 GCA_963966035.1 Acleris laterana
AAAGAATTGCTTTGTAAAGAATTTCAAATCATGACCCTGCTATTTTTAATTATGGTATCCCCTCCCACATAACCTGGATTAATGCCCATCTCATGTCGCTGGATTTCATGTAAGTAGGAGATTCCCCAAAATGACCCTAATCAACCTGTCATAACGCCTTTTTGAGATGTTACATAGATATCTACAAAACACTTCGACACCGCTACAATTTCAGTATGTTTGCCGTTTTATAGGGTTGAGAAATCTTTTATCCTACATTCAAACTATAACCTTTTTTTTTTAAGCTAATCTAAAATAGAGCCTAGTTAAATGTATTCGCTGACTCTGCTCCTGATTTCATCCAGTTGTTTATTTAAACTGCGGGTCGCGACCTCTCTGGGGTCAACAAACTGTTTTCTTACCATTAGCTTTAGATCTAGTTGGTTCCAACGATGCTAAGTTAAATAAGACCCTAACAATAGAGAAGCAGAAAAGCTTAGGTAACTTTTGCTCCGTCCGCGTAAATCTCGTTTAGGTACTGCTTTGAAAACTGTCGTAATCTTTTGAGACTAAAATAATTCTGTGTGTTGTAAATAAATGAGGAACAAAGTCCAAACGTCATCGAAACTTTCCCTAATAAAATATATGTCAATGTCAGATCTTCAATGTAATTTACCTTAATTTGAAATTTTGAACCAATGATACCACCTGAGAAAATAAAAAGCCTTATTTAACTTAACGACATTCAACGAGTTAAGAGCCAGTAACACTTAATGGCCCATTATGACGTTTATGTTAATGCCGTCATTATACTAATGACACCGCAATTATTCCATTTGTAATTTAACACTAATTATAACGTCGTTCGTTTAGTCGTTGTTTTGTTTGACAAGAAAATGTCAACGTTATTTTTTATGCTGGAGTTTGACGAATCGAGTGTTTCTGTCGGGAGATTAGTCCAGTCTGAGTGATCTTAGGAAATAATTCTATCGTTAATTTCGTCCTTAAGTCGGGTACATAATTAAGTTGATGTACCTAGGTACTATTTATAGGCCCTAGTTTGTACCTAGGGTCTATTTATTGTGTATTTTATAGATACTTTGATTAGGGTTAGTTTATTTATAAATATAAAGTAAGATCTTTTGCTGTCCTACACAGCCGTACATAACCGCCGAGTTAATAACGTGTGTTAAAAGAAAAACTAAACAACAGACCTTGCTTATTAAACTGATTAAAGATTATTATCCAATTAAAAGACAACGGTGACTAATCAATGATTCAATAATGACCATCACGCGTACGAATGACGGCAGGGCGGGGATTCTCATCAACTCTGTGACAAATTCACCTGCATTACCCGGCCAGTTGACGTAACCCCGCGTGCTCGTAGGCCCAGCAAAAGTTAGTTAACTACTGATTTTGGTTGATTGTTCCGTTTTCGAAACAGCTCGTCCAAAGTCGGTAGCTATCTAACTCTACCTTATGCATACGAGGACGCCGGACTACTTAAACTAGCCGGTTATTGATCCGTCGAATGGACATCCAGACCCAGGCTAACTTGACGGCGTCGGCTTGTCATTATAAGTGTTCTCATTAGAAAACACTTGTTATACGCTTCGTTAGCTAATCTGTGGAATCGGCAAAAAAGTGATCTATTTGCTAACCGAGGTTTGAAATTCTTGTTCACTGGCAAGCAATGTGCAGTGTTCTGTCAGATGCATGTCAATTATTGTTGAAGTGTTTTTGAATTTATAAGATCGCTTCCGATATGCCTTTAGCTATGACTGGTTATCAATTCCGAACTTAACAGGATTGGAGCTTAACCAGCCAACAAAGCTAGTTCTTAGGGTGGGAAATGCATTTTCTCAAAAATGTCCGGAAAATCTTGACATTACTATGTACATATTGAGACATCGTTTTCTGACAGTTGCCCGCAATGTTGCATACAAATTTAATTACTGCCTAGCTTGTAACTTTTTAAAAAGTGAAAAGGGCCATATAAAATAAAATCGAAACATAACTTTTTTATCTGTGTCTTGATTAGCCTGGAATAGCATTTGTTTTTTTTTTATTTTGAAAATTGTTGCGTTTTTCGTTGTCATAAACAAGAAGGCACTAAAGAGTGCTGGTTTTTTCACGTGAAGTTTCTGTTTGTATTCAATTGAAAAAATAAATTTAAGCCATGAAGATTTTACTCCAACACTTTTTTCTTGCGAATTTTGAGAAAAGCACAAGTTTTAAATTCTTAACTTCATGTGTTTTGTTGTTTGTGTGTTGCATGTTGCATTTATTTTTGGAATTGACCACCAGATTGGTTTGAAAATGTGATCTAATAAAAAACATCTTAGCCTGATCGTGCGAAATGTGGTTACAGAATTAACAACAAGTTTTTAGAGTTGTTGGAAGTTCTGTAGTTCTGCCTACCCCACTGGGAATGAAGGCGTGAGTGCATGTATGTATGTATGTACCTGTGTATAAAAAACATGAAAAATATATTTCTCTAAAAAAAATCAATCTAACCAGCATTGCTAGCCTAACGCACTCGCAATGTCAATTGGCTTCAAAGTGGAACAATTGTTTTCATTTTGTATGCAGACAAGCCTTCGATTTTCAAAATGAAAACTAGTGCGATTGCGAGTGCGTTAAGCAATAGCCCCTCAGGTTTCCGAGCCCTCTTAAAGCTAGAACCAATCTTCGTAAATATACTTAACAAACTCTACCGTGAGTGAGTGACTGACTTACATAAGCACAGCTGAAATCGCTGGACACAGACACTTCATATTTGAAGGGAATATTCCTTGCGTACCCTTAAGTAAGGATTTTACATAAATGTGCCCCCTGACGGGAAGATAGGCGGAAAAGTCACGGGTGCCCTCTAGTAAACGATATAAAGTTACCACTTCGATGAGTTATGTGAACCGATATCTCTTCCGCGTCATTTGGCATTTGTTTCATCTAAATTAGTCCGTAGGAAGTGCCCGAGAGGTTCACGCTACGCTGCTCGCATAAATTAAGTTCGCATAATTATATGTTGATATATTGTAAGTTACTTAAATGGTGCTTTTTATGTTAGTCTTGGTATAGGTATTATTATTTTGGTTTTTGTTTGGGATTCGAGTATTTCGGTTAATTTAAAAAAGATCTTTATAAAATTACTAATACGGAATGGCAAAATATGACAGCAGAGATACTTTGAAATATGCTTGTTGAGCCATAAAAGAAGATAATAAAAGCATTGACACTAGAGAAGTTGCATTCTACAATCGTTAACGCTTGCAGTTCAAAGTATATGTAAAGGATTGACGTAAATTGTCGTGCGTTCCGTTCCGTTATGTTAATCCCATACGTTTTAACAGTCGTTAACTTCATAAGGCCCAACGTCCTAAATTTAGTACTTTACTTGACCGACACAATATTATTTTTCGAACTAACTAAATTTGACGTGGGCCTTACGAGGTAACTATAACATTGCAGAATGCATCTTGTGCAATCTCTAGAAATTATATATTATCCAACAATACGATCAAGAGTATTTTAAATTCTCTTATGCCTGTAATAATATAAACGAGTCAGATATTTTTGAGCCCTACTTTATATAATTTTTAAATAAATGTAATTCTTAGGGCCTGTTTCACAATCGACAAGTAAATTTATCTGTCACATAAAGTTGTCTCTCTCCTTGTCCATTTTCAAGTGTACGACAAAGAAAGGGCTAAACTTATCTGTCAAATATCCTTTACTTGTCGATTGTGAAACAGGCGGTAAACCTTGTATATTTATCTAACGACTAGCGACCCGCCCGCGCTTCGCTTCGGTTTATGTGAGTAAGATATATAGCCTATAGCATTCCTCAATAAATGGGCTATCAAACACTGAAAGAATTTTTCAAAACGGACCAGTAGTTCCTGAGATTAGCGCGTTCAAGCAAACAAACAAACAAACTTTCCTGCTTTATAATATAATATTAGTATAGATATGGTTATATCTAAACGTTAGACACTAACTAGTTTACATCGCATCCATCATAGTCCCAGGGCATTCGCAGCGGGTCGAAATTTTAAAATTACCCCCACGCGGCGTAAGTTGGAAATTTTTAATTTCTCTCAACTTTGTCAATTTGCGAGCATGCACTGCGGAGTTTCGCGCGTAAATTCAAAACAAACCTTAACAGCGGAGTTTAAGGGTTAAATTGACTTTATGTTGTAGTGTACACTAGGGTTGCCACCTTTCTTATCAATATATAGCATTATGGTGAATTATAGGACCAAAAAATATAGTACAAACATCAAAAATATAGTACATTTTCATTTATATTTTAAGACATATTTTTTGTTCAAACTCGTTCAGAAACATCTTTATAGACCAAAAATTATTTATGTTACCATATTTTAAGACTCTAATTTCGAAATTATATTGTTCTTCAAAATAAAGTATTTTAGCGTACTTTATGTCTTTCATATATTATAAAGTACGGACAGCCGAAATATAGTACAATACTATATATTATAGTACGGGTGGCAACCCTAGTGTACACCCACTGACTAATAATTCAGCTGAAGCTTCTGACGTGTCAGTTATCCGTAAACGTGTCGCAAACAAGTCTAACAAAAAGAAACGGGACTGCATGGGTCCATACCAATTTTTACATCGAAACATCTATACACGAACGTATCATTAATTACACAGAATTTTCATTTCTCGCCGCGTTATTTTGTTTTTGGTAGTCACACGTCTAACTTAACCTTACCTACGTAATTTGTTTAAGGTATCCTAAAAACATCATGGTTTCAGCAGAAGATAGCGTTCGATGACATGATACAATCGATGAAGTGAAATTATATAAAATAATGGGTTCGGTACCGCTTTGATATTTTCGTCTATGTAGTTCTTTATGTTAAATACCCTCCCTTGTTATATAGGTACGGTCGGCCAAGAAAGTGGTCTACCAGTTTTGATAAAAGTTTCTGTGAGATCTAAAATCTGATAGCTAAGGTTATTTTATTTTTATTGCATAGAGAAGACAAACGAGCACACAGGCCACCTGATGGTAAGTGGAAACTGTGACCCATAGACATTCGCATTCACAAGACTGCAATGCAATCCTAAGACTGCAAATGCGTTGCCAACCCTGTGGACTAAGATGGAATGCCTCTATGCTAGTCTAAGGTTGACACTTGTCACTGTCATGATCTTATTGCAAGGGAAAATAGAACTTTTGGTACCATGACGTGCAAATGAACTTCAACCAACCACATTTTTGGCCGACTGTACTTTCTTACAGAGTTTTAAATCAGCCATTTTGGTATTTTAAAATGGGAACGGTAAAACATCATACTTTATCATTTTCATGTGTCATAGGCGTCATATTTGGTGTAGAACTAAATTATTGTGCGGACTGAAAGAAAAACAACAATTAATAAAAACCGGCGGAACAAAATACTCAATACGCGAGCCCAGTTCGTTATTGACCTGTATGTTTCAATTGCGTAAACTTTATTGTTTCTATTTTTTATCCGACTGTACTAAAATAATATTTGTTAGCAAACTAGCGTTCGATGTATGAAATTAGGATCCAATATGGGGAAAGAAAAGCAAACTCTCAAAAATATTCAGTTACTTATTCAGTTTGAATTTCAAAACATTGCGTAGGAAGAAAAAATATTTTAATCGCTAGTTAAGTTCCTGTATAACTTTTTTTAAATTGTATTGGTAACTAACTGTTAATAACCGGGTAAATTAAATACCCCCTGGTAGAAAAGGAGGGATGTTATCAGTAACTTGTTTGCCTACGTTTTTCCGTCTGTCTGTCCTGACCGTTTGTCGCTTTATTACTCCTTATCAGATTGACCGATTTAAAAGCGATCTTAGCTAAGTTAAGTCTGATGGAAATCGATACAGAGAGATATCAGCTTTGAAAGTGAGATTGCGGTAACTTCGGGGTTCTTTAAAAAAAATACAATTGGATAAAGTAACATGTATGTGTTACCGTAAAACGGGGTGAGTTAGGATTAAGGGGTGAGTAGAGACACAACCTAAAATGAAGCATATGTTACTAATTATAAGACTGAAATTATTTCCAATAGACGTAACGTTATTGTCCATTTAATACTTGTTATTACTTGTAACAAGTTATGACTTATTTTAAAACTGCGCCGAGCAAACGCTGAGCGTCCAGTGGCGCCCTCATTAGGTACTATTATTGTGTTTTCTAATTAACTCAAGAATTTCCTTGGAATCAGACGAAATGTTTTCGGAGTGCAAGTAAAAACAGAAATTATGGGATACGTAACAAACTTTAATAACAATTACCCTTTAAGTAGTCAGCTTAACGGGAAAAGTGGCCACTTTTTTCCGTTAAGTTAATAACTCGAAGTTGAATTGTTATTAAACTATATGATATACCCTATAAGTTGTGTTTTCATTTGTAGTACAAAAACATTTCGTCCAATTTCAAGAAAATACTTTAGTATATTAGAAAACACAATAAAAGTAATGAGGGCGCCATGACTGTACATCCGGCGTACGCTCGGCGCAGTCTTAAGTTGTGTCCCTTCCCTACTCACCCTTTACGGTATACCCATTTGAGAATTATTTTAGTGTTACGGTTGCCAACGCCGAACAAATATTTGACAAGGTTAACATAACGTAACTTATTGATGAGGTTTTTATTGGACAAACGAAATGAAATTAATACATTTCGTTTGTCTTCATAATAATGCGCAAATAAAACTAAATGTAAGACATTGTAAAAATAAACTAAAGTAAAACCTTAAATCTAAGAATGCCTGAGGTATTGTACCAATGATTCTGGCAGCATTTTCTCGTTGAATGGTTAAACTAATTCGTCAATGAGTCTCTTTGACATTTGCTTAAATTCGATAAAAATTGAGAATAAGTAGACCCATGGGTTAGGATTTGTAAATTACGATTATTGTGCTTAAACGCGCATCGCCAGTAGCGCCAATGAAAAGCAGTTAAAAAACATGTTTTACACTAACACTTATTAGGGCGTCTCGCTTGAATAAAACCAGGATAGTAGAGCACTCCCGACGATTCCTCGTTGCACACAAACAACCCATTGTTATTCAACCTCGTTACCAACTTTACTTTTAATTACAGCCAGCTTTTCGAATTATTACTTTCCAAAGGTCTTATCTTGCTCAAGAGTAAAATCGCAAAAGCGATCTTTGGTGACACCGAATGAAGTTCAAAATCTCTTATAAGACTTTTAGTGACACACAAGTTCGAAGGCATGAATTCGATTTGTGTATTAACACACGTGACGCGTTCTTAATTTAAAATATTTCAAACTTCGAACACGAAGTTGAAGAGAAATAATGTTCTCGCGTAATTTGTTCTGGCACATGTCGGGCGATGCGTTCAAGTTTTGTAATTTAATATTGTTGCCAGCTTTATTGAAATTAATTTCTTACCTGACCTTTTTATAAGCCATGGAGCACAGTTTTTCCTTCTCATGTTTTTACCTTACCTACCTAAGGAATTAAATAAGAAGGAACAAGCAATAATAAAAGTAAAAAAAACTCAAATCTTACAAGGAGTTTTGGAAGAAAAATACGGATCTTTTATGCCTGCCTAGAATAAATTACATTATGCACAAGTCCCTTAAAGTACTGTTTAATTGTGCTTCGGTTGGCTTTCTTTTTTCTTGAGCTAGATCTTGTTAGCTAAAGTTTACTTAAATAAGTAAGTATAAATAAAAGTCTTCAATTTGAGATTGACCTTATTTGACCCTGTTTAAAATAAAAGACACGTTTAAACATTGCGAGCAATCTTACTCTTACTACATAGATATAGGCAGCAGAATGTCAACCACCAACGTAGAGCTATATTGAACCTTATTCTCCAACTACTTAAAAGCAGCATGTGTTGGCCTATAGTCTGGTGTTTCAAGGAGATATCCTTGCTAAGCAATATCCAAATTTGTACAGCTTGGGTCAATGACAATACACACAAGTGTTCAAATATTATAAGTATTAAAAAAGATACTACTTATGCAAGTACGGAACGCATTATTGGTATCATTCAAAAATGTTCATGCCGAATTAATCCCAATTTCATGTTCATTTGTCAATGTCGTTTTTGTAGAGACTTCTCGGAATCATTGAATTCTCAGTAAGTAATTATTAGTTGTCTGTAGTTTTTAGAGGATTTTCATTCATTCTTAGAGAATAAAGTGAGTATGTAATGTCATTACATGACTACACATTGGGTCATCAAGCACTAAATTAGCATATAATGTAACTGACATTTTGTAAACAATAGAAAAACATACGTTTACTCTAATTGCATAATGTAAACGCCTAAACGGGTGTTCACACGTGAACAATATACGAGGTCTTCGGGCGGCCTCGACCGCTTTACTATTGTGTCGTGTGGAGAGATCTGTAGCTCACTCTAGGTCAAGAGTGGATGACTAAATTCAGTACTATTATGAAAAAAAATATGAAGAAATGTTTATTTTTGTTAAAATTTAAGAACATAAAATTGTGCAAAGGTTGGGACCCCCTAGTAAGTAAAAGAATACCTGTGACAGGAGACCCCGCTCTTCCATAACATAATAGGGTTATAAATTTAAAATACTTTATACTTAAACATAAACAGCATTAAGAATTAACATTTTTAAGTGGTCTACAATTTTAATCTCTAATTATGAAATATGTATGTGTATTTGTGTGCGTGTGTGTGTGTGTGTGCGTGTGTGGTGTGTCTTTGCGTGTGTGTGTGTGTGTGTAGCTAAACAAAGATAATTATATAATGTCAATCAATTTTTATTTAGGACGGCTTCGATGTCTTCATAGCTCAGAGTTTTAAGCCAATCAAACACAGTTTTCTTACAATTAAATAGTCTTAAGGGATAGATATTAATATTTTTATTTATTCTATTATATACACGAGCGGAAAGGGCCGGGAATTGATTACTGGCAAATTGAGAATTACTAGGGGGGAGTGGGCCTACATCGTGATTTCTTCTTCGTGTTAACAGGAGTGGGTTAAATTTTAGAGATTTGTGTACTTTTACTACGGTCTGGAGGATGTACAATTTTCTCATTGATCTAATAACTGTAAAAATAAACTAATTACATAAGAGAAATATTTTTCATTACGAACCTCGTAATATGATATTAGTTTGATTCTGCTGGAAGGATTTGTTAATGTGGTTGTTATGGGCATTTTGAATTGGAATCGGTTTTGTAAGATCTCGAAACAGTACAAAAATTAGACTGCTCATAAAACATACTAAAGTAGAACATGTCAATAAACCAAACCACGGTAAGAGTTACGAAACAACTCAAAATAAACAACGCTAACTGACTCATTACCAACAAAGCATTACCTTAATGCCGGCTGTACACACTCGCCGAGAGACTCCGAGACAAACCAAGAGGGACTGTGTACATAAAGCTCTCATCTGGTCTCGCTCGCTTTCGTCTCGTCTCGCCATGTCTCGGTCGCGTTCGGTTTCAGCCCGAGTCTCGGCGAGAGGCTCTCGACGAGTGTATACAGCCGGCATAAAATCTTAACCGCATTTTAAGCCAAGGTTTCCTTATTTCTATTCAAACATGACTCGATTCAGTGTTCTTGGCCTGTATAAATATACCATAGTGACATTTTTGTACGAAATTCCATCTTTCAATAATAATTTAAAACCGTGACGCTCACTAAAATTTCGAAACGTACCTTTAAGTTTGTCCTTGTTTTTTCGTAATAGGTAGTCATTGAGTACAGTTTGTATTGTTGCAGGCCCCGATGCCGTTCTACGCCGGCGACCCCAATAGGTTCCCGACGACTTGGCAGACCGACCCTTCACAAGGTAATTGTATACTACTTTTCAATGGCAAACTAAATGTCAACGGTGGAAGGTACGTAACGCTAAGAGTGTGTAAGTAATAATTATCTCTTTATTTACTCTTATCGTTAGTATCTCGTTACCGGTAGTGAGTGACATCAAATATAGCCAAATGAACGATTGTTTTCTTTTTTATTTTCTTTGCTTAAATCAATACACCAATTGACATTTTAGTTTGCCTGATTTCTATATCTTGAAATGAACAAATCTCATTGAAATCTACAGTAAATGTTGTGTTTGCGACTCCAGGTTGGCAAAACCAGTTCATCCAGCAGCTTCCAACCCAGACGGGGCAGACGACGCTGGACTACCAGGGTAACCACACGGCGTACGCCTCGTCGCCGCACTATCAGGCCAACACCACGTACACCGTCCAGAACGTCGCCGCTACCTTCGATGTTGCCAACAACACGTATTACCAGGCGGGATTACAAGCGGTGCCGGCGCAGCGGCCTCCACCCAGCCGCGCTTACACGCCTGTCCCGTCCCCGCGCGCACCGCACTACCCCGAGTACCAGCAGCAGTACGCACAGCAGGCCGCCACGCCCGGTGTCACCAGCGGCGGCGACTCCCGTCCTGCCTCCGCCGCCTCCTACCAGAGCGCCGCGCCCACCACGGCCGCGTCGTCCTACAGCGTCGGTCAGCAGACCTACGAGCGCAGCGATTACTCCGACCACACCGAGGAGTACAACGGCGAGAACGGCACTGGAGAATCTAGCAACGACACTGAAAGACAAGAAAACACGCCCAATGGTCAGCATTCGGGAAACGCCGAGCCTGGGTACCTGCAGGGGAGCAACGGTCCGCGAGCTTCACTAGATTGTAACGGGTACCCAGGCAACTATGGCGGCGGGCAGTACAGAGAGAACGGCCAGAGCCAGGACTGGCAGCAGCGCCAGTGGCAGCACAACCAAAGAATCAACCAACAGATGCAAAACCAACAGCAGCAGCAGCAACAACAACAACAGCAACAGCAACAGCAACAACAACAACAACAACAACAGCAGCAGCAGCAGCAACAACAACAACAACAACAACAACTTCAAAATCAGCAGATGCAAAATCAACAGATGCAAAATCAGCAGCAACAAATACAGAACCAACAGCAGCAAATGCAAAATCAGCAGCAGATTCAAAACCAACAGATGCAGAATCAGCAACAAATGCAGAACCATCAGGGTCAGCACGAAACAGAACAGCAGCTGTTCTCGCAAGCTGAGCGCGTGAACCTCAACTCGCGGCTCAAAACCATGATCCTCAACAAGCAGAGCCACGCGCGTGACGGCTCGGGCACGCCGCCCGACAAGGGCGACCCTGGGGAAGGCCCCCCGCGCGACGACCGGAAGGGCGGACCCGTCTCCGTCGGTGATGACAGGAATACCACCGGTCATTTTTTATCGTATAGCCACCATCTCCGAGATAATTACCGTTTAGGCGAGCAATACCATGCCGCTGGTAATTATTCACAAAACGCCCACGCTTATAGTGCGGGCGAGTTCGGAGGTGGTGGCCACCACGTATGGGAGGGGGGCACGGAAGTGCCGAGAGGTTACGATAAACACGCGAAAAATGCAGCGAAAACTGCGCAAAAGCTGCCGTCCTATGCGGACGTGAGAGGACAGTACGGCTACCCGGCCGTACCGTATGAAGCGCAAAAATATACAGAAATGTATGGTAGTGATAGTTTAGGTTACAATCAAGCGGACAGTAAAGATTTTCAATCGAAGATGCTTATCGGACCGGTATCCGAGACGAATCAGCAGAACTGCGCGCCAGGGCGCGACACCAACGCACAAACGAGGAACTACGACGTGAGAGAAACGTACGACCCCAAGTTCAGGCACGCATCGGCGCTTTTAATACCAAAACTAGAAACTCCGGACACCTATCAATATCCCAAAGACGATAGACCATTGAAGGACCAGAGATTGATGCAAAACACAAACCCTGCATATTCTAAACAAAGTGATAATTCTTATAGAGAATACCCAAACGGCATCGCAAGGTCGCAGAGTACCGTACTGCCTCCTATTTCTACAATAAAGCAGGAAAATTTTGGTCAAAAGGCGCAAAGTTACCAGAATTTTCAGAATTACCCGTACGAGAGACGGCAAGAGGCGGAAGTGTATCCCAATCGGTTTCAAGAGAACATGGGATTTCAAAAGTACAATCGGAATTACCATGAACCACAGAAACTTAATAAGGATTTAGAGAAAAGGGTCAACTCCGAAAGAGCTTTGGAGCCAAAACCGCCTTTTTATATAGAGCAGATAAAATCTGAGCACTCTCCTCCAGGGCACAAGATTTACAAGAATGTTAGTTACAATATCCCAAGGACTCAAGAGCCTTACATGTTTCATGGTGATGGTGGGCCAATGTTAATTAGGAATGAGATCGGCTACGCCTGTTGCCGCCAAGGTTCTACTAAAAAACCGCCGCCGGAACATTTGAGGGATGGTGCTTGTCCAGGTCTCCAAACCAAAGATGAGATTCTCGAAGACGAGCCAGAAGAGAAAGACCCCAAGAAGCCACCGACGCCAATTCCTGAAACGCCAAAAATTAAGGAGAACCAGTTTAACTATTCTAAGGAGTACTTGGAGAACCTAGAGCGGTTACGAACTAACTCGAGGACTGAAGTGCCGGATTGCAACTGCTTCCCCGCTGACAAAAACCCTCCGGAGCCAGGGAGCTATTACACACATTTAGGTGAGTTGAAAGCAACCTTATTCCTAATCTACTGTATAGTATTAAATGACAACACCAATGTGTCTAAAGTTTTTCTATAAAATTTAATTAATAATGAAACGACATTCAGTTATATAACTTCGTATTTATCATGCTTTCGCAGTTAGCCTGATCAGAATCTAATAAGCTAGTTGAGTAAATAAGATAAATTGCTAACTCATCCGACAAAACCCGACTTTGATTACTCAATACATCTGTAAATTTGTTTAAACTTTTTATCTAGATCCACTAGTAGAAGATAAAAACTTGATAAATCATCATGAAACTGTAGAAAATGTGGAATATTTTGGCATTTAGCAATTTTCACTTTCGCAACATTTTGTTACAACTGTTCTAAAATCTTTGTAATTCTCATTTTAGGGGCAGCGGCATCGCTAGCAGAGCTACGAAAGGATTTCGAGGCGCGAACTGGGCTGTCGGGAAAAGAACTGCGCATTGAGAAGGTGTGCTACACCGGGAAGGAAGGGAAGTCGGCCCAGGGCTGCCCCATGGCCAAGTGGGTGAGTGTATGGATCCCAACTACAACAATACAACTATTTTGAATAACAAAGCAATAAATCATCAAGCCTGGAACAAACAATACATGTTGAATGGGGTGCGGGTCTGAAGGCATTAGTTACATTTAGGCTTAGCATGGGTGTGGCAGGATGAGCATGAAAGTCGTGTAAATGCAGTTGAAGTACGCTCTTTGCGTAGTATGTGTGGTGTTAGATGGAATGAAAAGGTCAGAGAGAAATGTGGACTAAAAGAAGAAGTGACTAAGATTGAAAAGGGCATGCCTCGATGGTTCGGTCATTTGGAAAGGATGAATGAAAGAAGATTGATGAAAGAGATTTACAGATCAAAAGTAAGTGGAAAGGGCGGAAGGGCCCGCCCTAGGCGTACTTTTTCGAATCAAATCGGAGAAATACTGGAAAAGGGCCCAATCTTAAGTACTCGAAACCGACGTGCGTGCATCACTCGATGTATGAAAATGGAAGAAGTGAAAGAAATTTGTCAGGGTCGTAGCAAGTGGAAAGAAGTGGTCTCTGCCTACCCCTTTGGGAAACAGGTGTGATTTAATGTATGTATGTAGCCTTGGTATTCAAAATGACTTGTCTTATAATTCAGTATAATAGCATGGTTAGAAAATTATCTTAGTTTTAGAAAGACTTGCTTAGCAAAACATCTAGGTCGTGAAGTGCACAAGTAGACAGAATGACTCAACTGTGTAAGGTCTTAATTGTATTAAGGACTATGTAATCAAAAGATCTTGTTTACGAGTATATGACCTGCCCCCTATTTCACCATGCGCACAATGATAGGTGACAGGTGACAATTCGGTATACATTGCAAAGTTAACACTCTAATACATCACTGGGATTCATATAAGCTGCGCCATGTATGCTAGAATGTCACCTGTCACCTGTCATTGTCAGGATGGTGAAATAGGGGGCAGGAGTTCAGGTTGTTGCGAGTGTTTATTGCTTTCTTAATGTTACCAATAAAACACAAGTGTGCTGTTCGCTCTCGCCATAGTCACAGACAATCCAAGTAAAATTACATTAACTACGTCAACACCATTCACATTCTCCTCTTGCATTAATTACCTAGAAATACCAATGACCAAATCACTTCCAGATAATCCGGCGCTCCAGTTACACGGAGAAGGTTCTGGTGGTGGTCAAGAGCCGCGCGGGGCACGCCTGCGCAACGGCCTGGATCGTCGTGTGCCTGGTGGCCTGGGAGGGGATCCCGCAGTCCGAAGCCGACCTTGACTACACCCTACTGGCCCATAAGCTCAACCGCTACGGACTGCCCACCACGAGACGCTGCGCTACCAACGAGAATAGGACGTGCGCTTGCCAAGGTAATAATGGCCCTTAAAACCAAATTTCATTAGTGATATTCCAAAATGCATATCTTTAAGTAGATAAAAAAAGCCCTGACGTAAATTTTAACAGCCAGAGCTGATAACTATTGAACAGGGCTGAGATTCTAGGCGGTAAAAACTGTCAATTTCCACCGGTTCCATTATTTAAAGGAGTTCAGGTTTGTTTTTTTCCCAGAAGTTCTATGTTATGAAAAAATAAAAGAAAATGACGAATATTTTATGTTATATTAATTTAATACTAAATGCAATTTTTTCATTAACGGTTTTATTGAGACTAATTTATTTTTTAATAAAATAGAACTGGAAAGAAATCATTCCCTCTAGTTCTATTATCTGAAGTCCTTTAAATAATGGAACTAGTGGGAATATACCGTAAAACCATATCGTTTTTGACTTGTTATCGTGTTGTCAACGTTTTGATAGATCTTATTTACTTGACACTGAAGTTGACAGTAATGGCGGCTGATTTAAAAACAATACCGTGACCTGTCAAAGATGATATGGGTTTTTAACAGCTAGAATAGAGGCCATGCCCAACCGAGTTCCATGAAACGTAGCTAAATCGCTTTTTCTATTTTAAGGGTTACACTTTGACATGATGTCGAATGTGACTTGTTATTTTCAGGGCTGGACCCGGAGGCTTGTGGAGCGTCATACTCCTTCGGGTGTTCCTGGTCGATGTACTACAACGGCTGCAAGTATGCGCGCTCCAAGACCGTGCGCAAGTTCCGCCTGTCCGTGAAGACCGAGGAGTCCGAGATAGAAGAGCGCATGCATGTCCTGGCAACTCTCCTCAGTCCGCTGTATATGAACCTGGCCCCTAAAAGTTTCGAGAACCAGTGTCAGTTTGAGAAAGAAGCGTCGGATTGTAGACTGGGGTTTAAGCCTGGAAGACCTTTTTCTGGTAAGTATTGTGTCTATTTAATACTGATTTGTTATTCTAAGTACAGCTAGACGCACATTTTTTTTAAATTGGTGGTATAGTATTTACATTCAAATTTGGAAAACCCTCCAAACTTGTAATTTTGCGCAACTTTTTTTGTGCTCTAATTACTTTAACTGCTACGATCAGTTGGGAAACCCCGCATTTTTTAACGGTTGCCTTTTGTGAGAAGCTTCTACAACCATTGTTTTTTTTTTATCTTTGTATTCTTTCAGGCGTGATTGATGTTTACTAGTTCATAAAACCGCTCATTCTCCAGGTGTGACGGCATGTATCGACTTCTGCGCGCACGCGCATCGAGACCTGCACAATATGAACAACGGCTGCACGGCTGTCGTTACACTGGCGCGGCACCGCGCACTCGCCAAACCGCCGGAGGAACAGCTCCACGTGCTACCCCTATATGTCCTCGACACCACCGACGAGTTCGGGTCCAAGGAAGGCCAGGACGAGAAGATCAAGAGCGGGGCGCTGGAGGTTCTGGACAAGTGAGTGGTGATGTATATTGATGATATTTTGAGCGTTTCTTCTTAAGTGTTGAATATCCCAAACATTGAAACAAAAATAAAGGTTTTAAAGCTTGTATACTTATAAACAGAGATGAATTCGATGTTTTTGTTAGTATCATTTAAGATTACTACTTTAAACATGTGTATATCAAAATGTTCGAATATTTCAGATACACAATGGAAGTTCGGGTGCGCTCCGTCCCCCTACAACCCTGTCGACGCCACGGGAAGAAGCGGAAAGACGAGGACACCGCCGAAAACTCTTCCAACGGAAGCCAGCAGAGCCCGAACAGCCAGAAGAAGCCGCCGTCGGCTCCGCGGACTCCTCAGCCTGACCCCAGGAACAACCCAAGTCCGCGCAGCCAGAGCAGCGCCTCGCCGCGCGCGCTCACGCCCTCACTCGCGCCGGGGCTAGGCGCGCCGCTCGGGCCGCCCGCCCCGGCCTTCGGCAACAGCTCGTTCCCGTCCGCCTTCAACGCCATGCACGGCGCCGCGGGGCTCATGAACCCCAACCTCGGGAACCCGGCGCTGCTCGACATGGCCTCCATGATCGACAACTTCACGGACGCGCAGCTGCAGAGCAACCAGATCTCCAGCACCGTGCTCGACTCGCCCTACAACTCGTACGAGCAGAGCTACAATCTGCACCACCAGAGCGCGCTGTACCCCGCGCCCGTCGCCGACCCCCCGCTGGTCGAAAACTGTCCGAACCCCGATCCGAACCAGCTCCCGAGTTTCGCTTCCGGTCTGCAGAAGAGGGACCCCTTCGCTGAGCCCCCGAACGCTCAAATAAACGCGCCGCAGAACCAGTGGCCGGACTTCGCCAACGCCGAAATGTTCAGTCACGCGGTAAAGGAAGATCCCGACTCAACCACGGCGCATCTCAACATTCCCCCGAACAACTACAGCCCGGACTCCAACAGGAGCGAGACCAACTCCGACCCGATGTCGCAAAAGAACACCACGGAGACTAACTCGCTCGAAAAGAACTCGCTCATAGCGGATCTCTCCCAGAAACTTCCAGACTTCGACATGCCGAGCTCGCCGAGACTGACCGAGATCTCGCAGAAGTCACAGAGCACACCGCCCTCGCCGGCCCCGTCTCAAGTTCCAGATTTAAAATCGCCAAACAATAACACAGAATTAAATATTTCCCTAGACGTGCGTAAGAGCGTGTGGAAATCGCCAGAATCTAAAGGAAAAGAACCTACGACGCCGGAGAATGAGAACTCTTTGTTTCGTGTGCCGAAGGCGCGGCCGCCGTCTCGATCGCAGCATACTAACCAGCCGGAGGGGATAGAAAATAGCACGTTCCTGAAACCGTATCCGCCTTCAGAGAGGCCCGCGCTAGTGCAGGGCTACGAACACCGGAGTCCTTACGACAGCAGGCTGGCGGGCGCTGCGCCGGTTGCCGCGCAGGCTAACTATACCATTGACCACGAGGAGGTCAACCAGGCCGCGGCCGCGCCCAACAAACCGGCAGAGTTTACTGGAAACAACTTCCAAGCCGTCAACCAAAACTATGGGAATCAAGCTCCTATCCAGGGCTATGGCAACTACCCACAAGTCGCTAACGCATACGCCTACCCGCCGAATCCGTACGGGCCCTTCAACCCTTACGAGAACTCGTACAACGAGTACAACAGCCTGGCGTACTACAACGCCGAGAAGTATAAGCGGGAGGAGCTGCTCAGAAACTCGCACTGCTACAACTCGTACGGGTATCAATACAATCCTAATTTTGCGCCAAATTTTTACCAAAATCCTAGCCCGAACTGGTGCCAGTCTTCACCGAACTGGTGTCTGTACCCGCCACCGTTCTCGATCCCGTTCCCGGCCGAGCCGCCGAAGGCCGAGCCACTGGGCGAGGTCACCGAGGTCACGGAGAACCTGGAGTGCTTCCGCGACGCGCAGATGGGCGGCGTGGCCATCGCGCTCGGCCACGGCAGCGTGCTCTTCGAATGCGCCAAACACGAGATGCACTCCACGACGTCAGTAAAAACGCCCAACCGAATGAACCCCACGCGCATCTCGCTGGTGTTCTACCAGCACCGGAACCTCAACCGGCCGAAGCACGGGCTCGAGGAGTGGGAGGAGAAGATGAGACTGAAGAAGCTCGGGCTGACCCCGGGCGCCGCGGCGCACGGCGCGTCGCCGGCCACGCCCGGGCCGGAGCCGAAGACGCCGGAGAAGTGGAAGGGCGAGCCGGCCTTCCCGGGCGGGTACGGCTCGCTGGCCGCGCTCGTGGCGGCCACGCACGCGGCGCGCCGCAGCGGCCAGGTGATGCTGCGCACGGACACGCACACCACCATGTCGTGGACGACGCTGTTCCCGATGACGCCGTGCACGGTCACGGGCCCCTACCAGGAGTCGGCCACCTGACGGCCCGCGCGGCGCGCCCGGCCCGCCCCGCCCAAGCTCTGACTCGCCTTCCGCTAGTAGAAACTGAACGATAATCAGTCGTGCTTTCCGATTTTTGTAGTTCCTCGATTTATAAAATTTACTTGTAAGATTCGTCGGACGGTCCGACGCTACTCCGCATTGAACGTGAACCGAGTGAGTTTTCTATCAAAGATGTAATTTTAAGTTACGAGTATATTTTTTAATAGTGTTTATCGCATTTCAGCTAGTCTTACGTTACTATGTTAGTATCGAATCGTGTATCGTCGATGGCCGTAGTGTAGATTTGTTTTTTTGTATATTCTTGTCGTATTTTAGTTTACCGATATTGACCTTTTGTAGTTTTTATTGTTTTACATTCTGCATAGTATACTAGTTCGTTAGCGTAGTTCTGCTCGTGTCGGCCAGGGCGCCAGCGGCAATGATCTCAGCTACTAACCGTAACACGCAGAAGTACAAAACGTCTCGCGAGCCGCGCCCGCGCCGCTCAGCGCAACCATTGATATTTTTGTACCTTTGTTCGTGTATTAAGTTGTTTTAATCGTATTTTAATTACCATTCCTCCGTTTCGCTGATTCGTTTAGGCTTATTTATTGTCGATCGACGGTGTCCCGCGACACGCTACCACAAAGATATGAGTGCTTTTCTATTAGGTTAGGATGTGTGTATTTTTAACTTTTTAGAATATTTAACTTATTTATATTGTATTACGTGAACCATTGTCAGATCATTTCCTTTGTAACGGTTTAGTGTTACTGTAGACTTTAATATATTTCCTTTACGTCAGACCATCACAGGAGAGGGTGCAGTAGTTAGATGCATGTTCAACGTTCGACGCCTTCTTTCCTCCTCACTAGTGCCTACTAGTGCCTGCTAGTGCCTGCTAGTGCCTCCGCGCCGCGCGCGCGCCGCCGATCGCGACGCGTCTACTAACTTAATCATCAAAAGTAGACGATAAAATTTTATAAATTAGGTACATACAATAAAGATGAGTAATAAATTACATACATTTATATAAGATAGAATATTTGCAGAAAAAAAACAATTCTCAGGCGCTTGGAAAGATTATAAAGTAGGCATATTATTGAAAATGAATGAAACATACTGATTAATAGTTATTAATATATAATTAGGGTAAGAAAAAAGTTTGTTTTAAAGATTAAACTATTGATATAGTTTATATTTTTTACTTGTACGTATTTATTGAATGGTAAATTTATTGGACGAACGTGAAATTATTTATAGGTTAAAAGTTTTGAGGAACAGAACTTAAAAATAAGCAATAATAGACGTTTGAGTCTATGTATGTTGTAAGGTAGGAGTGAATTAAAATAACGAATGGTGCGAATTGTCGTCGATCTTATGGAAATGCTTAATGTTTCGAAAGTTAACAATAATTGCCTAAAATTGTATTCTGGTATTAATTATGTTAGGCGCGAACTCGAGTCTCGCCAGCCAGTAGCCGACGCAGCGATGACTGCACATATCAAGCGATCGCAATATTTATAACGGTCCCTTCGCGCCGGGCCCTGCCCGGGCGCCGCGCATCTTCCTCAAGTCAATTTGCGACCAGGCCGTCGCGCGGCAACCTTCCCGCCAATAACCGAATCTTTATAATTTTATACACATTTTGCACGGGCAAATTTCGACACCAAAATTGTAAAAATGAAATTTGTAGTATATGTCAAGAAATCATGTATCATCGGTCTTTTGTAAGAATCGTATCAGTTAGGTCACACTAGAAACCTGTGATATACCCATTAACTCGAGTGCTTGGAGTCGCTTGCGACGTTTCTTCCGTGTGCATGGTACAGTATTTCATGGGGAATTCAACTCAACCAAAAACGACCAGTATTGTCAAAATGTTGTAACCAAAAAGCATGTTTGGTGGATTTATTTCGCCACGTAGTCGTTGGGAATGTGGATTACCAAGTGGTTTTTACAATTTAGGTTTACGTACGTGCAGTAGTTTAAGTTACGACAAACCTATTGTGTAACAATATTTTTATTGTCTTCTGCCAAAACAAAAGAATGTGTCATGTAAATAGACCTACCATTATTTATTAATACAATAATTTAAAAAGAATTTCCTTGTTTTATTCTGACTTAATTTTGTTGTTAGTTTGTGACCATCTCGTTTTACCCCACGGGCTTCGACGAAGGTTCGTTTTACTCTCTTTCAAGATATAAAATAATAGGAGGCCGAAACAAACTGTCGCCGAATCCCGCAAGGTCAATGAAGATCTAGAAACAACTTCTGTTTATCAAACATCAAATTTCTATCACTTTCTGTCGTGTATCTACCTAAGTGTGAGAGTGACGGACGCTTTATATACATCTGCTCTAACATTTAGGCAAGTAAGACATTGTAGCGGTTGTACTTGTACTACAGTCAGGGGCATTCCTGGTCCACAACCTCTAGGGTCCCTGCCGGTCTAAACCTGAACACTTCAGCTGACAGCGACGAACAAGCCAAAAATGTGATAAGCGGAGCACCGCGAATGTCCCTGACTGTACACTGCTAGATCCAACTTGCAACGCTATTCCTTAGAAAATACACTAATTCGTAATGAGGGTGCCACTGGACGCTTGGTGCTCAAGCACGAATGGCATAGTTACCCACCAATTTATAGGTAGGCGAAACCTGTGGAGTCGACAACCTGTATTAAGCGAAAAGTGGCTTTTCGCATGTGTCGGTCTGTCTGTATATCCGATTACTTCTCCAACCACGCAACGGATTTCGATGCAGTGTTCACCATTAGTCAGATCATTTTACACGGGTGGTTTTCATGAACTTATAATACATACAGTATTATGTACGGGTGTTATAGAAAACTAACATTTATTACCAAAGAGAAGCGAGGGCGGATCGCTAGTTTAAAAAAAAACCGGTCATTGGTATAATTATTTAATATAAAAATACAAAGTTATAAAACGTGCACAAGGCCTGACAAGTACACTAAATTATGTAAGGGTACTCTTGAATTTTCCAAAGCCCTGGTGATAATTACGGACTCTATCGATTGGAAAGTTACATAGAAAATTATTTGGTTAGTAGTGTTAGTACTCATACTTATCTCTTATATTCTTCTTTCCCGAACGATACAAAACCTAAAAGAAGCGCAAGAAAGTGCGCTCTTACAATCTAAAGAATAAGGGCTAGTTACAATATCATTATTTATTATGTTATCTTGTACAGATGGCTCGGATACACTTCAGCTGTGGAGAAATCATTTGCGCAATTAATTAGGTACCCCTGTTACACTTTTAGCGAACATCTAGGTTTCCGTACAATAATATTTGACTGCGTACTAAGATGGGTTAATGGAAGACAGGGCCCGTTTGTTGTAAAAAAAAATATGTAGGTTTTCTTTCGCAAGCAGGCTAACGTGGTAAAGTCATCTATGTACATGCATTATACGAATCGTTCACAAAATTCAAGGTTTTGCTGTAACTTATATACGAGTACACACTTACAGGTAACTTATAATTATTGATTACCTTTTTGGTTATACCTGTTTTATTCCTAACTCAAACTTATACCAACAAACAATTATATTATAAATTGTATGTTTGAGGAAAATACAAGAATTCATCATTTTGAAAGTAGACTGGTCTCCTGACACACGAAATCTCAGATTATGTAATAATGGTGTATTCTTATTCAATACGTCAATATTCGTACCTTCTCGTACGCGAAGATTATATTTACATTCTGGTTTCATGAAAATATTTGATCCAGTAAGGGCGGTTCTGAACTTTGCTCGGTTTGATCATTATATCAACGAATCCTTATCTTTCCATCTAAATCTAAATAGCCTCTCTATCTCTAGCGTTAGCGTTTCGCTGCAGTGCTGGACAAAGGCATCTCTGCATGGATTGAATATTTCTAAATCCCGCCAGCTTCTATTAGATTCCTCTAATCCTGCTGCCATCACTAAAGACTACACACTACAAGGAATTTTACTGTCCAGCAGTCCGAGTTTTAACGGTTACGCCATAAATACTAAACCATAAGAACTAGTTTGTGAAAAATCGGACTGCCGGACAGTTAAAATCCTTGTAAGTAGTGCACAATCGTCCTAAGGTTTGGGACGTCGGTTGTAATCTTGGTCCGTCAATCATGCATGAAGACATATTCTGCCAAGTCCAATTTTTACTAGGCGGTCTTCCTCACCTCGTAGGCAATTCGAGTCTTGGAGCGCAGGTCAGTTTTTCTAATGTTTTCAGAGCTCAAACCACCTAGAATGCTGTGCAAACTTGAGTTACTTTTTTTGAACGCCAAGCAAATTCGCTGGGAGCCGCGGACTGGCGGTTCGTGGCCCTCAGGTTACGTAAAGGCGTTATGCAAGAAAATTTCACTGGAGAAAGACTAAGAAAATGCAGGTGTGAAAGAAATCCTGACGCGGTGAACGGACAGCCAAGGTTATAATTGGTCTGTTTTTTTAAACCTATGAACAGTTGCTAAGCGGTTCCAGCTGCTACAGATGGTCGTGGTGCATGGCGACGATGATGTTGGTGAGCGCGGTGCGCGCCTCGCAGTTCGGGAAGCTGTCGAGCACGTCGCAGGCCGTGGCGATGTGCTCGCGCTGGAGATGCTTGGTCTTCTCGATGCCGTCGCCTTCCACTACCGCTTTGTATAGCTAGAAGAGGAAATATTACTTATTTCGACGGATGTTAAGAAACCAAAGAAACCTTACTTAATGGTTATTGTGAAATGGAAATGGATTGTCCGGATGTCGAAAGACTATAAGAATTAAAGTCTAAGAGGTCTTGAATCTAGGTAACTCTTAAAAGTGAACGTTAATAAGATTGAGAATAAAGTAGGAAGGTAGCTTTTGTATTATTGGCAGTCTCTGCACTAGTAGGTACTTATTCTCTAACCCTCTAATATTACTGACAGCATGATAGTAGTCGACTTTCACAATGTTCACACACGTACCTACTCTTCTTTGGTCTATCTCTAGATTCTATACAAGTAATAGACTGGTAGTCTCCACGCTACTCTATTTCTTCTCCTTAGCATGTCGACCCTGTATATGTGAGCTGTCATTTTTTCCGCCCTAATACCAAAGAAGGCGGCTAACTGCAATAGTGGTCGACGCATCCTATACCAACCAACTCTATTGATCACATTAAATTTAAAATGCTTATTCTGTAGTTATTCAGTTAGCCGCCTTCTTTACCGCAGTATTGTACCCTAGTGGTAGCCTAGGTACTGACCGCGTGGTAGTCGACGTCGGTGACGCTGCGCCGGCCGGCCTCGATGTGCGCGTACAGCTCGGGCCGCGCCTGCAGCGTGAACGCCAGCGGCGCGCCCACCAGCGAGAAGCGGGACGGCTCGGGGCCCGAGAACGCTTCCAGGTCCAGGAACGCTTGCCAGGCCAGCGCTAAGTGGCAACCGAAAAGGTAGCCCTGAAATCATGATGGGCTATTTAAAAAAACGCAATTTGAATACCTACTAAAGATATTATGCTTTATCTTAGATGTATTCAACTCGCCTACTACATCTTCGGTAATTTTTATATTTACCCATCCTAAAACTGTTAATGTACAGTCAACCAATTTGATTCCTAGGCCACTAATGGACTTTGTCAACGTGACGTTGTAAACCAAATCATAGGGAGTCTCGTTTTGGTTGACAACGTCACTTTAACATAGTCCAAAGCGGCCTAGAAATCAAATTGGTTGACTGTAGGTACGTATTTTTATTAGTACCAACGTAAGCGGTGGTAACTCAGCATAATATTAATAGGAGCGTGCACCTTTTACGCCAGGGGAAATGCGCTAACCACACAGATCCAAGAGGACCCAGGATGGTTCTGCGGCTTTGGGACTCACCAACCTACCAACTAAGAACCCAGCGTCCTGCCCTCAACGCCACGACTCCGGCAGGATGTTCCCAGGCGCATTGCTAGGCTCCGTAAGGCATTTCAAACAACAGAGCCCTAGTTTACCGACCCACCTGCCTCTGCAGCGGCTGCAGGTGTCCAGCCAGCTTGAGCGCAGCGGAGCAGCTCTTGCCGAGGAGCGCGCCAGCTGCCAGCACGTGCCGAGCAGCCCACTCACGCCGCGCGCGCCCCAGCACGCCGCCCAGTGGCAGCGGCTCCGTCAGGCACTCCCAGTCTGGAAACATCGAGAAGTTCTTTCATCTCTTTAACCGTTTTAAGAGCAACAACATACTCACATGCAAATGACAGGTACTTACAGTGCAATAGCTACAAAAGCGACCTTCGGGAGTAGGTTTGCTCTCATACGCTCGTGTGCTAGTCTTATCTACTTTACCTTAACCCCAAACCCTTTGTAGCTATTGCACTGTGAATCATAGATACTCAGATCCATTATGCCTAGTCAACCGTGGCGGATTTTATGGCGCTTAAATAAAAAGGCTACAAGTAGAGTAACATAAGGCTCCTTGCTAATATTGGATTAACTAGCGACCCACCCTCGCTTCGCTTCGGTTTATGTTAGTATGATATATAGCCTATAAGCCTTCCTCGATAAATGGGCTATGTGACACTGAACGAATTTTTCAAATCGGACCATTAGTTCCTGAGATTTGCGCGTTCAAGCAAACAAACAAACAAACTCTTCAGCTTTATAATTATAATATTAGTATTGATAGCAAACTGCTAGCACACGAAAAGACTTTAAAATATGAATAAGTTTCAAAAAGTTATTGACAGTTACCAAAATTATTAGACGCGTTATTGACGCGTGGATTTGAAACGGTATTTTTAACAGTAGGTTTATTTTAATAATATTCCTATTGCTGATAAATATATTGAAGTAAACACTAGAATCCATTTCCCACCAATCACAAGTAATTATAAGAAATGACGAACTGTATTCTGCATTAAACCTACTTCGTACTTCACAATACAAGTTTTCCCTATTGACAACGAACCGGCTCCGAACATCGAACCTATGACCTTAACTTATGGAGATGTATCCGTATGGGAAAGGGCACCGGTAAAGATGCCAACTAGGTATGCAATAATCGTCAAGGTACAGAAAATTTGACCTTTGCAGTCGATTGTTGAACCGGTATACTTGAACATTCCCATCAACAGACGCTTCCACATCTGAACTGATGTTAAATTGTTGGGGAAATACATGTGCGTGCAATATGTTCGGGTGTCAAATTGACTTGTAATTTATGTTTGATTGTCATTGGAATGCTCGCGTTAGTGCGCGCAATAAAGAGTCTTCCGCAAGCGACGGCTGCATGCAAACGTTGTGGGGCGGAAATCAGTGCATTGATAGCAAATGTTCAATTAATACGCACATTCAGTAGTGTGACTGTGAATGGATGTTTAAATTGCGTCAGCTGTTTAATTTGACATTGGGGATTCAAGATGTTCACTAGATGCCGCCGTAACTGACACACAAAGCACAGCAACCGATGGGTCTAGGTTTAAAGGTTCGAGTTTTCTTGAATTATTGAGCCTCCTATCGGTGCACTACGACGGGATTTTTCGAAATTGCATTGTAATATAAGTAATTACATGCTCGCCAAACTATCCAGAGTATTGGCCAATAAAGAACAATTTTATTAAGAACTCGCTGCTGCCCGCGACTTCATCCGCGTAGAACTCGACTATAGTAATTTTCCGGAATGAAAAGTAGCCTGTGTTAGTCCAGGGTATAAACCATCTCCACTCAAAATTTCATCCGAATCCGTCCAGCCATCGCAGCGTGAAGGAGTAATAAAGAAACTTTCGCATTTATAATATTAGTAGGATCGTTGGTAAGGAACAGTTATCTAAAATATAAAATTAAGAAAGGAACCGGATCCATCGTTAACTTTCTGTTCAATCTATAGATAGATGTTTAACAGAAAGTTAACGGTTTTAACGGTATCCTACCTGTTTATTTCAACCTACGATATAAAATGATACATAATTATCATATAACAGGGCGCTAACTGAAAAAGGTAAGTAAAAAATTAAATCGTAGCTATGCTAGGTAAACCTAAAATGCCGCCCGCGGCATTGTTCCGAAGATGCTGGCAGCACTTCCTCGACGGATATTTACGACGGACACTATTATGCGTTGAGCGAGAAAATCTTCGGTCTCCGGTAACGTCAATGAACATCTTCGAAATTTCTTTGAAGAGGCTTAGAGCGCCTAGGAGTTAGGACTTAGGACACAATGGACCAAGGGTCTCGACGCCGAAAGGGATACAAATATTCCGGGCCAATGGGCTGTATACAGGTTAACCAAAAAACTAATATGTAAGGTCAGGCGGGGCTATTGCGTCTGAGGGGTTTTTGTAACTTTTCATACTAATTTTAAAAGTAGAACACGCTTATAGTCGATTTTACCAAACTGGAATAAAATAATTATTCTCGTTTAGTCGAATCCTCCCTTAGTATGAAAAGTTACAAATGTTACAATAGCCCCTTAGACGCAATAGCCCCGCCTAACCTTACCTATACGAGTTGATTTTTAAATGATTAAAAGTAGGTTTAGTGGGTGTTACGTAAAGTGAACTAAGTATGCGCGCACTCGATTTTACACTTAAGAAAACGCGCATCAAGGTCAGATAGCCTTCAAACGCTCATTTATTTCTCATTAGAATAAATCATTACAATATAAAGTGTATACATGTTAATTGTTTATTTAGTTTAACATAATTATGATGAATATGACTTTTTAATTCCTGTGCGGTCGGTATGGTAGAGCCTTGACCCAACTACGTCCGATCGGAACACTATTTATAATTTGTACCTACCTGTATGTATACTTTGTCACTAATTTCATCTTAATAATTTCATTCCACGGAACAGTACGATACATTCGCTTTTTGCACTCTAAAGTACTCTTATTCTAATATGAAGGGCAGACTGTCAAATAGCAGCATCTCAAATAAAACTCCTGAAGCAATCACAACCTCATTACTAAGACACAAGGATTGTATATGCTTTGGCAATTTAATCTGTTATACTGTTTATTGGCTTAGGAGGGCAGCGTGGTCCTCAGAGTTTGCAACACATTTACAATCTTGATACTACTAATGTCCGTGGCCCTCAGTACCCTTACGATAAGTTACAATTACCGTACTCGCCTGCGAGTCGAATGCTCTGTCCCTCGCAGACCTCGCAGTATTCTTATAGAGTACGAGGGACAGATCATTCGACTCGCTAACGAGTACGGTTATTGTAACTCATGGTAAGGGTACGTCCCACTTAGGTACCACCGGGTGGTCTAACCGCCGTTGCCCCGTCACCATGGAATAAATAATGTATTTTACGTTTTAGAACCTTAAACTCTTTGACTTGTGAATTCAATAGACCTAAATAAAACTGGTCCTGCCTATTGGTAGCGCGGAACGTGTTAAGATTCACGACGTAGGATCACATGCGCATGCGGCCTGTATGTCCTCCGTGCGAAGCATACTAAGTGTAGGCATACTTGCTTGTGGCCTGCTTGCGGAATTTGATACACAAATAGAGGGACAAAGCAGTTGCCGGAATTAAGTTTAGTGTACTGACCTTTATACCAAGTTTTTTTCAAGGGGTAATATTAATATTGCAAATTTACCCAATTAAATAAATTTTCAAATTTGTTAGGCGATGGGCTTGCAACCTGTCACTAAAATACACTGGTCAACATCTTAGCCTAAGTGTGCAAAATGTGGTTACAGAATTATCAACAAGTTTTTAGACTTGTTGGTAATTCTGTAGCTCTGCCTACCCCACTCTGGGAATAAAGGCGTGAGTTTATGTAAGTACTTATTGTCTTTAGCGTGCGAAACGAAGAAAAATCGAAGAAGCCCTCAATGTGAGAATATAACTGGAGTGGCCGATGCAGTCAAGTTCAATGTCAGGAGACCTTTCAAAAATATGTCGTTAAACTCGTTACTCACTAAAGTCAACTCGAGCGCAGATGAATAAAGTAAATGCAAGCATTGATTGAATCCCGGAAGAACGTTGCTTCAAATGGTAAATAATACTGGTGTTCCATAACATATTGTCAAATTACATACATGTGAGACTGTATTTTTAATGTGTTAAATGCAATTATCATATTATTAGTATGTATATTTATAGGGCGACTATTATTGATTATATCGGTCTTTTCAGACGTTTATTTAGTACCTTAAAAAATAAAATAGGCTCCAGTTTAAGGTGTCGACAGATTGACATGATTCAGAAATTGGCTTGGCTTTTTTTATTTGAATATCAGAAAATAATAAACTCGACGAAGTCTTTGAAATTTTTGGATAACTGAAATTGAAAAATAGGATGCCTGCGCCGGAAACAAACGCAAGCCTTATCGAGGCTACGGGAATTTAGTCTGTGTCACACGCGGATGTAGGCCGAGTCCACTCATTAGCTACGCAAATATGCTCAGCTAAGAAACTCGCAAAGTATTTGTATTTGTATTCGACCACAGCCCTCATACGACTGTGGGCATTCTGGCACGTAATTGACAAGTGTAATTACAAAGTTATCTTTGCCGTCAAAGAGGGCGCTACTGTCTAACGTTAAAAGGGGAGTTAGTACGTGGTGAGGTAAGTTCTACTTTTGACCGTAGTTAGCGATAAGTTTGTTTTTTACCTAGTAAGAAGAGATCGAGGTGGCAATTGTCTTAAGTCTATTTAAAACAACGGAGGTTTATTTAAGAACCTCTTTGTTGATACAAATTTAACAATGTTGTCTTTTTCTATTCGACGAACCTATGTTTATTTGAATATAATATATGCAAACAATCAAACGCATTTAGGGTTTACTTTATATACTATAGTGAAGCACCCATGTACCTATTTGAGAACGGTCAAATGATATTTTAAACACAAAAAAAAACTAAGAAATTATAACTAAAGTTAATCAAATCGACGTGTACTAACGCCATCTAGTGGCATGAAACACATAATAAACTTTTTTCGTTATCAAACATTGATTCAAATAACACTAAAGTTAATAATTTACGTTCTAGTAATATTCATAGTACCATGTGTTGACAAAACAAATACGTGACAGCTAGGTATTTCCTCCCAACACCTCCAAAGACCCAGGTCAGTACAACTCACCAGAAAGTCCGTCCCCAGAGGCGTCGGCAACAGGGCGGGAGGGAAGGGGGTTGTTCTGCTCGTCCCTCTCCCCGAGGAACTCCGCCTCGGCCAGGTCCCGCACGGCTGAGGACATCAGCTCCACCAGCTCTTGATTCCTAAATTAAATTAAGTGGTTAGACTGCGATTAGCCTAGTATTTGTGTGATGAACTGATGAGCGCATATTTTTTTCAGAGTCTTGGATGTTTTCTATGTATTTAAGTATTTATTTCTCTATAAAGTATGTTTATCGTAGTTCCTACAGCCCTACCAATAGTACCTACAAGCCTTGAGCTTAGTTTGGGAAAGGTCAATTTATGTGAGATGGTCCCCTGTCCCCATATTTCCCTTATCATTTTAAAACACGTGTTTCCATTGATTTTGGACGGACACCATAATTAACAGGCGCTAACGATTAAAGGTGCTCTAATACACCTGCTTATGTAATCAACGCCATAATGCGATGTGAAAGCTGTTGACACGAATTCTTCTAATTGACTGACTGTAATAGAAAAATCCTAATGACAAATTGCGCAATGATTTTGCATTGTAGGTCACTATGTCGGTAAACCACAGGATTGTAATGTTATCTAGGTTTATTAGCAACGAGTTGATCAATAGAGTTAAAGCAGGGTTTGGTAATGGATTATGATTGTTAGTGCCGGAAGTTACATATCAGCAACGGCTTCGTAAAGACGCTTTATATAAGCTATCATCGGCAAGCGGTTGTTCCACTTCCACTCAAGTTGCAGTACTCAGACAGGAGCATCGGTGGCTTAGTTGCTTAGGGTGTTGACTAGTGATCGTAAGATGAGTACAGAATTCGAACTCCAGTAGTAGGGTTTGCAATATTCGTTCAATTTTAGTATTCGAATAATAGGAATATTTAGATTTCCAACATTCGAATATTCGAATATTTCGAATAATTCGAATATTTTTGAAAATTAAACAAAATAATGATTCTAAGTTGTGTAATTGTAAAATATGTGATGTTAATTTAAAATGTAATGACCTTACAATTCAAAAAAACATTTATGGTATCTTCTCCAGATACCTAGCATGTAGCCGAACTTGCTAGCTCGCTACGCTACCCTTTTACCAATTACGGTACGGTATTTAGTTCTTTTTAGGGAGTTTGATTTTGGCAAGGATAAAGCAAAATAGGTAATATATTGTTTGTCTTACATTTGTAGTTATTTTTAATATTTAAATCTATTTCCACGATCTCGTTAATATGGAGGATAATTAATCCTGGCATTTTGTTAATGTTTTGCTAAGGTAAATAATTACAGACAAATTTGTGCACTATTCGAAATATTCGTTTTATTCGAATAATGAATATTGTCGAATTCGAATAACATTTATGGCGAATAATTTGAATACCTAATCGAATATTCGAATATTCGAATTGCAAACCCTATCCAGTAGTAGCCTGTACTAATGAGATTTTTTTACTTAAGCAAACACTCTTACGGTAAAAGACAAGATAAATTCCTGAACTATTGTATTATTTTTAATTAAACAGGACCAATGGGTCAGGCATCATGTTTCTATCGTGTCAGTGACATCTAGCGGTAAATAAATAGAATCACAAAGGTACAGTTATTTGCCAATTTGTCAGCTTCACAAACATAATAGGGATCAGGCTTTCTAATCCGATGTTCCTTGCACAAAGCGCGCTTTCGCTTTCCACTGCTTTCTATCAGGAAGCGTGACTTCACCGGCTACTTCGAGTAAAATTTTATAGTAAACAAGATGTGGTCTGCGATGGGAACTGTTCAATTTCCCGGGATAAAGTGTACCGTTGTCCTTCTCCGAAGTTCAAGCTATTTCTATAATAAATCTCACGAACATCGGTTCAGCGGTTTAGGCGTGCGAAAGCGGAATTAACATAACCTTATTCATAAACGCACAATAAACCAATTTCAGTTTATTTTTGTTCCTTCTCTCAGGTTTAAATGTCATAATGAGACTAATGACAAATAAGGACAGAGCATGTCAAGCACATTTTAGCTATTGCGCGTTTATATAAGAGGTTTAGTGTTTAAAGTATATGGATTATTGGAAAGGGTTGTTTGGAACACATACTATAGTTACCTATGTGATGAAATACTATAGTTATTTAACTGCTAATCTGATGATGGACTCGGATGGTAACAGCACCGTAGACCCATCGAGTTTTCAGTGGTATAATTAATCAGATGGAAATAAAAGTTGGTATTTTGACTGAAACGTACTTTTCATCAGAGCGATAGAAATATTGAACATAGAGGCCTTAGGCCTCAGGGTTAACAACGCAGTCTTAGGATCTTGTGATTGGGTCTTAGATGCCACACTTTTTCAGGTGGTCTGTGTGCTCGTGCACTTTCCCCGAGTCATAAAAAAAACCCCTATTTCCAGCAAGTTGCGAAAATCTGTATTCTAAAATTAACAGGTTTTAAACAAAAGTGGTCGAAGTAGAAATAATAAAATAGAAAATGTAGGTAATATTACCGCCATGTTTAAATGTAGGTAATATTTAAACACATTTAATCTAGCCGCAGCCGTTCCACACGTCAACTTTCACAGTTTTATAGATATTGCGTAACTGACATACCGACCGACAGAACAACGCCTGCGAGAAACTTTAACCTACACGTTAGCTTAAAACGACAAGTTTGTAAAAGTTATTTTCTTTATCATTTTCTCTGGGAACTAGTTTTATAACATCTACTAGTGTTCTAATTTAAGACCGTTATTATTTACATGGAACTTCCAACAATGTTAAAATTAATATTGACATTGGGGCCAACTCGAAACTGTAAAGTAGTTTTACATAATATTCCAAAAAATACATTTAGAAACGTCAAACACAAATTCTAGTCAAGCAAGAATAGAGTTTGACGTCTATAACTTTCGGTTACAGATAGAGAAAACGACCCGAATTGGCCCCATTGTTGGTGTAATTAAGATAAATTATTTTCTAACTGTAAGTAAACGTTTAAATTTACCGGATATTTTATTGTGTGGGTCACTGAATATGTTGATTGTGAGTATTGTGACATATTGCCAAGTCGGCGTCAGGTCATCGGCAGTGGGTCAAGGTGTTTATAGTTCTTGGCGGTTTCTCTCTTTTTGGAGTTGACGTAGTAAACATTTGACGCTTTTAGGGGCAGGTGTAAAGTACTCAAATAGTACCTAGTAGTTAGACAATCTTATACAAATTGACCTAGTCCTAAATTAAGGTGTAGGCTTGTAACAGTCGATATCGAAGATATGTTTACCTACATTTTTCGACCTTAAATATAACAATGGCATAAGGTGAAAAAATGTAAACACATCTTCGACGTGCACACAAAACTTGTTTTTTTTTTATGATTAAGAAATGAATATGATTGATGATAAGTATTTAATAATTTAAAAAAATCACTGTAAAACATCTGTCACTATCGACGGTTACCTGAATCTGAAAGGGTTAAATTGAATCTGCACAGAAGGTTAAGGAAGTAATTAAATAAGGTTTAGAAGGTAAGTGTATGCAGGAAGTGTTCGATTCGAACGTGATAGAAGCTTCTGGAACCAAGTTCGGCAGTACAATGATGTGTTTACAGCTATATACCTATTGCCTTAAACCAAATTTCGCGTTTACCGTCGCAAACCCCTTTGGATGCGGTAAATAGCCAAGCATTGTTTCGAATCTTAGAAACTCATATGTCCGACAGGACGCCTTTACATTAATGATATTTTTGCAAATATTTACCTCAAATTAGCCAACTCCGAGCACGAGTTAGCCAATAAGTAGTCCCCGCTCAGCAGAGCGATCTTGTTCCCGAAGGTCATGTCGTCTGGCTCCGCCACGGAGAGCTGCCGGGTGTTCATGTTGACCAGCCCCTTGTGGACGAGGTGGGAGGTTCGGATCATCTCGGTCACCTCCGCCAAGGCACGTTGGCTGCGGACAATAAGGGCTGATCAAGATTCGGCAAGAGTTGCTTTTCATTTATCCTAAATACCGTAGATACTTACGAGAAAAACTAACGGTGCGGTACATATTGAAATTCTTTACAAATTGACCTAGTTTTACTTGTGAGTGTTGATTATAGAATGATCCCTTTGAGGCATCTTTTAGCGGCATTTCGTATTAAAATGTGGTATTTTCTCCAAGTATTGGCCCTATTATTCCTAACTCTATAATGGCAATGATAATCTGTAACCAACAATCAGAGCCACTGCGTTGCACAAAGATACATATCTAATGACCTTTATTGCATATTTGTGGGGGCTGAGAGCAGAATTTCCATACTATGATAGTATGATGATGGTGTGTCCATAGTATGATAGTCATTTAAATACTAACTTACGATGTAGCTCGTCTGTGATCTACATGATCACAAAGCTGTGACAAAGTCGTGACATATAAGGTTTGCTAATAACGTTATGTTGCGCACGCGTTGCCTTTTGCGAATTTCACTATTGTGCTGTAGGTAGGTAATAGGTATAGAATATACTAGGTACACAATACACTGTGATAGACGAGTGGAAAGCAGAAACTGGTAACGAGAATGATTTTCACTGGAAACTATCTAACGGTAAACAACATCGTGAAAATTATGATAATGAGCTTTGTGTGATTTATTTTTACCGTAGTTAAGGCACTATTTTTTAACTTTAGTGCTTTCGTAGTCCCATAGTGACTTTTTCGTACATCTTACCGTGTTAACCCTTTTTTTTCACGCTGGAAAATTGATTTAACACACACCACCTGGACCTGGGGACACCAAGTGTCATGTGGCATTCGCCAACCGAGAGTGGCAAGAATAAGTACCCACTAAAATCCAGCGATTCTCCCTCCACGCTGTTGCTGTCGAGGGCAGGTTCTGCTTGCGCATTCGAATACAACCCTCACCGGATCGTTTCAACACCGGTTTAAACTTAATGTATTTGTCTTTCTTAATGTATGCATTTTATTGGTACATACCAGCAGCCTTATCCTGTTCAATGTCTGGTTTCTGGTGGTTGTGGCCGGTTGCCTTGACCAGTAGTCACCCGCAGCACAATCAGCCTCCACGCTTTATGTTGTGCGGTGTTAGTTTACCTGTGCAGCACGCCGGCAGCCTTGTCCTGTTCCAGGTCGGGTATCTCGGGGCTGTGGCCAGCTGCCTTGGCTACAAGGAGCACGATCAGCCCCCACGCCTGCATGTTGCCGTTGCCATTGTAGATCAGGTTCCTGTGGGGAAGAGTTAACTGTTAGTGAAATGCGAGCTGACTGATAAAAAACAGGGACAATCTCACACAAAATTTATTAAAACTATATTCTAGGGTTGTACTATAGGTACTAGAGAACGAAAAACATAGTCATATGGAGAAAATGAATACATTGTAGTCCATATAATATATATTCTTATATATTAACATGCTGTATTTTATCTTGTCATTTTATTGGAATAGTTTATACTGATATTCTATAATTTATATTAAGCTGGTTTCTTTCAAGTAAGTTGACTGTTTCTGTTTGGTCAGTTGTTTGGATTGGATGAAGAGAATATCTTAAGGCATTAAGTCAATGAAGTTTAAATGAATAAATGTACTAATATAATGTTAAAAATGCGTTTTTGGCTTGTTCTGTTTCATCGGCCTATTTTTTTAAATAAAAATTGGCAAGGATGTAGAGTGTTACATAGAGCCGGACAAAAGATACTCGTACTTTCCATGCCGATATCCTGCAAGAATTTTTAGACATCTGACGAATACAGCACACGCAAAAAATGCTACTCGATAACAGATGGCGCTTTCTTTTGAGTTCTCCATTATCCATTAGATGTCGCTATTAAAACCAAAACTGTATTTTTTTTTCTTCTGTGCATTGTATGAAGTAAGCAAACGCTATTACCCCAGAAGCAGACAAAAGCAGAAAAAACACTCGTGCTCATTACACATTATTTTCAACCTTACTTTGTAAGTAGGCCACTGCGGTCACTACAATCTAGGAGGAATAAACTACCTACCTACCTACTGCAAAAACTGACTACTTAAACTCCCTTTGTGTCCAAAGGCAAAGAATATACGCCGAACAAAGTAATATAAACATTTAGTTGAATTAGAGAGATTTTAGTTAAAGCTAGCAGTATAATCTGCGCTGGTTAAAACTAACTAAGTAAAAAAACTAATCTATTTATTATTCTTTAAGTCTTCTTGTCTATCTCATCTAACCCTAACGAAATGGGCCCTCTCGGATACGCTTCGACCTTAGGCGTGATTCCTGACGATGTTTTTACTTCATCGTAAACGCACCGGTTACCATAGAAAACAGGGGGATTTATTCCACGGCACATTTCGGCTGTTAAATATCATTGAAACACATACATTTGAGAAAACTTTATTTTATATTGACGTGTCGCAGACGTGTTTTCGTTGTATGGGGCAGTAGTTAGCAGACGGGTAAGTTACCTTGTGTTTGAAGTGATATTGTTCTTATTCCACACAACTGAGATCCGTAGTGTGTGTTTATTTTAAGTCTTAAGGATATATTTTTTCTATTTACAAGCCATATCAAGTGTTTTTGTTTCAAATTGCCATTTTCGGCCAAATGTTTTATAACTGGATCACAGAAACCACTAAAACCAATGAATGAACGACGGTGTTCATTTACTAGAACCGCGTGAATTACTTATTTTACAATATTGTGAGTTTTCGTTATTGTATTAGAGTTTCTTTTTCAGAAACATAGCTGTTAGTGGATTGTCCTTCATGTGGCCAGTATTCGAACAAACTCTTAAATGCTTAAAATGTTCGTTCATTTACTGGTTTATTATTTCCAGTAAATAAACTACCACCAATGTGACTGGTTCATTTATTGGCTTAGCATAAAATTTAAGAGCCAGTTATTGAACTATCGTTATTTGAAAATAACCTATTATACCTACAGCGTTTTCAGGCGGGAAAGTTGCACGTCAATCAACACTAAGTAGTAAAATAACATTTTTATAAATCAATTTAAAAGAAGGATAAAACATAATCAACAATTAAACATTGTTCATTCACTGGTTTCATTTGTTCATTTGCTGGTGTTTCTATGTTCAATCACTGGTGTTTTGGGGTGTTTGCGGCTTAAAATAGCTATAACTTAAAATTAAGCAATGTTATTGTAAAACAAACGTTATAGAAGCAAACTAGTATACTTGATTGATTGATAACGACATTTATATTTGTTGGTAACAACTTCCATTTTATTAAAAAATATATTTAAAGACGAAATTCTCCTTAAGGGTTCATTCACTGGTACGTTTACCCTACTCATTGTTACACGGCGGCCATTAGGGATCGAACTCGGTACCTTCGAGTCGAAATTTCATTATACTGTGGCTCTGGTAAAGCCCTAGGTAATTACCAAATTAGAGTTGTTTAATTACAAAATACCAAATGCAGCATTGCAGTAAATTCTATTTTGAAATAACTCGTTAGCGATCTGACTTAACGTTAAATTAAGTTAAGAAGTCTTACAATTATCTTGGAAAGGTAAGTAAGTTCAAAGTGAACTGCATGACCTTTTGCTCTGTGAATTAAGACCAAGGTACAACAATAACTAGACGAATTACAAATTACCAATGCCCAACCACTATAACTGCGTGTTGAAAACGTGCGTTACGAAACCAGGCACGAACACACTCGTGCAAGCAAAACCATTAGGTGCAATGAAGCGCGGGTTTTAATTTAGAATGGGTACCATTTTATTTTTTTTATTTCATTGAGTCAATCCAAGGAAAGCAGAACAGGCTAACTGAAATATATGCACGGGACTTCAAAATTGCTCTAAAGTTAAAATAAAATAACTAAGCACGATTATTATTCTTAAGTTTCGTACTATGTTTTATAATCGCGTACCTAAACCTAGTAAGTAATTATCCAACGTAATTAAGCAGTCAAATAAAAAGTACAGGATGTGTGTGTGCAGGTTTCGTACAACGAAACCTTTGTTCCTTTACTTTTTAGGACTTGTTTGTTACCTAGTCAGTTTTTACTCCCAACACTACATATCTGATATTTATTCATGTATATTCCTTCGGGAAAGGCTCACATCTTTAAAATTGGGTACAAACAAGCCCAGAGTTTACTTTGAGACTTGGTCAAAATGTCAATTTGTGAAAGAGTGTGCTTCTAAAATGTATTTATTTATTTAGGTAATTTTGTGCTAAAGTCACGTCAAATATTTAGATAACAAAGGAGGTTAGACAAACAAAGACACTTTCATACTTGTAATAAAATTATTAACAAGGATTGATGAACTCAAAAACATGATCATGACTTACTTTGCTGTTTTTAATAAAGGATGATTGCTCCCGACTAATTTACGCAGATGCAGGGCCACATTCGCGATTTCATCACTCAATACCCATCGCAAACTCAGGAAGGAGGTTGGATATCCCACGATTTTCTCAGCCTCGCTTACTGCGCGGTTCCAATCAGGCTTTGAAGTTTGTTGGGCAATAGAGGCACGATGAGCCTGAGCTGTGCTGAGTTCCCTTTCAGAACAAGGTCCCCGGAATTTCGACACCGCGCTCGCCGACAAAACTTTCACTAAATCAGCCCTAACAACACACCTCAAACGACTTAAACTCATTTTTACAAATTAAAAAAAAAGTTTAGTTTTAAACTTGCAACAGAAACTATTTTTATTACAATAAAACAGAACACTTCAAACAGCTTTAACAGGCAAGTAACGTTACACAGTTTGTATAGAATAATTCTAGAGTTTATGCAACTGTTGCATAAACGAGAATATCTTTCGTAAATAGTTACGAGTAACAAGCTAAGTCGCGGACGCGGACCCAGACTTGTCCGCTACTTTCGCGCGAAAATCACAAACTAACTTCAAACTTCATGACTTATTGACTGACCGGAACCTGAGACAGGTGAATGAATGGAGAACTGTAATGATTCATGTTAAGCAATACGGCGAAATTAAAAATGCGCGGTCACGTTTGGAAACTAAGGCATGACTCCAAGATGTTTTGACATTTTACGTAGATAGTAGCGCCACGTTGAATGTTGTTTGTACTAGGCCAAGTAGATTTAAAATAATAGGCGGCGTCCACGGCGTCCATTATGTCATGATTTGATATATTCCTATATATTCGAATAAGTAAAAGTACTAAGAATGTACTTGTGTTTTTTAATTTTAAGGGATATCTAGGTATTATTTCATTAATTTAATTTAAATTATTTTCTATATTTAGGTACATTGAACTACTAAACTAAACTGAACTTTTGTTCTGAAAGAATATATCTTATCTTGCCCCTAAGGCAAAAAGCTACTCCAAGTGACCTACTCCTCTTAATCATCAGGGCTCTCAAAGCAAATCTATTAGTGCTTCGGATAAGACCACGACTGCTTAGAAGAAACGCCCTAAAAGTGGCACTTCACTTGGTTGTTAGGTACCTACTTATTTGTCAAACATCTTCGTTGCCTTTTCTTTCATTCAGTATATCGCATATAAGATTTGGCAAACATGACCAAGTAGTTTAGTTAGTTTAGGTCTAGACGTTAGATAATCGTACTACTAAAACTATCATACTGTTTGTTGTAAGGTATTATAAGAAAATTATCCATAGGGTGAACCTGCCCTTGTTCATGTGGATGTGATAAGAACGAATGAGTGAATGAGAAATGAGTAAATGACAACAAGCAAGGTGTTGCCCGTGCATCGGTCGGTTTACGCGTATAGTAGTTTTTTAAGATTTGCATATATTCCTTTGCTAAGAATGACAATTTGAGTCCCAAACAACATTCTTAGTCTAGAACTTAATCTTAAAATAAAAGTAAGTAGTAGATCGGGTTTTCATTTTAAAGTTTCCCGCGTTATGAGTCATATCATATCGCACTGCCTTCTCTTTTTTAGGGTTCCATAGTTCCCTAAAACCCCTACAGTTTCACCATAATGTGTGTCGGTCTGTCTGTATGTACCACATCATACTCAGTTTTTCCCAGAAACTATCAAAGTCATAAAGCTAAACTAAAATCAAAACTAAATTGGATAATGAAAAGGGTATCTGCCTTAGCTACATGTTAAAGTAAGTGTGATTTTTTTCTTACAACATCGTGTAAGGTATTGTTGGATAGCTCTTAAAAACCATTTTTTTAATTTCATTATAATTTTTTAGATTCGGGGACCGTTTAGGAAATATTTAACTGTAAAAGTGTAGTTTTCAGTAGAGTTACGTACTACCCACACAACTAAAACTATAAATGGAAAATATCTTAAATTAAAGCACATAGAACGAATTTAAAAGGAAAATTAAGACAACTGAGTAGACTTCGTTCTTTCTTCATTTACAGGCGACCAAAAAGTTTATACTTACCCACTGATAATCATACAGGACGATTACTTGGGGAATTAGAACTTAACACGCTAAATTCGTGTTTTCACATTGAGGCAAATATAGTCCTAAAAATTACTCACATGTGATGCGAACCTATTATCACACGAATAAAATTCAAATCTAAATAATAAAATATTTTTATTTAATAATTGTGAGGAATAAAACAATAATAACATTGTTAAAAATAAACCCTTGATCTTAGTAATGGAAAGTTATTAATATTTTAATATACATTTTATTCTACAATAAAAGTATTAGTTTTAGGATGACCTTAAAATTGCAGATGATAAGCCGTACAGGTCTGCCAGAATCTCATAACAAAAAGGAATATACAAATTTATAGTTTGTAACCCCGCCTCCGGGATAATAGGATAAAGGTCTTGATGCTTGATTTTCCATCAGTTCTATGAAAGTATGATGAAGTGAACTCGGTCCGCGTAAGTCTTTAATTCCTACCAACTACTTAGTCTATAACTACCTAGTCTATTTTTCAGAATACCTACAATATGGCCGTGCAATGCATTGCCCCTCATTACAGTTTCGTTACTTGGTAGTAATGAGAAGTTTTTCTGGCAACACTGTGAACCAATAGCACTCATTTCTAAATCTGACGTTTATCTTTTTTTTCAGTCAATCGCGCTCCACCGGCCGCTGTAGTCGACACTAGAAAGGTCACTACAAATCGCCGGCATTTAGTGCCCCAGTTAAAAATAACGAATAAATACATTTTATTTGTGATTACATACAATTTTTCAGTGAAATAGTGAAGGTTAGGAAGTGTTGGTACAAGGCAGTCTCACAAGTTTATTGAACTTCTCTGAGGTGAGGTGTCTTATTTTGGTATGGGTACCTTTTCTGATCGGCTCTGGCCAGCGTTTAGGCCACGTGTATAAATGCATACGTGTTACAGGCCTCAAGTGCACCCGGTATCAGTATTGTTGTTTACTTTGCCCACAATCTGGCGGTGCGCTTCGGCTGTGACGCAGTCGTTTTGCGGAGTACCTAAGTGAATAGGGCCTTCCATATTAATGGCTCTTGGGATCGTGGTTGTTTACTAATTACAGTACGTAGTTTACTTTTCATAGGCTAAAATATCAATCACTCCTTTTACCAGTTTCCTTTTAAACAATTGTGCGTGCGAATTTCGTTACTTGGGATCTCGCTCTAGACATGGAGGGTACAACGATTACTACAATCTAATGTGAACTTAGTGCCTTGCGTTTTAAATGAAAAGCTAGTTGGCCATCTGTTCAATCCTTATGATTAAATATACTGTGTCTGTTTACCTGTCTTTAGCCCAACTTATATATTATATTAATGTTTAATCATGTCAATTATAATGCAACATATTTTTATTTGGAATTACATCATCAATATCAATCAAGACTTCAATATTTGCTTCTACCAAATCTAATTATCTCATAATGTCTTACACATAAGTAAATTTGAATTTGAGATACTTTCATCCTGCCTAGCACAGCAAATTTGCATTAAAACTATTATACTGGCGAGTCACTTGGATTGGGACCATATTTGATACCTTAAATTACAAATTGAAATTTAAGATAATAAGGTTAAAGTCAAAATTTGGACATAAATCCTAAATCTTGCTCTATGCATGCTAGGAATGATTATAGGTTGTAGCGGGCTAATTTCCGCAACTCGACGACTTAACAAATGCGCCTTTTTTGCGTGCTGGGTTACTGGCACTACTCTTGCCAACCCAGTTCAACCAGAAAGCCTAGCAGACCCTTGATGTTGCCGACGGCCTCTGGTAGCGACCTCGGTGTTCCGAGATGACGTGCCCGGTATGTTGCCACCTCTGGACATTCCATGATGACGTGGGCTGCGGTTTCCTCCGCCGTCATACAAGCTCTGCACAGGGGGCTGTCTGTAACACCTAATGTGAACAAGTGTTTGTTAAACAAGGCATGGCCAGTTATGGCTCCAGTTAACAATCGGAGTTGGGCCCTTTTGAGTAATCGTAGCTTACGCGACAATCCGGGATTGATTATCGGAAGAGCTTCCTTACTCTGCCTGCAGGTGTCTAGGTTGCTCCAGTGGTGCTGGTGCTTTACCTTGGTGATTCGCCGCAGTTTGTTCCGCAGCCAGCTGGTCGGCAGGGGCAGAAACGGTTCAGGACCTATCAGTTCCATTTCTGAGCCCCTTCTCGCGAGTACATCAGCCGCGTCGTTACCGCGTGAGTTGCTATGTCCCTTTATCCACTGTAGGGTGATGGGGTTTAGGTTACATACCTTAGAGAGGGCGTTGTGACATTCGTATATTAGCCCTGACGTTACTGTATAGCACTGTAAGGCTTGGAGAACTGATCGGCTGTCGGAGAGTATACGGATGGGGAGATCCTTTACCTTCCTTTGCTCAATCGCTATTGTAGCCATAATGATGCCCACGCATTCTGCCTGGAAGACTGTGGTATGGGCTCCTAATGGCGTTGAGATATGTATGTTTAGATCTTCTGAAAAAGTACCTGCTCCGGATCCAGACTTTGTCTTGGATCCGTCTGTGAAGATCCTCACTTCCCTGGGATTGAGGCCTTCCCACGGATCTTCATACAGTTGAATTTTGTACTTCTTGTCGAAGATAAACTGTTTCGGTATTCTGTCGGTAGCCGCCTCTATGAGTGGCTCCTCGTTAACCGCTTCATAGAGTATTTCGGTGTGTGGTACCCTGGCAGGTTTCCACAGGTGCAAATTCCTAAGACGTACCGCTGTTGCCGCCGCCTCCTGCTGGATGAAGAGGTGCAGTGGCGGGAGGTCGAGTATGGCTTCCAGGGATGCTGTGGGCGTAGTCCGCATGCATCCGGTGGCTGCCATGCCGGCTAGTCTCTGGAGTCGTTGTAGTTTTGATTCCACAGTGGACAGTCTGGTGCGTGGCCACCAGACTACCGCACCATAGGCAATGATTGGTCGTATCACTGACGTGTAGAGCCATAGGATGATCTTGGGGTGTAGACCCCATGTTTTACCTACCATCCTGCGACACTGCCAGAAAGCGATTGTTGCTTTGTCTATCTTGCTGTTCAAAACCACTTCTTTCCACTTGCTACGATATTGACAAATGTCTTTTGCTTCTTCCACATTCATACATTGAGTCATGCACGCACATCTGTTACGGTTACTTAAGATTTAAATCAAAATAAACTTCTTTTATTTTGGAATAAATGCCCAGAACAATACAAAAAAAAATTAAAAAAAAATTCTTTATTCATAAAATACATGAGGTACATGATACAAGGGATGGAGTCACCCTTTAGGCAAAATGGCAGGGTTTGTGCTGCTGGTACACTGGAATCTGGATCCTGATAATAAACTAGTTCTAGTTACTGTGTATAGATACACAACCTACATTGAGTAACAATTCTTGGTGAATTTATTAACTACAATATTAATTCTCCCTTACTTTAGCAAAACAATAACCCGTTTTCCCTTAAAATCTTATTCATTTTAGAGATTGAACCAGCTGTTAAGACTGCTGTCCGTCAAATGAATTTCATCTCATCAACTGTAATACGTAGACGACATTTTTACACATAGCATTAAACACTTAAAGCCCCTTTTCAGGAATGGGACTTGTCACCGATGGAGGTACTCACTTAGTCAATCTTTTTTATAACATTAATGAAGTAATTATTATAAATAAGTTCTGATAATACCAATGTTAAGTAAATAACAGCATCAATTGCTCCAAGCTTAGTTCGGAGGCAGATGGTCTTCTATTTTAAACTCATAATTGTGCGAATTATAACTAATTGATTTAGGTATATCATATTGAGCTAAATCTCTACCTATATGATTGTTATCGTTGTATTGTACCCATACTGGGAATCCAAGTTAGGAGCGAGATAGGTTTGGGTTTTAGTGTGTTCAGAACTCAAGATATTTCACATATTTTATAACACAATTCCTGACAATTATTACCTTTTTTGCAATGATATTACACCAAATTAAGAAATATAAAATTAAAAAAAGAGAACTTTTCCATTGCTAGTAATTACCTACATACAATGTTTATTTATTTAAGTTCTCTGCTAAATATGTATCGAAGTTGTACAATGTTTATCAATTGTTACCATTGAACTATTGATAAGCATGTTACCTATTTGTAGGTCAATGCAAGGGAATATAGATAACTGAACATTGAAATAACTTACAATTTTTCAAGTCTTTTGTTAAGTAGTAGATACTATTTGTTTTTTTTCTGTTTCATATCTTGAACAAAAAAAACTAATTTGCGGGCTATTTCTTACAGATACAATAAATATCTTCACCTCTGCTGTGGATTAAGCCTAGAAGTAGAAGGCACAATCTATTATTCTTTTTACTCGACTGCCGTAAAGCCCAAAAAGAGGGTTATGTGTTTGACATACATGTATGTCCCACTCTATGTTCCCTCGTACCTACTAAACGACTAAACCGATTTTAATAAATTATACGTGATTAGATTAGTTTCGTTTTAACCACTAGTGTCATAGGCTATATTCATATTATCTAAAAGTGAAATTAACGAAATAAAAAATATTTACGTGATAAGTAACATTACGTTGACGACATTATCTAAACAGCAGTTGGGTTTTTTAAAGGTTACTTTTTGTTAGACTTGTTATTTAATTTTATTGTTCTTACATTCCTGAGGATTTCGGGCTTGACTAGCAGGCCTATTGTCTTCTTTCAAGTGTGCTACAGTTTTCTGATAAAATGTATGCCATGCTCACATGCTGATCCTGTCATTGAGCAAATATTCCCCTAATCAGAATTTCATGTTGCAAGAAATCTCCTACAATGTAGTAATTTCCAATTTAACCCCTACAGTAGAAAATAAATATGGTCTACCAGTAGTTCGCCCAGAGCAGAGACCTCGCAATATCCAAGCAATTAGAATCATTATTTAGGAAATTACCTAGGTATATACCTCAACTTCTCTTCTACCAAATTTGATGTAGGTAGATTGGATCAATGATACATAAGTTGTCATCAAACAAACATACCTACCTATAAATGGCGTCTTAGATAATTCATAGATCTCGCTTCAGGGATCTAGATGCAATTTTATATCTAATCCGCGTCGCGAAAAAGTAATGACTTTATTGTAGGTAGCTCTCAAACTGAGAAACAGATTCGGACGTGTTTTTTTTAAATACAAAGCTAGTTCAATCGATGTGGTCCTTAGCAAGGTTTGATAAGAATCTATTGGGCTGGAAGTGGTTTGGCTAGAACGTATGACGGTGGCGGATAGTCAGTAACACAATATAAACCTTAATAGTACTCAGCACAGCATCGTTTTTGTCGTAAATAGAATTGCGCCAGCACCTCCAGGCGAAGTGACGCGCCACCGCCACTCAATTTTCCTTATGGCTCTTCTAAACGATGGCCCATCATGGGCGAGCGTAAGGGACGCATTTACACCTTAGAGCGAGCAACATATTCTTGTATTTCTCTTACGCATTAGTCCGTCCCTACGTTGGCCCATGATGGGCCTTTACAACCTTCCTCTGATGTATAAACCGCGTCAAGAGTCACCAGCTCTGACACTAGGGGTAGGGGTTCTTTCTGTAGACTGAAGCTAAATTTGTTCCAGGTATGGAGTGGGAAGGGCCGCCCAAGCAAGGCTTGTACGACCCACAGAACGAGCACGAGGCCTGCGGCGTCGGTTTTGTAGTTGCTATCGACGGAAAACGTTCCCATAAAGTGAGTATTCTTTATGCCAACTGTGCTACTATTCAACTGATTGACTGTCTAATAGTGGATGTGGTTAAAATTGTGCTATGGACGAGGGTGACGCACGAGGTATGTAGGATTGTAAAGCGATGCTTAATACGCGGAGCTGTCAATAATTTTCCATACTTTAGCTCCGGGTGAAAACGTTTCTGAACCCCTTATTCATGCTCGATTTTCACGCTTTTTGAATAATATTGTTGGCCTCATGAAAAACTACTCGTAGGTCTGTACGTTAAAATTTTTTTCTTTTTAATTTGTTCCATTTTGAGAAATATTTTCTAGGAGGAAAAAACGTCCAGACATGGTTCTTCATTCTACCTATCTACAACATATTCAAAAAGGGTTCCGCACATAACACGGATGACTCAATTCAAAATTTGGACCGCAGTTTCTTGCATAAAGACCCTGTTTTCTTGGGATTTAATTAAAATTTTCTGATTTTCCCTTATACTTTTAGTATAAGATGGTATTACTTGGCAAATTTTATAGTTCTCCGAAAATCCCTAATAATTTTGAGTGTGTCGGAATATAAGCTTTTAATATAAACGGCCGTATCTTTTTTTACGTTAACTTAGAAGTTTGATTTTTTCGCAGCTTTAAGGGACTGTAGACCTGAGTATATGGGGTTTTAATTTCAACTTGATAAGCGGTTTTGACAGACAGACGAAAAACAAAGTGATCCTATAGGGTTTCCGTTTTTGCCTTATGAGGTACCGAACCCTAAAAGGAAAAATCGCGTTTGCGACAGCATAAAACAGCTCGCTCGCTGTAACGATTATTTTGTTTTAAAGCAATACTACTTGAGATTTAGTAATTTATTTTTCACTTCTCATGCTCGTAAAGTCCTTCTTTATGCTGGGTATAGGCTGCATAAAATCGCATTTTATGCACTAGTGCATAAATGGTTGTCATCTAGACTAAGACAATTAAGCCCTACAGCCAGACAGACGAGGTGACTACATTAAATAAACTTGTTATTTGAATAAATTTACTTTAATTTTATTTATATTTGCATCGTAGTTGCATCTAACAAAGAAGAAATTTAAAACTATTAAAAACAAGCATTATTAACAAGAACATTAAAAAATCAACGTAGGTATAAACTTGGCAGTATTGCGTTCGACCTAAGTCAAAAATCGCAAACAGAAAAAAAAAAAAATTGACAGAAATACAGTGGCGGGAAAGAGGTTTTGGACTATTAATTAGTTATTTTCTTTGCAAAACTTGTTGTGTTATGGAATTTAATTAAAATGTCGTCTAGTGAAGAGGAAAATAATGCTCACACCTAACACACTCATGGAAAAAAATGCAAAAGAACTTATTAAAGTTTTTTTACATTATCACATGGAAAAAAATGCAAAAGAACTTATTAAAGTTTTTTTACACTATCACTGTTTTATTTCCTCGTAATCGAAGTGAAAAGCAGAGTGTATAACTCGGTCTTAAAACCCTTTTGTTTGTTTGTTTTATGCCCTTGTTGTACAATCTACTATGATTGAACCTATCGAATAGGACCGTATGAAAATGCCGCAATACAATGGCTTTGTTATATATATTGTTTTCTTAAGTGGATGCGTAGGTATTGCAATTGAAACAATTATTTTCAAAATATCAAAATAATGTAAGGATATTTTATATTCCTGGTAATTTGTGTTTTCTTAAATAATATTCTCTCAGTTTTGGTTCGATGACTCTGTTATCCATAAATATGCAGTTTATATAACTTCACTGAGGAATTGTAAGATCTAGCCAAATGTTATATAAGCACGAATCTGAGATGCAGTCGTTGTGCAAAAAACCAGTTCCGGTTTTGGCCGTTTGCTGGCTTTTGTAATAATATGTCGTTGCACTTTTGGCAGCATACTTGCTTTGGATTACCAATAAATACGAGCTGTCTAGACAAGTTCATTTAAAACTGAATAAGCTTGAACTAAGCTATTTTTTTTACTAGTAGTTGGTAGTTATACTGAAAGCGTTGAGTAAATATATAAACTGATGGGATTTATGATTAGTTTATTGCCAGCCTTCTCTTATCAGGCGTCGGTAGTTAAACGTGCTTAAGTGAAGTTTACGACAGATTTGAATCTAGAACAGGTTGTGTAAAAAAATAAAAACTTAAATTAACTGCTCTAAATAAAGGAGAGCATCCAGAGTTATCTGTTTTGCAGTGATACAACCAAGGAAAACATCAGACTTTCCACTTAAATAGAACCAAACCTATACCTAATTGACGAGAATTATTAAGGTACATCATACAACCTAGTCCGAGTGAAAGAGTAACAAACACACAAACTTTTGCATTTATAATATTAGTAGGATTAACTAGGATTAACTAACTGGTTTCTTCGTTATGCCACCTACTACTTTCAGAATTCTCCACAACCATTTCTTTCCCCAGCATCTGCACTGCCGTCCTACGAAAAAAGGCACATCTACTCTATGAATTGTATTGCACGTCCAACCTTATTATAACCGAGCTCAATATGATTCTACTTATAAATGAATTGCGCTTGTATATTTTATCCGTGCCCTCCACTGCAGTCCTACCTCTTTGGTTCAGCCAGCTCCCTAATATTGTACCTTATCGCAGATCGTCCGAGATGCCGAGGTGCTGGCCAAGCGCATGGAGCACCGCGGCGCGTGCGCCTGCGACAACGACACCGGCGACGGCGCGGGAGTGCTCACCGCCATCCCGCACCAGTATTACTCCGCACAGCTAAGGTATGTACTAAACTAGCTGGGTTGTAATTGGGGAATAGTACATTGTGCATCAAGGGCGGTAAGAAGAGGATTGCTAACGAGAGACTATTAGAAGCCCGACGCCGAAGGCGGAGGGCTTTTAATGACTCGAGTTTGCAATCTCCTTACTGCCCATGATACACACAATGATTTTCATCACATTAGCGAGGAAATAAAAAACAAATAGAAAAAAAAACTTTTCTTTAGATTTCGCTGGCAGCAAATCATTGTTGAGTAGATGAGCCGCATTTAACAAATCAGGTGGTGTTGATATCACTACAGATTCTTCCGATGAGGAAGTCATATTTAGTATGTTTTTTTCGTACCTTTAAACAAAATACGCTCCGGAAACAACAATCAAACAAAATTAAACGAACTCGATTCGCTAAGCTAAAAGAGTTTGACAACTTTTTTTTAGTCTTCCACAGATAATGCCTAGAATTGCTTTTTTTTTAAACTTGACAAATACAGGCCGTTCTGCCAGATTGTACAAATTTTCAAAATGAAATTTAATAAAATAATTGCAAATGTCTCTGAAATAATGGTAAAATAGAAATATAATGCAGACAAATGTGCCGTATAAGTTTAATTAAACAGTAAAATTAGTTTGTAGCCAAATTTTGAATATAGGAAATAAACCTTGGCTGATTTTACACCTCCTTGGTCTGAAATGATGTACAAGTGGAGTCTATATTTTAAAACTAAACTCATAACTCCCTAGGGAGTTATGAAAATCTATAACTCCCGCGGGAGCTAAGTCGGCTATAACTGCCCTAAACGCCTGCGTGTTATAAAACCCTTTCCGAGCAAGTGTGATGAAAAAGATATTTACCAGTTATTAACCGTTCTTGTATGAGAAAAACCGATTAAAGCTGGTTATAAACGGTTATTTGCATTCCCTAGTTGTCAGGGTATATACCTTCTAGACTTCTTATGACAAGGAGAAGGAAACGAACACACATGCCAGGCCACCTAAGTCAGCTCAGAGGCCCATAGCATAGACATTTGCAATCAGAATGGAATGGTCTTTGCAACTAATTTCACTGGTTGTCTAAATTTCAATAATTTTCATAATTTTTCGACCAGGTCACAACATTCAGTTATCAGGACTTTAAAATGTATGAGTTTTAAATAAATACTTCGTTTCAGAAAATATCGTCCATTCCCTGCCGCTGACTTAGTTATCTTACATAACATGCAAAATTATGTGTTACATTCTGTACCGTTATACATACGTTGACGATTCCATAAATAATCATAATACACCTAAGGATCGTCGTTCATGAGCTTACGTCTATCCACTGACAGTTGACGATGTAATCGTGCGTGACGGACTTGTAATGCTTCCCTTATCAACAAAAAAACTAAGTAAAGCCAAATAGTGCGAAATTGACTTGCAAGTTTTGAAATAAACGTACTGAGAAAACATACAACGTAAAGAACAGTTAAATAAGAGCATGTAAAAAAAATAAGTTTATATTGAGTACCTAGCATAAAAAATCCGGACCAACTCCAACTCACCGTACCCAACCTACAAGTGTTAAGTATTCGAAAGAGTCAAAATAAAACCGTGAAACATTCTTAAGGATTACATACTCAATGAACTTAACTACGCCCGGAAATAACCGTACAAATTATACCTAAAGCATTTCGAATGTGAGCATGCTCTACAAAATTTATTTTGTCGTGCCACTTGGCATCCTGCCAGTTACAGGCACAATCGAACGTAACCTTACACTTGGCACGGTGCCAGCTCTGGGAGAAATCGATGGCGGCGCTGGAGCGGCGTGGGGTTCCGCCCAGCCGGGCTAAGGGCAAGGCGATGTTGGCTCTTGCGTAACCTTGAAAGTCAGCTGCTATTATAATGATAGACCTGAATTTTTCAATATAGGTTATATAACGTGGATAATAATAAATAATGAGAGCTTTCTAATCCCAAAATGCTGTTTTGTAACGACTATTTGAAACTATTGAAAACTAGCTGTTACGCGCGACTTAGTCCGCGTAGAAGTCGTTTATCGCTATGCCCTCGCGAACTGTTCAATGTTTTGAAGTATAAAGTCCCCCATGTCAGTCTCCGGGCTATACCTACTCAATTTCACGTCCATCCGTTGAAACCGTGGAAAGGTACTAAGTTAAGATTTCCAACGTTTTCCGAACACTTTTATATCAACCCGAATTTAGTTTTTAATCATTAGCATAAATGTTTATTCACTATGAACTGTTTTTTTTCCATCCGCAGACCCTTAATACCAATTCGTTATCATATTTCATTCAGAACAACACATCTTCTTCCCGCTTATCAACTGCTCACATCCTAATTTACAATCATTGCCCTACCCCAACCAGAGCTGGGTCAAGTGCGCACAATGCCTAATAGATATTGGTATCCTTGCTGGTTGCTATGTAGCTGTCTATTGCGTCTCTGAACTACGCAGTTGCTCTTGTTGATTTATTCCTTCTATGCATTGGTTAGTTTGTATTGGATGACGCAACTGAGGTATTGTTGGTTAGATTTTCATTTTTGGGCTAGTTGATTTGAAAAGTAATATCTAATAAGGTATTTTTATTATAGATTTAAATATCACCTTCATTACGAACTGCTTGATATCAACATAAGACCCTCTTTGCGATTGGATAGTTATTCAAAAACGTGACAAGTTCTTGTAAAAGCTCAGCAATTTTACCTATGTTACCTACCATTAGTGCTTAAAACTAATGGACTTGAACGCTTTAATTTATGTTATGTTTTATTGCCAACTGGACAGTTCCAATGTTTGTGTTCAGTGCAAATACTCTGCATGTTGCATACATATGCTAATAAAATTACCTTGCTCATGATTTCATTATTTTGTGACATGTTGCTCCGGTAGGTACGAGACGTCGTGCACAGTGAATAGCTGACAAGGACGAATCTATGATCTTGTTCTTGTTTGTGTTGTGATTTCATCGGTGAGCGACATCAATTAATCTCCGTATTTTCGATTGGTAAACCCGATTCTTGCGTCTATGATTGCAACTGGCAAAGAATGAGACTTGTTTGATTTATAATATTAACATTTTTAATATACATATATTGACAAAATATTGTCAACCCTTAATTTGGCAAAAATAAAAAAGTCGGGAATTCAAACCCTTTTTGATTTTGAATCAGCAAAAAAATAAAAACACAATCCAAGTAAAAAAAGTGGTCATTATGGTATGTTCGCTGTGACGAACATTGCCAAATTAAGGGGATCTGATAAGAATGTTTCTGTTTACCTATCTTAAATAAAGTACTTATCCACATACTCAAGTGAAGTGAGCATCTACAACGTCAAATGATCGGCAATTTTGCCTTAAGAATTCTGCTGCTGAATGCTTTTCGGATGTCTTGAATAAATATTTCAGAATTAGGAATTTTAACTACTTAAGTAAATATTTCCTGTTATTTTTATTGCGTTGAATCTCTTCTTTTATTAGTGGCCGTGACTGCGGATCCGCAGTGATTTTCCTTGCATTAAAACTTATTTTCTAGACATTCATCCATAATCTTCAAAAGTATTAAAATCTAAAGACATTTTAAAAGGTTGGTTTGAAGAGATCCCTTAAAATAATAAATTCGCCTTTGTACATCTCTGATTTGTGTATTAACATATTAATGTAAAGTTTTATTAAGTCGCAAAAAGCTTAGGTAAATCGCGGTGAGTGTCTGACGACTCTTATCACAGTCTACGATCGCGTTTCTACAAAAATATTTCAGTGCAGGATTATCTTCAAACACCACATCAAACAACGCAGATTGATGGTTATTCTTAGATGCACTAGATCTGACAGTGTTTAAGACTGATCTCTTCTAAATGAAAATTAAAAGCCATCAGCCCATCACGCATGATTTCTGCCAGCTATTAGACGCTTAAACATTTAAAACTTTCGTATGCTTCTTCGTATTTCTTTTGTGACTTTACTTCACCTTTAGATAAACCATATTATTCCGTTATGGATGTCATTTAAATTTGGTGTGTTTAAAGGTTTTGGCACAAGCTGGTTTATAATTGGTTTCTTTCTGGTATATAAGAAAGGTGATCGTTATCTTGTATCCATAGTACAAGCCTAGAGATTAGTTTTGGACTAGGTCAATTTGTGTGAGATGGTTTCCCACATTTGTGTATATGTATTATTTATTATATAATTTGTTACTGCTTACTATAATGATTTGTTAAACCGCTACGAAAGTTTAACGGGTTTGAAGATTAAGGTTTTTAGTTTGGTCACATTTAGCTCTAGTCTAGATCTAGAGTATCTTACCTGTCTTTTCTTTTCAACATTTTACTTTTCTTTCGCTTAAAGTATGATGCTATTAAAATAAATTAATCCACTATTCAACATGAATATTTTCTCTTAAATCTACAAGACTTGGTCGGTTATTTAATTTTTGCCTGGACGATGACCGACAAAGTGTGGAAGTTTTGCACATCCATTATGAAATCTCGTCGCGTCTTTAGCATTGATTAACACTTTCAAAGGTCGGCTCATTTAGTTCCATTATTACCAGTAATAACAGGTTGTAACTGGATATTTTGCACGTATCTTTATGGATTTAGATTAGAAGATTTTGAAGAAGTTCGGCTTTTAAATGACGTGTGGAAATTCTCATGTGACAAACTGTATCTTCAATTCAATTTCGGCTAGGTTTATTTCGTAATTTACGGAATATTCACTTTGTAAGAAAAATGCGTTGTGTAATTTTTAAATATAGGTTTATTAATAAGTCGTTAGAGTTTTCATTTTTATTGGTTTCGTTTAGCAAAATTTTACGAACGTCAAAATAGGTCAAAAAGGATTAGAATTGCTATGCTCAATAGTCAGGTGGTGAATCCTTAGATGCAAAATTCTGTTGCAATCGGAAATGCCCTTGGCGCTTATCAGCTTACGATTACACCTAATAAGTTTACCTTATCTTCGTTTCTTATCAGCGATACCGCGTAGTTTATCTTAAAGATAGGTAGTCTCTATTTTCCACAAGTGATAATTATCATATGTGTTACAAACAAAACAATAGATCTTATAGGTATGGAAACTAAAATTGAATGTCAATCAATAGTATCAATACTTACATGAATAATTATTGTAATCTTTTGTTGTGTAAGTATATTGTTTTTATTTCGTTTATTAATAGCTGAGCTGAAACCATAAACTTTTCGGTATTGTTATAAAATAAAGAAATAAAACCATTATATATTATGAAACATTATGTATTATGAATATTATGATAACATTGATAACCCATTAAGTATGTATTTTGAACGTCATATATTATATATATACAACGTTATATAGATACGTTCCCAGCTAAGTAACTTGGTTATAACTAGATTAACCAGTTTTTTTAAATTCATTGCTCCTAGTGGGTAGGTATGTCATTATTTTGTGCGTGACCAGACTGAATTACCATAGTAAAGGCAGGCGGTACTGATACTGTAATAGAAATTAGTGTTCAATTAGTACCGGTACAGTCCAACACAATTACACTTAGCACTAAGCTACAAGGTGATATCACAATGGTAACTAACCACGAATCACTCAATTTGAAACTTCGGATGAACGTTCCACTCGTCGGTTGTTACTAAAGCGAAAAAGGACGAATGGAATTTCACAGGGAGTTTCGTTAACACTGTTATCCGTAGATAAAGGAAATTGCGAAATTTTGTCGATGCTGTAATGAAATAACGTGCATCGTTTTTTGTCCGAAATTTTAACCTTGTTTTTTTAGTCATGTTTAATAGTCGTCGTTCATCGTCGCGTATGGTTTTGAATAAGAAGACTTTTATCACAATTAACATAGTCTTGAATGCCAAAATTGACTAAATTAATGCCAAATTATTTTCCTGCTTCGATAGTTAATTCATAGGTTTAAAATATACAATAGTCTCATCGCCTGTATTTGCTAATAATTAGTAATAGTCAAACAGATATTTTATTTTCGTTAATGTAATATTTTATCACATAAACGAAAGTGTCTGCTAAAAAATCAATCATAGAATCGATTGTGAAGTTACTGGGTAACGAGCGGAGAGTTCCAATCATTGTTGATGTTAGGATGCTTACGATTATTACCAACTGTAACGACTAGTACCTACCTAGTAACCTAATTGCCCGAAATGACGATAAATAATCAGAGTCATAGTCATAGTCATATTCATTTATTGCTTTATGTTAAAATACAAGTGTCTCGATGATATTTCTTGGTTAGTTTATTTAAATCGATTAATAATATAAGGGGACAATAATAATATAAGGGGACAATCTCACACCGATTGACCTAGTTCCAAACTAAGCTCTAGGCTTGTACTATGGGTACTAGACAACGAAATAAATACTTATATAGAGAAATATATACTTAAATACATAGAAAACATCCATGACTCAGGAACAAATATTCGAGCTGATCACACAAATATCTGCCCTTACCGGGATTCGAACCCAGGACCACTAGCTTCGTAGGCAGGGTCACTACCCACTAGGCCAGCGCGTCGTCACTTGATTGACTCTAATATAGTCGCGCCGTTCTTAGAGGCCCGAAATGACAGCTGTCAACGCAGCACAAAATACAACCTCAAAAATGCCTCAAATTTTGTACTGAATTTACACTCTCAAAACGTGCCTTTTAGAATGGCGACGCGAGTATAACAATTATGTAAAATACTATGTTCGTTAAGTTAAATCTTACATTATTTAGCAGGATCTCCTTTGTTTATACTAGTTATAATATAATATAATTGGTAACGAAGGAGTTTTTCTGCCATTGTACTTGATGATGATGATGATGGGTGGGGACGCCCGGCCGGAGCCGGCGGTCAATCGGTCTTCCGGTCATTCCGCTATTATACCTGGTTAGTTGCTAGTTTCGTAGCCATAGCGCTTACTAGCAAAATAAGAACTCGTTCAAGTTCTTTAAAAACCAGTTCACTTAGAACTGGTTTTTAAAGATCTTCACAGATTGCCCAAATAAATTCTAATAATAAACAATGAAGTAGTCAGGGCATCAAAAAAGCGGCCAATCGATTTTCTAGTTAAAAGTTAGGTAAATATAGGTTAACCTACATCTTCTTGTTTTACGTTTAAGAATAATCATTTAGGTAATAAAAGAAAATTATAGCCGTGCATTACATTTAATCAATCTTATGCAATAAATAAACTAAACTAAACAGTTATCTTGAATGTTAATACAGGAAATATTTGCCGACGGCTACATTATTATCTCAACGAGTATTATGACAACTTAAATGTTTGTTTGGAGTGGTATTATTGTATTTGCTTTTCACTTTATCTTTTATTATGCAAATGTTGCATACTGTTTTGTACCATACCATACCATAATCCTAACCATAAATGCTGTCATCATCATTATATTGCTATCCTGAAACAGTTGGAATACCGGACATCCCTCAAAATTCTCTACAATTATACGTTTTTTATTGCAAGGGGAAAGCAAACGAGCGCAAAGGCCACTTGATAGTAAGTGGCATTTGAGACCCTTGCAACCTAAAGACTGCGATCCTAAGACTGCAAATGCGTTGCCAACCATGATGACTAACATGGAATGCCCCTCACTCGAACAAACCAACACAAACAATTCTACTTATCAGTACTTTAAAGGATAACATGATAGCAGTCCAAACGCAGCCACCTGTATCCAGAGACTGCAACTGCAGCGTCTACTGCAGAACATTTATGCCTCTTCCATGGATTTCCTAAATGTACCTACTCTGGAAACTAGGGATGCTTTCATGGATTACTGAGATCAACCTGGAGAGATTTCCTCCTAGTTGACATACATTGAATATAATAGCTATAATATTAGTCATAGCTGATAGTGACAACAGCAAGTTCTTTAGTGAACCAACTAACAACTTAGTCGATGTACCTCACCTACATATCTAACGTGTTGTTAGGCTCTTATGGAATCAAGACTCTTATTCACAACAATTACTATCTTGTTAGAGACGATCATTTTCTTATACCAGAGTGTAACCGCATCATAAGTGTTTAAAGTGCATAACGTAGTACTCTCAGTCGCCGATGATTTGACGTGGATGTGAAGGATTAAGTTACCGACCTTGATGTACCATACCACGAGCACGTGAATAGCCAGTGCTAGCCTTTATCTGTATCTTTATAATTTACACGTATTTAAGCTTGAATTTGATTGAGCTCAATGTTGTCAGGTGCAGGACTGTGACCTTGCAAGGTTTGTTTTTCTCAAACGACTTTGACCTTACAAGGTCGAGCTTTTTGTCTAATTTGCGGTATATTCTCGAAGTTTGTTACATCTTAAAAAGTCCTGACAATGCTTACGGACAAATCGCGTTTCATATACTTAATTTGAGATTATTTAATTTTCAGATTTTTTTATAAGAATTATTTTGGACTATTATATCTATTACTGACGTCTAATTACTTGTTATGAAGATTGTTGTAGCCTGAGTCATGATGTGATTTAACCGCATAGTTAGTAGGAATAAGGAGTAAACAATATGCCTATCTTAATAATTTTATAATTAATTTTAGCCATACCGTTGGGCAAATGTATCGTTTCCCAACCGTTTCATTTGCCAACCCAAATTTTTTCTGTAACTAAATATTTATTTAGGATTTATTTTAGTACCTATATCTTGTAGAACACTGTTAGGTTAGGTTATTTTTTATAAAAAAAATTGAAACTCGACTAAGCAAGTTTTGGCGAAAAGTAGCTAAGTAACGCTATGCGCCTAATGTATTATCGGTATAAGGTACGCCTAATTATCTAAGAGTAGCCACCTGCTAATCATTCCGAAGAGGTGATGATTATCACCAGCCCACCGTGTGCTCGAGATCACACTATGTCCGATAACTGATAATATTTGCACACCGAAATAATTTAATCACATAAATACCCCACATCTATACGATAAGATAAATGTAAAGCACAGCCGGGTAGAGAAATGTCGCCATGGTTATCATAAGTCGCGCAGATCAAAGTAATCATGGTCTTATTTATCACAAACTTTGCAAGCTTAGAATAATTTTCCCGCCCTCCCCATATTTCTTAATTCTTCCCGTTGGGGTCGATCAAGATATTTCGAGTCCTTCAGCGGTTTTTGTCAGTCAGTCGGTCATGGTCGAGTTTTATGTATAATATGTATAAGATACTATATCTTTGCCGTTTTTTTTAATATTACAAGTTAAGAACACAATTAAAGACAAGACGTATTGTCTTTTAAAACGGCAAACAGTCATTGTGCTGAGAGTTGCTAGACAAATATCAATGACCTGCCAGATCCACTCGCTAGTCGAATAGCCGAAGTCGCATGTAATCTTTTAAAGATGTATTGAGTCTATAGTTTTACATACATTGTTCATATAATAATTTATGTAAAATTATTTGTATACACTTCTACGGTTGTAAGTAGAGAAGCTATGTGACGTCTTACAGATAAATCAATGATTCTAATGATCTATCTTCAATAACAACCTACTTAACTTACTTTTTAAAATGGTATTCCCGGTTTATTTTAGGTCGATGTCAACTCTGCGATAGGTACCCCTTTCCCAAGGATCATCTTCCCCTAAATACATCGAAACCTTTGTCCTTACCCTTCAGAGTATAGAAATAGTCAGTGACTCACACATATAAATAACCTGTTTATTTCTAATTACAGTTGTCGCTGTAGATCATAATATGGCCGCGTCTGATTTGTCCCATTCATTCAGAGCCAAGCGCCGTTGGCAAAAGATTAATTGTTTTTCTAACCCACGCAACTACTGTAATAGACTTCCTTTGCGAATGTGCTTGATGAATGCCCGTCGAATGCATTCGCAAAGGAAATTGTCATTGAGATACTGCGTTTCATAACAAACAAGAAATAGAAGAACTTATTCATTATAGATGGCGTAGAAATGTGAGGATGAGATGCAAGGCATTTGTTGCACTCATAACTCATAATTAATAGACAAAAACGGGTTTACTAATGATTGGTCAAAAATCTTTTCCCAAAGTATCACTTCCCAAACTATTTTACTCAAATTTTCATTTCCCAAAAAATCATAAGGCAAAACCACTTTTAGCAAATTAACAGTTAGCAATTATTTTTTTGGCATATTATTGTTATAATTACTTGGTCATATTTCATTTTACCAAATTTCATGTAGTCAAATATATCGTTTCGCATAACATACTTTTCCCAATTATTATTTTTGGCATTCGATTTATATCCTGTGGTGCCTTGGATAAAATTTAGGGTATGATTTTTACGGTCGCAGTTGTAACCTAACCTCTAGTCCTACTTTTCTGGTAGCAGTTCGTTTCTGTGGGGGTCACAGTTCTAACCTAACCTAACCTACTTTTCTGGTAGCAGTTCATATCTGTGGGGGTCGCAGTTCTAACCTAACCTAACCTAATTTTTTGGTAGCAGTTCGTTTCTGTGGGGGTCGCAGTTCTAACCTAACCTAACCTAATTTTTTGGTAGCAGTTCGTTTCTGTGGGGGTCGCAGTTCTAACCTAACCTAACCTAATTTTTTGGTAGCAGTTCGTTTCTGTGGGGGTCGCAGTTCTAACTTAACCTAACCTACTTTTACTGTGGTATAAATTGAGTGTGCGAGGTAACAAATTGAAATTGAGTGTGCGAGGTAACAAATTGAACTAAAATTTTTTTTGGAATATAATATTTGGCAAAGGCAAACATTTGCTTAATAAACGTTTGTCCTGATAAAACTTGACAAAGTAAAATGATGCCAAATGATAATTTGACGAAATAAATAAAATGCGAAATGTAAATGTGCTAAACATTCGTTTGGGAAATTAAACTACTGCGATAAGTTTTTTGGGAAGTGAAATTTGGCGAAAAATATTTTGCCCAAACGGCAGTACACCACAAAAACGTCATATATTGCATTATATGTAACATGTAAACATCGATTTAGAAAACCCGTATTCTAAATCAATGCATGTAAATACACCAATACTTAGATCTGTACCAAAATTGTATTATGGTGTTCTACAGGTGACTTCTTTTTGAATATATTTTTTCGACTACGTAGTCATATAGTAATGCGGAAGATGTTATTCATAGAAATTTAAATAAGATTAAATCTCCAATAGACGACTACACGCCGTGACCTAGATACGCGAGTCCTTCAAGGGCGCTCCATAACATTTTACCAGGTTTCTAGTTATCTCTCAGATTTTATAATGTAAGTAAACAAACTCATAAAACAATTAAGTTACCTTTGTGTCCTTTTAGTGACCCTCTCCTTTAAATTGGGTTGTGAAATATGTATGAAAACTGAACTGTGTAGGAAATGGCTTGGTCTCCGGTGATCTTTGGTATTTATTAAACTGCAAAGGATTAGAAGATGGAATGGTTTTAAACACTGACGCAAAAAAAGGTGTTATAAATTTAACGCGTGTATATTATTGTATCTGTGTGTCCATCTATAGTATCCTCGCTCCCAAACGGATGACCCGATCGAACCTGTTGTTTTTAAAGAAAGCTAGTTTAATCAGGTTTGGTTCTTAACTAGGTTTCATCTTAATCGATTGGGTCGATGAGGAGATAATTATATTCGTGACAATGATTCGCCGACAATTATTATGCAAACGTATCGTATCGCGGAATTTTCATTTCGTAGAAAACTAATTTCTGCTGAAAGCTTATTCTTTTCAGATTATTTTAGCATGGGTTACGTAGGTTAGGTTAGGTTAGATCTGTGACCACAAAAAATAATCTGAAAACAATAAGGTTTCAGGAGAACAGCTTCCTACGAAATGAAAATTCTGCGAAACGATACGTTTGCGTAATAACCAAACCTCGAAGTCGCGGTGGCACGAATAAAATTTTGCTAGGGACTTCCACGCGATATTATTTCATCGATAAATTGGACTTTCTTATGACAATAGTTATGTTATGACTATGAGATGACGTATGTTATTAATATGCAACTTGTAATACCTATTAAACTGTATCATTTATATACAGTATGATATTTGAAGTACTAAATACAAGATACAATACTTTGTTACTTATTACTATAAGTATATTATTATAAGTTTCATAATTGATTAAATGAAAATAATGTAATGATGTTAATGTACTCCTAGGTTTTAGTTTACTTTGCATGGAAATTGATGAAATAAAAAATTACTTGTAAAGGTTGACTTTTATTTGAATTTTAAAATTCCTAAAAATGTCCTAAAAACTCCTATATAGGTAACATTGACGGGTAGTAATCATAACATTTTAGTTAATTTTCAATTATTCTGTAAGTAAACTTTACAGCTAATATGAAGTGTCACTTCCAAATAAGCATTCAGTTATCGATAAATTTTATATCGGAAGGAAGTCCCTAGTTAATTGACGTTATTGCCACCGCGACTTCGAGGTTTGGTAATAACTGTCGTCGAGCTCTGAAAGTACGGGTTTTACATACATACATACATTAAATCACGCCTGTTTCCCAGAGGGGTAGGCAGAGAGCACTTCTTTCCATTTGCAACGATCTTGACAAATTTCTTTCGCTTCTTCCACATTCATAAATCGAGTCATGCACGCACGTCGGTTTCGGGTACCTACTTAAGATTCGGCCCTTAGGGGTTTTTATCAGTTTAATAGTTGTTTTACAATGAATTGAGTCTTTTGAGTGGTCCCCCTCTTTTAAATTGACTGGTGTAAAGGTCGCTGAGTCGCAATTGATGATTGGCTTTTATTGAAGTTCAAAGAGCGAGCTATATTTAAATAGGCACAGTTTGCAATAGTTAGTTTTAAAAATCTCGTCTTGTTTTTAACTGTTTGTTTTTAATGGTATTCGCTGAGGAATGTTAGATGATCCATTAGCTTTCGTACCGATCATTATCCGATCGATGAGAATTAAGTGACAAGCAACAGAGCTTACCTTTATTACCTATTGTATTTTTTTTATTGGCGTAATAAGTTAAAATGTACAATCGTTATCCCCTATGGCTACGTTCTTATCTAGTATCATGGGCGTCTAGCGTGATGTTGTACCTTTTTTTATTACTTAACTAGCGACTCGCCCCTAGCTTCTCTTCGGTTCATAAGTGTGAGTTTTCTGTAACACCCTCACTCTATCTGTTGAAGAATATTCAAATCCGTTGCGTAGCGCGCAGTTTGAAAGACCTAAGCGCACATACAAAGCTACTTTGTTTCATACTTTGTAAAGATAAATAGTGCCTTATCTACTAGTGGAGGGACCAAACTAAAGTTTTCAAATTTCTGGAAATTGATTCCCTCTTTTTGCGTTATTCACGTTAATTTCTGAATTAAAGTAGTAAAAATGTGTTGTTTAAGTAATTTTGTAGTGGTGTTTTCATCATTTAATAGAATTAAACATAGGAAATAGAATATCTTCCATAGTTTTAGTAATATCAACACCAAGACTCTATTATCATACCTACTAGATAGATAATGTAGTGAAGCCAGTATCGATACCTAATTTCTTAAAAACTGCTTCATACCAGTTTTGGAACCGTATCTTGATCACATCGGTCGGAATATTACGCGATTCACTCAATTTGTGTAAATCAGGTCGTTGTACTTTGATAAAATAATGATTACAGTAATATCATTTTATAACGACGTCACCGTGTGAATTTGCACGCGTGATCTGTGTTTAAAATTTGTTGGACACTATACTGTTTCATCTAAGATGATTCCTGTGACACCCCATATAAAAACGTATTACACTTATTTCTTCAACTTTACATAACTAAATACTACATTGGTACACACCTAGCAACGCCGTTCAGGAACTTCAATAATTAATCGCCTTTTTCTAATGCCAGCTCCACATGCTTGGTGTTTGCCGCAAACACTGCAGGACGCAACTATACGTTAGGGTGAGATGGAAATACATCGTAGCCACTCTAACATATAGTTGCGTCCCGCAGTGTTTGCGGCAAACACCAAGCGTGTGGATCCGGCATAAAAACCTCGCATGTGAGTATAGTAAGTGATCGAAATTACGGAATGCGGCTGTCGCAGGACATCCTACATTAAACAGATATACTAGGTTACTACAAAAATAGTAATATATTTGATAACACCTACAGCCCGTTTCATAATCGACCAGTAAAACCTATTTGACAGATAAATTTAGCCCTTTCTCTGTTTTACACTTGAAACTCACTTACTAACTTTAAACTTGCTTGCTAACTTTAAATCGCAGATAGATTTACTCGTTGATTGTGAAACAGGCCCTTTGTGATGGAGCTACACAAGTCCACTTGCTCGTTTAAATTACTTACATGCCTCAAAACAGAAGCAAAAACCAATGTAGGTATGTCTTGTATGTATGCTTGCATAGTTACCATCTGACGTTCCATAGAAGCTGTTGGAATACGATTTTTAATGGAAGAGCAAATTATTTTGGAATGTGTCCGTTTTGTATTCAATGAGCGAAATATTCAGTGCAAATGTCTACGTATTCGAAAATGCTCGAATGAACATTAAACGTCGAGCCGACTTAAACGTGGAGATAGACCATAGTAATACTTAACTATGGAGTTTATTAACTCGTCACAGACCACAAACATACTGTGCCTCGAGTGTAAGTTGCTGTTCACGCGGCAAACCATCTCGAACGCGTAAGTGACAGTGTTATTCATACGAGAAATGCAAACGCTATCGAGACGTTCTGTCTGTCAGGCAGGGTAGGGCAGGGCTAATACCTAGTTGCTTAAAGGTATATCCGTGAAGTAAAAACCTTATAGTGCCGTAGAAATAGCAGTTTTAATTATCGTCTGTAGGATAGCTTCATCTGCAAATTTATTATTATTATATTTGCGGTGTTTCTTTCTAATATAACTTTCCATGAGTTCTTATCGAGTTTCTAGCGAAGTTATATGGATGCTGTGAAGTAGTACAAGCTATTTAATTAAACTTTGATCGTTTGCGCCCGTGGAGTGTAAAATATTCTAGAAAACTAACATTATTATGCCATGACATTATGCCAAGAATGTGCCAGAGAATAGATGTATTGTGCAATAAATAACCATAGTATTTCATTATCTTCAGTTTTTCAATTAGTACGTACATAAGAGTTTTATAAATATTCAATTGTCTTTTCCATTATTAAGCATAAGATGGTTTGTCTCATTTATTACGCAATTATTGCATACGTTAAATACTTATAAATACTTCTCAGTAAGAACTATATTATGTAAGTACCTTTCTTAGTTATGGCTCTTACCATACTGTTTTTTTCTGTTTTCGGATAAATATCGCTAGGTACCTATGCTACTTGAAACTTGTATTACACATTATTTTTCTCAGTACCAACCCTAAATGGTTTCTATTTTTAACCGACTTCATACCCATTTGGTAACTGGTAGAGACAAAAATTGCTGTAAAGCAATTAATTAAAAAAAAACGGGTCGAATATTTTAAACTATGAAAATTTTAATTATGACACGCCGGTCACATTCAAATATAATGAGAGCCTGTTCTATTGATTGCCTAGTATTTAGGTCAATCGATCGTCGACAGTGCGTTGTCTTGTGATTCTTACACTTACAATAATGTAAGTAAGTATAGAATAGCGATACAACAAATTGAATGGAAATATATGCTTCTATAGCGTTTTAAAATATATTTTGGATTGGGTAGTGCGCGTGATTTATACATAAATAATTAAATAAATATCAGGGGACATTAGACATAGTTGTGATTAGTTTGGATTATTTTTCCATATAAAAGGAAGGCGTACTTTTTCGAGTCAAATCGGAGAAATACTGGAAAAGGGCCGAATCTCTGACTCGATGTATGAATGTGGAAGAGGCGAAAGAAATTTGTCAAGATCGTAGCAAATGGAAAGAAGTGGTCTCTGCCTACCCCTCTGGGAAACAGGCGTGATTTAATGTATGTATGTATGTATGTATGTAAAAAATACATAACTGTTCACTCATTTGCGATATCATTTCGCCATTGATTTATTATTGTTCATGTTCCCGTTAAATTGTGTGGATCATATCAATTAACCTTGTTTTATGTAACGTAATGACGCATTTGCCATGATTGACCCATTGGTGTAAGGAGTCTGTTGAGAAGTGTGCAAAACAGTATCGAGCATCGCGTGCAAATTTTTGATAACACATGGAAACGTTTGGAACTATGTTGATAAGTATAAATTATTGTTTGTATCATTTACCTATACGTAAAACATATGGATCATTTATTCTTATCTAAACTCTTAGATACCGTGAACACGGGCTACTATATCCAATTTGCATGTATTTTTAAGTTGTTATTTTTTAGTTGTTTTAGTTACGAATGTCAAATTAAGTTTGTGTTTCTTAAAGATATGGCTTAAGCCATTCATGGTAAATAGGTTAATACTATCTTATTTAACAACAGTTGATCAACATTGAACTCGCTCGTTGATTTCCCTCATGCCTTAAAAAAACATTGCACCACAAAAACAACACCTTAAAGTGTACTGGCTATTATAACAACACTAACATTAACTAAGCAAAAACTAAGTAGCCATCGTAAATACCCGCTGGCCCGGAGCCAGGGCACTCGTTGCATTCCGGGGTCCGTTTTAGCGTCTCGGCGCCGCAATCACGCCATGTGCTCTTGCCATGTGACAGTGTTTTGTACTGTTAGTGCGAATCGGACCGGTTTTATAACAACTTTAAGATACCGGTATCATAATCAATTCGTATCTATTTATCATTTCTTTAAAACACGGAGTCTAGACCTAGAAAAATACCTATATCGTGTGAAAACAACTACCTATTTGAATGAAGAAACTGCAAGCCAAAAATTTACTACAGACCGTTTCATTTGAAAGATGCTGGTTGTTTCATTTTAATGATGTAATGAACATTTTAGATTATACATTATGACATGATAAATGATAATAAATGTAAGGATGATCAGTTTATACATTTGTGTAAGGAGAAATACTTGCTCCAATTTATAATTTGGTTTAAATCATGGTTAACATAACGCGTATGCAGGTCACGTGCAAAAGCTTTTGAAGTGACTAATCACGAAAAGTACCTATCATCCAAGTGACATCCATCCAAAAGACAAAATATTAACGTTTATAATCAATGCTATACCTACACATGCCAATTTACTGTCAAAAGAGTAAAATTTGGCCGCAAGTTTAAAATTTTTTTGGACCGGTAACGGTACTCCGACACCATTATAACATTTACTTATGTATTTTGTTTAACTTCTGTGATAAGGAAAATCACAGCGATACTACATAGTGCACTATACTCGTAGAAGGTCATATCATAGTAAAATCGTGTTTCGTGGTTAAACCCGCAATTGCGGTTTTCTTTACGAGTTTGTAATATAATATAATCAACGAAAATAGTGCCGTGTAGGTAGGTACTGTATACTATGTGATAATTAAACGCTTTGGTCGAACGAGGCTACTAGGTAACTACTGTATAATTGCACTATGTCATCAATAATCATTATATTAATAGTTATACTTCAATTTCAGACTAATTAGCTTTTAAAATTGCCTTTGGGCATGTTCCTCAGTTTTCTCACTAACTTGATCTTATCCGCGTTTATCCTCACCTAGTCGACTTTACCGTTCTTTCTTTGTAAAAAGTGATATGTAAAAGTTCACCAAGCTTTATATCGAAGGTCCTTGTTAATACCAGTCGCTCCAATTCCGAGATAATAACTCTAATCTCTACGCATTTGTACTAATCGCCTCCTAATTTGTGTTTACATTAAGGAATAAGGCAAGTTTGTAGTAGTTTATTTGTGGTTTGTTTGTTTAAACCTTCGACATGGTTCATGTAGTCGCGGAATGAAAAGGTTGACCACCTTAAGATTTATTTTGGCTTGCTCAGTATAAGTTATCTTATCACTTATCAGTATCTGCTAATCGACCGAGTATGACACATTCCGTCATAATGAATGTAATTTCACTACATGGCCCACAGATAAATGGTTACCATGGTCACGTATAAACAACAGCCACTATTGGTTCAAACTGAACTCAAGTCTTTATTGGTCGTTACAAAAGTGTTGCTATGGTCACGTATAAACAACAACCACTATTGGTTCAATATTATTTCTCTCGTCTGTTACACAGTTAAAAAGGTAACATGTGCTTGCAACGCGTAAATGAATTTATTTGAAAACTGGTCAAGCTTTTCGTTCCGCGACTGAACTTAGGGCGTCGGCCGTATGAATAGACTAATCGTCTACATGTCATATGCTTATGACTTATGACAGTTAATAATGACTTGACGTTTACTTTCAGACAGCTTATCTTGAGACAGTTATCTCAGATAAGATCATTAACATTAAATCCGTCAAAAATAAACTGATTAGCAAGAATATGCTATATAGTCTGTAAGGTTTGTTAAGATTGCTAATACTTTTCCTCTTTTAAAAAAATATATATACACCAGTATACATCTTAGCCCGTTTGTGCAAAATGTGGTTATACATAGAAACAAGTTTTTAGAGTGGTTGGTAATTCTGTAGCTCTGCCTACCCCACTCTGGGAATGAAGGCGTGAAGGTGTGTGTGATATGATAAAAAACTTTACCTGAACACGGGATTTACGTGGTCGATGCTAATAAATGGTATATTCTCTGTAATAGTTTGGCCAAATATATTGCTTATCTTTCAGTTTCTTGAATGTTCTCTGCGTGCTGTTATGTTTAAGCTTATAGTAATTTTCTGTGTTACATAAAAACTATAAAAATATACAACCTTAGACATAACAACACGCAGAGAACATTAAAGGAACTAAAAGATAAGCAATCCTTTATCACTTTATATGCATAGGCATCGTCGGATGTTGACTTGCATTTAACAGTGCATACGTTTGATAATAACGCATAACTGATAATGGTGCATCGAGATTTCTGTGAATCGACGATTGTACGCAGCCCACACATGGTCTTGTGGTAGGTACAATGCATTCAATAAATCTCTGGGAATCGAATGGTGATCGATTTGTTAATTCAAGCGGCTGTCAACTTTGTTTAGTATCTAGGTATCACTTGTTAAGAGGATCGGGATGCTGAACATTTCCATACAAAATGCGGTAACGTTTTTCTCCCCTTAAACAGAGTCCGATTTTTACGACTTGAATATGTCGTAGATATTATGAAAAACTAAGTCGCTACGTTAACCTTTCCAAGAATAATTTCTTAGTAAGAAACAAACTCAAAAAACAAAAAGTATTTTTTTATAATCACTAAAACATATTCAAAAATCGGACCTGATTTAGAGTGTGAGTATCGTTAACGTGTCGCCCGCAGCAAAATTTGTATGGAAATTATTTGACAGTTGTACCTACGCGATTCAAGCGTCGCTTCAAAATCCTCTTATTGAAAGAAAGTGACGGCGGGAAAGAAACACTACCAAGATATACCTATCTATGACTGGACGCTTACGAGGGCTGCCTTTTAAGTTCTGTCGTTTGCAAACCTCCCGTGATTGCATAAAAAAGAACTAGTGTCATCTTAAAATATTTGAATTTAGAATTCGAAAACAAAAGAATGACTCGAAATCGGCCCAACCGTTTTAGTACAGCGTTCGTTCAAAGTTGACAAGTCAGTTGTGAAAATGGAAATTTCGAAGGAAAATTTACGTGCGATAATTTTTTACAACTTCAAAAGGGGCTTAACGCGACTTCAGTGCTTCGAAGAGTTGACTACGGTTTTCAATGATAAAGCACCATGCCTCCGGACTGTGGAACGCTGGTATTTAGAATTTCAACGTGGTTGCTCTAGTCTTGGTGATAGACATCGTGAAGGTCGACCAAAAACAGCCGTAACCCAGGAGAACATTGATGCTGTACGGCAACTGATCGTCGAAGATCGCCATGCGACATACCGTGAGATAGAAGCTTCCTTAAGTATTTCAGGGACCAGTGTTCACAGTATTTTGCATGATCACTTAGGCCTAAAAAAGTTGATCTCACGCTGGATACCACATTTACTCAGTGAAGACCAAAAAACGGCTCGCGTTCGATGGTGTCGTAAAACTCTGCGGCAATTCAACCAAGGAAACTCGAAACATGTTTACGACATTATCAGTGGTGACGAATCTTGGATATATGCCTACGATCCCGATTCTAAACAGCAGTCGACTGTTTGGGTGTTCCAAGATGAGCCAAAACCAACCAAAGTAATACGCTCACGGAGCACTTCGAAAAAAATGGTCGCCACGTTTGTGGCGAAAAGTGGCCACGTTGCCACCATCGTGCTCGAGGATCGTAAAACGGTTAATGCTGACTGGTATACCACTGTCTGTTTACCAGAAGTCATCGGCGAGTTTCGAAAAAATAACCCAAGACGTCGTATAAGACTGCACCACGATAATGCGAGCTCGCACACAGCCCGGCAAACAATTGCGTTTTTAAAAGAGCAAAACGTCGAAATTCTGGAACACCCGCCGTACAGTCCAGACTTAAGCCCTAACGATTTTTTTACTTTTCCAAAAATCAAGCAACGACTTCGTGGTCAACGGTACCAGACGCCTGAAGAAGCCGTTGAGGCATACAAAACGGCCATTTTGGAGACCCCGACTTCGGACTGGAATAAGTGTTTCGAAAACTGGTTCGATCGAATGAAAAAGTGTATTACATGTCACGGTGATTACTTTGAAAAACAATAAATACCATTTAACACTTAAATTGTCTTTAGATTTTCCAAACGACACAACTTAAAAGGCAGCCCTCGTACCGAATCTACTACGGTACCTAAATCTATATTAATATTATAAAGCTGAAGAGTTTGTTTGTTTGTTTGTTTGTTCGATTTGAAAAAATATTTCAGTGTTAGATAGCCCATTTATCGAGGAAGGCTATCATACTCACATAAACCGAAACGAAGCGAGGGCGGGTCGCTAGTAACAAGATATAGAAATATATTTGAAAGGAATTCGCGGATCATCCCTTCCATGATGTCTCACTATTTATTAGGTAGAACAACAAAATCACGAAGGAAATACTTTGATGAACTACTTGCGCTGTAAATGTCGGGTTTTGAATTAGTTGCCATTGTATACAAGAAAGTTTTTTTTTTTTTTTTTTTAAAGGGCCTTTTTACAACCGTATATACCGGCCCTGTTAAGTCGAACACCATTTTGTCATAAATAATTAAAAAATAACTCAACATTACACAACAAAACATTACACAAAACAAAACAAAACATTACACATATTACAAAACTATGGAACTTCAGCTAACTACAAGAAAGTTAAAGTTTAATAATTTATAACAGTACTGATGTAAGTACCTAGTGAATAAACATACGGCATCGTATTTATGTTGCTTTCTCCACCAGCTTCATTAGTGATGAAAATTGCGAAAGATACATTCTATTTTTTTCTTGAAACTTTGTATCTTTCTTAAAAATATACCATGTCTCGGCTGACACAAAATAAGCTAAGTAAATATTCTACAATTCATTGTCACTATCACTATCACAATATAATACTTAATTCGAAAAATACATCATAAAATACACGTAAAAAACTTAAACTTGCGAAAGATTCAACCGAAGATCCACCAGGAAAGATTCTGTATTTTATTGAAAAATACAGGGGAGTTGGAAAGATACTTGTATTTTACAAGTCTTTGTCAACGCTATGCAAGATGAATACGAGATAAAATCCGATGTCGTATGTTTAAGCTCCACATCTGCAACTAGATAGCTTGAAAATACTTTATTCTTAAAACAACTGTTTTTGGGTGTATGTTCTCTTTAAAATCAAACCATATACCTATAAATAGACCAGATACTAAAGACCGACGACATTTCCATTGGTATAATACTGATATGGCGTGACGAGAGCCAGTTACAAGAGTCATCAATACTGAGAGCTTCCAATAACTAAAGCGGTATCTTTTGTATAGCTAAAAGTACGTGTATAAAATACACAGAGGGTACAAGGTTGTATACGAAGCGAAAGAGGGAATTTAAATCAACGCAATGTCGAATCATTTGGACGCTACCCCGAGAGCTCCTGGATTAGTAAACAATTTGACGGTCAGTGGACACAGGTTTATGTAAATGTGAATGTCTGCATATAGGCGAATTTATTCTATGAAGGCGTCTAGAATTTCATCTAAGCTATGCCGAATAACATCTCTTTTCCAATAGTGAGTTACATTACAAGTAGTACCTATTGAAACCTCACTGATCATGTCAGAATTTGAGGAGGCATCTAAAAGACACTATGCCACTAATGGTACGGCGTGAGCTGTGAAGTAAAATGACTTGCTATCTCAAGATTGTTTTTTTAAAAGGTCTTGTGTAGATATTATTATTTTACTTTAAAGTTTAATTCAGAAAGTCTTTGGCCTTAACCTAATACTTACTTAATTATCTACTTCTGTGGATAAATGACCATTTATTAGAAGTTTAATTGTGTTTGTTTTAATTATTGAGTGTTATTTTTGTATTCTTTGATTATTAGTATTACTATATGTTGACGATCTTAATGTAATTTCGTATTTGTTGTCATGTAATCCAAATTTATATTGTAATATTAGTAATATTACATTGACAAATATATAAAAAAACTAAACGAACCTACTAGTATTATATTTTCTAATTCTAAGTTTAATTAATGACTTTACTCCTGTTAAGGTGTATTTCGCCAATTTCATGTTATTTATAGACACTCTCGTGGACATAAAGAAATGAGTCCATGGTTATTTATATATCACGCGCGAGGACAAATTGTTCGGTAAAAGAGAATTTTCTCCAGCGGGCTAAACAGAGGCATATGAGGTTAGCTCCTCGCGCTACTATATTTTCAATAACTCTTCAAAAATCTTCAAATATCTGAAAATTATGTAACTGTTTAATGTATTTCTGCATGGCTGTCATTTTTCGTTAACCGGTTACTCTAAGTACTGTAACTTAGAATAGTGGCGGCGTAGTCGCTTGAAATGATAGCTACATCCACGATCTGTAGGTTGTATATCCTTGATATTTCAACCAAAACAAATCACTGTGTCCCCCAGATGTCGAACGATTCCTTATTGCCCGATAAATCTCCGTAATTTAATGTCTAGACGTTTCCGAGAGGCCGTGTTTCCATCAACACCAAAAAAACTACATGTCCAAGAGGAATTCTTCGCATAGCAGTTCTGTGTTGACACTGCGTCGACACTGTGCCTTGGTTGCGTTTGATCGGGGGCGGTTGGTTTGGTCAATAGCCGTCGTGTGACGTCACGCGTAGCGCATGCGCTGTTACTCCTCGCCATTCTGACCTTTACGATTTGCTGTAATTACATCCTAAAACGTCAGGTGTTTAAGATGTTATGAGATTTATTTATCTTAATCGATACCTATATGGCGGACGGTTATAGTATCTATACGATAAATTTAGTAAAATAGGTCCCTATTCGTTAACGTTGTCGCTTATTTTTTGGTGTGTGTAAAGTAATAGTACATAATGTACCTAGGACGTTAAAACAAAGAATGACTCAAATGGCAGGTATTTGAAATCCCAATCCCAAGCCGAAAGCGAGGACGATGAATATGCTACCTGAGGTTTTCTTTGTTGCGCCCGTAGACACAAATTTACGTCGTCATAAAGCAAGAAGTAGTTTTTTACTGGTAAATGATTTTTTATCTTTTATCGTCATAATAGACAATTGTATTTTAAAGAACCAGTTCTGGGATATTAACGATTAATGATTTTAAGAACGAAACAAGTATTTTTCTGAAGATACGAGTACAGACGGTATTTTAAAATGTTAGGCATACTTAATATATGAATAAATATCCGGGGACCTAGTCCCAAACTAAGCTCCAGACTAGCTATAGGTACTATAACACGATATAAATACTTATATAGGTACATAAATCTATACTTAATAATACGTAGAACACATCTAAGATTTAGGACCAAATATCAAAATAACCCTTGTACCGAGATTTTAACCAGAGCGTAGGCGTAGCTTCGTAGGCAGGGTCACTAGTTCAATACCAACTAGGCCAATGCGTAGTTAGAACCTTTACGATATGTTATCCTCTATAGAAAGGTTTATAAAGGTGGTGTATTTTCTTTATGTTATTAGGTTTCCGTGCCTAAATCATTTGAATTTGAATTTAACCGGCAAATCTCCATCTTTACAGAGACACACACCAGCTAGACCTGCCGCCGTTCGGCAAATACGCCACTGGCATATTCTTCCTCGACAAGCTCCACCACGAGGATATAGAGAGGAAGTTCTCTCTGCTCGCAGAAGGCTTGGGCCTCCGCGTTATCTGCTGGAGGACGGTGCCCACCAACAACTCTACCATCGGTGAGTAACAACTTTACTTTGATGATTTATCATCTTCGGGGTATTCAGAAAGGTTCATTGACACTATTTTAGTTACCGTATATGCTTGAAGCATCAACTGAGCGTTGGTGTCTCCAGATTGGTCTTAGGGAAAATCATTCTCATTATCAGTGGACGTCTTTTGGCTACTATGACTGTTATTAAAGTTAATTAATTAATTCTTCTATGTTCCATTCAAGAAAAGTAAATCATTGAAGCGTTTCCCCGAGTACTTACCACTTTAGTCTTCTTATATCTGTAAAGCGGATTTATTTTATTGCCTTGTTACGTCCGATGCAGAACTGATTAGTGTTTTAAATGAACCTTTCTGCATATGGCATTTGAAAAATATAGAATAGAAAAAATAAATCAATTCAAAAATTAAATATGATGTGTTTTGTGAATGTTCTCATTGAATCATTGCTTTTGAACTAGATGTTGCAAACGCATGTTGTTCTCTGGCTATGATATGTTCTCATGTTTAAGTTTGTCTATGTTTCTATGTTGGAATGCTCTTGATTGATTAAAAATACATCAACATTAAACCCTGTTTAGTGAGAAATTCTGTTGTCTTTTTCTTTGTATCAAAAACGTGAATATTGGTACTTAAATGGGTTATAAATGATTATATTTGTGTACAAAATGAATGAAAAAATTGCTGTTAATAAAACACTAGAAATCATCTATGCTACTTAATAAAAGTGAGACTGTGAGAATAATTTGATTCCGGTCACTCAATTTAAACTACGACTGACATTAGCGTAAGTAATCTATGACACAAGATACCTACTTTGCGTGTAGTCGCAGGCAAACTCGAGTTAGGTAGTCGGAATAGACACTGAATATTGAATATTTGATGTAACGACATTTTTATATGTATTAATCAATCAGGAGCACTCCCAACTGTCATTACCCTGTCCCACCTAACATGGCGTCTTTTAGAACAGGTGTTGCGATTTTTTTTTTGCGTACATTGCAGGTCGTACCATAGTAACAATCGGTCGCGTTCCGTCTGACGAGGTCATGCGCGTGACCATCTGGTTTGTTACGTTTTAACTTTGGACATTGTGGAACAATGACGTTTATACCCTAAGCAAAAACATTACTCATTTCACAGCCACTTAGCGTACAAATCGATTGGTAGTCATTTATTTTCAAAATTACCAGCTATTTTTGAAGTGCGGGGTATTAACGTTTTAGTTCATCTGCGAGACAAACTTATTCGTTAAGCGAATAAGTTTGCTTCTTATAGTATCACTTATTATTGCAAAATTGTTAATTAATCCATTTTTTTTAATTGATAGAGTGGTGTTTTTACATGTATCAGTCGACTTGATGTTCGGTTTTGTATTCATGGACTCAGTATTAATGATTATATTTATTATGTCTTAAAAAATCTTAAAACTAATCAACCTCTTGTCGAACGATGCATTTTACGAGTCGATTCATTTGTATACAGTTTTGACAACATTGTAGAGCTTTAGGGATTCATTCAAACTCATGTCATTGTGATTAAAATATCCTTTCAGAGTCTTTAAGGGTGTAATGAATAGTAAAGTCGTTTTGCACTTAGATGGTAAACTATCATTACTTCATTAGATTTAGTCTTCATACATGCTTGTATTTTATAATTATTTATCTTAACTGGAAACTAACAAAAGTAAAACATTTATGACTACTAAAAAGTTAATAGTACCATGCCATCAGAGTGTAGCCTTTGAATGTAACTTAAATTTCATATCATAAAAACCGATTCACCTCAACCCAGGATCAGTAAGTAATGGCCTATTTTGACTGGCTTTCAGGTCAGGTGGCTCGTAACTCGGAGCCCTTTATGCGCCAAGTGTTTGTTACCGGGGATATCGAAGACGAGAAACAATTCGCCAGGCAGGTAAGAAATAACCAAACGGGGCTGCGAAAAAAAAACGTAAAAGAAACAGTATGAATTCGAATTAGGAACGCTATAATCCGAATTCAAACTCGAGTATTTAAATTTAGAAGGTATAGGCAAACTCTCGGAGGACTTTTTTCAGATCAACGAGCCCTGGCTGGCTGGAGCTGGGACGAGCTACAAGCGAACGTAAATTGACACCCTATATTCCCTTGTGTGTTTGTGTCGGACGTGTTCGAACGTTTTCGTGTGTGTTCGCAGATCTTCGTGCTGCGCAAGCGCGCGTCGCACGAGCTGGTCGTGCCAGGCGCTCGGTTCTATATATGCAGTTTGTCTCTGAGGACCGTCGTCTACAAGGGACTACTGACCTCGAACCAACTATGGGTAAGTCCCTCTTGAGTAGTAAACAAGTTGAAACTACGAAGTGTTCAGGCTATTGGAAATTAATTGGTTCAAATTGTTTTTTTTCCGTTAGAAGGCGAGGTATTAGTATCAGACTGATTCCATAACTATTCTATTTGTAGGAGTACTTCAAGGATCTGACGAACCCAGCGTTCACGACGTACTTGGCGCTGGTGCATACACGCTTCTCCACCAATACCTTCCCCAGCTGGGAGAGAGCTCACCCTCTCAGGTCAGTTGCCTATGTTTAACTACCTCAATTTCAGGCCGAACGTGGAAGAGTTAGTGTAATTTGTAAACTATTTACAGAAAATGCACTTTATTATGACAAGAATAAGACAAATAGACCAGAGCGTAGTGATAAGTGGACTCTGCTCTGAGGCTCGTGGGTAAATTTCTTGTTAGTCGTCACCGGCGTCTTACTTTCAAAGCAGAACACAACCATCAGTTGCTGAACCACTTCGAAATTATTGGATCTCGCAAGAGTTAGTGCCTTGCTATATTTCAAACATTAGGCACAAATCAACTGAGGGATAATTTATATCTTTCCAGAGTACTTGCTCACAATGGCGAAATAAACACGTTGCGAGGCAACGTGAATCTGATGAAGGCGCGCGAGGGAGTCATGAAGAGCCATCACTTCGGAGATGGTAAGTGTTTAAACAGCTTTTATTATACCAAATACCAAACCTTAATTGAATTTATTTACCTCTATACTAAGCTTATAAACCACCAAACACCAGTTAACCAGGTTTTTCATAATTATTTCAGATCTCAAGAAACTCTATCCAGTGGTGGAACCCAATCTATCCGACTCCGGTTCAGCTGACTGCGTGCTGGAATTCCTCTTGCACTGCGGCGACCGTTCTCTCCCCGAGGCAGTGATGACCATGGTGCCCGAGGCGTGGCAGAACGACCCCACCATGCCCAAGGAGAAGCGTGACTACTACCAGTGGGCCTCCTGCGCCATGGAGCCCTGGGACGGGCCCGCGCTCATCTCCTTCACTGATGGACGGTACATTGGTGAGTAGCTCTCTCATCAAAGAATTCATGACCATGGTACCTGAGGTGTGAGAGAATGACCCCACCACGCTTAAGGAAAAGCGCTACTACTATCAGTAGGCCTTCAGCGCCATGGAGCCCTGGGCTCACTCAGGGCTGCACTCATCGATTCTGCTAGAAATGCTGCTTATTTGATATCTTGTATTTGCATTTAATGTTTAATTCTTTTTTCATCAACAAAAATTAATTGCCTATAGTCAATTGCTCGTGAGCCAAATCTTCGACAGACTTGGAAGTTAAATAAGCCAAGTTCTTATAATCCGTTTTTATTCCAGGTGCGATTCTGGACAGGAACGGGCTGCGTCCGTCGCGTTTCTACGTGACCAGTGAGAACATTCTCGTGATGGCGTCAGAAGTTGGCGTGTACGACGTCAGTCCGGAGAAAGTTATTCACAAGGTATGGAACCCTTCAGGACACGTTTTATTTCGACTCCTTGGTTTTTTCTCGCAGTTTAGGTTTAATTTTGATTGAAGTATTTTACAAAGTTGTAAATATTTTAATGTCTAACTTAAATGTTTGATTTCCAGAGTCGCTTGAAGCCCGGCCGCATGTTGCTGGTAGACACAGTCGACCAAAAGATCATCCAAGACGTCGAGTTGAAGATGGAGATTGCGGCCAGCCGCCCGCACTCCCAGTGGCTCACTGAACAGGTGACCACTCATTTCTTACCAGTCTTTTCCCTTTGACTTCGCCTGGAACTTATATGTCGTTTTTCCTTTGGGAGCTATCAAACCAATACCTAGTCCAAATTCGTTCAGACATTTTTGAAGACTCGTATTTTGAAAGAAAAACATGAAAAATATTCTTACTTCGTCTTTATATACTAGCAAACTAGGGGTCTACGCTCATTTTTTTTAATTGCTTTAATAAATGATAACTCTAATGAAACTGAATCATTTTTTTGTCTTACGTGAAATTAGTTTTTGTACTGTTTGTTTTTCACTAAAGTTATTTGAGATGCAAGTTAGTTCAGACGTTTTGTCTCTCGGTCGGACAGGTGGTTGTAGGTATAGTGGTAGGTATAGATACGCATTATGTTAAATTCAAAAGTTAAATTATGTTCTTTTATAATTATACTAGCTGTTGCTCGCGACTCCGTCAAAAAAATGCTATCGTGTGTATACATAGCCTATGTTACTCATATAGCATTCTACTGGTGAAAAAAATATCTAAATCGATCCAGTATTTTTTGAGTTTATTAGTAACAAACAAAAGTACAAAAGTACAAATATTTTCTCTTAATTATGTTAGTAGATTGTTAAGTCTATATTGCTTCCGCAAAGTCGAGTTAAAGATCAGCGAAAGAGTTTAACTCCCTGACTTCATTCGTCGTAGTCTGAAGTTCTGAACAGCATGGTGTAACTCTTAATACAATTTTCTTCCTGTAATGGTTTCAAATATCGAAATGCGCGTAATTATATAATTATTATTTATCTCATAATTTCGGCTTCGTAAAACAACAGTGATGAGTACAAACCTTTTCTTCCAAGGTTGAAATGTTGCAAAGCTTGTTTAATTTAAAATTCAATACCTTTTTTCCTCTAACATTAATCATATCATCTCATTTCATTAACAAGGGGCGGTAAGAAGTAACCTTCTATATTATATTTTAACTGAAATACTAAGATATTGTTAGAATTTTCACCAGTAAACGCTACTAAATATCTAGGTAAGGTTAGTTACTGTAACCTAATTTAAAAAAACTTATTATTGCTTAACACTTCTTAAATCCAAACCTTATCTTACCTTGATATATAAATTAACATACGCATTGTAAAAAAACAGCTTGATCAATCACTGCTTCCGAAAGAAAAAACTAATATGTCGCATTTTAAGGTGTCCCGTCCCGTCACTTCATTACCCATATTCTTATCCATGTAATCAAGTGCTGTTCTATCATCATTTATTAAGTGTAAAGTATGTTTTCTGTTCTCTGTGCTGCGTATTGGCGATGGGATTATATTTTAAAATATATGCCAGATGGTGAGTGTTTGGTTTTTGGCATGGGTGTCGAAATTGCTTTTATTTTAGAACTTGGCGCTGACACTACGCGCTTTATTTGTGCTGGAGCTTAATGAACAATATTGTTCGTCTAATTCGCTTTTTTGGTTTTGGTAGTTGTTTAGTGAATTGAAGTCGAAATTGTCAAAATTACTAAAAATACACTTGTCACTTGATACTTAAAAAAAGAGCAGTTCAAGTAATTTTCCAGGAGGATATACTCGTAAATGTATGTACATATTGTATTTACGCATAGATTTTAGTATATCTAACTAGCGACTACTTTTTAATTTAAATGATAATATGAGGAATAGGTACCCGACTTACCTCGGTAGTATCACACTTTTATTTTAGACCGCTAATACACAAGAACACCGTTTATTTGACATTGGTTTATGTAAAATAGTAGACTACACAACAGATAGGGACTTCATTGTCAATGTCCTTGACTGATTGACGTTAGCTGACGGTCGATCGCGTCAGCCGCTTTTTTCAACTTCATACTGTTTCTGTTTTTGCAAGTCGCTATGCATCTTGTTAGGCCTCTAGTGCGCCTAGACAAGTTGCATCCTGCGATCATTACCGACTGCCGAAATAGAGTGTAAATGATTGACGTACGCCCTTCCCAAGGATCTTCACGACCGGTCTCACGCAATCTTCATCAGTTGTATAAGTATTCTGATCACTGACAATAGTAAACTGACATAAAATCGGTCACGAAGCTTGACTTTGATTGGTAATAGTGTGCCCCACCCTGCGAACTTACTCCGTGCGGGCATTCCAACATGGACCACATCATACCATGACAAGTTTACAACATCGCTATCATTGTGTTCCAGATAACCTTGGAAGACATCCACAAGTCCGTGGACACGAGCAACGGCGTCGTTCTCCCGAACGGCCACAATGGAGTTATAACAGGACTGTGCGACCGCAGACTGAGCTTGTATGGGTACACCATCGAGACTATCAACATGCTGCTACTGCCGATGCTGCAGAACAAGTAAGTTTCAACACAAAATATGCTTGAAGTCGTCAATGTCATTAGAGATGTCAAGTCATTTGTAACTTTCGGGAAACTCAACGTTATCATTGTAGAATGTCAGATTGACTTTGGACCTAAGGTGGGTACCAAATTAAATCTCGTGACTGTACTAGACAATAACACGGGGACTAGGAGTCCTAATGCAGGGTCTGTGGCTGTTTTGTAGTTGGATTTTTGACAATTTTTTCATGACCCACGATGCTATTATGATTATAATTTAATTATTAAAACGCAATAAATTTAGATGTGCACGGGTCACTTGCTCTTGCTGTACTATTTTAGTACGGCGATTTGGTGAGTGTTACGTTACCTTAAAAGTTTGTGAACCCCTCCACTAGGATATATCTCATATGTACTCGGCGAAGCAGCTCTAACCGTCCGGTATGGAATAAGCGCAATGATTATAAACGTATTTGTTTACAGGAAAGAGGCGCTGGGCAGTATGGGCAACGACGCGCCGCTGGCGTGCCTGTCGCAGTTCCAGCCGCTGCCCTACGAGTACTTCAAACAGCTGTTCGCGCAGGTCACCAACCCGCCCATCGACCCTTTCAGGTACACATCTAGGGTTTACCTTGCAAACAATTGCTGGTTAATGGCAGTAAATGTAAAGTCCATACCATCTGAATAGTTTAATTTAGTAATCACTTTTAAAACCTCAAAATACTCCCTTTTCGACTAAAATAACAATTTTATCATAAAAAAAACCAACCATCAGGAAATTAAGGTTATAAAAGTTGTTTACTAAATAAGACAAGTCAAGAAGGTATGGAGTATATTATAATAATGGTGTATTGATGTGCTTGGATAACAGTTTGATAACTTCGGTTCAGCCTGACGATAATCAATTGCTTTCATAGTTTTGTATAATTTCCAGATTTTCTAGAATAATGCAACCCAAAAAAACTTCAACGATGTAGTCATAAGTGTTTAATAATTATTAATTGAAGTAATGAGACATTTTACTACGCAGGGAGAAGATAGTGATGTCACTGCTCTGCCCCATCGGGCCCGTAGCCAACATCCTGGAGCCCAGCGCTTCTTTCGTGCACCGCTTGTTCCTGCCGCAGCCGATTCTGTCCCTACCCGATCTGTACGCGCTCAAACACACCACGCACCGCGGATGGAAGGTGAGAGATACTGCCCTTCTAATTCAATAAGCAGTATCCCAAATTCAATAATCAAAGGAGTTTTAATTCTATTCTGTTGGTATGGAGGTTGACATTGCTACAGGAATTTTATCAGAGATACTGCCTACTAGCTACGACTTATACACCAAATATAACTAACCGCAACATAAATGCATATCCACAGAAACTATTAAGATTTCACCGAGCAAACGTCGACCGTCCAGTGGCGCCCTCATTACTATTATTGTGTTTTCTAATTAACTAAATGACAAAAAGCTAATCACGTCATGGCTTCCTCTTTCCCCGCATCCCGTGCCTACCTCCATGTTTGGTGATTTATACGTTTAACATAATGAACAATAAGCGGTATCTATTGGGGGCGATCTGTGTATAAAGTACATAATATATACATTTACGGGAATTTAAAAAAAATAGCACACTTGACTTTGACTTTTTCTTCAGATTTGGGAAAAAAAATGCACGTTGGTTGGGATCATCATTCTGAACAAGAAAAAGTAGTACTCCCGATATGTCCCCAAAAATATGTATGGAATTGTTCAGTTTTGTTATCAAAATCCAATACGTTTTTTGGTAACAATTCCATACATATTTTTGGGGACATATCGGGAGTACTATTTTTTACTGTTTAGAATGACGATCACAACGAGCGTGCAGAATTTTTCCCAAATCTGAAGAAAAAGTCAAAGGTGTGCTATTTTTTTGAATCTCCCCTTACTATTTAACGTTTAGGACTCTTCATTGCTCGGTCTTAAGTAGAGTTTATTAAATCATAGACATCACTTAATGGTAATTGTAATAAACCACCTTAAAGCATTTCTCAGTGGTATATCGATAAAAAATGACGATTAATAAATAAACAATCCAGATGAATAATTGGATTGTTCCCAGACGAAAGTGATAGACTGCACGTTCGACTACCGGCTCGGCGAGACGGCGCTGGAGCCGGCGCTGAGCCACATCGCGGGCGAGGCGCTGGCGGCGGCGGGCGCGGGCTGCCAGCTGCTCGTGCTGTCCGACCGCGCCGCCGGGCCCGAGCGCGTGCCCGTCAGCTCGCTGCTGGCGCTCGGTCAGTCCAACTCCACATTAACTCAAATGTTTTTTGTGATTTCGTCCCGAAGGGAGTCGCTATTAATATTCCTACGCTGTCCTTCCGCGCGTCCGTCCTAACTTTAAAGGGCTGTATCTTTTAAACCGTAGATAGCGCGTGGTTTTTTTTTCTTCAGAATATGAGTTATTCCATCGATTTACTAATAATAATATTAATAGATAGGTAGTGTAAAAAAATGTGCGTGTGGTAGCCGGATTAGAATAGTGCCACTCCGTATCTTTCCGTGGATGTCGTAATAGCCGACTAAGGTAATAAAGGCGTGTAGTACTGTTAGGCGATGGGCTTGCAACCTGTCACTAATACACTAGTAAACATCTTCGCCTAAGTGTGCAAAATGTGGTTACAGAATTATCAAAAAGTTTTTATAGTTGTTGGAAATTCTGTAGCTCTGCCTACCCCACTCTGGGATAAAGGCGTGAGTTTATGTATGTGTATGTATGTAAAAAAATAAAAAACTCTTCTAATTTTAGGTACTAGGCTGGAATTCGTTGCACCATCTTAGTTCTCATTAAATCTACCGCTCACTAATAGATGGAGTTAGTGGTAAATTATCTAAAGTTAGTTCCTTTTCAATCAGGTGCGGTCCATCATCATCTGATCGAAACGCGCATGCGGATGAAGGTGGGGATCATTGTGGAGACCGCCGAAGCCAAGGAAGTGCATCACATGTGTGTCTTGCTGGGTAAGTTACCTGTTTTTATTATCCACTCGTTAAAAAACGTTTTTCTAACGGAACTGAGCTTAAATTTCTCTAAGTGCGTAATTCACCATCAAAAGATGGTAAGGGATTTGACGTGTAAGTGGCCCTAGATGGCGTTGGTAACACATTTTGGGCAAACCGTTATTTCTGTACATTGAGTTCGCCTGAATATGTCATGTTAATATTAAGTCTTGTCCAACGGGGCTGCCGTGATCAAGATTGACCAAAGCCCTTAACCATAAATATTAAAAAAAAAACGAATTCTGTTAAATTGGTTGGTGAAAATCCGACCTAAAAGTCACGGGGGACTGTTTATAGCAAGTCATAACCGCCCGTGGTACCATTAAGCGGCCCTAGATGGCGGTAGTTACACTTTACGTATCATAAAACAACTTGTTTCTTCAACTCAACTAATGGCGTTATCCTGAATACGTTATTAAATAGTTACGTTTCTAACTTTTTAACCGTCTTTTTTGTTACTCGACGATTGCGCGGAGCCAAAAGAACGAGTATACGTGACAAAAATCGCATGTTCCAGCCCCTAAACGGAAGATAACTTAACATTGAAATAAATGGGATCCTATTTGATTCGTCAAGAATCGTTATATGTACGTTGATTAATAGGTTATACCTACGTATAATTATGTTGCTATGAATGATGCTGGTGACTAGTCGGGATTTAGTTTCCATTTCAATTATTTTAGGGTACGGTGCCGACGCGATCTGCCCCTACCTCGCCTTCGAGCTCGCGTTCGCGCTCCGCAACGATCACATCATAGACCCCACTCTAACCGACGAAGCCATCTACAAAGCCTACCAGACCGCCATAGAGACCGGAGTGGCCAAAGTCATGGCGAAAATGGGCATCAGCACACTTCAGTCGTACAAGAGCGCACAGATCTTCGAGGCCGTTGGACTCAATGAGGATGTTATTGATAAGTGCTTTAGAGGCACGCAGTCGAGGATTGGTGAGTGTTTAAAATAGGTTTTATAATAATTAGAGATTGTAAGTGGTCCTAGAGGGTGTGTAATTAGAGATCGAATAGATCCCGTTCAGATATATTGGAACATATAGAATGGAATTGAAATTTAATATCTAAATCTTTGTGTTGGCGAAATATGTTTGCCAGATTGTATCATTTTCCAACCGTTTCATTTGCCTACTCTCTTTGTTTTCTGTAACCGTAAATATTTCAGGGTTTTATAAAAACTAACCTAACCTATAGGGTTCTACACGATGGTACTGAAATAAATCCTGAAATATTTAAAGATATAGGTAAAAAAATGGGTTGGCAAACGAAACGGTTGATAGACGACATATTTTGGTAAACATATTTCGGCCGTTCCCTTTCCATATTCCCACTGCTGTTGTACTTGATGCAAGCGGGCTGTATATTTTATTTACATTTCACATTGATTATATACTTCTTAATGGCCGAACCCTATATTCAAACCGCGGATAGATAAGGTTTACTTCGGGTTAAAAATTGACTTTCGCCGATACAAAATGTGTCAAATTTTGATCCGAAGGATGCCTACCTGCCCGCGGTTTGAAAATATGGTTCGGCCATAAAAGTGACTAACGGCGACTTAATAACCTGCTTTCGCATTTCAGGTGGTGTGAACTTCGAGATCATGTCAAAGGAGATATTTGAAAGGCATGAGCTAGCGTACGGGACGAATAGAGATGCCCTGGTTCTGAGGTAAATTTATATTTAAACACGCATTTCGGGTATGTAGGTACAATATTGTTATGATTATGATAAATATTAAGAATAAAATCGGTATAGCATTAATAAAACAATACAGTTAAAACAACAGCACTAATGATTACCATTAGTAATATTTTTTTTGCTAAAGAGTATTGTTAGAAATACAAAATTCAGATAGGGATATTTAAAAAAAAACGAAGGTCTATGTGAAATTCAGCGCAGAGACATCATCAGATCAGCTCTTGGACATTATAATATTCATCATACAAATGTATTCCGATTTCCAACAAATTCCGGTAACTGGTTCAAGATATATATTCTTCTTCTTGTACACTTGTTTACTCGTTGCACAACCTTTCACTCTTCTCAATCTCTCAAGGGTTAGCTAGAAGAGATCCCTTAAAGAGATAAGTTTGCCTTTGTACATATTTTTATATTAATGGTATTGTTATGGTTTTTCTTTTGTACAGTCGCGGAATGAAAAGGTTGACCAGTTTTGAAATAAATTCATTTACGCGTTGCAAGCACATGTTACCTTTTTAAACTGTGTAACAGACGAGAGTACTGTATTGAAAATTGTGTTTAATTGTTTGACAATTAAGTTCAAATTTAATCAGACGAATGTTCCTTGACTATTAATAGTTGAACTTAAACCTTTTTATTAGTTCTATCTTGCCATTATGTTGTGTCAAATTTGATAAATCGAATCTAATGTGAATGTTCCTGTCAATGTCATCATTGCTATTTCTTGTATTCGTGTTAATATTTTACAATGCCGAGAACTTTAAATATTCAAGAAAGAGCAGCTATTATTGATCAACACGAAGATGGCTACACTATCAGTGAAATATCGCGAAACCTAAATTTAACCAGATATACTGTGAGATTCTGGATTCGAAGATATGCTGAAGAAGGTGAACTGATTGATCATCGTCGTAATTCTGGTCGCCGCCCCGCCCTTAGTGCTGCACAAAGAGCCGACATGAGACGACAATATGAAGATAACGGTTTTGTGTCAACTAATTATTACGCTGAAATGTATGAAGTCTGTCCAAGAGTAATAAGAAAAGCCTTACACTCAATGGGATTGCATTATAGACGACACGCAAATAAAATTGCTATGACTGATGCTCATAAGACAGCACGCTTGAAATTTGCACGCATGCATTTGAACGACGATTGGAGTACGACAATATTTTCCAACGAAAAAAGCTTCAAATCGAGCCAACATGGGAGGCTACATTTATGGAGATATAACGGTACGAGATATACAGAAGACCATGTAGTGCCCAATTTTAGTTCCGGACGAATTTCAGCTAATATATGGGGATGGATGGCAGCGGCTGGAGTAGGCGAGCTCGTTCTATTACCTTCAAGGGCAAACGCAACACACTATATGTCGGTTCTAGAAGAGAGTATGCTGCCAAGTGTCCGAACCGTTTATCCAGCTGACGATTTTTCTGAGATTAGTTTTGTTCAAGACAATGCTCGCACACACACCGCTCGTATTGTGAGTGAATGGTTCGACCGACACCGTGATATAAAAAAAATAAACTGGCCAGCAAAATCTGCAGACATAAATCCGATAGAGAATCTATGGGGTTTAATGGTGCAGCGTTGGGAGAACAGAAACGAACGGACCAAAGAAGCCATAGAAATCCACTGCCAAACGATCTGGGAAGAAATGAGAGGAACGAACATATGCTCCAACCTTGTGAGTTCCATGAGAAATAGGTTACAAAGTGTTATTGATGCTCGTGGTGGTTACATCTCTTATTAAAGACTATTATTCCTTATTTTGATTGTTTGTTTTGTTGAAATATATTTTACTAGAATTAAATTCGTTTGATTTCTGTGAGGGTATACACCAGTTAATATGCAAGTGTTACTCATTTCTATTTAGGTCAAAGTTCGATATCCTCTTTTCTGCTGCCTGAAATAAATGAAAAATGAATGAGAGAAATATTTTTTTTCATTTTAACTCGCTTACTAGCTTATCATCTTAACTTGGTTGTATTACACGAATGCCGCCGTTTTTCGTTATTGAAACGTGACCATAGCAACCCTTTAGTAACGACCAATAAAGACTAAGTTCATAGCCCACCGAACGAAGACCAAAATTTGCCTGTCGGGGGAAAAAACTCGTGTATAAGCGAATTTTGCCATAGTCGTAGGCAATGGTGGTTTAAACTACATACTAAAAGTACTGGTGGGTGGGGGTGAAGCTAAAGGGGGGAGGGGGGTGTAAAGGTCCCTTATTTTAGTTTTTTGCAAAAAACTCGTAAACTGTGGCCTATGGCTAAAAATGGTCTGAAACACAAATAATGTACGTAAAATTATCTACAAAAAAGATATACACATATTTCCTCTGGGATCAATATTTCATGAGATATGGAGGGAAGTAGATGACCAATAAAGAAATAAACACATTTATTTAAGTACGGCACAGGAGCATTTCTTCGCTAATGAAAACAATAAAACAAGGCTGATTCAGTTCCTTACCGAGAAGATGACAGTAGCAGGAATTGAAACAACCATTGCAACAGGAGATGCTGATGGCACTATTGTCAGGTGCGGGTTGGAGAAAGCTGCCTTACATCCAACTGTTGTTATTGGGGAGGATGTCGACTTGATAGTCCTCCTCATAGGATTGGCCCCACCACATATCAACGTGTTGTTTTTGAAGCCAGGGCGTGGGAAGGTTGAGGACAAATTGTTTTCAGTGCAACAACTTCAACAGCTTCCATTTGCAAAGACAATTCTCCTTCTCCACAGCTTCTCCGGATGTGACACCACCTCAGCGATCCATGGAAAAAGCAAAGTGGGAATAGCGAAATTGTTCACTGCTAAATCAGACTTGATCCAAAAGATATCCGATATTTTCAGTGGGCCCTCGTCACCAGAAAGTATTGAACAGGCCGGCGAGAAGCTGTTTTTGTCGATTTACCAAGCACCTATCGAGGTACAAAACCTCAACAAATACCGCTACTCGGTTTTTTTAAGAGCATCGATGAGACCAAAATCAGATCAGCCACTCTTCCTCCTACTAGAGGAGCTTCGAAGCAGCACTCGTTCAGAGTTTATCTACAGGTATCTTTAATTACACAAGTTGTGTATTATTTTGTCTTTAAAATGCAAATATCTATATAACCTAAACTTACATTGACCTTATTACTATTACAGATACAACAATGGCTCGGCAACCCCCTACAACCAACTCAATGGGGATGGGCCAGAGGAGATGATGGCATCCTAAAGCCAGTGACAACCAACGACCCAGTGGCACCTGACTCAATTCTCAAAACCATATTCTGCCGGTGTAAGACGGGGTGTGGGATGCGATGTGGCTGCCGGAAAGCTGGAATTCCCTGCTCCAGTGTCTGTGGTGTATGCTCCGGCTCATGCACTAACGGAGCTCCCATCGACAAAGACACCGCTGATGACGATGATTATGCTAATATTTTAGATTTAGAAGATAATTAGCAATTTTATCTTTAGGATTATACGTACCGTACTTAAATAAATGTGTTTATTTCTTTATTGGTCATCTACTTCCCTCCATATCTCATGAAATATTGATCCCAGAGAAAAAATGTTTATATCTTTTTTGTAGATAATTTTACGTACATTATTTGTGTTTCAGACCATTTTTAGCTATAGGCCACAGTTTACGAGTTTTTTGCTAAAAACTAAAAAAAGGGACCTTTACACCCCCCTCCCCCCTTTAGCTTCACCCCCACCCACCAGTACTTTTAGTATGTAGTTTAAACCACCATTGCCTACGACTATGGCAAAATTCGCTTATACACGAGTTTTTTCCACTGAGTTTGCTTCGTTTGGTGGACTATCAGTTTGAACCAATAGTGGCTGTTGTTATGACATTCATTATGACGGAATGTGTCATACTCGGTCGATAAGCAGATACTGATAATGATAACTCGTACTGAGCAAGCAAAAACAGATCTTAAGGTGGTCAACCTTTTCATTCCGCGACTGTACAATAAAGTGTTTACATACCTACATACATACATGATATGACTTTAAGTAAAGTGTTGTACCCGTGTGTTCCCAGGAACCCAGGGCAGTACCACTGGCGCGCGGGCGGCGAGAAGCACATCAACGACCCCATGTCGGTGGGCAACCTGCAAGAGGCCGTCGCCAACAACAGCGCCTCCGCGTACGACAAGTTCCGGTACGAGCTGAATTTCTTCACCTTATTAATTATACCTATGTTTTTCAATGTTTGTATGTATGTAACGAATATACTCAACAACTACAGGAAAAATTTCAAAAATTCTTTCACCTTTAGAATGCCACATTATCCTTGAGTAACATAGGCTACTTTTTATCCCAAAAAAATTAACAGTTCCCGTGGGATGACAAAAGTACGAATTTTACGGGGACGAAGTCGCTAGCCGAAGCTAGTTAATTAAGAAAGAAAAACGTTCGTGACAAAATTAAAGAACCTGTGACCCAAACCAGAAACGTTTATTTACCCAACTGCTACCCGGTTTAATTTTACTTAGTCTTAAAATACCCAGTATATAAACAATATGTAGCAACGTTCAGTTTTTCTACTAACCAACTATATATCAAAGTTGTCTGTAAATAAAGTAATATTTTATTTTATTTTTATTACAGGGAGAGCACGCTGGAATCAGTCCGCGCCTGCACCCTCCGCGGTCAGTTGGAGCTGGTCAAGCTGGACGAGCCCATCCCTCTGAGCGAGGTCGAGGCGGCCACCGAGATCGTCAAGCGATTCGCTACCGGTAAGCAACGGTTGATTCTAGGGGGCCACCATTGTATAAATAGAAAATAGCTTCGTATCTGACCATTTAGGAATTTCTGCTATAGATGAATTAGCGAGAGCGTGGAATTGCATATGTAGTGGTATTGTGTGTTTATAGGCATTCTATATTTGAAATTTTCATTTTTCTCGTACTATCAGCATAAAAAGTGGTTTGTAATAAAATAATTATATTTAAGAAGAAAATTCAAAAATAATGTCAGTGTCAAATTCTAAATATCTGAGGACGGAAAATATTTGTCACCATGATGTCAAGAAGGGGAAATGGATCGAATTACAGATCATAATATTATTATCAATACTTGTGACAGCACTGACAGCTCAGATGAAGAATTAAATAATAGGGAATGAAAACAAAAAAAAACTGAGTATTGTTTTACTTGTTAAGAAGAGAAATATGATAAGAAAGAGTATGTAATTTCATTACATTAGGAGAAATACTTACGTTATTCTACTTTTCATGCGAACCGTACAACCACTACAAATGCAATTCCACGCTCTCGCTAATTCATCTATACGTATCACCGCTCGGGTTCTTGGCTTCGGGTATCTAAACCCGGCGACGCAACGTCGTGTCCTCGACTTAACCGGCTCGGCCCGTCCTGTTGAGTTTGCTTGTGGTAACTCGCAGCGCGTGCAGTCAAGACACGCACACATCCATCGTGATATGTCTTTGTTTGAATATGAACTACTATGGGCCACATTAAGGGTCTCCCCAGACCTATCGACGCGGAATCGGCTTGAGCGGTAAGAAAAAGTGTTATGTCCGTGCAGTAAGAGTGAAAAAGGTATCGCTCGGCTCGGCTCGGCGTTGCGAACGGAACGACGTCATTTTCGATCTTATTGCGTGGACATAAATCTTATTCTTACCGGCTCAAACCAATTCCGCGTCGATAGGTCTGGGGAGACCCATATTGTATATTTTTTCTGCAAGCACGTATCATTAGCATAATCTGCTTTCAACTTTAGAGTACAGTCAAGGACTTTAATTGTTAAGCCACTATGGAACCCTGTCATAATGACAGCGTCAAACCATATAAAAGAAATTACGCTAAAATTAATGATCAACGTTATGCGACAGGGTTCCATAGTGGCTTAACAATTAAAGTCCTTGACTGTACAATGACGCGTGTTGTGTTCTAACGCCACATAATTCGGTGTAGGACGTCTTAATCGGCTACCACCTTGTATTGTCGATCGAGGGTCATATTTTTGGTTACGTTCAGTAGAGTTTCTACATCCTTGAAACATTATATTGAACTCCACATTTATATCGTTCAAAATGCCTTCAGCTAAAAGCCCTAGTTTGTAGTAGATATTATCAATTAATAGTACTTTTTGATTAGATAAAACCATTACAAAATATTAAGTAAATTCAACGCAAAATGACCCTGTACTATTTGCAACTTTTTTTTTTTACTAGCCTATAGTGTCCCTTGCTGGGCAATGGCCTCTTCTCTCCCCTTGATCTCCATGAGTCCCTATTTGCTGTCTCTTCCGGCTAATTGCTGAGGAAGTTTGCCCTTTTGCGTTAGTCGTTACTACTAAGGCCTGTACCGAAAAGTTTTTTTACAAACTCTGCACATGATATGGTACTGGTCAGTAATCATATTTTTATTTTTTATTTTATGACTTCGTTTCTGTCATTTTGAACTGTCAATTGACATAATTATCTCCGGAAAAATATCGCTTTTATTTAAAATGCAGGACGATAAAATAATTCGAAGAGAAAATGTTCTGCGAATTTACTTGGAAAATCCTAATTCCACTTTTGCGTCGGTCGGAAAGAGAGTAAATATGAGTCGTGCCACAGTTCGAAATATTGTTAACCGATACTTAAACGAGTATAGAATTCAAGACAAAGCTCGGAGTGGACGACCGACAGGTCCTTCAAATAAAAAAATAGAAAAGAAAATAGTGACCACTTACAAAAATAATTGTAATCTGTCTGTGCGAGATGTGGCAAAAAAAGTTAAAACAAGTGCATCTATGGTTCAAAGAGCAAAAGTGCGTCAGAATTTAAAAACCTACAAAAAAGTAAAAGCCCCTAAACAGTCGGTAAAACAATACAATACCTCCGTAACAAGGTCGCGAAAACTTTACAAACTGCTGTGCAATTTGGGTGGAACATGCGTTCTTTTGGACGATGAGACATATGTGAAAAAGGATTTTTCGACTTTACCGGGTGACCAATTCTTCACTACCGAGAATAAAGAGAATATTAGCGATAAGAATAAGTACATTTTTATGGAAAAATTCGGAGAAAAATATTTGATCTGGCAAGCAATATGTTCCTGTGGGAAACGCACGGGGTCATTTATAACGAAAGGGACCATAAATGGTGATATTTATGTTCAAAAATGTATAAAAGGGTTTTTATTACCATTTATAAGGAAACATGAAGGGAATGTGTTGTTTTGGCCCGATCTGGCTACTTCACATTATGCCAAAGCAACACAGGAGTGTCTTGCTTCGAATAATGTGCAATGTGTGCAGAAAGAAATGAACCCCCATAACTGCCCCCAACTACGACCCATTGAGCGGTATTGGGCGTTAGTAAAAGCGGAACTACGTAAAAACTGTGCTCCAGCAATATCAGAGGAAGATTTTAAAAAGAAATGGAAAAAACATGCCAGCAAAGTCTCCGAAACCACTGTGCAGAACTTAATGGCGGGCTTGAAGAAAAAAATTCGCTGCTTCAGCCGCCAAACCCTTAAACCATAAAATGTGTATATTTATTGTAAATAGGCACAATTACTCATAATAACTAAAATAAAATATTTTTATTATTAGTTACAGTTTTATTGTTATCGTGAATATGGTATGTAAAAAAACTTTTCGGTACAGGCCTTATATCAACAATTTATGTATTTATTCTATTTATTGCATAAATGATTGTGTGTTCCAGGCGCGATGTCGTTCGGCTCGATCTCCCTAGAAGCGCACACGACCCTCGCCATCGCCATGAACCGCGTCGGCGGCAAGTCCAACACGGGGGAGGGCGGGGAGAACTCCGACCGGTACCTGGATCAGGTCAGACCCGAGTTTCATAACGGCCAAACCGAACCCTATATTCCGGATAGATAAGGCTTACTTCAGGTTAAAATGTGTCAAATTTTAATCGGAAGTAAGCCTATTTGTCCACGGTTTGAATATAGCGTTCGGCCATAATACGCAGATATGCTGGACTCTATTCTAGGCAGTAAAAGCCATATCGTATTTGATTTGTTATAGTATAATTTTTAACTGGACTGGGCCGCTGGTTTTTGCGGGTGGTAGGACCTTGTGCAGGGTCCGTCCGGATCGCTACCACCGTCTTATCCATTAACCTACCGCCAAACAGTAGTGCTCGCATTGTTGTGTTCCGGTTTGGGGATAAGACAGCCGGTGAAATGACTAGCAAAGAGGCATTCCATCTTAGTCCTCAGGGTTGGCAACGCATTTGCAGTCTTAGGATTGCTCTGCAGTCTTGTGAATGCGAATGTCTATGGGTCACAGTTTCCACTTACCATCAGGTGGCCTGTATGCTCGTTTGTCATCACTATGCCATGAAAAAAAAAAAATTGTCAAGTAACTAAATAAGAGCTATAAAAACATTGACATTACCGTAACAGGTCAAAGACTTACTTATAATGAAATATGAAGACTGATGACTTGTTGGTTTGTTCAGGATCCTAAATACAACAAGCGCTCAGCCATCAAGCAGGTGGCGTCGGGCCGGTTCGGCGTGACGGCCTCGTACTTGGCACACGCTGACGACTTGCAGATCAAAATGGCGCAGGGTGCCAAGCCTGGCGAGGGTGGTGAACTGCCCGGTAATTGTTTTTGATATTTCAAAGTGAAAGTAGTCAATGCTTAGTTTTTTTTTTACTTAATTAAGATGGAGCTGATTCAATAATTTATTTTCTGAACGTATGATAGGTAAGGTTAAAACTCACTGTTGATTGGGACGGGTTTTTGTGCGGCCTTCCGGACTTGTTATGATTATTTTGCCTGGTCCTCTTTGATAACTACTTCTGCCCTCTTTTCTTTGTACGCCATAGGCGGCAAGCCACATCATATCTTTGGCGTGTGAGTGACACATTTTGTATTTGACGTAAGGCGTTCAAAAGTAATATACATAGAAAAGTTCCAATGCTCAGAAACAATACTCCGCTCTTCACACAAATATTTCGGCGAACCCTACACCGCAAGCTTCTTAGGCACACTACCAATCTTGCACGTGTTAATTACATAAACGAATTGCAGGTTACAAGGTGACAGCGGCGATCGCGGCGACCCGGTGCTCGGTGCCGGGCGTGGGGCTGATCTCGCCGCCGCCGCACCACGACATCTACTCCATCGAGGACCTCGCCGAGCTCATCTACGACCTGAAGTGCGCCAACCCGCGCGCGCGCGTCTCCGTCAAGCTCGTCTCCGAGGTCGGCGTCGGCGTCGTCGCTTCCGGCGTCGCCAAGGTACTTTTGGCATACCGCTGTTTTGAATCCATGAAGTCACTTTTTCCTAATTATAATAATTCATAATTAATATATTATTTCATATTATCTCTTAAGAAATAGCATACAAAAAAGGGAGATTTAACGCTTATCCAAACCAAGGTACAGTGGTTCCTGCACTAGGCACTGCCTGTATCGTAGGTAACCAATTGCCGTTTGAGTTACCAAAACGATGCGAAAGACAAGAATAAAGATAAAGAAACAAGATTGAGAATTACTACTAATCAAAAAGTGAGTAGGTGCTTTAAAATGTCAATATTCTTGTACGCCGCGAAGCGCGAACTGCGGCTATTCTTATCCAGCTCTTGCTACCTTGCTTACTTTGAGGTCATTTTCTAAATATAAACACCCCCACCCACTCTCTAATAGCCTCTCTTCCGACACTCCCGAAGCAGAAGAGCAACGATAGGTTTTAAAGGAGGTTACCCTGGGAGACCTACCTTCAAGTCAGTCAAAATAAACTAAGTGATTATTTCAGGGCAAAGCCGAACACATTGTCATCTCAGGCCACGACGGCGGCACCGGCGCCAGTTCCTGGACCGGCATCAAGAGCGCGGGCCTGCCCTGGGAGCTGGGCGTGGCCGAGACGCACCAGGTGCTCGTGCTCAACGACCTGCGTTCGCGGTAACTACACACAACGATATAAAACCGTCCCGATTAAACTAGCTTTTAGAATAACCCATAGATGTAGGAAAACATAGATCCCGTGTACCCAAATGTCAAGCGTACCACCCTTTTCTTCTGTGTAAAACACAGCTTGTAGACAAATTTATTGATAGACCGCACATCACTGACTGCAAACTTACGCACACTAATGCAGAGTCACACATAGACACCTAAAAAGTGGTACACGTTTGAAATTCAATCTAAATCGGTCATATATACAACGTGTTACAAAATACCCCGTAAAAAATCTAATAAATTATCAAAGCCTAAAATATTGTCAACCCTAGTAAGCTGTCATGTCAGGGAACCGGACTTAACATAGATTATTTAAACAGAGAGGCCTACCTACCAATTTAATAATTTTTCAACTTAAATGGGTTTAAAACCATATCCCGACGAGCGAGGTTGTGCATTGAACAAGGCAGAGCTCACTTTGAGCCGTTCCTGTAATTTTGACGTTCTTTACGAAAAAGTAAGTGCTAGTTTAGGTTTCTTCGTAAGTAGTTTATTAGGTCTTTTAAAATCTTCCAAAACTCGACTTGTAATATCTATCTAATCAAATTCTGTACATTTTGTTAGTATGTCTCTTAATCGTTTCACGAATTAGGTAAAAATGTACATAAACAATCTGCGTAGTTTACTCTTTAATTTTACTGAAATAGGGTTTTCACATCAATGAAAGCAATAATGGTTTTATTTTTTTTGCCGGTAAGTCATGCGATGATAGTACGGTTCTCAAATATTGTAAATGGACTTATTATAAGGTACCATTTAACCCCCTTTCGGCTTTACGGGTATTTTTGTAACACCTTGTAGAGGACTCTTTTTAACGAAGGGCATTTGTAACAGGTTTGAAGAGTACTATTCTATTAGCCGTTAATACTCAATACTCCCTTTATGTTTTCCTACCTCTATGGAATAACCCCCCTCATAAGGAACCTGGACCTTTGGGCTCTGCGTTAACATGTCAGTCAGTTTCGTCTTTTATATATTTATAGAAGATAATAAATGAATGTGTTCGTGTTGCCGCAGAGTGGTGGTGCAGGCGGACGGTCAGATCCGCACCGGGTTCGACGTGATGGTGGCGGCGCTGCTCGGCGCCGACGAGTTCGGGTTCAGCACCGCGCCGCTCATCGCTCTCGGTAACATCACGCTCATTACTCTAACTCATAATAAGCTTATTTTAGTTTAAAGTTTTCACTGTCCCGTTCGGTCAAATTCAAATGTCATAATGACAGGTAGCGACAGGGCATTCAAGCACACTTTAGGTATAGAGCGTTGACACATTCAATAGAAAAAATATGGAAATGAGATAACAGTTTTGTAATCCTAGAAATGATTTTTGATGCATGCAATGAATTATTTTAATTTGGATTGTGACTAGGGTAAATCGTCCATAACTGGCCATTTAAGAAAGTTTCATTTAGTTACTAGCCATCAAATTTCTTACTGACACTGTTAGTAAAGATACCTGGACAGTAATCCAGGTAATAAGTCAGGATCTAGGTATTCTAGTTTAATCGCAAAAATGTGAGCAAATCTCTTGCTATACACATTTTATTGCAAAGTGGCCAGTTACCCCCATAGCGCGGACGCCGAAGACGAAGAATTTCGTACATTGACCTTTACTATAGGGCGCCGTATTACTATAGGGAAAAGGTTTACAATTAATGAAACTGGCGGTCAATGTCGCTGTGCGAGCGCGATGGCATTATCATTGTGTGCGAGTGACAGACAATTAATGGTCAGTCAATGTACGAAATTATGTATGTTCGTCTCCGGGCTTTAAAAGTGAAATTAAAATTAAAATTGTCAATGTACGAAATTATGTATGTCCGTCTCCGGGCTTTTAAAGTGAAATTAAAATTAAAATTGGTCGAGAAATACGCATGATACAAGCATTTTAAACTCCTAATTAGACAAAACATCCCATATGCACTCCAAACCATAGAAACTCCAAACACAAACAAGAAACAAATCCTTGTTAGCTTATATATTGGTTATTTATATACCAATTAAAAAAAAAATTCTTCTCAACTTTTGGTTACATGAATCAGCTTTTATTGAAGGTATGAAAAATGTCATGAATATTCCCTATTGTTTGACTTGTTGACAGGCTGCACTATGATGCGCAAGTGCCACCTGAACACGTGCCCCGTCGGCATCGCCACGCAGGACCCGGTGCTCCGCAAGAAGTTCGCCGGCAAGCCCGAGCACGTCGTCAACTACCTCTTCATGCTCGCCGAGGAGGTAACCTATGTCCATGATTCGAGGGAGTTTCACCAATAATATGTGATCTAAAATGTCAGAATGAAAAAATAGTACATTGTTGCCTAGGCGCGGAAAGTAAGGGTTTTCCTGACGAGGTGGTTAGCTGGCCAAGCAATAGCGAGGCCTGCTAAAATACGAGTCAGGAAATCCTCGTTTCCGCCGCGGCATACATAATGCTTTTCTCAAATAATGCGAGGAAATAATACAAATACATAATTACAAGTATTTTTAAAAACCCATGACAAATTCGGAGAAAATGTTTGTTTGAAAACTACGAGTATTAGTGAATATAGTTTCACGCACAACGCGCCGCCGCCGCCGGCCCACACTGCACCGCCACCGGCCCACACTGCACCCACAAGTTGGGTGTGCGGGATTTTTTTCACGTTCCTTTCGATTTTGTATGCAATAGAGAGCACTTTTAATAAACAATATGGACATGGACGGAAAGTGTTTTCATATGGTTTTTTTACTCCTAGGAGTAAAATGAGGCACTTTCCGTCCTTGGGTTTCAATCGGAAAACCGTTCTTTCCGAGCATGTTTGAGAAAATATTGTTGCTTCTTAATTTTTTATATTCTCAAAGCACACTAAACCTAGTTCGATAAGACTATCGGATGATATACATAATAATTAGTCACTTCATTAATGGGGGAACACGAAATGGCAATGGTGCAATTCAAAAGACCTGACATACCTTTTTTTTTTAAGTTAAAAGTCCGATGTATAAATGCAGCAGTGGTTTTTCTTACACAGAAATTGATGATCTTTCAAATGAGCATTGGTTTTTTGAGGAGATCATACTAGATACTTAAGTACGAGGCGTCGCTTATCATGCTACTGCCACTGATCCTAGGCCAATCAGATTCGGACTTGGTCAATACCTTTGAGATTGATTGATTGATTGATTTCATTGATTCCCACCAGGTCCGGCAACACATGGCAGACGTGGGCGTGCGCAAGTTCCAAGAGCTGATCGGGCGCACGGACCTGCTGAAGGTTCGCGAGAACAACACCAACCCCAAGGCGCGGCTGCTCAACCTGGGACTCATCCTCAAGAACGCGCTGCACATGCGGCCCGGGGTCAACATCATGGCCGGCTCTAAAACACAGGTACGTGTAACTTCTTAAAAAGACATAGGCTCTTGTCGGTGGAGCAATTTCCATGACTCTCTTTTTAGAGCCTTTTCTTTTAGGGCCTGGTACGACTCGACGTATATTTTTCTTTTATCTGATCCATGAACGTTCTCCTTGGCCTTCCTCTCTTCCGCTTTCCCTTCAACAGGTAACGGGTTATTTATTTATTTCGGTACAGTCACAACACGGGATCGTTGAACTGTTATTGAACTTGTTATCATCTTAACTTGGTTGTGTTCTTCGTTATTGAAACGTGACCTGCTGGTCACGGCTGTTGTTTAAGCGTAACCATAGTAACCATCAACCATTATAACGTCAAAACAAACGATTATAGTCTCGTAAAAAGCGTTCGGATAAAATAGTGGACTCGCAGGTTTTTCCGATGTCGAAACCGGAATCATATTCGTAATTTCTCTTTACCATCGCTACGCTAAAACAATTTTCGCTAGGTTCTTTATTATAAAACCGCAGGTTACTTCGAGTTAAAGTTTGACATTTGCCGCGTACAAAACATACCGGATATTTAAGGACACATGTGATCGTGTCATCCGCAGGACTTCCAGCTGGAGAAGCGGCTAGACAACCAGCTGATCGAGCGCTGCGCCGGCGTGCTGGCGGGCCGCGAGCCGCGCGCCGACCTCGACCTCGTCATCACCAACGAAGACCGCGCCTTCACCTCCACGCTGTCATACCATATCGCCATGTAAGTCCGCACCTTCCACTATGTTTTTACCTCACTGCGCAACGCAAAAGAGATTAATGTATTTTTCACACCACCTGCTCGACAATGCCAAATTACATATCATGCAAACCTTACGCAAACCAAATCATTAAAGCCCTTGGCTTTAGCCGGGGTGTAATGTTGTACTGAATCTCATTATAACCCGCTGGGTTGTAATATTTTCACTTTTCATAGTTCTTATTACAATGGCCTTAAAGTCTAATTTCGTAATAAAAGATCAACTAATACTCGAAGGCCGGGCGCGGCGCCGCCGCCACCGCCGCGTCCAACCTAATTTGAAAATCGAACATTTTCTAAAATCGAGCTGGCCACGGCAAGCTGAATGGAACACATTTGAAATTAAACAAAAGCCGCGAGTATTGTAAGACGCTACAATAAAATACATTGGTGATAACTGCAAAGTTTTAAATAAATAATATCAAAATTGAAGAAAACATCAAATATCAATTTTCACTTTTAATTTTAATTTACTATAATAAAACGCTGTTTTTAGTAGACTCGTTTTTTTATTGTCTCGCAAAAGGTGAGAAAAGTAGAGTACACTCCTCGGGGATAAAGCTGTTTTCGTCTTGGGCGCGCTTGAACCCCTCACTGCGCTCAGGACTCTTCTTAATTCCCTCGCTTCGCTCGGGAATTAACTCGTAACACCCTCGCTGCGCTCGGGAGTTAAATCTGGAGTCCTTCGTTACGTTCAGGATTCAATATCGCGCCCGTGACATAAAACTGTGCTTTATCCCCTCGGTGTATAATCTACTATTTCCGATTTAAATTAATGGCTTTCACTCTTGGTAAGGTGTATTTCGCCATAGTCAAGTTATTTATAGACACTCCCATGGACTTATTGGAGAAATATGGTAATGTGTTTGTGGCGCTCTAGAAACTAAACGCGTAGACTGATTTTGATAATATGTCAATCGATTTGACTTATGGTCGGTTCCTATATTCAAACCGCGGACAGATATTCTTACTCTGGATTAACATCTCATCCTTCAACCTACCGCTAAGTAGTAGTGGTCGCATTATTGGTAGGACCGGTACACTAGATAGAGGCATTCCATCTCACTCCTCAGGGTTTCGACGTAAGTGCAGTCTTGTGATTTCGGTCTTGAGAATGCAAATATCTATGGGTCTCAGATTTCACTTACCATCAGGCCTGTATGCTCATGCCCGTGCATAACATCTGCATCGTCATGACATGACATAAAGAATTGAGTAAATTGGATTGCGTTTTGGCAGGCTATGACTTTTTTGGTTGTTGTAGCGATCCATATAAGATACATGAAATCAAGCTATGCACGTCTGTTACTATACTGAGCTCACAACACCCTAAAATGCCTTGTTTTTAGGAAATACGGTGAACAAGGACTACCAGACGGCTCAAGTATCAACATCACGCTGCGGGGCTCCGCAGGTCAGAGCTTCTGCGCCTTCCTGTCGCGAGGGGTCACCGTGCGCCTCGAGGGAGACGCCAATGACTATGTCGGTATGTCACGCGCGATGTTCACATCATCATTTCAGCCGAAAGATGTCCACTGCTGGGAAAAATAAAAAATATTTCTTCTTTTACTGTAAAAGCTAGTAAAAGTGCAAATATTTCTGGCCCACCCTATCTATATAAAGAAAACAATTGTTACAGGCAAGGGTCTTTCGGGCGGTACGGTCATAATCTACCCGCCGAAGAGCTCTCCGTTCGAGTCCCACCTGAACGTGATAGTCGGCAACGTGTGTTTGTACGGGGCTACCTCTGGAAAGGCTTTCTTGAGGTATTTATACATTTTGTACAATTATTAATTTACGTGAAGTAGCAGTCCCGCATTCTATTTTCAGTGAGGGCAAATATTTGCGTGATGAATTAGAGTATTTGTTCCCGATATATTTTTTTTGTTGTATGTTTGTTTTCCTTTTTATAAGTATGTTTCATTTCATGTTATTGATGTGTGACACATTAGTGCCATGTCGCTTACAAGACTTTCACAGAATTGTGTAAAGTCGAGTCCAGAATTAGGCGAACTAACTTGACAGTTCATTGTACACTAATATTTGGCTAGTGCTGTTAATATCGACAGCTAAACAAACACATAACGAATTTGGAATTATCATCGACGATATAGCGCGTGTGTGTCGTGTGTCTCTATCGCACTTTCGTATTTGCCAGAAAGAGGGATGAATGCTATATGTATGGTAAATGAAATGTACCGTACTAGCCCGACAGAAGCCATCTTAAAGGATCACAATGGATTGTTGTAATAACAGCATTATTTTTGTATTCCATTTCTAATTTGAGGAGTAAGTATCGTAAATATCCGCTTTAAACCGTACATCCTTCAGATCATAGTATATCATAAAAATTGCTGTAGTTCGTCTTTATTTGGCAAGTATGTATGAGTGTGAAAGTTTCGACGACATTTACTTGATAAAATATAAATAGATTCATATTTATAGAACGCACAGGCTTATATCGACATATTTGTGTCGACATAAACCTATCACTATTTATTCTTTCCTATGTCTGGCAACATTTTCGGCTGTCAACTTAGTTCGCCTAATTCTGGACTCGACTTTAGTAAAGCTGTCGAAACATGACAGTGACAAAGTGGTAAAGTTTGCAGCTACTTATAAGGCCCAACCATACCGTAGTATGATTCATACTTTATGAGTCTAGAGCTTCGTTTGGGACTAAATCAATATGTGTGAGATTATAACTATTTTGAAGTTTATTTCATTGGTTTTACGTGTTGTGGTGCAGGGGCATCGCGTCGGAGCGGTTCTGCGTGCGGAACTCGGGCTGCGTGGCCGTGGTGGAGGGCGTGGGCGACCACGGCTGCGAGTACATGACGGGCGGCGCCGTCGTCGTGCTGGGCCTCACCGGCCGGAACTTCGCCGCCGGCATGAGCGGTAATAACAAACAATACGAATAGACTACATCATACCATAGACATTATTATACTAGCGCAATTTTCCCGCGTCACCAAAACAGACATGTCGTAACGTCGTAATGTCTGTCATTTTATTCAATTTCAAAATTATTCTTCGATGAATGACATAAATACTGAATTACGCTATCCCCAGTGTGATGCTTTGTGACTCTACGAGCTCTCAAAATGGTTTTAACAGGTTTTTCTTTCGCTATCTCTTTCGCACTCTTATTCGTGCCGTAAGCGATTGCGCTCTCGCTTGCACAGACACTGTGTCTATTACAAATGTCACTTTTAGTTTAATTTTTTATAAATGCAGATAATGTATTGTGGGTTGTGTGTTAAAATTTTTCGCTCTGAAAGGATTATAATGGCAGTCCTTATCTACATTGGTGTAGATGTGCAAATAGTTTTTTTTTATTCAGTGAGTCAGTCAGTCAGTTTTTTTTAGTATTTCGACCATCATAAGTGTTCAATACATCGAGCTACAAAATCATTAAAACATTGATGGGGCCATCCTTTTCCAAAAATTGTATTGAGCTGCAACACTTCTTCCGGTACAATACCCCCAACGAAAATAGTGCACTGTCGTAATTAACTTCAAACTGAACATCAACTGACAAGTATGACAATAACAATGGCAATCACAATGACAAGGTTCTAAGTATGCTAAAATTTTTTATTGGGTTACTATACATCAGTGATAACCACTTGGCGGATCCTTCGATAGAATAAATGACAAACAAATTATGCGATAGAATGGAAAGTAGGCACGTGCACCTAAAAACGTTGTGAGAAAAGCACCTTCTGTACTAATTTATATTTCGTGCTATTCTGTTATGACGCAGGCGGCATCGCATACGTATACGACATCGACGGCTCGTTCAAACGCGGCAAGTGCAACACCGAGATGGTGGAGCTGCTGCCGCTGGAGCTGGAGCAGGACTTGCTGGAGGTCAACAAGCACCTGCAGGAGTTCGTCTCCCATACGGGGTACGTTGGTTTAGTTGAGATTTTTAGGGCATGTTGAGTTTAGTCGGCAATTGATTTCCATAAACAATTTTAGTTGAGAAATCGAGGTTCTCACGCAACCCATTGCTTGCTGTCCCACTGCTATTCAATTCAACGGAGCAAGTTGTGTTTTTGGGAAGTTTGCCCTTCACTTTTGCGGGGTTCTGGACTCGTGGTAAATGATTTCTGACGAATGCGAATAGCAGTGGAATAAAGAATGGGACCACTTAAATCAATAGCGTGCAACATTGATGTAATCAAAGTTCTGTTATGTAAGTAACGGCAAAGGGATTTATTATTTTTTCACCGCTTCCACGGCCAGTGTTAAATTGAGAAATAGGGAAAAGCCATTCATTAATTCAGTGTTACATACATAAGTTAAACCCTTGAAGGGTTATCTAACTGCTGAATCTAAAATTCTACTACTTCTATCAATGGAACGGCTAATGAAATGGCTATCGACCAAGTCATCTTTAGCCCACAACTAACGTAACTCTTTCTCCACCCAGGTCAGAAATAGGCAAGCACATCCTCGCCACCTGGCCGCAGTCAGCCAAGCAGTTCGTGAAGGTGTTCCCGTACGAGTACCAGCGCGCGCTGAAACAGATGGCCATCGAGAAGGCGCCGCCCGTGCAGACCAACGGCCGCGGGGATGCCGAGATCGCGGACATCGAGGACGCTGTGCGCGATGTTGAGATCGATAAGAAGAATTTGGAGAAGATTCTGGACAAGACTAGGTGAGTACAACAATTTGTGCAGTCCGTTCTATCTAACTTGTCTAACATTTAATAAATATAATGCTCCTTTTTCGCTTAAAATAACAATTTACTTATAAAAATAAACAATGATATAACATCGGGGAAATTATGTGCAAAATGTGGCCTCTAGTTGCTTTGTTTAATATAGATGATTTAGGGCCACTTGCACGAAAAGTTTTTCAATCTTAGCCTCAGGGTTGGCAACGCATTTGCAGTCTTAGGATTGCATTGCAGTCTTGTGATTGCGAATGTCTATGGGTCACAGTTTCCACTTACCATCAGGTGGCCTGTGTGCTCGTTTGTCTACTCGATGACATAAAAAAAAAAAAAAAAAAAAAAAAAAAACCCTGGGTTAAGTCACTAAGGCCCACTTGCACGGACCAGAGTTAGCCCTTAACCCAGAGTTAAGCGTCTACTTTTGTACGTGGTTTGCCGCCTAACCTCGGGTTAAGACGCTAACTCTGGTCCACGCAAGTGGGCGTAAGACGGACTTGCACGAAAAATTTAACCCTGGGATTTAACACTAACTCGAGTTAGTAGACGTCAGATTCATACGAGAACTGTCATTTTAACTCGAGTTAGGCGGACTTGCGCGGACCAGAGTTAGCTCTTAACCCAGAGTAAAGCTTCTACTTTTGTATGTGGTTTGCCGCCTAACCTCGGGTTAAGACGCTAACTCTGGTCCGTGCAAGTGGGCGTTAGTGTCTTAACCCAGGGTTAAACTTTTCGTGCAAGTGGCCCTAACTCGAGTTAAAATGACAGTTTTCGTATGAATCTGACGTCTACTAACTCGAGTTAGTGCCTTAACCCAGGGTTAAATTCTGCGTGCAAGTGGCCCTTAGCGAGAGCGTGGAATTGCATTTGTAGTGGTTGTACGGTTCGCAAGAAAAGTAGAATAACGTAAGTATTTCTCTTAATTTAATGAAATTACATATTCTCTCTTATCATATTTCTCTTCTTAAGAAGTAATGCTCAGTCTTTTTTGCTTTCATTCGCTATTATTTAATTCTTCATCTGAGCTGTCACAAGTATTGATAATAATATTATGATCTGTAATTCGATCCATTTCCCCTTCTTGACATCTATATTTATTTTCTTCACTTTCGACATGGTGACAAATATTTTCCCAGTCCTCAGCAGTAATAGTATTAGTTCTTTCAGTTGCTAAATTCAATATAATAAAAACAGCCTAATGATATTTAGAATTTCATACTGACATTATTTTAGAATTTTCTTTTTAAATATAATTATTTTATTACAAACCTCTTTTTATGTTGATAGTACGGGAAAATGGAAATTTCTAATATAGAATGCCTATAAGGGTCATACACAGATTTAGGTTCGCGTCTTTCCTGTGGACATACCCGAAGTTAACGTGTTTAAGGCCTAATTTTCTGGCTGAACCCTCATCCGCATGAACGGCGTCACGTCTACTTTAGTCCTATCAAATAAAAACATTACTTATATGCACACAAGCCCTTAACTATTGACCACAGGAGAGACAACTTTTGTTTTTTCGAATGTGTATGACCCATAAACACACAATACCACTACATATAAAACTGAAAAAGTTATTATTAGATACTTTCAAATAAATTGTAATACTCTAATGTTGTCAATTCTTAGTGTTAGGTGCATGCGGAATGTAAAAGTGAGTGCATAATCGCCAATAAACGTAAGTTTGGCGAGATGTTTAATTAAAATTGTACTTACCACACTTTTTTGGAATAAATAAATAAAATAAATAAAATATGCAATTCCACGCTCTCGCTAATTCATCTATAGATAGAGTTGTCTCAAAAACAGTTGAAGCTTATGCTAAGCGTACAGTAAACAAGCAAAAACTATTCAACAAAACTCTTTCTCAGGGGCTTTATAAAATATCCTCGCGAAACCTCAATCTATCGGCCGGCGGAAAAACGTCTCCGCGATTGGGACGAGATCTACAACTTCAACCACGTGCGGCGCGGGCTGCGCGTGCAGGCGGCGCGCTGCATGGAGTGCGGCGTGCCCTTCTGCCAGTCCGGCCACGGCTGCCCGCTCGGGAACATCATCCCCAAGTGGAACGAGCTCGTGTTCCGCGGGGACTGGCGGCAGGCGCTCGCGCAGCTGTTGCAGACTAATAACTTCCCTGGTGAGTGCTGATGGCTTTTGAAAGGTTTTATCTCGGAAACTATAGGGTCATAGAACAATAGTCTCAAAATGTAGCAAATTTAGGCCCGTATTAATAAACTAATCTCAACTCTAATGTTCGTTTCGAGATGTGTCAAGAATGACAGTGTTCTATGGTTTGACATTTACTTTGACGTATCTTGTGACGGGCATCTCAGCTGAGACGAGTTTATTAATACCGGTCTTAGTCTACTTTAAAAACCATTGACACTTATTTTCGTCGCAGCTCTGGTGAATAGTGAGTACCGGAACTCTTCAAAGGTGTTGAAAAACAAAACTAAGTTCTAAAAATGGTTGAATTTTGAAAAGCCTTATCTCAGAAACTATTGGGTCTACAGAGACAATTCTAGTCTAGTATTGGACCAAATTTACTCTCCTTTAAAAACTTCCTGAGAAGGTACTATCAAAACCTAGTCCTTTAGGGTTATAATCGCCAAAATTTAAAAAAAGATTGAAATTTTCGCGGGTATGTAATATTTGACAAAGTTGCGTTCGGCGCTCCAGGTCTCAAACTTGGATTATTCATTAAGCAAGTCTCCAAAAACAAGTCTCCAAAAAAATTTAACTACCGGATTTGACGCAAGATGATGACTAAAGTTACTGGAGTATCACTCTAGCATACTCTTATTGTGACAGTGTTAGTATTAAAGAACCAAGGCCCAGCTTAACAAATGCAACCCCCACCAGAGTTCACGGGGCGCGTGTGCCCGGCGCCGTGCGAGGGCGCGTGCGTGCTCGGCATCTCCGAGCCGCCCGTCACCATCAAGAACATCGAGTGCGCCATCATCGACCACGCGTTCGAGAACGACTGGATCAAGCCAGAGGTATACCTTTATGTTTATCTTTACACAGAATAAAATGAAGTCGCTTCCGTTGTCTGTTCGCTGAGATCTATTAAACTACTCAACGGATTTGAATGCAATTTTCAGCTATAGATAGAGTGATTCAAGAAGGTTCATATTATTATGTATAATAGATTCTGATTTATCTACGGGTGTTACAGAAAACTCAGATAAATCGAAGCTAGCTAAAATAATGAATTTCAGATAGTCTATTACAAGCTCTTAGTAGGCAGGGTCACTACTTAGGGTTGAGATTTAGGTTTATAATTTCAGGGACTTTCAGGGACCATTTGTAGTACGGTGCGTTTAAGTGTCAAAAAAATATTAATAAAAATAAAAATACCGTCCTTTGCCATTATTAGAGAAACTACGCTCTTAATATTTTGTGAGTCGAGAATTCCGGGACAGTAAAGTAAAATTATTGAAGCGCAAAATTTAGGGAAAATCCCGGTTTTCCCAGCCATCTGGCAACTACTACCAACCAAGCTAACTCCATAGATACCTGAACGGTTTACGGTTTTAAAAACAATGCTTTGATGGCAAGTGATAGAATTATGGCAACAAAAATTCGGGCAAACGAAATTCATGTTGAAATGTTTTTGCAGATACCTGAATATCGGAATGGGAAGACAGTGGCGATCGTTGGGTCGGGCCCCGCTGGCTTGGCCTGCGCCCACCAGCTAAACAAGGTACGTCGACTTCGCTGAAATGAAGTGTATCCTCCCAGGACCCACCATACAACGAAATTTGTCTATGAAACATGAACCTATTGAGAACGAAGTAAAGACAATTTTGTAAATTGACAGTCATAAAAACATAAGAAACACTTTCCTTTGCAATGGATCTTTATTCCATAACCGTATTATGTAGGTACTTATGTTAAAATTTAGGGAAAATTGGATTAATACAATTCATATGCACTACAAATACATAACCACACCATTGCTGTGTTATCGCTCGTAATACATTTTTTTTTATTTCAGTGTTTCAAAGGTTTTAGTACACCAAGAGGGGTCCCAACACTCTATTTGGCGTTGCATCGTAACTTACAATAATAGCCTTACTTTGCAGTTCTAGCCACATACCGGTGTTACAATCTCTGACGTTTCTTCTTCTTACTCGTAATCCTGTTATCCCTGCTGGGATGTCTCTTCATAAAGCCCTTACTTCCAAGACATGCCCAGGGACTCCAGAACATTTGACATATTCACATCGGTCGCAGAACAAATTACCGATGGGCTCGAAGAGTTCTCGAGTAGCGTCCGCGTACCGAAACATGCAGGTTAGGTAGGCCGATAGATACGTGTGCACGCGGCGCAAGACCGCTTTTTATGGCAAACATTGGGGCAGTTCTATGTTCAGCAAACGAAGTCTTTCGGCTGAAATGATGATGAAGTTACACCATAAAATTGAGTAGGGCGCTCGTCGTCGTGGTTTCTCAACACTAACGAGTCTTTCATGAAAGAAGGCTTTAAAAAACTCGACACTAAACAACTATTAACTGTTATAAATCCTAAATGCTCATTCAATATGAAAAACGATGAAACAAACCTAAAGATGATTTATAAATACTTATTCAACGATACCTCACTTGTCATAATATAATTCATCAATTTTACATTATAAAAAATACAATATTTTGTCTGGTTGCTGTCATATTGTTTTTTTATTATTGTCATATCTTTAGTGACACTTACAAGATTAAGACGTATCGATTGACATAAGAATCATTAAAATCCACGCGTTTAATTTCTAGAGCGCCACAAAGGAAAAAACATACACACAAACATATGAACCCTTTGAACGACAAGAACCACTAAAGTGGTCGTGTACTGTGGTGCCTACGACGCCATCGACCCATATAGTGGTCACAGATACAGTGCAAAATAGACCCGAGTATTTGTGACGTAAGGTTGATATTACCTGTGGTTTTAACTGTCATTGGCGTGTGAGGGCGACGTTTGTATCAAGTAAACACATAACTCTCCTTCGCGTCGCGCAGTCGAGTAAATAGTACATTGTGCATCAAGGGTAGTAAGAAGGGAATTACTAACGATAACTTTTGACGAACGGGAACGTAAATGGAAACGATATTTTTTTTGTAACCTCTACCACAGATAGTAACTGCGTTTAGTTTCGACCTGGATTCGAGCCAGATTTAGCCAATTAGATAAAAATGTATAATTACTAAAATTAATGATAAATGTTGATATAAACTTGAAATAGGTTTAAAAATAATGAAGTTTAATGAAGCGTATAGGTTTTGTGTAATGTAAGTTAGTCTATAGCTAATTTTTAAAGATGAAATTAGAAACCGATTAAATTTTTGGCTGAAAATTAAACCTCCTTAGTCAGAAATGATGTACGAAAGAGTTGCAAATTTTAAAAAGAAAGTCGTTACTCCCTAGGGATGACAAACTCGCCATAATTCCCGTGGGAACAATTTAGGCCATTGTCCTTCTATATACAGGCATGGAATAACACCATTTACGAGCAAGTGTGATGAAAAAATACTTGTTATTCCCCAGGCGGGCTACTCGGTGACGGTGTTCGAGCGCAACGACCGCGCGGGCGGGCTGCTGCAGTACGGCATCCCCACCATGAAGCTCGGCAAGGACGTGGTGCAGCGCCGCGTGCGCCTGCTGCTCGCCGAGGGCGTCGCCTTCAAGTGCAACATCGACGTCGGCAAGGACATCAGCGCATCCGACCTCGCCAAAGAGTTAGTACCTAGTACCCATACACAGAGATGGGCAAAATTTATTCGAATGACGAATAACGAATAAGAATAACCAAATTATTCGCGAATAACGAATGAAATTCTCGGATGATTATTCTTATTCAAATAAATTATTCGTCGAATAATTTATTTGCGAATAATTTATTCGTTGAATGAATTGCCACAAATAATTATTACGTATCTACCTGCGTGGAATACCTGCTCCATTTTTCAAAAAAAATAATAACTAAACATAACTGAAAGATGTTGTTTGCACATTATCATGAGCTATTACTATCATTCGCGTATAATTTATTCGCAAATAAACCATTCGCAAATAAATCATTCGACGAATAAATTATCCGCGAATAAAAATATTAGGAATTATTTTTTATTCGAATAATCATTCGAATAAATAATTATTCGAATATGCCCATCTCTGCCCATACATACAGTCACGGACTTTAATTGATCAGCCACTTGCCACTGTTCATATTTTAGCCGTGTAATGTAAATCGGGTTCAGTCGGTTTTACTCGTATATCGAGATAAGGAAATTCACACGTCTTCGTATAATAGAAGATAATAGAAGAACAAAATGTCATGCAATATTAACGGTTGGCTAACCTGAGACCCTTCTACCAACCAGACAACAGAGTGACATCACCCAAAGGCAACCAATTGCACGTCTGTCTAGTTGCTAAGGCTACGTAAACAACAGCTACTATTGAGATACAACGCTTAATCAGCTATCCTACTGAACACAGTCGTTATTGGTCGTTTAATAGGGTTGCTATGACCACGTTTAAAAATAGTCACTATTGGTCCAAACTGAACTCAGTTTTTATTGGTCGTTACCAAATTGCAATACACGGCTAAAATATGAACAGTGGCAAGTGGCTGATCAATTAAAGTCCGTGACTGTACAAATACACAATAGATAACGCAAATGCATCTACTTCGCGTGTCCGAACCCCGAAGCGTCGAGGTTGGCCGTCCCTATTGACGGTCCGTGCGCGTCTGTTCTTGCAGCCGGTTGACCGTGAAATATTAAAAAAAAATGCCTCGTTGCGTGATAATTAACTGTAATAGCCCAAAAAAGTGAATACTTTGAAGCACGAAAAGAATGAACAAAAGTAAGGTCACTATCACTGTGAGTGCCGTCCCTTGAATTAATGTTCAAACTTCAAACCGAATTTTACATATTGTAGTTTGGAGTGTCTCTTTCTTATCCCGGTCCCACATGCTTGGTGTTTGCCACAGACAGTGCAAGACGCAACCATACGTTGAAGTGAGATGAAAATACATCGTGCATATAACATATAGTTGCGTCCTGCAGTGTTTGCAGCAAACACGAAGCATGTGGATACGGCTTTAGATTCTCAACTCAGCTATATTTACCTCACAATAGAACCTAGAGATAAAAAGTACTTACATAAACTGCGTTGTTTTTTTTCTAAAATCTACTTATTAGATTGACAGTATTTTATCCCATAAATTCGTATTCATCTGGCTTTCTCTGTTAATTTATCGATGGATAAATTATTAGAAAACCATTATTCCAGTATTATGTCGACTATTCACTAAATCTGTATATTATACCCACAGATACAACGCGCTAGTCCTCTGCATGGGGGCGACGTGGCCTCGCGACCTGCCCCTAAAGGGCCGGCAGCTGAACGGCATCCACTTCGCCATGGAGTTCCTCGAGTCCTGGCAGAAGAAGCAAATGGGGCCCGTGCACCCCGCCAAGGACAACCCTGAGCTCATGGCCAAGGATAAGAACGTGCTGGTTATTGGAGGCGGTGACACTGGGTCAGTACAAGTCTAGTCTATCTGTGGTCGAGTACCTTGGCGTAGATCAGCGGTTCTCACAATTGTTTTAGGGACAGACCCTGGAACACACCAGAGGCTTCGCGAAGCACACTTTTTGAAATTGTTTTCATGAGTAGGATTGTACACACAACATCATACCTAACTAACCATTAAAGACAGAGCAGAGAGAAAAAGAAAGAGATGTATATATGTGTATTATGTCAACAACATACGCATTCTAGTGCGACTCTCTTTCATGCAATATTTCAGATTTCTGAAGTGTATAGCTAGATGTCTTGCTGCTGTGTGTACATTAAAAGTAAACTATATAAAATTCGAGCAAACTAGTGTATTCTCATAATTGACCATCATAACTAATACGTTTTCTGCGAAAACTATTCCAAATACGTTTCGAACTATTGTAATTTTGCCAATTAACAGGACTAATTAAGCTTTTTGATTATTCACGAGACGATTGTTGAGCGTCTTACTAACCCGCACGTTAGTAAATGCGAAAACTGTATTTAACATAAAAATGAAAAAAGTCGCGAATTCAAACCCTATTTGGTTTTGAATACGCATAAAAAAAATGATACAAAAAATACAAAAAGTTGTTATTATGTTGATGGAAAGTTCCATCGCGATGCAAAGAAGGGTTAATCTTTTAAACGCCACAGTTGGCATTGAGCGCCAACGGCCACAGACAGCCGACACAAGTTCAAGATTAACAGAGACTTTATATCGCATGAATTAACATGTAATTTTCATAGCGTAGCAAACATGTTTGTCATTTTGTATTAACGTAAGGCGTTCAAAAGGTTAAGATGTATGTATCTGACCCCGCATGACCTTTACAGATGCGACTGCATAGCGACGTCGTTGCGGCAAGGCGCCAAGTCGATCACGACGTTCGAGATCCTGCCGGAGCCGAAGCCGAAGCGCGGCGACGACAACCCCTGGCCGCAGTGGCCGAGGGTGTTCAGGTAAAGGGTCATTCTACTTTTTAGCGCGTAATAATCATTGGTGAAATTAAAGGCATTTTTAGACATTTTTTTCACGAAACTGGAACAACTAAATTTAATAGTTCAAAACAAAACACTTTAAATTTATTGATATTTTATCAGGAAAAGTTGGTAACACAGCGGTAAATACACTTTTTCCATACAAATGGCGGGGACATGCGTGACCACTATGTTACCTACTTTAAAGTTAATTATAGTGACTTTTTAAATGTAGTGATAATTTTAAATGTAAGCTAAGTTGTGTAACTATTTCAATATTAAATTACAAAACCGAGCACTTTAACGTTTTTATAAAAATATTATTTGAAGAGCACTTGTCAAAAAATCGACCTGCACTTAAAAGTAGAATGACCCTAAAATCAATCGCTGCACGAGGTTTATTCTGTAAATGAGATATGAGATGAATTATCGTTATTTTGGACAATTTATCGCTTCATAAGCAGTCAAAATTAGATGAATGTCGGATCATACTCAGTGTAGGGTTCCTAAGCCGTTACTACAAACAAATTATACCTCGCAACAAACTTAACTTGGCCGTTGGAAAACTGTTATGCCCATAGACATAGGTCGCGGTCAGTTTACCAACACCGCAAATAAGTTTTCGGTAGGTATAAACATTTAAACCGTTTGTAACTCAAGAACCAATGAAGTCTACTTAGTGGTGATAGTTTTCCTATTATATTCATTATATTATGTACTTTCATTTAAGAGATTTTTTGATTTTTATTGTTTGTAGTTTTGGCTGCGGTACTTTTTTATATTATTATGCTGTTGCGGTACTTTTTTATATTATTTTGCTTGTCGTTTATTAGCAAAATGTGATCGATGAAAAACTATTTAACTTTTATTATCTTTCTTATTCAAGTAATTTTCCCCGCAGTGTTGAAGTGAGTGAGTGAAAGCTTGTAAGTCTTTAGTGTAAAATTAAAAAGAAGCTACTGCAAAGTTTTATTTCTCCTTTTAGAGTGGACTACGGGCATGAAGAAGTGAAAGTGAAGTTTGGAAACGACCCTAGGCGGTTCTCGACGCTCACCAAAGAGTTCCTAGACGACGGTAAGTTGTTTTTTTTTCTAAAACTAACTGTTTTTTCATAACCTGCTGAAGAAAACATGGGTGTCTTTTTACATAAATCTACAAATGTACGCACGACAAACACTAGTTATGTACCTCGTACCTTTCTATGTTGATATGTTTTTATTCTTAAATATGTATATGTCATTTGGAAAGGATGGATAAAAGAAGATTGACGAAGGGGATATACAGATCGAAAGTGAGTGGACGGGTCGGAAGGGGCCGCCCTAGGCGTACTTTTTCGAGTCAAATCGGAGAAATACTGGAAAAGGGCCGAATCTTAAGTACCCGAAACCGACGTGCGTGCATGACTCGATGTATGAATGTGGAAGAAGCGAAAGAAATTTGTCAGGATCTTAGCAAGTGTAAAGAAGTGGTCTCTGCCTACCCCTCTGGGAACCAGGCGTGATTTAATGTATGTATGTATGTATATGTATAATTATTATACTTGTATGTGTATTGTTTGCATAATTTGTTGAGGTATTTCCTTGAACTTTTCGACGTCATGTCAAAAAAGATGTCATGTCAAAATAAAAGAAAAAAAAATGGTATTTTGGAACTAGAGTGTTTTGAGAACTATGCTTTATGAGAACGAAGTATTACGCCACCTACAGGTGAACACAATTTGGGGTATTTTGGGAATGGTGTATTTTGGGACTAGTTCTCAATGGTTCTCGTGTTAATAGAGAATGAGCCTTTTTGGAAATATGGTGTTTTGGGCCTAGTTTCTTATGAGAAGAGGGGCTTTCGAAATTAGAGTGTATTGACTAATAGTGCGTTTTTGGACTAGTGCATTCGCCACCGGAAAGCTACCGAATTACCAACAACTCTAAACATTTGTTGATAATTCTGTAACCACATTGTGCACAATTGACAACATTTCATTTTGGTGACACCTGCAAATTGGGTCCATATTGACTCACATAAAATTCTTATTCCTATTGTTTGTTTTCCTACCGATTTGTACGCATAATAATCACTCTTCATATTTTTTTTCTCATACTTTTTTGTTCATACTTTTTAAGTCTTAACTATCGCAATTCATAATGCATATTTTTTAAGAAACTGTTAATTTTTGAGATTTTTTATAAATCTAACCTAACCTAACCTAACCTTATTACACGTAAGATATTTAAGAAATGGTGAAAAGTGTACGGCTTCATTAATATTGGCGTTATGAATTCAAATGATTATGAGTTCCGATCGTTAGTACAAAAAAAAAAAATTAAGAGTATGAAGAGTGATCATTATGATGTAAAATGGTATGAGAAACATTTTCGGACTTCCGATAATAGGACTTAAAAAGTTATGTGAGTAGATACGCACCCCTGCAAATTACTATACGAATCGAAAGGGTTTTGCCTCCTGAACACGGCAAAATATTTATTCAGATTTTTTTTTCTTTATTTACAAAATTACAAGTAAGTTAATAAAAATATCGAGTTTTACCAATACTATGCCTGAATAGATATAATACCATTGCCTTTTTCACGAGAAAAAAAGCTGACACTATTGACAGATGGATAGATACTTAGAGAATTATCGGTTGACATGATACTTTTTTATATACAGATTGGACTAACGTAATATGTCTATTGTGTCGTAGAAATGAAGTTACGCCCTTTTAGAATAAGTACATCTTAATAAATTAATAATAAAATAATTATTCATTCTAGAGAAAAATTAAAACTATAAGTGTCTTCCTCCTTCCAAACAGTATCTATAAAACGAATAAAATTAAAGTCTTGAAAATATGAAATCTTGTCAATTAGAGTAAGATGACAAATGATAAATATGTTTGAATGTTGGTCAGGCGCCGGCAACGTGTGCGGCGTGTCGGCCGTGGAGGTGGAGTGGACGCGCGCGGCGGGCGGCCGCTGGGAGATGCGCGAGCTGCCCGGCACCGAGAAGGTGTACAAGGCCGAGCTCGTGCTGCTCGCCATGGGCTTCCTCGGGCCCGAGCGATACGTCGCCAACCAGCTCGGTAACACTAACATACCACAACCACTATTACAGGATACACCCACAAATATACCACAGTTTTTATAGAATTTGTTAAAGTACTATAGAGACCAGGTAGCTTTCCTGAACGAGTATGACTTAAATGGTTCTTTTAGGAAAAATCCTTCTTTAGTAAAAATTGTGTTATTTTTTTCATGTTACTTTCTCCCTCTTGAGTTCTTGACCTTTGTTCCAAATTCAAATAATGGATTACTAATTGTCTTTTCGTAATTGTCCAGGAACTTCAACCTACTGGCTCCTAATTACTGGTGTTATACTAGTAGCAAGCTTACATCGTTTTTTTGAAAAAAAAAACTTTTATGATTTTATTCGTTTAAATATTACCCATGCATTTGTAAGCAACTTCAAATTTCTATCCAATATCATCTACAAATGACAGTCAGAATGTACTTACTCTTAAGTGTTCCTTATAAAGATCGTGGTATAGGAGGGAGATATATAAAAAGATAAAAAATCAAATATAAAGTACAAATTACTAGGCGAAAATGAATATAAAATCCGACAATGTGGCCCAATTAAATTTTGTTGTTAATGTGTAATCAAATTTAGAGCCAGACAGATAATGTCTGACTAAACCACAAAACTTACCTATTATAACATCGCCCTACAGTCTAAATTATGTTCATCTTTCGTATAATTATACGAATCAACCAATATCGAAAAAATCATATATTTTATTAAACGTTCGGAAATATCTCCAAAATCTTTAAAAGAAACATGTAAATAAACTCTATACATAAATTTATATACAATAAGCTATATAATACACGTCATTGACAGACCTTCCCTTGGACGCGCGGAGCAACGTGGAGACTGAAAAGAAGAACATCTACCAGACACCCGTTAACAACGTGTTCGCCGCCGGAGGTGAGTTCAACGTTTACACCGCGAACAACGCGGAAATACGAGTACCTACTACACACAAAAACATGACAACTATCTGTTAACACGTTTAGCGCTCAACAATTTTTTTTACACCTTCCAAAAACAACAAAAATCACGTTTAATGTTTACCTCTTCAGGCCCACCATAGAACGAAATTTGTTAATGGATTATGAGCCTATTGTGAATATCATAGAGTCAATTTACGAGGTTAAAGGTGGTACAAGCTGTTATCAGTGTCTCGTTTATCGCTAAGCTTCCATCATACAAACAAACAAACACAATTGTACCTATTAAGATGTGTCGATCTAGTCCTCAAATCGTAAGAAAATTTCCATGAACTTTGTACCTTCCATAAAAATTAAAAAAAACATGGATTTATGTCGCACTATAATGCCACGCCAAGGGTGGATAAGGGGGAATAAGTTCTTATTCTCACGCATAGACACTTTAAAATCAGTGTGACACGTGATGACGGTGACATTAACATAAGATCACAAGTCAAGTTTAGAAGTAAAATAATAAACATAATGCTCATTGAAATTTACGTACGTACGTAACGAAGGATAGACAACCAAAGCGCTATGACGTAAGCCATCTATCCATTGTGTATAGTTTTAAAGATACAAGTTTTCATATAAATATGCTGATTACGTGTTTTGTTTTTTTCTAAACGTCATAAAAATAAAAGGTTAATCTTGAACGAGCCAATGAAATGATATGTATTTATCTAGATTTGAGAAATTGATCTGCTTATTCTTGATTCTTGTAACTAATGATACAACTCAACGACGTGGTTAGCTTAGTTGGTAGTGGCTCTGCCCACAAAGCAAGTGGTTCTGGGTTTGATTCCCGTTTTTTTATATTTGTGTGTAAAGCCCGAGTAATTGTTCCTGAGTTTTGGATGTTCTCTATAACCTAGTACCCATTGTACAAGGATACAGCTTAGTTTGGGACTAATATCCCTTGCTTTTATTCATTTCTTAATCGCTCAATGTTAAACTGGAAGAGATCCATTGAAAAGATAAGTTCGCCTTTGTACATAACGTTTGTGTATCTGTTTCTTTTTTACTTTACATCTTTTGTTTGTGCAATAAATAGTTTAAATGTCAGCCCAATCCAACCCTGAACCACGATAGAACTGTGTCACAGAGAGGTTATGATTCGAGTCGTAACAAGTGTCAAACAAATTGGCACTGTGACATCGTTCTATGGTGGATCAGGGTTGATAGTACACAAGCAAGTCCCCTGAGGTTTATTGAACTCGTTGTCAGATTGCCGCCGCGGGCAGTCGCTGGTGGTGTGGGCCATCTCGGAGGGGCGGCAGGCGGCGCGCGCCGTCGACCAGTTCCTGGCGGGCGCCTCCGTGCTGCCCGGGCCCGGCGGCGTCATCGGCGCCTACTGAGCTGCTGCACCAGGGAGCGGACCCAGGGGAGAAGGCCTTTATAACTACCTACCCTAAATCAAACGCGACCATCCCCCAATCCAACACACGCGTAGAGTAGCCAAAGTTAACTGAGGCTAGGCAAGGTGCATTCGGCGTTCGTTATCGTTTTAAAAAATGTATGGTTTGACGTAAGCAGCCAGACGGTCGCGTCGAGCACCTACGTCAATTCCATACATTTTGACAGTTTTCGGAAATAGTTTACGTTAGCGTTAAGCAACTTGTCTAGCGTCACATATAGATGTTAGAGCTGCGAGGCAAAATCAAAAACGTATCCAACTAAATATCATAATTATTGCAATCACTCGCCTACATTAAAAGCAAAGCGTGAGGTTATATGGAAAATGGGATGTTTTTAACGAATGCCAATTATTAAACTCAGTTTTTAATGGATTTTTTTATTCGTAGCTCGTTTAAGTTTAAGGACATTCCGTTTGTATTTCGAATGTGAATCGCGACAACAATACCAAATCGTTTGCTCTGTGATCTCCGCCATGTGTCATAGCGTGATGTTCCGTTGTTGTTTACATTTGGCTGTTTTTAATATTATTATCGTTTCTATTGTTATACGCGTAATTTATTCGACGATATTAACTATTGTTGTAAATATCGAAACGAGGTGCCAATTATTATTAAACAATGTGATTTGAGATGTTTTTTTACAGTGAAATTTTTCATGAAAGATAATTCAATACTTCACGGTTGCTGGTAGTCTAGTCTGAAGTGAGTTTGACACTTGTAAAGGATTTATTACACTTGATTTTAACTCGTGTTGCTTCTTTAACATAATCATATAGTTGACGTTATAATAGCTCTTATTTACTTGACAGTACGTGCTACTATAACGTCGACAATATCATTGAGACACAGAAGCAAGATGAACTACGAATGGCCAGGCAAAGTAGTTATCAAACCGAATAACAAGTTATTCTAATATATTTCAAGCTAAATTTACTTTGACTTGGATTTAGTGGGAAAAAGGTCATTGAAAGTTAAGTTCCTAATTCATTGGATTAATTTGTATTGTGTTTTGTTTAAACATGTGCTTTTTCGTTCCGTCAATGTGTACCTACCGTTACACACGTGTATGACCCTAAACAAAATGCATAACGCTATCGTAAACAATTATCGAAGATTGACAATCGTCAATTTCCTACATTTTCGATAACGTTAGCTGAATGCATCTTGTCGAGGGTCTTATAAAATTAGCCCCAATGGGTTATTTATGATTTTTACAAGTATTCATATTTGGTTTAAAATACCTTATTGCGTTTTTTTAACCGCTTTACAATTAATTCTGTTAGCGCACAAAATGCGTGTTAGTATTTATTATTTAACTTTGCCTGTGATGTAAGTTTTTATAAGAATAAATGTTGCAGTCAACATTACTTTGTCATATTATATGTATTGAAATAAGTTCCTATGTTGTAAGAAATACAATATCGCGTCTCTTCAGCTTTAAATGTAAATTTATCAATTTGTTTTTGCGCTTTTGTTCAACGTACAGTACAACAAAGAGATGTATCCTCTTTCCACCTTATGCATTGTAATAACGTGCAAAAGTGGATACATTTATTTGCAGCCGATTAATAAAATACGCATGAAAACTAAAGGACTTATAAGAGAATTAAATACATGCAATACTTTTGTAAATCAATTGCTTCGCCAACTGAAGAGACAATTATTTAAGTTACAGTTTAGATTTTAAGTTTAAAATGTTTCGATCTTGTATATTTTAACTAATATCATAAACAGCGCATAGCTAAGTATGTGACTTAGTGTGCGCAAGATGGTTTTATTTACGTAATTTGTTAATCGTTTATTTCATTTATTTCGATTAAACGTATTATTTGACTTTTTGTTTTTTTTTTCTTAGTTGGTTGCATAATAATCAAATCACCAGGAAAAAAATGTGTGCAAAAGCGAGCTTTGTTTTGTGCCCTTTAAATACTAAACAAGTCGATCACGTGTCCCAATGGACATACTATTTCATCTATGTATTTAATCTAACTCCATCGAGCACTAAATTTGTTACCAGCATTGGTTATATTATGCTCGATGTCTAGTTCAAAATTCCAGCTTTCAACTTAGAGTCAAAAGTTTAAAATATCAACTTGCAAATTTATTATTATAGAGACCTAACTCAAATATATATTTTTAATTAAGGTCACTATAGTTATTTACCGTTTCATTTTACATTTTCAAAAAAGTCTAGTTTAGACCAAAATCCGTCAATTACTGATATTAGAGAAAATTTCCACATTCAAATGCAATATTTTTGATCAAAAACGTGTATATTCGAAATGTTAAGACTAATTTGAAAGTCAAATGAATAAGGCTATGGGAGGTTGCGTCACCCGATCTCATATTCATAACATAACATAAAGCTGTAGGCAACTCATTCAGTAACCATCGCTCGATTTCTATAGATTTACGACACCTTATTGCGTCATCGGCGGTGAACGTCTTAAAATACCGCTAACAGACGTCAATAACAAAATTATCGACACCTATCTTTATTAGTAGGTAAGTAAAGCCGACAACATTTTAAATAGGATTTATCGCGACGAACGTCACTGAAAATTAAGTTTTTTTTGTAAACTTGTCTTTTAGAAGATTCCGACACGTCACGATTTTACGGCTTTTTATTTTAGTATCGATAAGTATACTTGACTTCTTCAAGTAATTACCGATTATCAGCTCTGTTTGTTATAAGTTATAAGAGTGGATTGCAAAAATATTGTACATAGTTAAGGGCTCAATTAGAAAATCCTTAACAATCCTTAACTTTTTCCTTTGTGTAAGATTAGTCATGACTCATAATCATATGGATAACTTTCGTTACACAAAGGAAAAATAATGGAAGAAAGTTAACGTCGTGTCAATTAAGTCCTTAAGTATGTACAATAGTTTTGCAATTCATTCACCCATTAATGAATTATAAAAATCTATCCTAATGAGAAACTTACAGCGCCTCCTATAGTCTAGCCTAAACTGTTTATGCATAGTCAAGGAACTTCTAAATGGATGGCATATTTAAATATTCTTGATAAATATGTTAGACAAATAGTCTTTCTACTTGACGAGTAGTACTATTGTCTGGTTAAAGTAGGTAGTGTTAGTTAATGTTGAAAAAATCTAGTCTTAGTCAGTTTATTCTTCCTTTGATCGCCACGTCCATAATTGAAAGGGTATATATCTACTGATTTTTGACGAAATATAAAGTACCCAAGATACCTAACTGCAAAATAAAGTTAAATCGGTAGAAATACCCTGAATGCTAGAAGCATGTAAGTTGTCAGGAGATCAGACAACGGCGATCAAAGAGTTGTTAAAAATATGGACGTTTCTATATCGTATAAATTATATCATTGACAATAATTAAATGTCTGTTTTAGTGGAATCATGATATCGATCGTAATATTGGACAAATAAAAAGTTCATCACATGCTGTTGTTTTCTTATAACTATTTCAATTTATGTACCTACCTATTGATTGATCAAACTCAAGAAACGTAATTATGTATGGGAAAATTAAAGTTATATGTTAACAGTACGCGCACAGCATTACCCTTACAGTTCTGTTACCACGCGAAACTCTTGGACAAGCTATAAATGCTTTTTCAATGGAGAAATCTCAAAAAACAAGACTTCCTTAGGTAAAGAATCCGGAATTAGTGGAATAAGCCACTGCATGATTGGACGGACACCCACTGAACCCCCATGCCTTGGAGGTTTTCCTCGGCGCCTGCAAGGGACCTTTGGGACCTTTACACGCATGCGCTTGTCAATGCCTACTCACGGTGATGATGATATGCTCATCGTAAATTAAATTAATCCTACTAGGTATAATTATTAAACGCGATAAAAGTATGTGCAATTTATTTAGTTTGCCATTTCAGTTATACGTGTAAATACGAGTAGCTTAGTTTGAAACAATGTATTAAATTGATATGGGTCATTTGACGAAAAGTGTGGCCACGACTTTATGTGAAGACGGCGAGAGCAACAGCGAAATGCTTAAAGATTGCCACGTATTGGCACCTAAGGTCGCCATAGGGCGATGGGGTGTTTCTTTTTAGGGTTTACTCAAAACGGTCCCCAACAGTACACATAAGATCCCCCTTAGTGTATCCGTAAGGACCCCAACAATAAGATATAAAAGATAAGCCTCCCGTCTCCATCTATAAGTCAGTGAGCTGTAGCTCATGAACCGCAAGTAACAGGTGATTTATTTACAGGGTGTGTATTTGTTATTGCCGGAACCCTTCGCACGTGTAACTTACACGACGGTTTTAATTATTTATTTTGTTTCCACCACGTTTTATAAAGCTACAAGTAACAATTTTACAGGTCTAAACTGGCAACACTGCTCTAATGGTTGGTCCTCATTGGTCAAGGTTGTGTCTAATGGAAACTTGTAGGTAACCTGAAAATTGTAAATTTTAGTTAAAGTTATCAAGGCGGGTCGATTTTTGAGAAGAGAGTGCTCGAAAGTACAACAACCAACCCCGAACTTACAAAATACAATTTTACAGTTGAGAACACTTTTTTTTCGAATGACGTTTTGTGTGTTTGATTATCAAAAAGATCCGCAAGACGGCAGCAGCGTGTGTTGAGGTGCTGAGCTTTCAGAGACCTATACTCGTAACAATAACTTTTTTTACAACTCATAGAATGGTATCTGGCTATAGAATATCATATGGCTATACGGACTACTGCAGACTTCAAATAAATACCTAATAAAAGGCCTCTATTCTATGCGGTAATACCATATGGCTTTGACATGCTACGTAGGTATCGTCAACGTTATGATAACAGACTTTTTTACTTGGCAGTATAGTGGCGAAGGCGATATTGTTTTACTGCGTAGAATAGACCCAGGAAAATAATTATGATTTGAAGAGGCAACCTTAATATTATTAGCATGTACTTAAGTATTGTTTTTGATAAAAAAAAAAACATTTCCCCAAACTATTTTGAGGCAAGTTACACTAGGTACTAGTTCATTGATGTGACAATAAAATTAAGTAGGTACCTACTTACTTTACCCGTACGGTCTACCCACGCGGTTTACGCTTCGAGATGTCACCCCCATTAGTTTATTGATCTGGAAACTACATGTCTTCTCTGCACACAGGTGCTCTTTTACATAATTAATGCGACGTTGAAATTTCACTGAACTAAATAATCGAAAATCTTACCTTAATTACTGAATATCGTCATATTTCAGTATCATCTCAGACGCTCCAAAGATCAGACCTCCACTTTTCTCTAATGGAAATTAAAGACAGATTCATAGTCTTGTATCAGACACTTGATGATAAATTTAAAGAACAATTTGGATTTAAATTCAATGAAACTACATTTACGAAAGTCGTGAAGTATTTGCACGCGCCGAAAAATGTTCCTGGGTTGGCCCTTACCAGAATTTTATTTGGTGAGTAATAATAACTAATAATAATAATTTTAAATATTAGTTAGTTTACTTTTTTTTACCAAAAGCGTACCTATTATGTTTTATGTGACACCGAACTACAAAATATTTGAAAAAAAAAAACTTTTCGCAAACTTCGATAAGAAAAAGGTTACCTACCTATTAATTTAATTTGGATTGCATGCGCGCCATTTTGAAATGTTTTAATTTCTTTTAACACTGATACAAAAACGTTTTATTTATATTGCATAAAGTTAAGTAGGTAAGTACCTAATCGTTTATAGTATCATTCATTAAATACTATTGGTCAGCTATAGTTTTATAACATTTACAAAAGACCACGTTTAAATGTACGGTTTACAGAAAATAAGTGTAGGGTGTAGGTATGTCTGTTTTAAGCCAGTGTTAATGTTAATTTTTGGGTGAGGACCAAAAAGTTAGACCACAGTGAACCATACACACAACGAAGTCGAAAAAAGTTCCATTATGTGTCGAAAAGTATCCCTACAATTGTATGGCAAATTTTCGTATCACCAACGGAAAAGTTTCATTGAAAATTTAATTGATTGAGTTAGCGTGGCCAACTTTTTGGTCCCTACCCATTTGTTTCAGGCCGTTTCTAAATTTACTGTGTTTTGCAGGTTCTGCTACAATATTTAGATACTGATACTAAATACTGTTTGATTTTCTAGGCTATACGATGTTATTTGATATCCCAGATGAGCGCGGAGGATCTCTCATGCAAAAAAGATGGGGAGAGCCGAAAATGTGTCATTTTCCACTTTTTTATTTCATCCAAGCTGTACCAATGCCCTACATGGCTCTCGTCTACGCTGCGTTGTGGATAGGTAAATATTATACGTACCTAGACCTAAAGCTAACCTTATACTTACTTGTTTTTTTTCTATACTGTAAGGTCAACCGGGGTAAAAGCGACTATGGGGTTATTGCGTTTTTTCGAATTATTTTTTAAACAACGTGAGTTACAACTGCTCCCGCCATGTAGTGATAGACACTTGAACTACTTAGAGGAAAACGCGTACCATAGAGGGCGTTTTAACAGATCGTATTCGAGTCGTTGATCATTTTGAAATTTATTGTCAATCCAGACCAACGCGGAGCGTGAGGTAAGTGTCCAAAATCCATTAACATCCTGTTTTTTCTTTAGATTTCGGTATTATTTTTTATTAAAACATGACCAGTTTTAGTTAACTCACACGTACGAACTCCAATTTGTATTTAAAATGCTTAATGTTTAAAGTTAATTCCATATAAAGTGTTCGGAGGTTATTTTTCAAATTTGGCTAAATGCGTCAGTACCTTTGGGGTAATTGCGTCAGTGTAACGCTTTTGCCCCAATGTCAGTGGTGAACAACCTTTTCCTTGATACGAAATTTTAATTTTAACTTTATTGAATTATAGTTTAAAATTTACATACATACATACATTAAATCACGCCTGTTTCCCAGAGGGGTAGGCAGAGACCACTTCTTTCCACTTGCTACGATCTTGACAAATTTCTTAAAATTTATGATAAATAAATAGTAGCAAATGATCTTGGTGTTTTGTTTGTTCCTATAATCAAATTCTGAGTCGTGTCCGCTCTCTCTTAATATCAGAATAAGTACTTGCATACATAAAATCGAAAAACTCTATTTGATTTTACCCGCAATCGGTCACAAGGTGAAAATAACATGTCTTTCATAAATTTTCTATCTCACTCTTTTCAATCGAAAAAAAATGTTTACGACATCTGGTATTTAGGTTTGGATAAATGCGTCTACAAATGTAGACGCATTTTCCCCAATTATATTATTTTCTGTCTCAACTTGTTAATAGCTGTTGTTGGGCCCTTCTAATTATAAAACCTTCTAGAAAACTGTATTGCAGAAACGGGTCGTGAAGTTTTGAAGGCCTAATTGCAATCTTTTAACAATTATTTTAAAAAGATGCATTTTCCCAACCTGGGGAAAAAGCGTCTAAAATCTCGTTTTTTTTAAAAATGCCTATATATCTTTTAGTTATAGTGCAGCGAAAAATTTAACACACGAATTAAATTCCCAAAGAGTTGTAAAAATAACAGAACGAATGAGTATTTCAATATAGTAAATACATATATCGTAATTTAGGTCTTAAAAAAATGTAAAAAAACGGTGACGCCTTTACCCCGGTTGACCTTAGCTATTAAAACGAGAATGACTTATAGTAAGTATAAAAACTACACGATGGTTATATTTGAGCGCTTCTATAAAGTTTTGTTTCCATAAAGAAAATTATAAATCACAATCAATGATGAAGTTTATTAATTTTTAAGCAACATTATCCTTGTATTAAGTATACGGCTTACATAAAAAAGGTCTGCGTGTGATTTATTTAACAATATTTACTGACCGTTTTTCATTAAATTGAACATAGCTCTGGGCTTGACCTTACCCGACCTTATACCTACCTACTAGTAGTTTTTGCCCATGGCTCCGTCCGCCAATCATCTTCGAGTTACGCGGTTTTGTCCTGGGTAGTGATTCTCTGAACAACGGACGGACGGACGAGTGAATGTCCAGTAGTAGCTTGGTTTCTGCCGATGGATGGATGGTATAAGGCTGCTTAATTGAAAATGCACGCGCTAAAATGTGTTTTGTTCGCTTTGACGGGACTACCTAAACTCGTCGCTGCGATATGCTCGTTCGTCCGCCCGTCCGTTGTTTTTGAGAGAATCACTACCCTGCTCCTGGGCTACAACGATTACTGAACAATATTTTACATCAATCGGTTGAGGCGAAAAACAGTTAACGCAGAACAAACATAATAACACCCTATTTACTATCAAAATTTGTCAAGACACCTTATAAAAATGCGCATTTTAAACATTATATTATACATTTAATTTAACAGGGGCTTTAGGAATCGCGCTTGGTTATAAATACCGAATCACGGCACCTCTCTTCACCATTTGCTACTGGTACCTATTTCTTATTGAGAAGAGTTATTGGAACAATCACAGCTATCTATTCGGTTTAGTAAGTCTCCTATTGGCTTGTACGAATGCCCACTGCTATTGGTAAGTATTGTTTAACATGCCTGTGAAGTTAGGTTTTCAAACCTTGGTTTTAAAGTGAACCTGATATTTTAACACCTATTATTTAATTCCTAAACAGGTCTGTTGATGCCTATATCGACCCGGAAAAATTAAGCAGGACCGTGCCATATTGGAACTATTTCATTCTGAAGTATCAATTTTTCATCCTTTACTTCATGGCTGGCGTAAAAAAGGGCACGGCAGAGTGGCTCACTGGTTATTCTGTGCAAAATCTTAGTAGCCATTGGGTGTTTACGCCTTTCACGTAATATCTCTATACTTTATTGCAATATCTCTTCATTTAATATTTTTTTTGGAATTAAATGAACTAATGTGTGTTATTTCAGGTTATTTTTAACAGTTGAGCAGACTGACTACATCATTGTGCACTGGTTTATATTCCTGTTTGATCTGACGGTGGCGTTCTGGATGATGTGGTCCCGCAGTCGCCATGTCGCTATGTTTTTCTGTGCATTATTTCATCTTATGAACTCGAGGCTCTTCACTATAGGTTAATCTAGTCTTTTGTATTTCCTTTTTACACATTTTTGCTGTTAATATCCGTGTTAATATAAGTAAAATTTTAATTGTTTTAGGTATGTTTCCATGGGTATGCTTGGCATCCATGCCGTTGTTTTATCCATTCGATTGGCCAATTTTATGTGTTAACTATTTGCAATCACTTTGGACTACTTTAAAAAACAATGTATCCAAACAAGTTCGTAACAGTACTCCTAAAACTGACAACACTGTTGGAAAGTATACAGACGATAACATTGATGACGACGATGAAGTTTTTGAAAAAGATGACAAAAACGATGATAAAGTTAAAAAATCCAGCAAAATATGTTACAAAACTGAAGACAACGATACGAAAACGGTACTTCCTGATTCAAAACACGATCTAATTAAATTCAAAGGTACAATAAATGAAAAATCACTTATTGTAAAAGATTTAACACGACTAAATGACGACTGTAATGATGGAGATAAAACGTGTAATCACGACCGAGTGAACTGGAGACAAAAAGTGACAACAGTACTGATTATCATATATATGACAATACAATTGTTTTTGCCATTTTCCCACTTCATTACCAAGGTAATCACTAATATAACTATTTAATTCATTTAATTACTCTAGTAGGTAACGATATCGTTAAGTTTTTACTTACGGAGATAAATAAAGTGTAAGTACCTATAAAATGTATAAGATCTACGTGCGTGTAGATTAAGAACTAGTCGTTTTCAGGGCTACAACAATTGGACGAATGGTCTATACGGATACTCTTGGGACATGATGGTGCATACTTGGGACGTACAATCAGTAACAGTTAAAGTAGTTGACAACGATAATAATGGATATTTCTACGTCGATCCTGATGCTCTCACGCCTAACGACCGTTGGTTCAAGCATGGCAATATGGTCCACCAATACGCACAGTGCCTAAAAAAACATTTTACAGGGGAATCGCATAGCAAACAGTCGAAGCGAAGCATGCTATCTCAGAATATTTCCATTTACATCGATGTGTGGTGCTCTATGAATGGCAGATTCGTTCAACGCATGTTTGACTCTCGAGCAGATCTATTGCAAGCTTCTTGGAGTCCTTTTCAGAAAATTCCCTATTTGATGCCCCTTCTGGACGAGGCATCCGAATGGAGAAGCACTTTAGATCGCATAAGAAGTGAGGTACATTCTTGGGACCGGCACAGCGACGTCATATTCTTTGCAGATTTTCCAGGTTTGTGTGATTTGTTTATACCTAAGTAAGCGAATTAACTAAAATTACAAATATTGAAATGGTTTTCTGTTAACAGGCTATTATTTGGAGAAGTATATACCGCCCGAACTGACAAACACTACGTTGTCAATTTTACAAGGAGAAGTGGTTTTTGAACCTGAAGTCACTGCCATTCAAAACGGCTATTCATACAAATTAAAGACCGGTTATGGAATACAATTGGATTCTGGCACGTTTCACAAAGTTCTGAACATTGGCAACGAAACTGCATTTTATATGTACACTTTTTACAACACAACAGCATTACCTAAGAAAAATACGAAGATGGAGCCAAAACCGAAATTGCCTGTAACTTATGAACTAGGGAGAAGATTCAAAAATATGTTTATATTTGCTAATATTGTATTTCGTGCAATTTATCAGCTGTTTTTTCGGCTGTCGATGTTTTTAGTATAATTTTTTTTTATCATTTGTTTAAATGCTGTAAGTATCTGCGTTTATATTTACGTCATTTTATATGTTTAACATTAAAGATTTCATGCGGTATAAATGTTATAATAATCATATTGACAATGCTTAATATTGACTTTTGAATAAGTGGTTAAACTAAGAACATATTTAATTCTTAAAATATAATTGATAACAACGATTTTGCATTACAAACTTTCATTAGGTAACTACGATATTTTCTATTTTAAATTATTGACATACATAAACTGACGCCTTTATTCCCAGAGTGGGGTAGGCAGAGCTACAGAATTACCAACAACTCTAAAAACTTGTTAATAATTCTGTAACCACATTTTGCACTTTGAATAAATGATATTTGCCATAAATTTCCTGCAGTTAAAAACTTGAGAACACTACAAGGCAATTAAAATGGAAAACTTGCTAATAACTATCACCGACCTGAGAATAAAGTATTATATATGTATTATGTGGTAAGGTCAACCGGGGTAAAGGCGTCACTGTTTTTTTACATTTTTTTAAGACCTATTTTACGATATATGTATTTACTATATTGAAATACTCATTCGTTCTGTTATTTTTACAACTCTTTGGGAATTTAATTCGTGTGTTAAATTTTTCGCTGCACTATAACTAAAAGATATACAGTGTGTTACCAGCACCCGGGCTTTTTTTAAAGTAGGTTAAAATAACGTATATCTGTAACGTAACTATGACATTAATTTAATTAATAAACAACTTTTCAGGCTTTGTTAACTTTCTAACAAAATGTTAATTGCCAGCAATGTAAAGCACAGCAGTTTGACAAGTTTAAATGACAGTCGACGGCTAGTTTGATTATTATGATTTGCCCCCCGTACCACGACATGCCTTGTACCTACCAAGCAACAGCGATACTGATAACGATGAACACGCAGCACATGCACTACATTAAAACCGGGCAAGAGCATGTCGGACCATGCTCAGTGTAGGGTTCCGAAGCCGTAACGACAAACACAAAAAACTATCTCAAAAATCAACATGTATGAACTAATTTTCTATTTAAAGTTATTTGGCGCTGTCTTAGATGATTTTTAGTAGGTATAAACACTTTAGTCGCCTGTATCTCAGGAACTCATCATGTCTACTTAGCCGTGATAGTTTTCCTTTAAAATTCGTTATATGCACTTTCGTTGAAGATTTTTTTCAGATTTTTAGTACTTGTAGTTTTGGCTGTAGGGGGGGGGGACACTTGACTCTAACAAAAAATAGCGCTTTAAAGCTTAATATTTCATAAACGGATCCCTTAATCGAAAAATTGTTTTCATAAACCCGCAATATTTTTGAAAGACCTATCCAACGACACCCCACACTATGGGGTAGGCAAGAAAAAAAAAAGACATCCCCACGTTACGTGTAGGGGAGGTGCATTAAAAAAAAATATTTTTCAAAATTTTATTTTACCACTTTGTTGGCGTGACTAATATGTACATTCATGCCAAATTACAGCTTTCTAGTACTATGAGTCTCTGAGCTAGACTGGGGACGGACGGACGGACGGACGGACATGGCGAAACTATAAGGGTTCCTAGTTTGACTACGGAACCCTAAAAAAATGGACAGTATCTAAGAAAATCAATTGTGAAGTTATTTTAATTATTTTTTAATTGATAATACTTGCAAACAATTGCTAAAGCAACGTATTATCGGCAGTTTTAATAAATGCCCGCATGCCAGTAACACACTATATAAGCATTTTTAAAAAAAACGAGATTTTAGACGCTTTTTCCCCAGGTTGGGAAAATGCATCTTTTTAAAATAATTGTTAAAAGATTGCAATTAGGCCTTCAAAACTTCATGACACGTTTCTGCAATACAGTTTTCTAGAAGGTTTTATAATTAGAAGGGCCCAAAAACAGCTATTAACAAGCTGAGACAGAAAATAATATAATTGGGGAAAATGCGTCTACAATTTGTAGACGCATTTATCCAAACCTAAATACCAGATGTCGTAAAAATTTTTCTTCGATTGAAAAAAGTGAGATAGAAAATTTATGAAAGAGATGTTATTTTCACATTGTGACCGATTGCGGGTAAAATCAAATAAGAGTTTTTCGATTTTATGTATACAAGTACTTATTCTGATATTAAAAGAGAGCGGACACGACTCAGAATTTGATTATAGGAACAAACAAAACACCAAGATCATTTGTTACTATTTATTCATCATAAATTTTAAACCGTCCGTATCAAGGAAAAGGTTGTTCACCACTGACATTGGGGCAAAAGCGTTACACTGACGCAATAGGTTATTTGACAAGGTGAAAAAAAACGTAATAATTATGTATATTCATATAAATTATGAGTTTTAAAATCGATTTAAGGTATTCTTACTTTAAAAAAATGGATCTTTTATCCAAAAAACCACGATAAAACTTGATAATTTTTTATCTGTAGCCATTTTATCGAAAACGGCGCCGAATCCATGATGACGTCAAGAGTCGGTAAATATCACAGATTATAGGATGTCTGTATATTCTATATGACAGTTGACGTTTGTTTGTTTTTCTGGCTTTGCTATGATTAGCCAATGTCAGTTTGTTTATGTATTGACCACTGACGTCACTGATTCCTGTGCGACGCCATCTTGCCCAAGAAAGCGTTTTGGCGGCATATTTTAAAAGTGAATTTTTATTTCCTTTTTTTAGACGAAATACATAAAAGAATTTAAAATAACCACTTTTGGAGTACTCAATAAACACCAACAAATAATCTGAGATAGTTTTCAAAAACCTGTCAAATAGCCTATTACCCCAAAGGTACTGACGCATTTAGCCAAATTTGAAAAATAACCTCCAAACACTTTATATGGAATTAACTTTAAACATTAAGCATTTTAAATACAAATTGGAGTTCGTACGTGTGAGTTAACTAAAACTGGTCATGTTTTAATAAAAAATAATACCGAAACCTAAAGAAAAAACAGGATGTAATAGTACATTACTACAGAGGCTGGCAACTCCTTTTCACGGCGAGGTACGTATAGTGCTTTTCTCAAACATATGGGTCGTTCTTGCGTTTCGTTCAAATCACGTTTCCAGGGGAGAAAGTGGTATGATTATAAGATTTATTAAAGATCTTTTTTAATAGGGTTATTACAGCCTAAAAGTACTTTCGGTACCATCGAACGCGTATAGAATTTAGTATTAATTAAATCAAGTAAATGATAAAAAACATGCCAATATCTCATCCCCCTCCTGTTTCCAACGAGCATTCAGAGGCTTTAATATTTTTTTATTCTCAAGTTTTGCAAGTAATTACGATTTCTATCATTTTATCTTGTTAAGCAACAAATAAACAATATATAATTCGGGTTGACTAATTTTTAATACTGTATTAACCTTAAAAGAATCAAGGTTTTAGTTTTGTCAAATCAAAAATCTCATTCCCGTCCCCGATGAGTAACGTGCAAGTTTTAAGTTACTTGTGGACATCCAAAAGCGGCATGCACCTACCCCTTGCCAGTCCCGCTCAGTGTCGTGCGCAAGAGCTCTGAGCGGACGGACCCTAGTCGCCTGGTTATAAAAATAACGACGATATTGTGGCACGGAGAGAACTTTGGTATCGCCTAAACTTCATCGCCATCCTGCAATTTACTGAGTAAGTTTTTATTTTAAAAATATTGGTGTAAGTTAACCGAGGTCCTTGTATTGAATTGTTATTACATATTAAATCTAGTAGAACAGGCACACAGGCAACATAAGCAAATTAGGATCAAAGGGCAAATATTCATTACCGTCCAATTCATTACCTTCTATTTTGCGTTTTTTTTTAATGGAAAGTAATGATAACCTTTGGTAGGGAATGAATACCTTTCTGTTCCCAAAATAAACCAAGCTTTCCATGTGAATTCTAATATTATAAAACCAAAAGTGAGAATGTATGTTCATTTCTTTGATCGCCTAAGTTTATCAACATTGTTCTGAGAAACAGCTTGCAAACGTTTTTTAAACAAACAGTAATGCGAGTTACTTTTAACTTAATATATCATCCTTTTTAGGTTTCCGTACCTCAAAAAAAAGAAACGGAACACTGATAGGATCACACGCGTGCCTGTCTGTCCGTATGTCCGTCTGTCAGTCCGTCTGTGTGACAGCTAATTTGCTTCAAAACTACTGGACCGATTGAGTTGAAATTTGGTACACATAATAATATAAGTCGGTGACTTCAAGAAGTACATGTAATGTAAAAAAAATGAATATTAAGCATGGGTGGCAAATTTAATATTGCTGCTGCAACATGGTTTTTTCCAGTGATTTAATTGAGTTTTCAATTCTACTACTAAGTACTATTTATTCTAAAAGTATTTAGTGGTTGTTAGTCCAAATCCCATATATATGTATTTTGGTCCCTTCATCTTTCAGAGACTACAATGGCAAAAACAAAGAAAAAACATACAAAAGATGAAAAACTTACCAGAGATAGATAAAAAAGATAGAAAACGCCAAAAATATGAAGAAATTAAAAATAACCCAGTGCTTATAAAGTTCAAAAAGAAATAGAGCGATTAAAATACCTAAAGAAAAAGAAATAGAAGCAAATTTGTAGCATTAAGGACATAAGTGCAAGAGCACAATGTAAGCAAAGAAAAAGATGGAGAAAAAATATCAATATTGTTTTAAACAAATAGCATTACTTATATTTTAATTACTTTACTTAAATTTTTTTTTTTTTTTATAAGCAATTAAAAATTATAATTGCCAATTTATATTTTTATCACGCGAGGTTTTGTTTTGACATCATTTGTACAATTTGTTAATTGTACAATTTGTACAATTTGTTAATTGTACAAATGTAGTATAATTATCAGTTATGTTTGTGTTAAGTTATGCTTATTTGTTACGTTTCATTTAAAAACGTTAATTTATTACTTAATTGTGGCTGGCTTAGTAAATAAAAATTATCCCATTTCTGTTTGTTATAAAAAGTTGATAATGTAAGTTGATATCGACATTCCAAGGAATAGGTAATTTGTTTTTATCTAACCCTAAATCTAACATTTTGTATATTGGATTTGTTTGATTGATACTTATTTCAAAGGCTGATTAAAAATTATACTCCCTAATATCTTTTTATTAATCCATTGAACGCATCCAATCTTATTATCAGTCTCATTTTCCATATAATGATCATACTTTCACAGATATCATCCAAGCCTAAAAGCCTAAAGCCTAGCCTGAGCCTTGTTAATTTCCTTCCATGCGGTTTTCATCACCTTCCAAGTGTAATTCATTACCTTCCAGGCGATTTTCATTACCCTCCTAGGGTTCATTACCTCCCGTCACTTTATCATGAATATAATTAACTTATAAAGATGCCTTTCATTGGTATCTATTGTTTTTAAATACATGAAACTTCTTATATATATTTCTTCTAAAAAAACGAAAAAAAAACCGATTCTCAAATTTGATGAAATTTGAACGAAACGCAAGAACCACCCATATGCAATTAAATAAAAAATACATCACTCAAAAAAGTAAATTGATAAAATGTCCACCCTAGGGAAGAAAAGTAATTGGGTGTTAAAATAAAGTACCAGGAGCGCAGCGGTAATTAGGAGGTATATCAGGCATAGCGCAACTTAGATCTCAGGCGGGGCGGGCAGCCGGCGGGCGGCGGCGGGCGCACACGACACAGCGCGGATGTCTCCCAAACGTTTATGCACTCCTAGTATTTGACGTTATAACATTTTCTCAAAAATTTTAAAAATATAATTTAGATATTCAGCCTGTTCATAAAACCAGCTGTCATGGCCATATTTAAATTAAAAAAAAATTACTTCCCGGCCTAGGCCTTCAATTTTGTATGAAATTCCTTTACAGTTCTCTCGAGTTGTTCCGTCGGGAACGTGGCACTTTGAAGCCTAAAATAACTAACATAACGCCGACATTACATAGCATGTTTGAGAAAATGGATTTTGAACACTTACCTCACGCTCCGCGTTGGTCTGGATTGACACTAAATTTCAAAATTTAATGATCAACGACTCGAATACGATCTGTTAAAACGCCCTCTATGGTACGCGTTTTCCTCCAAGTAGCTCAAGTGTCTATCACTACATGGCGGGAGCAGTTGTAACTCACGTTGTTTAAAAAATAATTCGAATAAACGCAATAACCCCATAGTGGCTTTTACCCCGGTTGACCTTAACTATAGTTATTATAATTTAAGTGTGTACATTTTCGAAATAATGTAAAGTTTTAAATATACATACCTATATCTATATCTAATCTACCAACATCTTTCATTATAAAAACTCTGATCGTAACTAGGTTCACACGGATGCGCCTTTTTGTTAAAACTAACAAAACCAAAAGCACCCGAAACCGACGTACTTACGTTACGTCACAGAATAAGTAATAGGTTACGTGCATTTGAATGTAGAGAGGCGAAAGTTCTATGTTTAGACGGGTGCACCTGGCATTCTATAGTCTGCCTACCCCATTGGGGGACAGGCGTGAAGGTATGTAGGTATGTATGTGTATTTTCTAAAACATTGGTTTTTTGGGACCCATTGAAATTACATCGTAGGTTGTGCCTTTGAATCACTTAGCTGTAGTCGCAACAATAAATGTTTGTATGATAAATAAATCAATGTTAGTGGACAATCGTCAATCTCACACAAATCGTCATCTCTGCCAAACTAAGCTCTAGGCTCATGTTATGGGAACTATACAACAACATACCTACCTACTTAAAATGTTAAAAAAACTTACCAACACTGCACAGAAAACATGTAAGACAAACCAACAAATAATAAATAGGTATTCGTTTTCAGTTCTTATATTTTCCCTGACCGGGAATCGAACCCGGACCGCATGTCATTATAATAGGTTCGATGTAGGATGGTTCCCGTGACAGTTGTTTCGTAATTTCAAACAACTCAAAAGCGAGATACGTATTAAGTGAAAATAAATAATTGATCATGTAAAATTACTACAAACAAGTGTATACGTAGGGCCGTATTTATATGAGTGTTTGTGACAAGGATCAACCTTTAATTATTGACCCAGGTAAAGAGTCTCACAGATTCCAAAAACTCTAAAAGGTTGTCCAAAAACTCTAAAAAGTAACTGAAGTCTATCGTTAAAAATGGCGCGTTATGGTATTGCTGTTGACCAAATCCACACCTGTAGACTCTGTGGGATATAGGCATTTGGCAATTTGTAAAAAAAACAACTTAGTTTAAAAATTAATGTTTTAAAAAAATGAAATAACGCTTACAACAAAATATACTTTAACACGAGACAGTTCATGGGTTAATTTTACCATGGTTTTACTTTACCAACTTGTGACGCCTTGTGTCACCTAACCAACCATAGCACTTGCAAAATCCATAGAGCACAAGCCAAGTGACAGTTCCCCGTCCGTAGAATAAATACGATTGTCAATTCTGTCTGTGGCAGCGGCAGCGCGCGGTGGTCACGTCAGTCAGTAGGCGCGGCGTAAAGCAAGTTCATTCATCTTTTTCCTCTTGCCGCTACACCACTGAGCAAATAAGATCGGGCTCCGCCGACGTCTTGCCGCTAATAAATAGTGAACCTGTTTTAATCAAACACTCATTGCTGATTTAAGTGTCTTATAGGCAACACGCCTTCGCTCGAAATATTGACATTAGTCATCTGTGATATAACGATTACTAAAACGATTTAGGTTATAATAACCCAATACCGGCGCGGTGATGGTCAGTGCACCGTGAGCTATGAGCTTGAGTTCGAGACAGTGATCAGTGACATTATTTACATTTTATTTGACAATTAAAACTTTCGCCATGGAGCTCGCGACCCACACTACACCGAATTACTCGTACGTTTTCGATTTTGAAAGCGAGTTTATTCATCAGAATTCTAGGAAATGGATGATGGAGAATTGGACTGTAGCGTTTTACTACGTCGGGGTGTATATGGCGTTTATTTTTGGCGGCCAGTACTACATGCAGTCGAGACCCAGGTACGTTTCAAACTTTCCGAGTGACTGTTGAGTGCATCGTTCATGTGGTGTCGAACCGCGCTTTCCAATCAAAGGCTTTTTTCCAACGACATTTTAGATAATTGCCGCGTAACCGCATGGCAACGGCTCGCAGTTCCGAAAACTCACTGATACTTGTTATCTTTTGATCCCACATTATAAACATAATTATTTCGAAAACTTTACTTTAAGTGATGATTTGCGTAAAATTATCTTTATTACTTTGTTGTTCCACATTCGACTGTGTTAGCAATCATGGAAGCTAAAAAATATATGTACATTTTTTTTTTTAATCCTTGCCAACTATTATAAGGAGTAGGTACATTAATTAAAATAATCAGTAAAGTTTTTATTGGCACACACAAACAATTATTGGCCTAATCTGTTTATAAATATCAGTTTTTTAGCAATCTATATTTTTTTAATTGCCAGTATAGGGACTGGATAAGAATGTGGAATATCCTACGCTCTTTTCCTGTCCCCAAAGTACCTATACATCCATAGTAAATTAAAGTTCTTAAAATATAATCTTGACGTGATAAAACTTTACAAAGTATTGAAATTGTACATGTTTTGGTACAAAACATGCCTCTAAACATTCAATAATATTGAAGCATATTGTTTCTTTACTGAAAAAGTTAGTTGGTCAACAAACTAAACATTCAAACGGTGCAGTTATGTTTACTGCAGCTATGTTTACATAATATTATTCATTACTAGGACCTTTGAGGATGTAAAGTTCCAGGAAAAACATCATGTGGAGGATATCAGTTACAAAAATGGAAACAGCTTGATTTGAATTACATAATTTAAATGACTGAATTATTCAGAAAATATCAAAGTTATCTACCAACAGATGATGTTGAATATTGTTTGCTTAAGTTAAAACTTTACTTTATGGTTCACTAGGAAACTACTTATTTCTTTACTAGGTACTTACTTATAAGTTATCTTAAACCTATGAATCATGTTATCAATATCAGTGAGTGTCTTGTACTATGTGTCATGTCATATTTGTATGTTATAGGTTGGAAATATAATTAATTTAAATATAGACAAACATTTTTTTTGCCATCTGTAGAGTATTATGATACTCTCTTCTAAAATGTTATTTTATAAGCTGCTAATGCTTGGTCGTAGTTTTGGGAAATGGAATCAATAAATAATAAGGTACAAACCTGTGAGAATTCAAATTTCATTGCTATCAGGATAATATTCCAATAATAAAACAATTTACTGGATTTCTGAGGTCCTAAGAAGAAGAAAAAAATTATATGAGCCGAGATCAAAAAATGATTCTTATTTTTTTTTTACCCAGTATGGAGTTGTGATGAAATCTGCAGTACAACTCCGTACTGGATAAAACAATAAAAATCATATTACAACCTCAGGAATATGCTTTTAAAAATAATTTGGTTTCCTCGTGCTACGTCCAGTATATCAAACTTATTAAATAGCAATTCTCAATTATCAAAACTCCCAAAATCAGTCTCGTAGCATGTCTTAATCCCAGAATTATAATTTTGCAAAATTGCAACATAGGACTTGAAAAGCTTATTATATGTCTTCGCCTTCTCCACCCTATAAAAAAATAAACTACCTACTAAACAGTCCCCTATATAAAAATATGTAATGTACCATGTTATACATATTTTGGGAAGTGTCCATAATTTATCATAGCTAGATGTTAAACAGGGCCCATTGAGTGATGAATTAACTCATAAATTATACCGCTCCGTGAAAGCTGCATTATTTACAAACTATTATCAATCAGCTGATGAGGTTATCACTTTAATTGGGTGTTAATAGGCTATCAATGTCATTATATCAGTCCCATGTCCGACCTAAACAAGGTTCTATTATGTATTAATAGTAAATGAACATCATTACTCATTTCATTGGCTTTTATCTCTTATCATGTGTACCTGTTTGATAATATATTCATATGTGGCTTACTATCGATTAATAGTGCTATTTAATCTAACATACATACTTTTTAATAACATCATAATAGGCTTAAGATATAGATATTTAAAATATATCATTTAGATTAATATTGGGTTGGTCAATGAAAAAGGCAAATACCTATAATCATTACCTATCTACTTGCATTTCTGGTTGAAGCAGAATGATTTTTTGCGTTAAAATAAAAGAGTACCAAATATAACACATAAATACAAAATTATTTGTTCTCTTCTATTAGGCTATCCATCCCCCATATTATGGTGGATAAATGAAGATAAAACATTCAAAGAAGTTTTTAACCTTTTTAATTTGCATGACATGTGGAATTGATAACCTAGACTATCGTGAACCTAATTAGCAAACCCCTTTCGTCATTACTGATAACTTATGCGCCCTCAAACGTAAGAAAATTGAAACAATACCGGCTAGCAGTGTTGTCACATCTAATTTCGGCAAATTGGTAGAACAGGATCCAAAAATTAGTAGAAATTGGGTAGAATTTGAAATGAAAATTAGTTAGATCTTCAACCCTGTTTTTAATGATTTAAAATGCGTAGAAAATGTTCAAAATTAACACCAAACTTACCTGAAATGCCGTGAAATGCTTTGCAATCTGTCAGTGTCAGCTGTCACACACAGGCAGCTTCTCATTTTTTTTTATGTCACCTCAAACAGATTATACGCTTAACATAACGCGTTCCGTTTTAATTGCTGAAATTACAAGACATGCTAAATTCGATAAACGGCAAGTAACGTTTCGTTACACTACACGAATGGAAAAATGTTTACAATCATAACATTTTGAAAAATATCTAAATTAGGTAGCTTTGGGGCCGTGGGTGGTAGACAGGTAGGCAGAAGGCAAATTAGGTAAATCTACCAAAAAATTGGTAGATGTGACCACACTGCTGGCTAGTAACTCAGATTATAAATATTATAATTGGTTAGGTGCCTGCCTACCGTTTTAACATATTACTCTCGTACCTACTCGAATTTTCAACATGCATCAATCACGAGGTCAGTATGTCTTAGAGTCGTATAGGTATTAAATATTTCGGTCGTTTCGACGTCAACAAGATGTAGCAGTAGTAAACTATGTAACCGTGAACTCTTAGTAGGTAACTATAGTTAATCGTTATCCTATCTAAATCCAATGTCGGCCGAACTTGCACTAGTTCCTTTGCCAAGGCGGACGAGGGTGTCGACACTGCGCTATGAGGCTGTCATTAATTGGTAATAAAATTAAATGGTAATGGTTTCCAATTTGTGTCGAGTTCCATTCCATTTTTTAATATGATTAGTTCATGTTTCTTTAGTGTTTTATTATTCAGTAAGAATTAGATTATTTTAAGGAGTTTCATTTATAATGCTCTTGTTACTCACTCATATCTGCAAGGTTATTATTAGCCATATGATTCATTTTAAAGCAATGCTGTAAATACCACAACGGTATTCTTTTGCCGAAACATACATGCATTTGTATTTTCCTCTATTGATTTTCGAATTGTAAGATCGATTTAACCGATCTGCATTGCATTCAAATACATCCTATCCGTGCATTCAGTTCAGCCTCATGTTATGAAACTGATAGTTGTGCAAATAAACATCAATATCTGTAGTTAAGACCTGTATCCAGGTTTACAAATAAAATAAACAGAACGAACAGAAATATCAATTTCACAGTCCATTATAGAATTTATAGATACGCCGTTTGAATCTAAAAACCGTCGGAAAGCAGCCGACTCGGTACTGTACCTAGTATAACAGTTAGGTATCATAAATCTAGAAAAAAACAAACAATGAACCTATTGAGAAACAGTTGTAGCTCTTCCGCCAGAAAAGCTGAATTTGTCACAAACAAATAGGGTTTGGTTCCCACGAGAGACGAAGCTTGTTAGCTTAAAAACAAACTGGAACGACAGACTCTACAACGTTGATGTGATACCTTAAACGAATCAGAGCAGGCTCTTGTGCCAAAAAACATGCAGAGAGGCCTACGAGAGAAAAGGTTGACTTATAATAAAACAAAGTGTAAGAGCGTAGTTTTTAAGATTCAAACACTTTTAGGCTTAACTGCAGTCGTCAAAATTTCGCCTGTGGCTATATCATCAGAGGGCCTAGTCAGGATACATAACGCTACGTCAGTGAATTTCGAAAATAGACACTAAGTATTTATATGGTTTGAAGGTAATGGGTACGTAAGCTGATGTCAATCTCGTCAACTGCTCATGGCAACTCCATACATTTCGATGGACAACCGAAATGTTACAGCGCTTGCATTTTGGCTACAAGATGCTTAACGCTTTCGTAAACGTCAAAGTCTATGAAATAATAATTGTCATAAGCGCTCGACACGGCCATCTGGCAGTTTGCGTCAATCCTATACATTTTCGATAACGATAACGATTTCGACACGCATCTTGTCTAGGGCCACAGGTTATTCTATATTTACTTAGAGACTGGGCGTCTGGAGGGTATCCCGGAGGAATAGTCGGGAGTTTTCAGGCTGCTCAAACGCTTTTCGGCAAACACAAATATTGACATTTGGTTCGTGCATATTTTCCAACATTTTTAAACCAAAGATTGCACTGGGCATCGATTAGACATGGGTATCTTAGATATTGAGGTTTGAATAGGAGGAACATGTTTCATCAAAAAGCGATGTATTCAGTTTTAGGTACATGTTAAAAAGTAACAACCGTATTGCTTCTATGACCTAAACAAGTAGCCACGTATAATGCAAAATACGCATAAATTCAGGTCGCTCTTTAGTTATAACCTACTGGGAACCTGAAACTAAAGTATTTTTTAGGTGGTTTTACTTTCGGATTATAAAATATGTAAAAGACTGTCCAACTAAGATTAACTGTATACACTATTGGCACCTACATCCCTTTTCGCCTAAACATTTCTTCCAAAGGCCTGCTACTACTAAGTCTGGTACATTGACACATCGTTCGCCTCTTCGCATTCGATACCGCTTTTATGCATTCTTATGTGACGACTTTCCCTTTCTTGAGTTACATCAATGTGACAGACATTATAATGGAACTAGCATTGGCTCACGGCTTGTGACCTATTTCATAGCATTTCTTTTTCACACAAGATATTATTAATCTACGACCCGGTTCGTTTTTAAGGATTCCCGTCTTCGTCAGGACTTTACTCAGTTTAGCAGAAAATAGCCTCATGTTTTTCCTACACCGTGCTTGTTGAAATTCATTGAAATTGCATGAGCCGTTGAGCCGCAAAAGTAAAGCATAAACATCCTAAAGCCTCTTACGGGTGCTTCCAACTTTAGGAATGAGAATGTTGATACTGTTGAAAGAAGGTAAACTGCCTAAATTGGCAACCTATAAAAATATCACTACGGCCTTTTTATTAGTTTGGACTAAGGATTATACTGTAACAACATTGTACTTGACATTAAACCAATAAAGCTATTAGGCCGCGGCTGGTCGTCGGCGCCTTGCCCCACTGCCTGCGCTAAGGCACGATTAGATCTTGTTATGGTCAAGATACCGGTTTCTCGCATATTTCCTTGCTCAATTCTTGACGTTTCTACGCAATCACTTAATAGCCAACGATATTGTAAATAAGCAAGCAATTCCGCGCCCCATGAACACCTGAAATTCCAGAAGAATCGAGAATACTTTGTCGGTCATTAAGTAAAGGATAGACTCGTTTTTTGAAGGTCCTTTTATAGTATTGAAGCCTAACATTATTTGATAAAATGAGGAAGAAAAACAAACAGACCAAAATTTCGAACGCTTCTTAATAAATTTATTGATCTCTCCAATGTTTTTATACACGTGCCTTGTGCTCTTGCCCTAAGCGGAGGCTCTCGTGAATGGGGCTCCGCATCTGATCTGCAGCGTTACGTAACTCGAACACGTTTGGCACGCTTTCCTGCTTTTAATGGGGTAAGCCTCACAGTGGGCCGGTGCCGAGATGAGAGCTGGCCAAGTGTCTAAAGATGAGTGTTGACTAAAGAGAAATGGGCTTTGTTAAAAAAGTATAGAATCTGCGATCATTGCAGTATTCTGGTGATTTATGAATATACAGTTCGGTAGCGGTTCGAGCACACTTCAAAATTAAAACCCGAATCAACAGTCGACGATGGTTGTAGGTACTACAATTCTTTGCCATAAGAACATTATGGCCTCGCTGTTTTACATAATTGGCCGGTACAAAACTAAATTAATATTTATGTCAGTCGTAGTAATATATGTCATAGATTTTAACAGGAATTACTGGATCGCTAAAACGTGTTACTCTGACCGGTTTAACTGGAATTGTGGACACAATGTGCGAGATCAATAGCAACCCATTACAGCTCAAACATATGCTTAAACAGTCAGCTCAGGTGGGCAGGCTTTTGGAGAAAACCATCTAGAGATGTGAATTAGGTTCAGTTGTAAATATTATAATTGGAATTAAACTGGATCCCATTAATATTATAAATGCTAAAATTCGTGTGTGAGATAGTTCATTACTCCTTCACGCTGAGATAGCTTATAAACTTATAATTTTCATCCCGGAAAATTTTGCAGTTGCCGATGGAATAACGATAATCTAAATCTACGCGGTCGAATTCGCGGGCAGACGCTAGTTGTTTATAATATAATAATCTTAAATATGTAGGAAATACTATTGGTATTTACAATGACATCCGTTTTATCCCTTATTTGTTAAAGACACTGGTTATCTAACAATTACTTCAAGGTTTTCCTCATTTTTAATTACCTACTACTCACTAGCACCTACTGGCGACTTTCCTTTCCTCCGTGTCCGTGCGTAATGAGTGGACACGAGGCGCGAAACGTCTCTTTGCGTAACCAATGGACTTTGGTTGTTCCTTGTCCGTTTTATTTGCGGTTGATACAGATATGGCCTAACCTGCTTGCCAAGAAAAGTAAAGGGTGGTCCAGATATAGAGGCCGCTTTTTCTCGCAGTTACTATGACTACGTGAATAAACAATTGAAATAAATGTCAAATGCATTTTAATAACCATTTATCCTCGTTTGCAATTCAGTAGCATTATTCGACAAATTATATAATAATGAAACGTGCTGAGCCCGAATACCGAACTAAGTTGAAAGTAGAGTTTTACAAACATCACTCTGAAAATCGTTTACCAACTTTGCATCACTTTCGTAAGCAAAATATACCTGACCGGAGTATCCGAAATGTGATCAATCGGTACGTAGACGATCAACAAGTGGGATTCAAGCGGTTTCCGGGTCAAAAACCGACTGTAAATACTCCTAGATTGAAAAAAAAATATTGAGGAAAGCGAGACAGAATCGTAGCAAATCTGACCGCGTCGCGTCACGGAAGCTGGGACTGAGTCTATCTACGTACCGGCGAGCGAAGAAAGCTGCTGGAATTCGGAGCAGGAAGAAGAGACGCAGCCCGAAATACGATCAAAATCAAATTGATCGGTGTATTAAAGGTGCAGCTAAGCTTTACAAGGACAGTATTCCGAGCGGGCGAAATTACTTCTTCGTTTTAGATGACGAAACCTACGTGCCTTTAGATCCGTCGCAAGTATCAGGAGATAAATGTTACATGTCGGATGATGAACAAGAGACTCCTATCGAAGAGACATTACTCGCAACTGGGAAATTTGAAAGCCGTTTCATGATTTGGCAGGCCATCTCTGAAGAAGGGCACATTTCTGGCCCTTTATGACTAACCGAACTGTAAACGGCGAAATATACTTAGAAGTGTGTCTCGAGAAGCGATTATTGCCTTTAATTCGAAAGCTAAATGTCCAAAGGCCTGTTTTGTTTTGGCCAGATCTCGCTACGTCACATTATGTTGAACCTGTTCTTAAGGAACTCAAAATGGCAAGAATCCTATTGTGCCAAAACGAGACAACTTGCCAAATGTGCCACAGCTTCGGCCGATCGATAAGTTTTGGGCTCTTTGTAAGCAGAGATATTGTGACTTAAGTAAACCAGCTACCACCATACCAGCAATGAAGAGTATCTGGAAACGGATTTCTAAGCAAATCGCGGAAAAATCTGGAAAATCACTGTTTAAACGCTTTCGCTCCAAATTGCTGAAATGTGCCAAACAAGGACCCGTTGGGCTATAATATTATTTACGTATTTCCTGAAAATAAAACTAGAAAAATACCCGGTATTCATATTTTGTCTCATTCTTTTTGTTTAAACGCAATCGACATTTTCACAGGCGGCCTCTATATCTGGACCACCCTTTATTTTCCAATATGATCTTGTTTTGTAGGCTAACAAATTCGTTTATAGGTTTAAAAGGTGATACTTTTTACTAATCCTATGATGCTGTTATGTAGTTCCACTTGTTAATTAATAAGAAATTATAAGACATTTCTAGTTGGCCGCAAGCAAAGCGCGGGTAATTTTAGTCATATGCATGTATAGAAACATACAAACTATTTAAATGTGCTTCGTTATAGTCGCTCAACTATATTAATCGAAATATCTTATCACCACCCTTGAAATAAATAGGTTTAGGAGTTCCAGTGGCCATCTGTGGTCTTCATCATCAGTACCGCTTCACCAAATGATACTTTCTGAATGCAAATACTAGACTTCTTTGGTAATGAAAATGCGGAGGAGTTCCCTCAATTCCTCACGAATCAGATTCCAATTTGGTGACAATGAGACTACGTAAAGCAAAAAAAAATGACGGAGAAAACGGTGAACATAGAACTTCCTCCTTTTTGGAAGTCGGTTAAAAAGAAAGCTTGTTTCATACTCAAAGTAGCTACGTACTTTTGCGAGTCATGCCATATGAACAATAATGTTATTTACGTGGCAGATATGTGGATGCTTTCGTTATACATACATTAAGACACTAATGTATGTCATCCACATAAATAAACTTTTTCTGATACAATGTTCAGCAACTTTTTGAAAAACAACTTTTTTCTTTCACAGCATGGCCCTGTACTTTGTAAAAATAAACTGAATAAAACGTGTCCCTTAGACTATTTTATTTCCAAACGACGTTCTTTAAGGTGACATTTTATCGATCCTATTCTCACCCTCCGAACCTAACCCCACTCAGCGGTTAAGATCTTCAGTAAATTTTCGTGACCAAAATTCTAAAGCTCAGGCTTGCGTGATCCTCGTTTTCGTTTTCCTAAAACTATTTTTTTTTTACATATTCTAAGTTTTTTTTTGGCGTCATTGTGTTTTAATTTGCCTTTAAAACTAAACTTTAATCTATTATGTCCAGATAACTGATAGGATTTTAGTGACCGTTTCCAAACCTGGGGTAAAAATAACTGCTAATAAATATGAAAATGCTAAATCGGTAGCATTTTGCCGTCTCAATTATGGATGCTCTGAGCTCCAATAAAATACAGAAAATAATTTTGAGTAAAATGGGCAGATGTCTGCGGTCGCTGTTGTTAAGAACGTTCGGAACATAACCGCGACCTTGTAACTTGTAACCACAAACTCCAAATGAAAGTAGGTATTCTAATTCGGAGGTTTCGCGGTTAGGGCAACGTCCTACCTACGAAATAATACCCCTAATTTACTTCGGTTCAAGTTACACTGGCGGGCGTTGACTTCTAGGTGCGGTTCCATGTGGCGATGAAGTAACTGAACTTGGTAATGTCGCGCGACGCGATTCTTTACCACCTCTTTCGCCCTTGACGGAAGCTCGTATCAACGCAATAAAATGTATTTAGACGAAACGCATTAACCGCTTTAGATAAAAGAAGTCGATAATTTGAAGGAGCTATGCATGACGTCATTTTAAATGATTTTAATTGACTTGTTGCTAGGGCTCTATTCCACGATATAAATCAACTTGCTTTTGAACCTTATTGCTTTTTTACGTTACGACCATCCAGTGAATATAAAATAGCATAACCGTTAACAGTATAGTTTAAAGAAAAAATAGACGCCCAGATATTTGTTGTTATATGAAATCTTGTTATTAAAACACCTATGCTAGTTGCCAGTAGTTGTAAAGGCTTTGCAGACGAATCATTGTCCATTTGTCGTTGATTTATGTCTTGCGGTGAGTTTTGTTTTATATCTGAATCTAGTACTCGATTGGCATATGGACAATGTGCACACATCAACATACATTTTAGTGGGGAGATGTTATTGTATTGAACACTACACATGACCTACATATGTCACGAGCTGATTGATTATCAAGTGGAATAGGCAACCCTACGACATAACTGGTTTGATCAGGTGATGGACGAAAGGAGCTATGCTGTATGAAGCGGAACGGAATAAAAACCGGAAAACGCTACAAATATAAGTCTAAGTTCTAAGTCTGCTGCAAACTTACTCAAGCGTTAGCGTTGCGCAGGTGGATTTGCGGCAAAGGGCCAGGCTTGATTACCAGCCAGATAAAGTGCGGTCTCATTCATTTAAATTAGGAACATTACGTTTGTTACTGCTTCCAAGCCGCTACGACTTAGTCCGTTTGCAACTTTTAACTTGTAGGTTGGATAACCAATTAGTAGTAGTTTTAATTTTAATTCTATATCATTACTCGTTTATCATTTAAGCAATAGAGATTAGGACTTTGGCTTGTATGAGCATATACTATTTTTAGATTTGCAAGTGTTTAGTTTATTAAAGGTAGTTTTATGAATACTTATTTACTGTTCACGATTCATATCGCTGACTTTACTTAGCTGATAACGATAAGAACTGACATTGTATCCGATAGTCTAGAAAATCTTGAATGTTTTACGTAATTTACTGATTGACTACTGATAAAATACAAGAAACTCCAATGACTTATAAGAGCGATAACTAGAAGTAGCTTTGAAGTTTACAATTTCATAGTAAATCTTTCTTTGTAATTAAAGGATGAAATAAATTGTGTGTAGTAAAAATTAGCAATAAAATGTTTGTTTTAACGAGAGAAAGCAAAACCGTAGTTTTTAAAAGGTGTTGATTACGAATTAAAGTAAAAAAAAAATCACGGCTGAATTAATTTCCAGTAGTCGAGGCATATTGCTGTAAACTTTCCGGCCACTTAACTTAGACTGATATTCTTAAACTTGCCTTTTTTATATTGTAAATGAAATAATGGGTATGGGTAATGTTTGTTTTTCCTTCTGTCACGTCAAAGTCAATGTAGGATGATCCATGTGACAGCCATAACGTATTCCGTAATTTCAAATACTGATTATACTCGCAAACGTGGTATGTAAATAGAGGTGATTAATAATTTTAATTATGGAACGTCCTCGCAAGGTTTGTGTCGGTTTTCTGACGAAAATTTCCTACATTGACGGCCGCAATGTATGGCTAATTTTCGTCACAAAACTGACACAGTTAGTTCCTTAATTGGAGTACAAATTTTAGTGACAACGCCCTTTAAGGCGACGGGTGGGGCAATCGTCTTTCCATACTATATCTGTGCAAGTTTTTCTTTTTTTTGTATTGGTATAAAATCAATATTACGTTCACGGATCTGTTTATTATTTGTTTTATTAGTGTGTCTTATATCCGTTTCAATTTGTATCTTATTTCATTAAACAAAAAACCATTAAACTAGGTTGACGCACTCATTAAACGTGTTTTGTACAGCTACAAAAAGAGAAAAACGTGCACGTGTCGCCTTAGTGGAGTATTTATGAAAACTCAAAGAAACAGGTGTTATGCGCGTTTAAAGGACCTGTCACAGGAATCCTATATAGACCTTACTAACTATAATCATATCGCCGTGATTTTGCGCAGATCCAGTGAAACTCGAGAAATATAAGTACTCTGTACCTATCTGAGATACTACTACCTTTTATCCGGGTAAAAATACGAAAGTTCTCTAGTTACCGACAATAAACCAAATGTACGCAGTCTTTTCGCAATTTTTCCCGTTTACGAACCGTCATGTTTATGTTTAGATCGTAACTAGGTATGCCTACCTACATTTCTAATTAGCATCAAAATTACTATTAGCCGAGGCTAATTCTGCGCTTTGCGTCGTTCTGTTAATTGGTTTTAATCTTTAGCATTAAAGTTTGATTAATTTCTACAATTACCTCTGTTCATTGGACATTTTTCATTACTCCTAATCCTTATTCAATTTATTTACTGTCTATTAGTAGACTTACTGCCGCACTCAGAGACGTCAATTAAATTTAATGCTTGTTTAGTGACGTGTTGTCTTATCCTATTGCTATAGCAAAGAATGTGACAGCAGCAACTTTAATCAAGCATTAAATTTATTTGACGTCTCTGAGTACGGCAGTAAAAGTTAAGCCATGTCGGTTTGAAAGGAAAAAGTATGACTATATGGATGATTTCATTTTCCGGAAATTTTAATTAGGATGAGACGGATTTTAGAGAAGAGTACCTACCTAGTCCTGTTGAATGTAAACTTAACTTCTCTCCTAAAATATAAATCGTCATAAAATGTTGTATCTATATAATTTAAGACTGCGCCGAGCGTACGCCGGATGTACAGTGGCGACCTCATTACTTTTATTGGGTTTTCTAATAAACTGAAGTATTTTCTTGAAATTGGACTGTATGTTTTTGAACTACAAATGAAAACACAACTTATAGGGTTATCAATTTAACGAAAAAAGTGGTCACCTTTTTCCCGTTATAAGCTGACTACTTAAAGGGTAATTGTTATTAAAGTTTGTTACGTATCCCATAAATTTTGTTTTTACTTGCACTAGAAAAACACATCGTCTGATTCCAAGGAAATTCTTTAGTTAATTAGAAAACACAATAATAGTAATGAGGGCGCCACTGGACGCTCGGCGTTTGCTCGGCACAGTCTTAAACCGTAAGATAGCTTTTATGGTTTTTATTGAATTGTGCGACGTTAATTGACCCTTTAATAACCCTTTGTTCTAACAACTTGCCTCGCTTGTTTCCGTCATTAACTAGGCTATTAGGACCTTGGATGCGATAACTTATTATAATGAACGCAGATCAACGACAGTTTTCTCGATCAGGTGTTTGGACTAATTCATTCTCATCAGAAAAAAGCCTTGGCAGTCCCAATAGAACTCGTTTCACAGTTGTTGACAATATTAATACGACAGATTTTTGATCTTTTAAAACCCGACGCAAAGTTTTAAACAAGTTTTTACTTTTACTCGTTGATATGCAGTTAGTAGATTTATGTTAAGTTTACTAATTAAAAGCCAAGGCAGGTTGTTTTGCGGCATATATAATTCCGAATTTCAAGTAGCTATACTTCTTACTTAATTTTTTTGCTTAAATTATCAACTGTCGTCATATGTGTTTTTGACAGGCCTTATGACGCAAAACTTCGTCGATTCCTTGACGTCTAACTAATTCATTCCTATGTTCATGACCTCTTGATGATTTCGTGACTTTGATTTGAACAGAATACTGTTGAAAACATAAATCTCTGAAAGAAAACATCAATGTCACCTATTAGTTCACCTTACCTAGAAAGGTTCAATTATTTTCTCTTTGCAGAACAATGGTTGCTGTCACGCACTTTCAAAGAAAAAAAAACTTCTCACTATTATTTTCTGTAAATCGGGCGTTCTGCTTCCGTGGCGGCAGGGCGTGGACAGGGGCTAATTATCTGCCACGACGTATGACGTGTGACAACTTGTTTCCTTTTTCAATTGCCTCTATACATATTGTTTGTAATTAAAAATAATGCAGTTGCACTTCATTAGATAATAAGATAACTGATAAACTTACACAAGTGGGTACATTTTCCTCCCTTATTTAGTAGGTATACCTTTTATTGGCCCGCGGTTCGAATTAATTAAATTTTAGTTTCTGGGGAGTGGTCGCTTACCTATACTCGTTACGAAAAGTGTTGAAGAACTTATGTTTTCTCAAAAATTGCGTTGTATAATACTTTTTTTATATTTTTATAATTCATACTGTATAAGAAATTACAAGGAAATTGGCTTAATACAGCGAACGAAAACCGTATGCGGTTTATTTGTCGCTGCCATCGCTGAGTACTATTAAACTTATAATTAATTTAAATAAGAAAAACTAAACTTATCGCCATTTTCATGACCAACCTGCAAGTACATTTGTTTAAGGTTTTTTTTACATTTTAGAGAATTGTTTTGAATCTTATCATACTCACAGGAGGGTTTACTATTTAATATTAGCGGGAGAAGGTACTCCCACGTTCTTTTGCCATAAATATTATTAGATGCTGGGAGTACGTATCTTTGCAAGTAGGATTAGCTTCGCAACTGGGTGTCTCTATTTCTTTTTTTCAATTCATCTACATTTTGTATTTCATCGCAGGTTAGGGCGATATTAAACTTATTATATACACTAATAACATTACAATATTTTAACAATTCTATATCATAATTTTTACACTTACACACACTTGCGAGTACAGCTCTTAGTTTTCGGCATACGTAGTCTATGTGTGGACGCCAGTTTAATTTATTGTCTATTACTAGTCCGAGATAAGTGTGTTGACTAACTAATTCTATATGACAACTGTAAAATCGAAAAACGGTTAAACTTACAAAGGGGTTTGGGTAAAAGTGTTGTCATTTGTAAAAGTCATACATTTTCAAGGTGAGTGGCCATTAGTGAAAAGTGGTAAATTATGATAGAATAATTCAAAATAAACTTGTTTTGTTATTTAGTGTAATACTCTTAAGGGCATCGGAGCCGAGATATTTAATATTCTTACCTGGGTGTACTTTTAGTACCAAAAACTGAACACTTAAATCTTAAATATCTCGACTCCGATATTATTTAACGCCATAAATTATGTATATTTATGTGTATTTTGGGGTCCTCTAAAAAACTATGTACAAATCATCCGTGGCCGCTGAAAAACAAAATGACAATATTCTTCAAACAAATTTACCCAATGCCCTTTACTATTATTATTCCTCATTAACGTCCTTTGAAACATTGAACTAGACTATTTAGGTTTACGTTATAGTTGAATTGAATATCCCTGGTCGTTATATGCTCCTGAAACCATAGACCCTGGTTACATCTTTTCTGTTGGGCAGGTTCGAGCTCCGGCGGACGCTGATCGTGTGGAACAGCGCGCTGGCAGCCTTCAGCATCATGGGCGCGTGCCGGACCCTGCCAGAGTTCATCCACGTGCTGCGGAACTTCGGCATCTACCACTCGGTCTGCGTGCCCAGGTAAGCTAACCAGCGACAACTATCGCTCACGGGTACGAGGCGCCTGTGGTTTGGCCGAATACATTTTGGTCAAGAGTATCATTCGAAAAGCTAATTTTATTATTGTTACTGCTTAATATGATTATCGTTACTGCTGAATAAATTTTAAACTTCCGCGGCGAGATATAGCTTTTTGGTAAGAGAAAATTTGATGATACATTTAAAGAACCCTATATACATTTGTGTAGGACGAGTCTGACAGAGACTATGGACCCCTTGCTTGATGCGGTCTAGGGTGCAGTTTATATCAACACAACGAGATGATTGGAGAAAAAATTGATACGCACACCTCATTGTGCTCGCATTTACTGATTGAATGTCAGTTGCGATTATTGGGTTGTGTGCGGTGATTAAGTTTTACCAAAATTGTGTTAAAATAACGTTACTTATATTTATTGCAACCTTTTTCCTAGTGACCAGTGGTTGGACGTCCGAAGTTTTATGGAATTAGCTTAATGGGTTGGTCCGCTCGCCAGAGTTATTTGGTTTTTCATAGTTAAATTAAGTACCTTCATTCGAATCCATCCGAAAAATGTTTCAAATGACAATTCTTTATGGGCCTTAGAGCCCGATTACCATCATCAGGTAACCTGTTTGCCGTCTCCATACTTTAAAGTATAATAAAAAAACATGGGACTTGTTAAAGCCTCTTCCAGAATCATCCCAGGTTTATAGTCTCATAAGTCAGTATTTTAAAATAATTTCGACTCGGCTCTAGTTACCTTGATCTATATTATCCCGTGAATTGACATTCTATACATTGGCCGGGCGCGACGCCAACGTCGTTAGCATTTAACTAAATAAACCAATTATTCTAGATAGTTATATTTTTTCCTTATACCTACCAGTTATGCCTTCGTTTTTTAAGGTCAAGGTACGTAGAAAAATCAAGTTACGCTCTTGGACAAATTAGAAGGTTCACAACTTAATTTACCTCTAAATTAATATTTTTGTTTAGTATTTTTAACTAGTTTCACAATCGATCAAGTGATGACTTTGAAAATATTTATTTGATGACTTTGTTTTGCATATTTTAAACGTTAGTTGATCATAGAAATAACCTACCTATGTATTATTGATACACTGTAAGTAAGAGCTTTCTAGTAATCCTTACAATGTTATACGAGTAACAACTGGCATGGCAGGCTACTACTTATAAATATCGTATTATCGATCACCCATTATATGGCACACATTTAACCGCTTTCTCTTTATCGTGAATTATAGATCGTCGCACGATCGTCTATTTAGCACACCAAATGTATAAGAATGGTCGAAGATTACATTGATTAAATTACCAATACGTTGAAATTCGCCCCGTAAGATTTAGAATGGAGCTGGAAAAGTTGACAATGGACGGCGCGCGTGCCCGTTTGCGCCAACCGTATACAGTCTGTATACATGTATCAGCCTAATGGAACCCTGACCCACCATAGAACTGTGTCACAGTGACGTTATGATTCAAATCGTAAGAAGTGTCAAACGACACCGTTTTATGATGGGTCAGAGTTCCAATTGGCCATTGGATAGTACAATGTAGAGAGACATATTTTATTTGTTTTATTTTATTTATTTGGGGCATCAACAGCAATACATTTAATGAAAACAAATAAAACATGATACAAAACAGTAAGCCAATAAAAGATGACCACGGAAATAAAGTTAAGTAAACCACATAATATAATGCACAAGATATTGTACGAAACAGTAGTGATGTACGAGTACAATTGTAGGAACATTGATTAACATTGACTTGAAAATAAGTTGATATCACAAATTTCTAACTAACTTTTGCGTTGCTCGTGTTTATAAAAATATTGCAGCGTATTCATACTTAGCTGTAAAGTTTACCGTTCTTCAGCATGCTGTAGTTTCTTACTTGAGTATAAAATTTGGTCACAAACGATCGTTATATCCGCTTTTACTGCTATGCTGTCAATGAATTCAAGTATCGCTTTTTAAATTAGGTAAATGGCATAATTTTATTACCTTTTCTCCATTTCTTCGCGACTATTGCTAAAATAGTTAAACCAAGTATAATGATTCAGTTATACCCAGAGGAGAGGAGGCTGACATACTAAAGATTATACTGAAAATATCGATAATCTGGAGGGCTAGCACAATATGTTGTCCGCGACATGTTTGTCGCTCGGATCTCCCTTTCTATCTAGTCATTCTAGTCTGTTACTATGGGCGGTTACCTAGTAATTATGTCAATTTTATGATGACATCGGACTGTTAACCAAGCCCTTAGTTAATTAGTTTCGTACTCCATTCCGTATCACGTTCCCAACTCACCTTTTCCGATGCCTCGTCACGTACGTATACCTACGCTGCGTATACTCGCGTACTTTATTCCGGCCGTGTGTCTAATGTTATTCAAGTGGTGTACGCACGCGAAAGTATTGGCCGAATGTTGGTGCATTTTAATTTTTGATTAGGTTAGATATCACTTTCAATGTACGACTGAGGTGAGCCCAACTTCGAAGGTTAACGTTATAATAAGAGTATTTCTTAGCGCCTATTATTCACTTCTGACGAGTTAAGAATGGTCCCAATCTAATGTTTCCTTCCGATGATAATGAGGCGTTTAACAAGGCTTCTGTGTTGATTATCGCATGCTTCTAACACGAAACGTATACAATTAAACTAATTAAAACCCTGTCTTGGGAAACTTCCAACGATTTTGCATATTTCAGAGTAGCGTTTTGTCCTCGTCTTTAACCAAATGTGATTTTTCTTAGAATTTATTCTCTCAGCCGTGATTAACCCTAAAACTCGCTTTGTATTCGTGTTTTCCCGAGCTTATGTGTTGATTAGTCGCTACTCGCTGTATTACTGCTTATTCGTTGGATTTGTAACTTTCCCAAAACGACCTATATTGTTCAAGACTGTATTAATTGCAAACGCGGCTTTGCGTGTGATAAATACCTAACGTTATCTGATTTTGTTCTTTGTTTATTCCATCAGGATAAATAATTTTAGAACATATCTAAATTCTGTACTGGCAAATGTGCAATCGGTAATCATTTTAAAATTAGTCGCGTTCAAAATATTGGCCATGACTAGGATAGTAAGTACCTATGAATTCTTAACCAACATTTCTTCACCGCCCGAGGCGTGGAAGTTCACCGCTAAAATTAAACCTTATATCGATAGGTCGGGTGTCATTACAAGACCAGTATGGTGTTGCCAAACATCCTGTTGTACCAATACAGTATGAGAGTCATAGTTTTGGTAAACACCATCACATACGATGATTGAATCACGCTTTAAACATATTGTGACGTCCTAGATAAAGTAGTCGATCGGCTTTAGGATTACATCAACAACAACTCATACAAAAGTAGTCAGTGTTAAACAATATGGGCTTATTCGGCTTTAGCTAAGTGATACGTCAAGAACGGACGGTAGCAAAGTCTCGTTGTGCAGACATCTCGCAATAAGTGTTTGTGACGATGGAAAACAAATACAACGAAGGATGTTTGTAGACATGTTATTGTTATTACCAATCGTGAAACTACCACTAACTTAATTAATTTTCATCCGTTCCTGTATTTAGAGTCGGGCCCTGCTTGTTATAGCTTGTAGGGTCTCGCTCGTAGCCATTATCTAGCACACATTCTTAGTTAGGTAGATATCCTTGTAATTCTAGGAGAAATAATGTTCTGTGTTGGGTCCGCTCATTTGACCAACGGTACCTACGTTTGACAAACGTATCATTTTACAAACATTTATGTTGCGTAAAACCAAAAACATTACAGAGAAACAGCACAATTAAAAAAACACAGGTAAACAACATTACAGGTGTTCTTATCGCCGACTTAGGCCCTGTTGTTTGATCAGTAGTTAAACTAGTTGTAAAAATTCAAAAAATGAACTGAAAATTTGACACATTTCCTTGAGACCCTTCAAATTTCCAATTCCTAAAAAGTTGTAAAATGATGCCGCGGCCTACCTCTATGACAGATTAAAGTACATAAAATTATACAGTTTGCCAAATGATGATTTGGTAAAACATTAGTGAACGGTTTTGGTCGTCAATAGTCTATTTATTAATTCACTAAGATCTTTCTTTGTCATATCTTTGGTGTATGATCGTAATTTGACAACGGATTTCTAGAAGATATTTTTAACTACTTACACAAGTGTTAAGTTTAGTTTACTATTTTGAGACGTGTATACAATGGATCTGTGATAGGTATGCTAATTAAATTAGTATGTTTCTTTGTTTTCAATAAACCAAAATACAACCGGATTTCATAACAATGCATATTTGGTTTGCATTACGTATTTGGTTTGTTTTTAACATGTGTGACATGTGTCCCACCTACAGCACGACAGCATTGTTGTTTGTGATGTAGAATGTCTGCAGAATTGTTATATTTTGATTGGTTTCTGTCCTCTTTACATGTTTTTTGGGTGTATCACAAAAACAGTTTGATGAACATGATATTTATGATAGTAAATATAAACTATAAGTACCTCTACTCCAACGTCCAACATGTCAAATTCTACAATTATCACCTAGTTGTTTTTCCTGTAACTACGTACTGTTCATTTTACGAGTTGCAGGGCGAAACAGCGCTCAGATGTTTGGCATGCTTTCTCTGAAACTACGTCACACTCCAGCATTGATTCAGTTGCATTTATATTCCCCGTCGCAACAGTCTTAGTTCCCTATTTCGACGACTAAACCATCGTACCATGACCCACAGTTCCGTAGCACCTACTTTGAGGCGGAAAATACGGGTTTGCTGGTTCCATCAGCCAGCATACATTGACCTCTGTTTGCAACTGCTTACTCTAGTCTGGTGCTTTACTTGTTGCGATACTGAATAGCACTATGGTGCCCATTCAACGAGCTAGGTCATTCACGAGCGTTATTGACGGGCAGCCCTCCCTCGACCCCTCGTCCCCGTAAAGGGGATGGAAGGGGAAGGGTGTCTTTCATTTCAGTGTATACTGGAACTACCCTGCCAAAACTTTGTAGGTTATTAGGCATGTCGGAGTTTAGACAACTTTATTAGTTTGAAAACTTGTGGTTCTAATGTTTAAACTGTTTAATGGAGTGGCTTTAACTGAAATAGTATGCTTAAAATTAAGTGTTAAGTTGTTTCAAAAAAGTCAAGCCTAAGCTCGAAAGATCTGTAGGTACAGCAGAGATTATTTGGCTACCTTCTCACTTCATCATCACATAAGCTTTAATCGGGAATTTACTTTAAATTTATCATTCATACCTATGGAATATAATATAATATACTTTACGAAGACAGTCACTATTTATCAACGTTTCTAAAACACGTGTGAGACAGGTTTTTGACATATATACAAGCTTTATGGTCAACAGGTTTATTTGAATATAGAATAGTATAGATAATTGGTTTCCACGTAATCTAAATACCTATATAGACGACTACTGTAAACCGCTGGACCTAGGTACTTGAAATTTGAAGGGACCCTTGGGGACTTCGGTACCCTTGGGGTGCAAAAAGAAAATATTTTCTGAAATTCGTAGTGTTAGGGGCAGTAGCGGGAATAATTATCCGCGAACGAAATCCTAGAGATTGAGATTTTTTTTAGACTCTATACGTTTATAAATAAATAATTTACTGTTTAATGGGGATGTGTTTTATATAATTTTTTCGATAAAATTTGTTGTACTTAATACTAAAAACCGTTCTCTATGCAAAAATCACATCAAACTCACTTTGAACGTGAAACAAAAGCACACTTTCATATTCATTACACCTGCGGGGATGAAATGTAGGCAACTGAAATTGCCTAGGCGAATGCTGTAAAAGTTAGTAGCGTTTAGCGTTATTTGACGCCAACTTTTAGGTAAGTCACCTACTTTCGCTGTTCAACTTCTAATTAAACCTGCTTTAACCCTAAACTAACAACTGACCTCTGTAAAGCAATATCCCGGTTATAACCCTACTAAGCGATATCGATAGTTTACGTGTAAATAACAATACATACAAAGTGACATTCGCTTCGCTATCATTGTATTTTTTCTTTGTACCTCGTAGTTTACAAACATATAGGTACACATTTTTTCAAATTCAAAATTATGTCCTGCTAATGCTGACTTTATATGGAACACAATGCCTAAATCACTTTAAATTTAAGTTGATTGACACAAGATTCGTTTTACAAAATGCAATGACTCTTCCTTAATTAAGATTTTTTTAGGAACATTATTTTTTGTAATTTTGGTGTGATGTTCAAAAACATTTTTTAACTGACTGAACAAAATATACACAGTTTGTTTTGATTTTTTAATCTGTGTGGCCTTGTCTTTGGGAGCTCGGAAAGGTCAAAATTAAGGTCATGGTCGTGTCATGTATTGCTGAGTGAATTTTAGAACTTAATATTCGAGATAATCGTGCCTTGAAAAAAGTTCTTGTTTTTTATAAGCGTCCTTATAAAAAACGTTTTATTGTAAGGCTAAAGTTTTATCAAAACAAGCTCATGACATAATGGAGGATTAGGAAAATTCCGTCATTATTGTTTTTACGAGTTCGAATTTGGATTAATTAGAAATTAATGGATATTTTGGATAATCCGTTCCAAGTTTGTAAATATTGCGTCAGTAGGTAATATTCCTTAACTAATTAAATTAATGATAATATTAATTGTATTTATCAGTGCATTAGCTTAATTGTCTTAAGTTCAAGCAGGACAAAGCGATTCTCGTGTTAACATGGTCAGGTGAGAGATAGACCAAAAATAAAACGATTTTCTAATTTATTGCTATGTATTTGGAAAAACTTTTCGCCTAAACGGTCGGGTAAAAGAAACAGTAACTAGACACATCAGAAACGCAACTAGCTGAATAATTACGAAGATCGTTCAGATTTCAGAAATGAAATTCTAACAAAGCTTCTTGACCTTTTAAATTTTAATAAAAAAGAGTTTATTCGCTCAATGACGGCTTAATTTTTTTTTTTGTAAAAGCAAATAAGATACGACACGGCCCACTGAACAGAACGTGAAAAAGAAATAACATTTCGCGCAACGGGCATTTTGCCATGGCAACTTCATGCCAATTTTTGCTTGTTTGTGATAATAAGTCAAAAACTGAAATAAAGCGCAATAAGGCATTACTTGGTAGGCCATTTTGTGGCGTCTGATAACGTGGACATTTTGTTTATCTCTAACCATGCTTCATTGCAGGATATACATATATTAGTTTAGATAATGTTGGTTATCATTTCATTGACAGTATTTTGTTTATCGGTTCAATACTGAGTAGATAACTTCACGTTTCACGTACACGTAGGAACTCGTGTTTGTTTTATTTTCTTATTTATGTTAGTGTAAGTAAGAGTCTTGTTTATTATACTAATAGATAGTCGTCGTAAAGGTTGTAGAAGTAATCCGCATAATATGTTAACGATTAATTTAGTTACAGATAGTTAAACAAATTGGCAATTTTATTGATAATATTCGAAATGAACTTTTGTACATCGGTACCCCTGAATTAAATATACCTTGTTTAATTAATTAATTAGCAAGAGGCTCCGTAAAGTTGACCGTCCGTGTCACTCGACATTAATTCCATTACTCGCAAATTAACATTGACGTAAGTATTCGTGAAACCAACAAGGTGCGGTGGCCGAAGGGTACACGTTTATTTGTACTGATCACAACACCAGTAATACCGCCACCTTGCTATATACGTAGATGACCGATTACAGCTGTTACTATGGAAATAAACGATTCTTTAGGTTCTTAACCTATCTATTTCTGACTATTACTTCCCGATGCAAAAAAGACGCAATGAAGCGTGATTTTTACGTGAAATAATGAATGATATCTATCATGCGCGAATTAATCATTAATAAGCTATCAATAAAGTGAAATTGTGTGTAAATTTGTTTTTCAAAAGTATGACTGATCTTAGTCTAAAGATTCTTTCACATATAGAAAGCTATACTTATCCCGAGCACATAGGCTTTATCTTACAGGGATGCAATGCGCGTAAAGCAGGCCGCAGGTAGTGTTTTTTTTTATGTCAAAGTCAGAACGTCCTAACTCTGCTCAGTATCTCCGTAGTGTCAGCTTTATAACTACTAACCCTTCAACTTAATTTATAATAAATGGTACCTACGAATAAGATATATAAATATTGCGCGGGCTGTATCAATATTGACGTTTCCATAGGCCATGTCCGTGTTCTGCTCATTGCCAATGGGCTGAGCAAACAGTTTTTTATTTCTGAAGATAACTTATAGTTGTGGAGATGAATTAAGTAAGGTACTTTTCCGGTATGTTTTCAACTTGTATTTTAAAAAGCATGCAGGCGTTTTTCATTCTGCTTGGCTTTAAACTTACTTAACGAACGTTTGTCTTCAGATAAGACATTTTCTGAAACGTTGGTCGTTCTAAAAGGAGATTTTAACATTTTGAACCAAATTAATAATATTTTAGAGATATTTCAAAAAGTTTGGACTTTATTAACCAACCGAACAAATCACTTTTTTTTGTACTAGCAAATCGACTCTTCCACTCGATTGTTCGCAAAAGCTCTCAGCCGGTATCGATTCGGCCGTATTTGCAGGCGGAGCTGCGGTCACGGCCAATGTCGGACAGATTTAGTGCAGCAGGCCGTAATCGTGTAGGCCTTTGCTATGCGGACTTTTAAGGTGCTACTTCATTTCACAGTAACTACTTAGTGAAGAGCACTATTATTGTTACGTCACGTATAAAATGCGGCATGAAGTGCAAGCGCTGAAAGAGACTTTAAATGTTGCTATGTTAATGATTAAAGAAAAAACACAAAACAATTATTAGTAACAGTAAGTTTATGCTGTTATTTTTCTAGCGTAATTCAATGTTAGTAAACTTAAACTGGGATCCTTTTTTTCGGCTGTCTGAATGCTCGTCAATCTTTTTAAGAATCAGAATCAGAATAATCTGTATTCTACTTGAATAAACAATAATAAACTCTTTTGTAACGTCAACTCATCAATAAATAATGATTTAGCCTCTGGTAATGGACTTTACTTAACGTGAGTTTTTTTCAATCGAGATGTAATCTCGACAAATAATCCCTACCACTATTAAAATATGTTTTGTTATCCTCCTACCGTCCAACCGCTGAACTAGCTGTCATGTCCTCCTGGTTTATTGTGTATTTTCATTGATCGTCCTCAGACAGTCCTTCCGTGCTAATCAAAGTAATTCACTCGCGGTTCCGCTAGTGTCGCCGGTCTCAAACCGCATTCCAGCACGTGTAGATATCGGTAGCATGCAATCTCCAATCTTAGACGTGCTCGCGTCGTCACAATCTGCGATAACGGTTTGCTTGCTCTTTGACATTCTGTGCATTAACTCATTCATTACCACAAACTCGTATGACGGCACCATTATGAATATATAAGATAAAACTCTGTAAGGAAAATTTCTTCAGAATCCATATAAACTTATCAGTGATGCAAATAATATGATCACTCCTTCGTATGCATGGTGGTTTATACAAGATTTTTATCACACCGTCCCGACAAAGGGTTGTTTGAATGTTTGTTAAGTAGAGATAAAACTCTGACGTAATCACGAAACGACATAGCTTGTAACTTATTTGGGTGAGGACCAAAAAGTTGGGCTTGCTAACTGAGACCATTAAAAATTTCTATGAAACTTTCCGGTGTGCGACAAAAATTAGCCATACAACTGTGAGGAAACTTTTTGTCGCACAACGGACCTTTTTCGCTTAACTATATCTGCTAATTGGGTCCAACTTTTTATATTCATATTATATTTTATATTCGATTATACGCGACGTTTTTCTAAACCATGCTTAAGATAACCTAAAAATAGTAAGGTTTCAGTAGAAATTACCTTTCGATGAAATAGTAGATATATTCGGTCAATTTCAAAGGGATCCGGTTTTACTAGGTACTCGAAGAGACATTCTTGGCGTAAAGTCAAAATCCACTTTTGATGAGACGAACCTTAAGGAGATTGTGAGACGACGGTTAAATCGCGAAAAAACGATGCAAATTTAGATCCGGGCGATAACGTTTATCACCCCTAAATCAAGGCCAATTTCCACGATTTTTGAATATATTGTAGTTGTTATGACGAGTTGTGTACATTTCCGTTTTTTTTGTACTTGTTACTTTCCAAGAATTCTTTTCTTGGAAAGAAAAACGTACAATCTATATTTTCATAGTATCTACAACATGTAAAAAAATCGGAGAGAAACGTTATGATTATGACATTTTGTTTGAAAATGTTTAGCTTCACTATCAACTTAAACTGAACCCCCTTTTTGTAAAGTTGCCGTCAATAGAACTTGCAAAAGATGTAAACAATATCAAACGAACAAATTCATTATGATTACTCGATAATAACGTACTTTTAAAGATCAAGTGAGGTCTTCCCAATGATATGATACACTAAATTATTATTTTCATATTAATATTAAGTTTAAGATGAAATAACTATTCATTATACGTTATTTTTAATAAAAACCACGCTTGGTGAATATTTGAGGTTATGTGTCAAACAGTACCAATTTGTTTACATCGTTCACAAGTTCTATTGACGGCGACTTTAGTGTTTATTTAACTTTTGTTATGCGAGACGCCTCTAGTCTTGTCACGTGTAGAGTCAAACGTCGGTGTTTAAGTATAATGACGACTGCGATCACACTCGCAATTTTATCATTAGCGAGTTCTGTGGAGCGAGTTCCAGTCTTGCCTTGTCAACAGATGACGACAATAGTCTGTGTTGCGGCGTTTGCGCACATCACACTTGATGTTAAGTCTACACACTCTACACTCTCGTCTAGTGAAGTGATAGATACCTACTGAGAGCGAATGTAATCCGGGTGTGTCCAAGTATAAGTTCAACACGGACAACAACAAGATGTCACGTACAGGGTGGAAAGTTCGAATGCCACATCGAAGGCAACTAAGTACCTTAAATATTGTAAATAGCACATTCTGTGTAAAGGAGACTTTCCTTTATAAAGTTACTAGCGGTTCCCGAGCCCACTTCGTCGGGCAATAGTTCCCGTGGGAATTTCGGAAATTCCTTTCTTGGTGCACCTCTACGGTACCTAAGCTACTTCCCTTCCAAATTTCAAGTGCCTACGTTTAGCCGTTTAGGCTGTGCGTTGATATGTCATTCAGTCAGTTTCTCCTTTTATATATTTAGATAAACTCTCCATTTATGGGTTTTTAAAATATAATTTCCTAAATAAAAGTACGTAAATTTGTATTTTGTAAGTCGTGTTTTACCAGCATAAAAAAAACAACTCAACAAACATTACATTAAGTACATAGTATTTTCCCAAATATACATAATAAATGAACGCGGAGGCTAAGTTGTGAATTACTTACGTAAATTTTATTACTAAGACGCAAAATCCAATTTCCTAATGTATAAAATGCGAAAGAGGTATAAGTCAAAATACAATTTTATTCTAATATGGAATCTAAGTGGGTGTAATAAAGTTTAAAACAATCATATGTTTTTCGATCATATTTCTTTTACTTTTACTTGCGTAATTTGAGCGAAGCGTCTATCTGGTGCTAATTAATTAGACAATATAATTACATCTGAGTGCGTAGTGGAGTAACTTTGTTAATAGGCATTGCCTTGTTAAGCTCATTGTTCTAGAATAAAGATAAGTAGAACCTTCATTGTGAGAACTTAGGTTTATTTTAGAACAAATAAAATTAAACTGCTTACTTATATTAAAGAAAGAGATGTGGAACCATGGAAATCATGATTTTGTTCATAATGCTGAGCTTTGGCAGCGGCATACTCCTAATATCAAAGTTTCAAGTCACTTTAGCCTTACTTTAGATTGAAGAAGACGGACACGGTATCTAAAGTATAGTCAAGGAAATTGATTCCTAGACCACTTTGGACTATATCAAAGTGACACTGTAAATAAAATCATAAGAAGTCTGTTACGTTTTGCTTGATAACGTCACTTTGACATAGTCCAAAGTGGTCTAGGATTGCTTGACTGTATGTCCGTTTCCAATATTTATTATAAACAAGTTAGTAAAGTCAGAGAGAAATGTGGAATAAAAGAAGATGTATTGACTAAGATTGAAAAGGGCATGCTTCGATGGTTCGGTCATTTGGAAAGGATGGATGAAAGAAGATTGACGAAAGAGATATACAGATCGAAAGTGAGTGGATGGGTCGGAAGGGGCCGCCCTAGGCGTACTTTTTCAAGTCAAATCGGTGAAATACTGGAAAAGGGCCGAATCTTAAGTACCCGAAACCGACGTGCGTGCATGAGTCAATGTATGAATGTGGAAGAAGCGAAAGAAATTTGTCAATATCGTAGCAAGTGGAAAGAAGTGGTCTCTGCCTACCCCTCTGGGAAACAGGCGTGATTTAATCTATGTATGTATGTAAGTTTATTGTTTTGTTACAATCGAGTGTAATCGGTTTTGTTCGTGTTTATTTATTACGAAAATAATTATGCTATCTAATTTTCAAATTGCTTATAGGTAATGCCGGTTTGTCGCAAAATGTTCTTGTCAAATAACTTTCCTCTCCGTAAACAGCTCGTTAGGAATTAATTAAAGATTTTCCGTCGATTTCAGAACATTAACCTCACATTAAATACTCATTTAACGCGTAAATATTGACAATAGGGGGTCATAAACATTGGGACATTATTTACGTCGTTTTAACACACGACATTACGTAGTACAAGGAACTAACTTACATTCTTGCGTACTAATAGGGTTATTATTTATTATTAAACTAGTTATGGTAAGGTAAAGAACAATTATACGAAACCTGTGCATTAAGCATTTATGTGAAACTGTTATTATTCTCACGATGTTGGAGCAGCTTATTAAGAATATTCCTAGTTAGTACGTAACTGATGTCACCTTTTAACGTTTAAATTTCACTGATAAAATGTAATCCGGCGTAATAATAAATTAGTAATTTGAATATTTTAGGTGCGCCGAAGTAATGTATCTTGAAGAAGCATGCGACATTTCGTTGGAATTTAGCTGAAGTCTTTTGATGTCAAGTCAAGAGCACGGAGCGCCGAAACGTTCTTGCGTTGAGATTTAATTTAGATGGGGAAACTCAATTTTGATAAATAAATCGTGTTAGGCTCACAATACTGAGTTCCTTGTCGCTTCAGTCGAGGGACTTCTTTACATTAAAACGTGATAAAAGTACAGGGCCTCTATTCTAGGTGGTATAAACCATGTCGTCTTTCGCCTTTTATGGTACAGTCACCACCCGCGAATGTTACGCCACTTGCCACTCTTCTTAATTTAACCGTGTAATGCATTTTGGGTTGACAGCCGACTTGACATATTACCCGAGTGTAGTACACGGCTAAATTAAGAAGAGTGGCAAGTGGCGTAACATTCGCGGGTGGTGACTGTACTTACCTATTGTTTTTAACTCTGCCGCCATAACTATCCCGTGAATAAGACCATTCAAAACATTGACAATACGATAGCAGGTCAAAGACGGTGGCTAGTCGAAAGACGTTTTTCTCGGCATTTCTTAGATTTTAGGGTAGGTAGTGATTCTATCAACAACGACGGTCGGACGGACGGACTAGTGAATGTCCAAGCGGCGAGTTTAAGTAGTCCCGTCAGTGCGAACAAAACATATAGGTATTAGCGCGTGCATTTTTAATTTTGCAGTATGGTTTCAGCTACTTAATTGAAAATGCACGCGCTAAAATGTGTTTTGTTCGCTCTGACGGGAGTACCTAAACTCGCCGCTGCGATTTCCCTCGTTCGTCCGCCCGTCGGTTGTTTTTGAGAGAATAACGCCCCTGGTAACGAAAATGATTTTCGTCTAAACGTCCTAAGTCATACTTTTTCACTAAATACCTTCATACCAAGCCTTGATATTCCTTGGATCAGGTCATCAACATAATTAATTTTACGTTTTACGTCATCCACTCATTGTTCAGAAAATGCTGATTCTTTGGCCTTTGGCTTCAGTTAAAAATGGTTATTGTTTTCAAGATACAATACAAACACGTCTCGTTTGTTTTCTCAGAAGTTAGTGACATCTTTATGCCGGATCTTGAACTATTTACAGTTGATGTTGGCGTACACAGCCAAAGAACAGAAAAACAAATAAAGATCGGTCGTGAATCATAAACACGGTTATTGTTTTCTAAGATTAGCATTAATATTTTTTCCTTAACTTATTATTTACTAGCGACCCGCCTTCGCTTCGCTTCGGTTTATGTGAGTTTTCTGTAACACCCGTACATGAAACAGGATTTATTATACATAAAAACCTTCCTCTTGAAACACTCTATCTATTAATAAAAACCGCATTAAAATCCGTTGCGTAGTTTTAAAGATCTAAGCATACATAGGGACAGACAGCGGAAAGCGACTTTGTTTTATACTTTGTAGTGAAGCGACTTTGTTTTATACTATGTAGTGATTAAAGACTTCAATCACCAATAAACCCCGCTTTACTACTATTTTTCGGCGCTTAAGACTGCACCGAGCAAACGCCGAGCGTCCAGTGGCGCCCTCATTACTATTATTATGTTTTATAATTAACTGAAGAATTTCCCCACGGAAGATGACGATGCGTTTTTGTAGTGCAAGTAAAAACACAATTTATCGGATACGTAACAAACTTTAATAACAATTACCCTTTGAGTAGTCAGCTTAACGGGAAAAGGTGGCCACTTTTTTCCGTTAAGTTGATAACTCGAAGGTGAATTGTTATTAAACTATGTGATATACCCTATAAGTTGTGTTTTTATTTGCAGTACAAAAACATACCGTCCAATTTCAAGAAAATACTTTAGTTTATTAGAAAACACAACAAAAGTAATGAGGGCGCCACTGTACATCCGGCGTACGCTCGGCGCAGTCTTAATTCATTTGGTGTACATATAACGTCCTGTTAGGTATATTTTATTAAATTAATGACACACTTCTTAATTTGGTAACTACTAACCATAACCGACTATTAACTATTTTGGGAATTATTAACCGGCAAGGTTAGGTAGTCTAGTCAGAACTTGAAGTACAAGTATCTCAATTCTGATCGCAAGTTTCATCGAGAAAGCCCCTTACCATGAGTTACAATTACCGTACTCGCTAGCGAGTCGAATACTATGTCCCTCACATTATTGCTATGGATTGCGAGGGACAGAGCATTCGACTCGGTAAGGGTACACTGGTCCAGGTTGGCGTGTGGTATACAAACCTAACCGAACCGAGCGCACGTGCATACGTACGTACTTACTCGCGGGGGAAAATAACCTCCCCGTTTAAAAATCGTCGAAGAATTGGGAAAAGATTTGTCTAACTGCCGCACTCAGAGACGTCTATTAAATTTAATGCTTGTTTAGTGACGTGTTGTCTTATTCTATTACTATAGCAAAGCAAGTGATAGCAGCAACTTTAATCAAGCACTAAATTTAATTGACGTCTCTGAGTGCGGCGGTAAGAGAATGATAGCAAATGATCCTTGGGTATTATTCTCTCAAAAACAACGGACACGAGTGGACGAACGAGCGAAATCGCAACGGCGAGTTTAGGTAGTCCCGTCAGAGCGAACGGAACACATTTTAGCGCGTGCATTTTCAATTAAGCAGCCTTATATGTTCGATCCATCGGCAGAAACCATGCTGCTAAATTGAAAATGCACGCGCAAAAATATGTTGTTCGCACTGACGGGACTACTTAAACTCGCCGCTTGGAAATTCACTCGTCCGTCCGTCCGACCGTCGTTGTTGAGAGAATCACTACCCTGGTCTATGCCAGGGCGCAAGTAAAGGTGCAATCAGCTGTGACTGTTAAAATTAATCGTAAAGCGTTTTATTTCCTTCAAGTCGTTAGCAATAGTTTACCAGATATCTATGGTGTTATTCGTATATATCTATATAATATAAAAAGATGGCTCACGATCTACAAAGCTATATAAAACCCTCGAAGCCGTCAGCTTTGTCTTTAGGTACTTCCTAGTTGACCCGATATGGCCGGCAAGTGCCAATTTAGCGCATTCTATTCTGGACCGGAGTGTATCTTGACCTGCATCGGTTACGTCATCTTATTGTTACAATATGAAGGCATTTTACTGCAATATATCTGCTAAAAGTAGCTCACTGCGTTCTTAGTAGGTACTACTTCTTTTTTTTCATATTCAAGGTTAACTTATCCGAAAGATTATTTCACTTAATAATTTGTTCGCTTTATTCAGGATTTAATATACCGCCCTCACCGGAAATATATAACTTTGCTCCATTGGGACACAATCTACTAAGTACTTTTTTGCGACGAAAAGGGGTTAGTTGGAAGTTATAATAATGCGATGATTGCAAAAATGTTACCTTTATTTTATAGTTGTGCTTGGTTGGTTCCGTTAAACAAGTCGCTAAAGTAACTTTCTCGGCTCCGGAGCCTGAAATACTTTAACTTTCAATTACTTCTCGCCTGGGCTCTACGAATCTTTTAACAGGTTCTTTTGGTGCTACTTCTGAGAAACGTATGCCATTAGCCTCGTATTATTAGCCTGATGACGATATACGATAATGAACTTCGTCAATGTGGGACCTTATATCATGTGCAAGCTAACCGCAAAGTCCTGCTTTCTGGGAACGTTTGTATTGGAATGATAGATTTTCAATTAATCCTAAGACTAAATGTGATTTCGTAAACAATATTGCGTTTGAAAGGTGTCCGTCATGGTCGGTCAGTCTTATAAACTTAGCCAACCCCGACAGAACTTTTTTTTTATTAATTAATCAACACTTGATTTGAAACATTTTTAGTTGCATCACACAATAATAATTTCGATCCTACTAAAAGTAACAATTAAGAGATCACTCTTAATAAGAGCCCGTTAACACGTTTTTAAACCGTATAATGGACTGTAATTTATACACATTCGCAGCGCACGGGCAGAAACCGAATCCGAAACTCCCTCTCTTTCACTCAACTCTACTATTCCACTGGTCCAAATGCGAGAAGAAATGTCTGACGAATTCAGTGAAGATTGGGCGTTTCGGTGTATTTTCCATTATGTAACACCACTTTCTAACAGACAGTCGGTCAGTTGGGCAGCGCTTGACACGTGACATAATAGCGTTGTTTACATATTACTTAACGAGGTTTTATTTGATTAAAACTCGCTTGCTTAGCACCGTAACCTTGTTTCACAATAGATGGGATCTAGGTGGCATGGAATTTTGTTAATGAACCATTTTCTTTAGTTACAAATGGCTCCTTTCTCTCTTTACACTGCGAATCAATACACGCGTAAGTTATTTTTCAACCACGGCTTGTTTCATCTTCTCAGGCACGTAAAATACGTTTACGTATTTACGTTTTATATTTTGTATGTTAAAATGAACGTAGCATATTGGTATTCCGTAAAAATCGCACACACTTGAACGTTTAAAGCCATATTCTTTCAACGGAAGTAGGTAAAGTAAGATTATTGAACAAAGACAGCATCACTATCACTACATAGTATAAAACAAAGTCGCTTCCCGCTGTCTGTCCCTATGTATGCTTAGATCTTTAAAACTACGCAACGGATTTTGATGCGGTTTTTTTTAGTAGATAGAGTGATTCAAGAGGAAGGTTTTTATGTATAATAAATTTTGTTTTATGTACGTGTGTTATAGAAAACTCAAATAAACCGAAGCGAAGCGAGGGCGGGTCGCTAGTTTCATATAAAAATCAATATCACTGTTAGTAAAAAGACGTTTATTGGGATTAATCATCGCTGTCTAGTATGAGCAAAACATCTATCTATATATCTCCTTTACTGATATCGATAGTGCTTATCGATGTTAACGATAAAGACTTCGTTTTATCAATTCGCGGCTGCGGTTGGTTACTTTTTCTTCACTGACTGGCTGTTATTATAGGAATAAGGTCAGAAGAGTCATTAGAAGATACAATCGTTACATTACAATCTTTGTAAATAAAATTAAATAAATTAAATGAAACACGTCATTCATTCATTTGTACTCTGCCTATTTGCATAGTCAAATATTTCAGCACAAGTCGTTCAGTCATTGCTATCGCAAATGGTTCGCTGCTAAATGGCAACGATATATTCACGTGCATCTCATCTAACCCACATAAGATACAAGAAAACCTAGCTGAGCAATTCTACAAATCCAATGGTGAAGAAATCTGACAAAATGTATGGAATGACAGGTCAACGCATGACTACTTTGATTGTTCAAGTCATTCCGTACGGCAATAACGCGTAACTAACAAATTCAATAAGTTGCAAAATCTGCCTTACTTGTTAAGGTGTATTTTGCATTTTATTAAAGTGCTCATGATTCTATTGTCAAAAGAATAAGGGCATGAATAGATAGTTTTGAGCTCTTCAACTGTCATGTGTGTCATGTGTGTCACTGTTTACGTGTAGCTACAAACATATACATAGATATAGGTGTATCACGAGATCACGACACAGTTAACGTTCTTCCTCGTAAAAACTTACGTGGGTGTAACAATTTTAGCATCTTTTGTTGGTTAATAATTACAAACATTAAGAAATTACAGTATGTACGCGTGGGACCGTTTATGTTTTCTTTATCTTTCTTTACATAATATAAAATATCCGCGGTCTGTTCGGTCAGATCTTTTAAACTTCTCAACTGAATTTAATGCACTTTTCAGCAATAGATAGAGTGATTCTAGAGGAATAGACAATTGATTCTGATTTATGTACGGGTGTGTAAGAAAACTCACATAAATGGAAGCGAAACGAGGGCGGGTCTGTAGTTGTATATACGAGGGTGCATTGAAAAGTTCTGAGCCTAAGGTTGTATATAATAAAAAAAAAAAAAAAAATACTGGCAGGTAAAAGTGCCATATTTAGTCGCCATTATGCACTATCTTTTGTTTTTTTCTTGTCACAATTTTGCATTTTATGCTGGAACTGCTACATAAGGTCACTGATTTTTCAAGTAATGGATAAAATTGAGCACCGTTCTGTCATAAAATATTTGCAAAAGAAGGGGTTAACACCAAAACAAATATTTGAAGATATGAACAAAACATTAGGGCAATCTGCTCCATCGTATGCTACCATAAAAAGATGGGTAGCTGATTTCAAACGTGGCCGGGAGACTGTTCAAGACGAGCCTAGGAGTGGGCGGCCGTTGACGCCTACTACGGATGAAAATGTCAATAAAATATTAGATGCGATAATGAAGGATAGGCGATTGAAGATTGTGGAGATAGCGGAAGCAATGGGTATTTCTTATGAGCGGGCACAGAACATCATCACCGATGTTCTTGGATTTTCTAAGGTGTCAGCCAGGTGGGTGCCTAGACTGCTTTCAGTCGAGAACAAACGAGTACTGGTTACAATTTCCCAAGATTGTTTGGACATGTTTCAACGTGACCCCGAAGATTTTCTCAATCGTTTTATAACTATGGACGAGACATGGGTCCACCACAGTACACCAGAATCGAAAGAACAATCCAGGCAATGGAAAAGACCAGGTTCACCACCACCCAAAAAACCCAAGGTCATTTTGTCAGCTAATAAGGTAATGGCCTCGGTTTTCTGGGATTGCAGGGGGGTTATCATGATAGACTATCTCGAAAAGGGCAAAACAATAAATTCAGAGTACTATTGTGCTCTTTTACGTCGTCTGCGAGAGGAAATTAAAATAAAGAGACCTGGAATGCTGTCGAAAAAAGTATTGTTTCACCAAGACAACGCTCGCGTTCACACTTCGGCGAAATCAATGGCACAAATACATGATTGTGGATTTGAAGTGCTGCCGCATCCCCCTTACTCGCCGGATCTAGCTCCTTCCGATTATCATCTCTTCCCAAACCTCAAAAAACACTTGGGAGGACAAAGATTTTCGACTAATATGGAGGTACAAGAAGCAGTAGACTCATATTTTAACGACCTCAGAGATTCTTTTTTTTTTGATGGGATAATGAAGTTGGAGGCGAGGTGGACTAAGTGCATTGACCTTCATGGAGACTATGTCGAAAAATAAAATTGTTATAAAAAGTGAGCCAGTTAGTTTTTTTTACCAGGCTCAGAACTTTTCAATCCACCCTCGTATAATATACTCATGTATATTTATTCCATTATTTTTACCTTTAACGGCCTTGCAATCACTGGTGGGATTTCAAGTTAAGGTTTCCGTTTCTGATATATATATCATCATATATGTTACATGTTATCATTCTTATCAATATATCACACGATATAATTTTGATGTATCTGTAAAAATCCCTTGCCTTACTGTCTCGCCAGTGGGCCTCAGCTATATAAATCGACTTAAACGTAAATCCTTTCTAAGCGTATGTCTGCCTGTCAAAAGATAATTCCATTTCCGTTTTCACTACTGTCTGTCAGTTCGTCAGTAGCAGCGGTGCAATTACCTCATTGTTTATTTATAAACGCTTTGTGGTTTACCGGTTTTGTCTGGATATTTTAATAACTGATGAAGTCTAATTTGGAGCATGCTTATCCAGAAACTGTCAGGTAGAGAAGACCTTTCCGTCCGCTCCGCTGCTTAGAAACCGTTTTTCTGTGATCCCTCCGGAACAGTTAAATTTTCCGAGTAAAAGACCTGCTTTTTCTTTTTACAATTTTGAAGTTTCGATGGTTTTTTCTAATGGTTAATAAACTAATGGATGTTCATAAGGATTTTAGGACGTCATATAAAAATCCGGTACGGTACGAATTATATACGCCACGAGAAATTCTCCGTAAAAGACGCACGTCAAACGACAATCCCCAATTAACACCCTTTAATTGTCCTTTTCATTATAGTTTACTCGATTATAATCAAATTAGTATCTTTCTGAACCACTAGCGATTTTATCGAATAATATCCATACGATTAAAACGAACGTTTGATTAAATAAGCGTAAAAAAATATGAAATAATCGCCCATTTCGGTTTTACACATTAGTTTACAAGTATTTACTTTTATTTTACAAGTTTTCACTCCCGACTTCGTCCGAATCATTGCTGGCCTAATCATTCTGTAACTACCGATTTAACAATGATTAAGAAATAAACACACGCATACCTATCGCATACATTGCTTAGTGTTTAATTAATAAAAAAATTAATCGCTTCGTTTAAATTAAGCTATGTTATCAGAAATTCTAACATGTCATGTTCTTGATACAATGTAAATTTTTGTCATTGACCACTATGACCATGCACGTGGTAACGAGTAGGTACCAAGACTACCAAGTCAAGGACCTAGTGAGAATGGTGATTATAACCAATAAATAATATGCACCTCATAAATGTTTATAGTTAATAATATGACCATAAATGCTAATCACTGGAATCTGAAGTAGCCATCTCTGTTTATGTTGACGATTTGGTTTTCTAGAACTAATGGACAAATTTTGTTAGATGAATACAGATGTGTTACAAACGTACAAACGTACGGGTACGTTACAGATCATTTTTCATCCCAAAAGAATGAGGAAATGTCACCGCTGCTGTTTTTTTGATGTATCTTTTAGAGGACACGGTTCACATGAAAAAAAAACTACATTATATGAATATCGTGGATCATCACATATTTTGATAGTATTTATTTTAAAGACGGTTCAAGTATTGTTTTGCTTGTTTTTGTAGTTAATAAGCAATCACAAAACTCTGCGGTTTCTAAGAAATGCACGCAATTGTTACGATTACCGATTCAACGGAACGATAATGTTCCATTGTTCATCTTCTAGTAAATGGTCTACTTAGAAGGTAATACCTAGGCTGACGGCTGACGGCCATAATGCGTGATTGTTTACTTCGACTGTCATTTTTCAATAAATGCGCCAGAGAATACATGCAATAAAGGTTTTCGCTCGACTGGATTCAGGCATATTGCATCACATAATAGTCTTTTAGAATGATGTTCGTATCTCTAATATATAAAATTCTCGTGTCACATTTGTAACAAAACTCTTGCGAAATGTCTTCACCGATTGTTATGAAATGTTGTGTGTATATTCGGTAGGTCTGAAAATAGGACGTAAACTACATTTCATGAAGTTTGTATGAAAATAAATTACACCCGGGCGGCGCCGGGCGCAGAGAGTTAGTTATTTTCTATAAATTTATTTGAGTTTATTTTGTATCATACTTGCTCTTTCTAAAAGGCTTATTTGTGAACATCATCAGGACCTCTGTTCTAGGCGGTAAAAACCACAACTGTCTTTGACTAGGGGGGTTATTATGACATAGCTATGCAGTTCTGTTTACGCTGAGAGAACAGGACAGCTATATAACTTCTATGGCTCTGTCCTTTACGCTCGCCGTAAAACAAACTGCAAAGCCATGTCATAATAACCCTACTGTTATGGTATTGTTTTAAACTCGGCCGCTATTACTGTCAAGTAACATACATGTCAAAGACGATATGGTTTTTACCGCCTAAAATTTTTCTTTGCTTTGTACATATTGTATCATTGTGGCCAGGTACCATCATCACGTGTGGCCGCAGAGGCTGACTGTCAATGTCATGTCCCGGAGTCGTAATAAAATGTACCAAATCACATGTAATAACACTTTAACATGACATCGGTTATCACGTTGAAGAGTTCCGCTCACGTTTCATATATCCGTCCCATTTTACCGACGCATTATAAATATACAGTCTGATATATTAATGACTCAATAAACTTCACGATTATAATAATTACCCAATACACCGCAAGAAACAAAGTGTGAATTAACAACATGATTACTTAATAAAACCCAGCGACGCGTGAACTACAATCATAGCCATTTCACGGTCAATTGATTCTACACAACTGTTATTTCTGCTTCTCTTAACTGAAACATGAATCTGAAACACTATCGGGCGTCTAAATTTTTTCTCGTACACGCTATCATCCCTGGCTGACGAGTAAACGCGACGGAAGATATAATTGTGGCTAGTTTGGAGAAGTCCTTCGGGCGCAATGTTATGCATTTTCGTGCTCTACATCTGCCGATCAGAGGTTATTCTTAGAATATTTTACTCAATGTAATATAAGATTTCTACCGGCTCACATTGAAGAACTTTTAACTAGTTACAAAGTTTTAATGATGCGATAATACGAGCAGAGGATGTTGTGCTGGGGAAATTTAGCTCGTTAATATTTAATTTTGGTGACGGATAAAGAAGTTCTTGGAATAATGACACCATCTCTAACAGGCACAACTCGCTTGAGGGCTTTTGATGTAAATCGAGGTCTTGCAGTGATACAGGATAAATAATATATGCTTAAAATATTACCTTATTCTGTATGCTCCACATTGAAGTTATGAATTGAAAAGCGTTCAAATTTCGAGATAGTAACAGGAAAAACTAGTTTGGATTGTAGTTTAGTTGGATCGGAACAAGCTGTTGGCTTAAATATAATTTTAAAAGTGTATAGAAATCCAATTTGTAATAACACTGTATGTAAATAAAACAGGAGAATGGTAACCTACCAGGCGCTTCTCCTTAGTAAAAAGTTTGGAATCTCTGAAGTGTACTGTTATGAGGCATTCGCATGTGGTAAAATGTAAGTGTTTTTACGCACGGTACGCCGAATTTTTAGCCTCCATTAAAATATAACTAACGTAAAATTCCCGTGCCTTTGAGCGAAAGATAATTCGGTTTAGGAACAGCTTAGCCTCTATATTATTTAACCGCGTTAAAGGGCACGTCAAAAGGAGGAAAATTCTGTGGGAGGGTAGCCTTTTGTTGCCTTGCTTTGTTACCTACTCCTGAAATTTAAAGGTTGCTCGTTATATTATCTCTGCTATAGAAAATAAACCACGTTATTAAAAGCGTGTTTACTTTTGGAATAAGAACTGTATTATTATTCTTTAAACATGAAAATTGCCGAGACCTTTTGATGATTACACGATACAAAAGATGCCTTAAATTAGACATAAATACTTCGTATCCCGATAAATCACTTAACAAAAAATTCTAGAATAAAGTCGGCGATGTACTTATTAAATTATCGTGTAAGTAGGTAATGAAAGTACTTACTATGCAAACATTTGTAAACAAATGTCGAACGATAAAGTGCACCATGACGCGGTGACGTATATCGCGCGATGCGCATTATCGCACATGCGATTTACTTAAAACGCAAATATTATGGTCAATTGTAGATTCCATACGATGCAGTGGTCATCACAGCAGTCAATTGGATGATTGACCTTTATCTCTGCACTATGTATACGGGTAGATTGCCATCTGCTTCTACCTATTTTGAATTCCTAATATTAAAGTATACATACATAAACTCACACCTTTATACCCTGAGTGGGGTAGTAGGCAGAGCTACAGAATTACTAACAACTCTAAAAACTTGTTAATAATTATGTAACCACATTATGCACAATTTGGCTAAGATGTTTACCAGTGTACCTATTAGTGACAGGTTGCAAGCCCATATCGCCTAACAGTACTACACAAAGTAAAGTATAACCGTCAAAAACATTTATTTTAGAAACAAGATTATATTACCGTCTCTCCTTTTCCATAGTCATTGTCTGCTTATCAAGAACAACGTAACGAGTCCCAACTTGTTGGGCCTACGATAAGTACAGCGGAGATAGGTACTATCGCTACTTTCAGACTGCATCACCAGATCAGCTCCTGGATACCATAATACTCGCATTATGAAATATTATTCAGTTTACATTTATTCCAAATTTCAACTCATTACGATACCAGGAAGTCTATCGAAATTGGAATGATACAATTAAGCTAATAACGTCGTATGAGCGTGTTGTGAAATGATCCCAATGTTTTATAAACTTGTGAACTTATGTAAAACACTCGAGTTACATGCGAACTAAAAAAATACAACTTGTTTATTTATGTTCAATCTGCAGTTATATTATGAGTGTATCAATGCAATCTGTTCCCAATATTCAAACCGCGGATAGGATATACGTGGAAAATTACAAATTGTAACCCGATTAACATAATCATACCGCTGTTTTAATATACCTACTCATTTGTTAGCAATTCTAAAACAAGTAACCATAAGACGACGCTCATTCTCAAAATGCCTCTTTTAGCAGATTTCCAATATAACAGATCCGAAAAATGGGTTAAAAAAAACTTTTCTTTTAAGTAAGTATTTCAATATATTGAAAATCTGGTAAATAATTTAAAATTGTGTTATTTCCTGGATGAGCGCAAGGGGGGCGAATTTAAATTTTTAAATCGACTTTTAGAAAGACAGAATTTGTCAAAATTCAGATGATATGCTAAACATTCACTTGGTTCGATTACACATATTATTTATACGGTGTGACTGCTTATTGACATGTCCACGCGTTGGCTGCGCATGTGTATTCAATAAACGGCCGTCGTAAAACTATATTGGAAAATAGTTTATGGGTAATATCGATTATACGGGAACACCTTAAAATTCTGAATTTTAATTTTTCTAAAAAGCTATGTTGCGCTGGAGCTATTTTGACTTACTTAAATGCATAACTGAATTGTCATACGTAGGTTAGGTTAGGTTCGATTTATAAGCGACAGCAAAAAGTGAAGTCTTTTATCAAAAAAATGCTTTCGGCATTATGAAAATTCGGAATTTTGATCAATTCGGAATTATGTAGTGTATCCCAATAATACACCAGTGATATACTTACTTCCCGAAACTTGCAGCTAGCCTATAGCGCTTTAGCCACACGTCGGCATAAATATCTATATCTATATTTGTAACTTAAGCCTAATCATGTGGATGAAAAACGCAACTGAAACTCAAGCTCGAAAAGTACGATGACGCGTGTGCGTTAATTTGTGTTGGCTTTACCATTACATCTTTAGACCGCATCCCTCCAGTAATTTACCTATACTTAATTCCACGGTGTTAGTTCCTTATGACTCGCAAATATTGCACCTTATAGACAAGACAAATATTGCTAAGGAATAATAAATAGTTAAGTAAATGCGGTATTACTGTAGTTTCATAAGGACGGTTAACCCCATGAAGGTGATCACAGGAAAATACTTACATGGCACGTTGGCCATCACGTTCTGAAAATTATGTTAATGCTTCATTTTGTCAAAGGAATAGACGACACGGAAACGCAATTATATTACGCCGCATTGCTGAATGAAGTCTACAATTGGACTTCCTATTTTTTATTAGTTGTAATGAATTGTTATAGTTTGAACGATTATTTATATCGTTACCTTAGGTACCTAACCGCGAATACTTTTAGAATCCTATCCAGTCTCTTGGACCAATGGTATTGGGACCTGCATAACCGAAAACTAACATCAAATTTCTTCATTCCAGTTTCATCGAAGCGGATAAAGTGTCCGGTTTCTGGACGTGGATGTTCGTGCTGTCCAAAGTGCCCGAGCTTGGCGACACGGTGTTTATCGTGCTACGCAAGAAGCCGCTCATCTTCCTCCACTGGTACCACCACATCACCGTGCTGCTGTACTCCTGGTTCTCCTTTACTGAGTTCACCGCCTCCGCTCGCTGGTTCGTCGTCATGAACTACTGTGTGCACAGGTAAGTTTCCTATATTCTTTCATTACATTGCTCTTCAACTTCGTTTATAGCTAGGTACCTAAGTTGACAATTTGAGTAGGTAGTAGTTGTGAGATTCTTGAGAATGGCACCATTTATGTATGAAGTACTCGCAATTTTTTTGCCATTATAGTTTCAAATCATACTCGTAAATAACTAAATAATGATAAGGGTAGGTAATTATTTACCTTTCATAGCATAAGGCTAAGAATTCCTCCCTGACGACCAGATGGTGGACACATAAAAGTCATGCTACGTTTCAATGCAATCTAAAGTAAACAAAATGATTACTGTTAAAGAATGGTGGCCACTCTGTGCATCTCTGACCTGCAACTATCATACATCGCGTAACTTTTTGTTTACTAACAAAAAATACCTGCGGGTCAGAGATATGCATCTGTCAACAGCGTGACTAAACGAAAGTGCGTCTCGGTGTTGTCATTCATTATGTAAACACCTGTATTTATTGTTTGTCCGGTACATACATCTATATACTTTAGAACACTTAGTTGTATTTCTACTAGTCTATGGACGTCTTAATATTGTACGTAACGTTAAGAAAACAACTACAAGTCGTAATTATGAGTTGATTGCTCATTTCTCATTTACACAAACCTCGATTGGAGGTCACAAAGTCTTTAAGGTAAATACTTGATCTTGTAATAGTCTGCCGGGTCGCGAAGGGACCTGTGCGCTATGCTGTAATTATGTCATTATCTTAATAAGAACATTTAAAAGTACCTGGTAAATCCGCTTTCATTTCCTATGTTGAGTATCCTGTAATTTTATAACGTCCACCTGAGTTAGACTTCGTGACAAGGCGTCTATTTGTATACATTACAAGTTTGTAGTATTATTAGATATGATGAAATGTATCTGTTTTGTAGCATATGTTTGCAATGCAAATACGGGTGTCGTACGTAGTGTAGGTGTACCGGGAAATTAGCGGTCGCAGCGTCCTCTGTTAATCAGTACCGTTTAGTTCGCCGTTTCTCGCTGCTCGAGAAATATTGAGAATATTACGTAGGAACGCATCGAAGGATTAACAAAATTACAAAAATTGCAGTCCAAAGGTTTAGCGAGATCAACGCAGAATAAGTTGCGAGTAACAGCTGGCACGTTACGCGCTAATAACATGAATTGTCTCCTCTTTCCAGCGTGATGTACTCGTACTACGCCCTGGTGAGCATGGGCAAGTACCCGCCCAAGTTCCTGGCGATGACGATCACGTTCCTGCAGCTCTCGCAGATGATCACGGGCTGCGCCATCAACATGTGGGCGCACAACTACCTCACCAGCGCCGCCGGCTCGTGCGGCATCAGCCAGTTCAACATCAAGCTGTCCATGGCCATGTACTTCTCGTACTTCGTCCTCTTCGCCCGCTTCTTCTACAAAGCCTACCTCTCCCCCAAACCCGGGAAGAAAGCCAAAGCCGAACCCCTCCCCAATGAGGTCCCCAGCGCCAAAAAGAACCAAAACGGGTACCCCCGGCAACGAAACGGCGTCGTCGCCCACTAGTCCTAGTAAGTTGTGATATGTGCTGGTATACAGCACTAGTATGGCTGTAAGGGTACCGATCGGGTTGAAAGCGTTGGCCCGACCGCATCGCTGTGTATAAACAATTCAAGTACATTTTAAGCTATAAACAAAAACTGACGTCAATTTCTGTCAAAAGTGAATACCTGAATATTTATGCTGCATAATTCTCATTATTTGCTAATTTGGCTGATCGCGACCTTCGTCATAGAGTTGACTTGTGCACATGTCGTCATGGTTTGTCGCTTAATTTTCAGTTGTGACTTTCACTTTAATTTTCTGTACACAATCCACATTTAACCGATAGCGGCAAATGCCCATTAAGATGCCGGATTTCAATAGCCAGTAATGATAGAGCGCACGACGCAAAAGACAATTTAGGCGAGTAGCAGTACTTTTTAACGCTATGCCAGAATTTATGATGGAAACTGAACAATATAAGGCTTCCCTATGAAGCAAGTTTCTTCAAAAGTTTACTAATCAGTCTTTCGTGGACGTGCGCGGTAATTGCTCAAAAAGTTACACAAGTCATATTTTGTATGAATAAATATTGTTAAGTTTGTCGGGCTGCGGTCGGCCACGGGAGCCCCGGGTGGGCGCGCGATACATTCCGCTGGTGTACATGGCTTTAGCGTGCGCTTCTGTCTAGTGCCGCCCCTCACAGTAAACTGATGCTTTTACATGGGTTCTAATTCTTAATCGTCGTTGATAAACACTTCCCAAGCTGCATCATAGACTAAGCCTACTAGTAAATCTTCTCTACTGCTCGTAAACCCATATAAAAGCAGTAGTTTTTGTTGTTGTTTATCGTATTTATTACTTAAAGAAAAATGAGTGATTTAAAAGTAATTTATTTGTAAATCGGTTTAATGCCTCTACAGTTAGTAAGGTTATGGTTTCGCTGTGTGACCGTATTGTTGTCTAGGTTAGATTAAAACTTTGGATCGCTTGTCAAACAAGTGCACAAAGTGTAAGAATAACAATTCCTGTTAGTGGAATAAGCAATATTGATGTTCGGGGAAAATGACAGTGTGTTTGTGTTCGGCGCGAGCGCGTAAACAGTTCCAACGACGCGGCTTCTGAGAGCTGCGATGTCGGATTCTAGAGTTTAATTTAAGTATACTCTCTAGATCAGGAGTCAGCAGCTTTCGGAGCCGAAGTCTTCAATTAATCGTGTGCGTGTTGTGTTTGTAGTATTGCTCCAAATTGAACATCGCGTCTTTCAGTTTCGCCTTAGTTCAAGCACAGGCCGTGTACGGTGATGTCATAAAGTGCCACAGTTACCCATAGTAGTAAATGGTGGTTGAAGCTGCGTTTATTATAAAATAATTAATTAAAATAATACCATATTGCCATCTGAGCCTTATTGAAGATAAGGGGTTGGACCCGTCCCTCTCCTTCGCAACTGTTGTTACCAAATGTATAATATTGACAAGTGTGAATCAGCTTAAACAGGCTAAAACTAGATGACTTTGTCATATCATTATTATCTTCATTTGATACGATTCCGTAACGTTGGGCCGTATTGACACAAGACGTTTTGTATATTAATCGTTATTTCCGTAAAAAGTCAATAAGAAACGGAGAAAATGTTTTCCATTTTGAAACATTTGCGCAAAATCTCCTATTGGGCCCCATGACCTACGCGAAAACTTAATAGACACAACGTTCGTTAGCCGTTTCTTTCACGCGATTGTGTCAAGTTTGAAAAGCAGGATCGGTAGAATGAATCAATTCCAAATTTCGTATTTCAGGGTTACAGGGAATCAGTCATCACATCACAGACCTGGGGTTTACTTAAGTCCGTTTGAATCTAGACTTAATGTTAGGTTAGCAGAGCGACATGACTCTATGGTAACTTCGGACGCACACGAAATAGAGATTTAAGCGTTACTAATGTCCAAAATAGTTCGTAATTTTATTAGTGGTTGGATTCTGATAAAATAGATGTTCTTACATTTGGTCTCGATTGTTACGTTGCTCGATCTATATTCAATGTCAAGGACGCATTTTGTTCTTTGACAAATGCTAGCTGGATATTCTTATGTTGAAACACTTTCTTTCGGAAATACCTAGTGCTTTATGACTAAATAGTGACCTGATTAGTGCAAATACTATATAGTGATAGCTAGCTAAGGTGTCACAGGTTTAGACACACCCTACTGACCAAGTGTAAGGACTACCACAAGACTTCGGTCAACGTGATATAATTATAATGTTTGCCTCGAGACATCATTGAAAAAATTCAAACACTGCATTTAACAGTTTTTAAAATGATGTCGGGTAGTACTGTCAAAGAGAGAGGGAAGACTAGGAATGTGACTTTTTAATCGAATCTGTTGTGGGTGTCTCTTTTTTTGCGTACCTGCCAAAAGTCTGAGATTGACTTAAAACAGTAAAACGTTTCGTCTTCGCCTTCCCTTTGATTGGAACCAGATACAATAAGTTTGTAAATTAGAAAACCAATGTTAAATCACCTCGCTGAGAACGGCATACAGTCGACGGGCCAGTGGCCAACCCTAGCGTAGTATTAGACCGTCAATTTCGTCTAGTTCCACTATAGAAGTCACAATTTTAATGTAGGTCCTTATATATTTATGATTTATACAATTAGGCTGTTATTTTCCATTATCCAGTCCATCGTTTTATTTATGGATATAGGTGGGTGTAGATTAATATTATTCAATATGGTTTTGTATTTATTTTCCGAATATTTATAAATCATGTGGTTGATATGCAAACAGATTATTCTGAGTTTGATTACGTTTTTCTTTAGAGAATGACGATTTTTGATGCTGCTTACTTGTTTCGTGACAGTGTGTAGATTTTGGCAAAAATATTTTTATACTTTTACTCAGGGATTGAAAACCGGTTTATTTTCCGTACCGGTTAGAGCCGCACTTTGAGAGCCTAACCCATAATAAAGGTTACGCTCGCAAGAACCGCTCTAACCGGTATCTCTATGTCGGAGCGTAAACAGGGAACGAAATCAATTTACCGGTTAGAGAGCGGTTCCTCCGTGTGGGGGATGAATGACCGCTCGTTTAAGGAGACAGGATTGGTTTGTTATGGTATTAGATTGATAGCGCAGCCACCAGCAGCGCCTCGACGCGCGACAGCGGTCATTCATCCCGTATCGAAACACAGAGTAACCGGTTAGGGAGCGCTTCGAAATAACGTTCCCAAATCATTTCGTTCGAACGTAACCTAAATTATTAACCGGTTTAACCTAAATAAATACCGGTTTATTTGTAACCGGTTACAATCCCTGCTTTTACTGTCGTATTTCGGATATGGTGATCTTTTTGACGCTTTGTTACCTTTTATTCAGAAAAAGATGTGACATGCGGCCAAAGATTTTGGAAATACCGTTCACTGCACGTACTGTAAATTCATATAACGAACGTTGAAGCCGTACGGCTCTAGATAGGCAATAGATACTTTGGCACTCACTTATTATAAAACTTTATATTGATGTTGTGTTTCCAAAACTTATTAACCTGATGAGGTGCAAATATCAATCAACCTTTATTATTAAGGTTGTATGTAACTTTGAATCAGAAAAGTACAAATGACATTTTCCAGCGAATATCATTGCGCGGGGAAAATCGGTAAAATTGTGTTTCATCTTGAGCTAGTAACACTCTCGTTACTTGCACATGAATGTAAACCTGTGAAAACGAGTTCAAAAGTATAGTTCAGTACTTTACAGTACCGACCTAAAATGTATTTTGTTAAGGAATGATTAACATCATTTTAGAAATGGGACATTGTCAGAAACACTTAGCATTTATTTATTTTTATTTACTTACATGCATATTTTTGTCGCATTTATGTAACATTTTATAAAGCTGTTGTTGTTCTGCCTAGGATTGGCTAGCGGTTATGGTTCCATATGCAATAAAGTATTTTTAACATATATTTTTGTGAACGTTTTGGGGCTACAACTCTGAATAAAGAATATTATGTCAGAACTCCGCTGTAATCTATGAAGGATGTGAAATTATTCTTACATTTATTATTTTGTATTTTATGGGCGAATAAAGCGTTAGTGCGTACATCATTAGACTTGGTTTCATTTCCTAATAAACTTTGCGTCTGGCATTTATTTGTAAGGAAATAATTTCCTAATTGTCACTCTGTGTCGCTTCGACTCAGCGTCACCTTTGTGTAAACGAGCCATTATATTTTAATCTTTCTGGGAGGCTTAGGGCGTGTCGTTTGATCAGTAGTTAAACTAACTAATTGTTAAAATTCGGAAAAGGAACCGTAAATTTGACACATTTCCTTGAGATTTAACCATTAGTTACGATTTTCAAAAAATATTATATTAAGTACTGATCACACAACAGGCCCTTAGGCCCGTATTAATAAACTCATCTCAACCCTAATGCTCGTCTCGAGATACGCCAAAAATGACAGTGTTCTATGGTTTGACGTTTACTTTGACGTATCTTGGGACGCGCATCTCAGCCAAGATGAGTTTATTACGGGCCTTAGACCGCTTCCTTGCTTGCAGTAAAACACGGAATCGGTAAAGGTTGCTAGGCAACTAGTAGAGCCTACCAATCAACGCGCAGCGTTTATGCCGACAGTCGACAGTACGTTTTACTGCAAGCGTACCGCCAAGTGAGGAAGCGTCCTTATTCTACATTGTCTTTTCTCCTATTGTTATCTTATTGTCAACGTTATGATAGCTCTTAGTACCTTGACAGTAATGGTGGCCGAGTTAAAAACAATACGTTAACAATAGGTGTAAAAACATGTAGAATAAGGGCCCTGTGCTACGAGTATATGTATAACCTTAACCATAATCTGTACTCTATTTTGAATATCAGACTAAATATACCGTTAAGTCATCTATTTAGACTAAAATGACAACAAAGTGTGATATAACTTGAAAGTAATTTTCAGCAGTACCTACCTATAGATAGAGAAAATATTTACTTGTGATAATGGCGACGATGTATGTACAGTCAACAGCATAAATGAGTGATCATTACTGTACCTTGTCGCTTTTAATCGTTTCACTATTTTGTATAACATTTGAAACACGACGTTAAAGTGACAAGGTACATAAATGACCAATTATTTATGCTGTGACATAACATCTCCTAAATTCTGTTCCCGCAACCCTGCTTTTCAACTAGGTGAGCCAGACCTTTTGCAAGAGGGTTTAAAAATTGTGGCGCCAATTTTTGATCAATCACTGCAGCTTGTTACAGTGGTTGCCTGTATTGTTACATTAAAATTATGTAGTAAGTACCTTTTTTTCACCGTACCTAACTCAAAGTATTTACTTAATTTACGTTCTGATAGAATTGCCTAAAACTAGTCTTCCGTGAAAAGTGTTAGGCTACAAACGCAGACAGGCGAGGCGGCTTGCTTGGCGCCTAGAGACTAGCGAGTCGCCTGGCGAGTAAGGGCGATTGTGCACTACAAGGAATTTTACGGTCCGGTAATCCGATTTTGCTCAAACTAGTCTTTATGGCTTAGTATTTATTGTGTAACCGTAAAAAATCGAACTGCCGGACGGTAAAATTTCTTGTAGTGCACAATCGCCCTAACGAAGTGAAACAAATGTTTTAAAATTTCCACAACCGGCCACACTGCGCGCTTGGCGCCTTTGCTAGTTGCTAAGCGTGTATCTATGTGGCCGGTTGTGAAGAGTCTAGAACGTTCGATTCTCTTCGCTACTCGCCAGGCGACTCGATAGTCTCTAGGCGCTAAGCGGACCACCTGTCTGTGCGTTTGTAGCCTAAGAGTAAAACCAGTACGCGACTGTCTATCGCTGTCACACTCACTCATGGCATCTGTCTGTATTAGCTATTCCATATGCTTGAGAGATAGTGTGAAAGCAATAGATAGCCGAGTACTTACTAATAATACGTTACACTGGTTTTATTTTACACTAGCGACCCGCCCTCGCTTCGCTTCGGTTTATGAGAGTTTACTGTAACACCCGTACATAAAACAGAGTTTATTATACATAAAAACCTTCCTCTTGAATCACTCTATCTATTTAAAAAAATCGCATCAAAATCCGTTGCGTAGTTTTAAAGATCTAAGCATACATAGGGACAGACAGCGCGAAGCGACTTTGTTTTATACTATGTAGTGATTCTGGCTAGAATACCCGCTTTATTGCAATAGCTTAGCAAAAAGTATGAAGATGTTTTAATGTATGTATTGATGAATGTATAGGAAGCGAAAGTTGTATGTTTAGACCGGTGCGCCTGGCATTGCATAGTCTCTGCCTACCCCGTTGAGAGACAAGCGTGCAGATATGCACGGGTAGCACAAATGGTATTTTCTCGCTTTGCTCGACAAACAAGCACCATTCACAAGAATCTTAGGACAGCTTTAAAAAAAGTAGGTTTATTTCAATAGTCCCGCAGCGGTTTTAACAATAGCTCAAACATTTCATAACAGCTGACCGCAGCACTGCGGCCTGCGGTTTCTGTCAGCAACTGGATTTGACCAAGGACCTTTTACTAAAGCAGGACTGAGGACTAACCAAAAATTGTTTTAAAGATAAAAAAAAAAAGATAAAAGATGTTTATTCAGTAAGTAGGCCGCACGGGCACTTTTACATGTCAAAAATCTACCAGCGCTTCGCAAGAGACCACTGCTGAGAAGAAGCGCCGCAAGAAACTCAACAGTTAGTCGTTTTTTAAATATACAATTTTAAAACTTAACCTAGCATTATATAAAACAATGAATATAACATACGATAAGAAATAAATGTATTCACGCGTAGTTGAGCAGGAAAATGTGTCAAAACTCTGAATTATCTCCAGAACTAATTAGTAGTAAGTAATAGAAAATAATTATGAAAATTATACTTAATTATGATGGTGTAATACAACTACATAAAAAGTTTCGATACATTCTCCTACAGAAACCGTGTCCCCTAGATAATATACAATGCTTAAGTACATATTTCTTACGATTAAGTTATTATTAAGTTATTTGGGTGTTTAGTTTAGGCCAAGCACTTTTATCTGATAGATAGTCCTCGACCCTATAGTAAGCTTTAGACATCAGCGACTTTTTCAAGTAAGTTTTAAGTACAGGAAATGGTAACTTTAAAACTTCGTCAGGTAATTTATTATAGAAATAGATGCATTGACCTACAAATGATTTAAAAACCTTACGAACACGAAATTTTTTAATAGCTATTTTATTTTTATTTCTTGTATTAAAATTATGTATATCACAATTCTTAATAAAAGAGTCCTGATTTTTAATGACATAAATAATATTCTCATAAATAAATTGTGACGCTACTGTCAAAATACTAATTTCTTTAAATTAAAGAATCACGGGAGTTTAGGTTATATATAGAACGGATGGCTCTTTTTTGTAACACGAATATAGTCTGTATGTCAGCAGCTTTTCCCCAAACCAGAATACCGTATGACATAACACTATGAAAATAACTATAATAAACTAAGCGAGCTGTCTCAACATTCGTAAGTTGCCTGATTTTCCTAACAGCATAAGCTGCAGAACTTAATTTACCTGCTAGTACTGCTATGTGGGGACTCCATTGCAAGTTTTTGTCTATAGTTATCCCTAAGAAAAGCGCCTTATCTACCATTTCCAAACACTCGCCATTTAGAAATATACTAGATTCTACCGGTCTAACATTAGGCAAAGCGAACCTAACACATTTAGTTTTCCTAGCATTGAGTAGCAAATTGTTACTAGTAAACCAATTAAGTACTTTACCTAGCGTGGCGTTTATCCTAGTGTAATTGACGGATTTTCGGTCTACCTTGAAAATCAATGATGTATCATCAGCAAATAGCACAATATCACAAAGATTCTCTATCATGGGTGGTAAGTCATTAATGTAAACCAAAAATAAGAAAGGACCTAATATGGAGCCCTGAGGCACACCTAATTTAACAGCTGCTCCAATGGACTGTGTTCTGTTTACAACAACCGTTTGTGTCCTATCACTAAGATATGAGGACATGAGAATTTTGCTAAAACAAACCTTATATTATAGGTTTAAGACATAATTTGGGCTGCTAGCTTTACAGGAGCAAAAACCGGTACGAGCGGCATAGATACAACGGAGGAGTTTGTCCCTTTCTAACACTTGCCATGCGATAAAATTTCGGCATTTAGTAGAAAATTAAAATTACTGTTTTAGACAATTTATTAAATGTGAATCGTAACTTAAAGCTTATGTTATTTGTATAAATTTAATTCTTATAGTAATAGGTTTTTTACCCCATAAACTTAAAAATGTGACGATTTAAACCTACTTGGAAGTATTGCTTTTGATTAGGCTGTCAACCCATTGAGTGTATCAATCATGATCAATCATATCATGGCGGCTCGGTTTTTTTAATCAAATTTCATTAAACGAATCTAAGTTTTAAAAGAGTACAAACTGGTGAAAACATGTTGCATACAATTTTGTAAAAGTGAATCCTATGTTGGCTGTGGGATATCGTTTCACAGGTAAGCCGATAAAAAGAGATTTTGGATTTTTACAAGTAGGGTGACCTTGCTTGTGGGTAGGGTTTCTGATCGGTACATTGTCATAAGCAAGAAAAAAATTAATGATGTGATTTCATTTCATTGGCAATTGTCTGTCAGTCTGTCTGTCTATCCCGGCCTAAGTATATTGTACACATACATACATAAACTCACGCCTTCATTCCCAGAATGGGGTAGGCAGAGCCACAGAATTACCAACAACTCTAAAAATTTGTTAATAATTCTGTAACCACATTTTGCACTTTTAGGCTAAGATGTTTACCAGTGTATTAGTGACAGGTTGCAAACCCATCGCCTAATAGTACTATACGCCTTTATTCCTTTAGCCGTCTCTTACGACATTCACGGGAAGATATGGAGTGGCACTATTCTAACCCGGCAACCACACGGGGGCAAGTATTGCGTTATACCTGTAAATTTGACAATTACCAGGCCAAATCACCAATCCATGTCAAATGTTGTTTTTTTATAACGTAATATTTTTTATTTGGTAAATAAATTTCCTTTTCCTGTTCCCACGGAAAATACGACTAAGTTTTTAAAAATGTATAAATTTCAGATTTTTAGGATTATTTATATTCGATTCCATTAAAACGGCTTGAACCGGATTACAAAGACATAACCCAAACTATATCCGGCGGCTTCGTCTGTGTAGTATGTAGGTAGGTACAGACCCCTTTAAATATAGCTTTGTAATGGTAAAGCAAATTTTAAAATGATTAGACTAGTAGTTTGACAGGTTATCCAAGACAAAACAAATATTTCCTCCTTTCAAAACAAATATTACTATAGAATTATGTAGAATGTACGCGAACGAAATCGCAGGCAAAGGCTTGTTTTGTTTTCAACAAGTTCATTAACCTACTAGTACAGCTAAATAATCGAGCATTCATTACATGGTGTGAAAATTGCTTCATACAAATAAATATAGTTTTTTGTTCCACGTTACTACAATATCATGGTCACCACATTAGAAAGAGATAAACAGCCTCTGTGCTTGACATCCTACTCGGACCGAATTTTGGTTAACAGTACTCAGTCCTGCTTTAGTAAAAGGTCCTTGGATTTGACTCACTGGACTTGACTCGATAAAATATAATTAATATTACACTGAAGACTTTAACACTGATTTGAGTATAAGTATTGAAACAACTGAAGACTTCATCACTGGATTTGACTATAATATATATAACTGAAGACTTTTATAATGGATTTTACTTCTCAAAGTATAGAAACTACTGAAGATTTCAACACTGGATTTGACTATAATATATACTGAAGATTTTTACAAGGGATTTTACTTCTCACTATTTGATGATCATGAAAAGGAGAATTACTGAAGCCGAGGCAGAATGGCTTTTGGCCCTAGCCTGTTCGTAAGGACAAAGGAAAAAAAAGCAATTATTGACAGTGACGTTTGACGTTTGTCTTAATCTATTCAAGTCTTTTTTGCTCATTTTCCTATAAAAATTTAAAAAGCACGTACGAAATGGATCTTTTAAGCAGCGAAATACGGCCATGGGATGCTAATGATGTGTCGGAACAGTTCGGAGACAGTCTCACGTTGCTGCCTTCAAACGACAACATCAAAGAGCTGCAAAGCATTCTACGTGACAAGTAAGTGAGGTTACAAACGTGTGATATCACTTATTATCAATACAATAGGATGTTTTATATAAGGTGTTGTCATCCATTGGAAATCGGCTAAATGAGTGACTATAAAAGTATACTAAAGATCTTTATTTTCATATTATATCAAATAGTTGTGTTCATCGTGCAAACCATGAAGAAACTGTCTCAGTAGGCAAAGTTGGCAGGTCCAAATTCAAATTCAAATTCAAATTTCCTTTATTTCGTCAACATAGGTAACAGGTAGGTGACAGAGGTTTATATGTTGTACAACCATGCTGAGCCGTTTAGGCGTACGAATTCTTGTTTAAGGCAAGCATCTATTACGTAGCACAAACAAACAACTACAAACTTATATCTATAATAAAGTTAAATAATGAAATAGTATTTGTGAATGTCCAAACTTCAATTAAATATTACATCCAGTTAAGCATTCCAGTAGTTTATAGGTAATGTATTCTTAATTAATATAGGTAGTTATAATAAAATGCGCAATTATTGATTATTATTTACAAGGGTAGGCTATCGTCATTTAAAAATTCCATAACATGATAGTAACATTTCTCGGACAGAAAACTATATAACATGCGTTTAAATCTAGTTACAGTTAACTTTTGCCATGATTCAGGTAGTTTATTATACATTTTTGGTGCCATAGTAAGAATGTTTTTTTGCTTCAAGGTGGTCTTGCACCTACCTACTTCCACTTCTGGTTTCCTTTGTCGAAAGTTTAATCTTTTGGGTGGCTTTTTCATTTGAAATAAATTAGGATTCCCTTTCACAAATACACAGCATTCAAATATATACAGGGAAGGGAAAGTCAATAGGTTTAGCGATTTAAAAAAAGGTTGACAGCTCTGTAGAGGGCTCAAGCCCGCAATCGCTCTAACACACCGTTTTTGTGCCCTGAAGACCATGACCCGAGATGAGGAGTTTCCCCAAAACACAATACCGTATCTAAGGTTTGAGGAGACAAAGCCGTGATAAGCTGTTAGAACTGTAGCACGGTCAGTGATTTTCGCCAACTTATGGAGCGCAAACGAGAATTTATATAATTTTTTGCATACTTCCATAGTGTGCGACTCCCACGACATGTTATTATCTATATGTAAACCTAAAAATTCCTGTTGACTGTTGCGGTTTATTCCTTATTTTTATTACTTTGTTCACAAACGTTATGGTACATTTACTTCTTAAAGTATAATAGACTATACACCGTGTTTTTATTGATTTACGATAACTTCGGCATATTGTTAGGTACACGTATAGAAACTACGTGGTACATTAGATTTTCCAATATTGCAAAAAAAAAAATTTTTTTTGTTTTGAACAAAGTAATTAAATGTTTTGTCTTCAGTCATTCTAAAAGGGTCTTTAGAGTTAACTCATAGTTAGTGTCAAATACGTCAAGTCAGCGTGACATACACACACACACAAGTAAAGATAACACTTGACAGGTGCACGATCGCTTGACTTGGCGGGACTTGAAGTATCTTGCTTACTGTGTAAGAGGTCACCGGTTCGATTCCCAGGTGGGTCTCTTTTATTTATTAGAGATTTTTTTATAAGTTCATATTTTAATTACCCAGTATTTAACAATAACGTGCGTATCATAATTATATTTTAGGATAGTTACATTTTTATCGTCGGTTGAGTGCAAACAAGCACCCTAAAATAACAAAACAAAGTGAAAATGTCTTTATTTCTTAAATGGATTTAGCAGATTGCTCTAATTTTTAATATTCTCATTCATCATAACTAATTACTTAATGGTTTATAAAATGAAATAATTCGTTGCGTTGTTTAAAATAATTTTATTTAAAATTTAGAATAAATGGCCGCACAAACATCAACAGTCATTTTATTTATTAGGCACCTTATGATTTATTACAATAAAAAACCTAGCATTACTTAAAACTGTAAAAAAACATATCAACGGTATCAAACAATGAGTATAAAAACAAATATCGTGCGTATTTACAACGGATTTCACAAAACTGTTTAGAAATCCTTCAAGCGGCATGGTCTGCAGATCATAAGTTATCACAAAGAACGAAATCACCTTCTGTTGAGTAACAACTTTTCAAGTATTTAATTCTAGGTGTACATGTAAACATACGGGCACTTTTAACACAGGATTAGCCAAGCAAAGAACGATACTGTGGGTGACCGAGGCAGAAAAAACAAGAGCTTTGAATAGTCAATTATGTACGTGTCTCGAACAATTTTTTTTCTAAAAGTGCACGAAATTTGGTCAGAACATCTTCGTCCGCGTGGAGCTCGTTTAAACTGTTCCCGAGGGATCAGTGTAGCCTTTATTCATCCTGAAAGTCCGTTCTAACTATTGGTGACACAATGTTTGAAATCGGCACAGTAGTTTTTGAGTTTATCCATTACAAACATACACACATACAAAAATACAAACCTCTCCTCTTTATAATAATAGTTAATATGTTTATCCTGAAAGTCCGTTCTAACTATTGGTGACACAATGTTTGAAATCGGCACAGTAGTTTTTGAGTTTATCCATTACAAACATACACACATACAAAAATACAAACCTCTCCTCTTTATAATAATAGTTAATATGTTTATCCTGAAAGTCCCTTCTAACTATTGGTGACACAATGTTTGAAATCGGTACAGTAGTTTTTGAGTTTATCCATTACAAACATACACACATACAAAAATACAAACCTCTCCTCTTTATAATAATAGTTAATATGTTTATCCTGAAAGTCCCTTCTAACTATTGGTGACACAATGTTTGAAATCGGTACAGTAGTTTTTGAATTTATTCATTACAAACGTACACGCACATAATCATTGGATAGCTACATTATTAATACGTTAACCAAAGAACCTTTTATGATAGCTAAGTACCTAATGTGAATGTTTGAACCATCAAGAAGCCTAAGCTATTCAACCTAAACAACCAAATTAAATTTATTTAAACTAATGTGAATGATTTTCAAAATGACCACCTTCATGCTCTAAACAAAGGTGTAATCGTGTGCGTATATCTGACGATTTAAATTAACTTCAGTAGCACGCATGTCATCAGCTACTTCCCGAATCCTTATGAGTAAATCTTCTCGTGTTGAAATTGGTTTTGAATATACACGCTCTTTAAGAGTTCCCCAGACGTAAAAGTCCAGGGGCGTTAGATCGGGAGACCGAGGACACCAAGCAAGGGTTGGACTACCGCGTCCAATCCACCGGCCGGCGAAATTTGTATTTAAATATTCGCGTACGCGAAGAGCAAAATGTGCAGGTGCCCCATCATGCTGTATCCAATGTGTACGTAGCGTTTGTAATGGTAATTCTTCAAAGTAATCCATAGAATGGAGAGATTGTAAAAATTCCAAGTAATTTTCACCGTTCAGTCTGCTTGGAATTTCTATGGGACCTATCAGTTGGTTATTTAAAATTCCTGCCCACATATTGACCGAGAACTCATGCTGAAAAGAAGACTCTCTGGCTAGTTTAGGGTTGTGCTCTGACCAATGATGGAAGTTTTTTGTATTCATAATACCTGCTCTTGTAAATTGTGCCTCGTCCATCCACAATATTTTCCCGATGAGTTGTGGATCTTCTGTCAAAAGTGCGTTCATTCGTTGGCAGAATGCAATTCGTGAAAAGTTATCGTGCGACAAAAGGCCTTGCACTTTGCGATAATGATATGGATGTAGACCGTACCGCTTCCAAACTCTCCAAACCTTATCGTGATTTACATTGTAAATTTGCCCCACACGTCTTGTTGACAAGGTCGGATCTTCAATTATTGCGTTCACGATCCCGTCTTCGTCCTGTACTGTCAAATTAATATCCCTTTCGTGAGGAGTCTGTTTTAAACCCTGTTCTCTAAATCGTCGGTGTAACTGTAACAATAATAATTACGGTTTGTTTAACATAAAATAATCTTAACATAGTATAAATTAAAGTCGCTTCCGGTGTCTGTCTGTCTGTCCCTATGTATGCTTATATCTTGCAAACTACGCAACAGATTTTGATGCGGTTTTTTTTAGATACTTAGAGTGATTCAAGAGGAAGGTAAAAAAATAATAAAGGAAGGTAATATTCCCTCGGGAACCGCGTAAACGAGCTCCACGCGGACGAAGTCGCGGGCAACAGCTAGTTACTAATAAATGAAGGAATAAAGTACACATTAGAAATACTTACATTTATGAACGTATGAGGGTTAGGCGTCCGTCGGTCGGGATAACGCCGCCTATATTCTCGTGCCGCTTCAGAAGCATTGCCGTCACATAAGCCGTAAATGAAGTGCATTTCAGCTTCTTCCTCAGGACGATAATTAAAACGAGGCATTTTTTATTTACATTTCCATTTCCTTGACATTGTCAGTTTACATTGACACGTAGGTATTCAATATCATAGACATAATCATTAGTGTGTTTATGATTATTCGTAAATAGGTTTTACTAGCCCTCCTAAGACTTCGCGAATTAACGTAAAGCAAGATAGAAGATAGGGCGTCGTTATAGGCGGTTTAACTCTTTGATGAAAAGAGACAGCTTTCAAAATACAGCAGTTACTGAGGACTAGGAAAACCAACTTGAATTTCATTCAATTTAATGTCATGTGAATACTCGTATACGTAACATAAGATACCTATTTTCTTTAACCTTCGTGTTGTACCTATAAACCTAACAATTGAAAACTCTTTACTCATAATAGGTAATTAAAAGAAATTTGTTAGGTATCAATTAAGAGCCTTTTACATTAGTTTAACGTGATTAACTGATTAATTTTAATAATTGAATATCTTTATAACCGTACGAGTTATCATATGTCTGTCTTCGGGAAATTAACTTTGTTTAACCTAAAGAACGTCCCCTTAAAGTTATCGTAAATCAATAAAAACACGGTGTATAAGCACTCTATTTAGTTAGATAAAGGGTTTTCCATGTTCAACTAGTTAAGAAGTGCAAAAATTAGACTAAAATATATTTACATGTACTTCTATGTTTATAATAAATTTGTAAGGTCTCCGTCAATAGAACGTGCAATAGATGTAATAATAATAAAATAATAATAAAAATAAAATAAAATAAAATAAAAAGCCTTTTATTTCTTGCTTATCTTATACAAGTACAATATTTACATGCTAATGGTTAGTTTTAAATCTAATTGCTTATTCTAGTGTTATTTATTTTTAACGAAAAACTACATTCTTATTATTATTAAGCAAGAACCCCGTCTTCACAGGTGAAGGCCTCCTCCAAAGTTAGCCAATAGCAATAGATGTAAACAAGACCAAACAAACCAATCCACCATGATTGCTCGATATTCACATCCTTTAAAAGATCAAGAAAGGTCTTTGCAATGATTTATACACTAGTTCATAATAAAATTTTCATATTAAATTTAGGATGGAATAACTATTCTTTGTACATTATTTTTCATAAAACAGGCTTGGTGAATATTTGAGGTTATGTTTCAAACAGTACTAGTTTGTTTACATCATTCACAAGTTCTATTGATGGCGACTTTAGGTACCTATTGCATTTATAACAGATGATGTTTGATTCTCTGTGATTTTCTAACAAGCGAGTGTGCAAAATAACACAAATATGTGTTGTAAAATATCTCTGATGACTAAGGGTCCAATGCCTATTTAATGAAAGTACGTGGAATGTTGTAATTTTAACCTTCTTTATGCTTAGATGAATTTAGGCCGTAATAAATTAACTATAGTTGGGCTTTTTATTGTGTTCAGTAAAGTGACATCTATGGTCTTACAAGTGAAGAATAAACAGTGATGCAACTTGTTAAATGAATACCTATTTATTTTTGGAAAGTAATATAAAACAATCAAATCTACTTGTAAACTGTTTCTAGTAAGCCAATTTTTGGAAATATTGTTAGTTTCACTTTGCAGCTTTTAAAACTTCCAAAAAAATCTAACCTTTGTTGCAACTGACTAAAGTTACCGTTTCTTTTCGTGTCTTACTGTGCACACTTTATTTAAAAACCACCTGGATAAACCGCAGCCTAAATTAAGCATTAAATAACAATTTCATTACAGAAATACAAGTAGAAGTGACTTCAAGTTCTATGCAGACCGGCTAATCAGGCTGGTCATTGAAGAGAGCCTGAATAAGCTACCATTCACTGACTGTGAGGTGGTGACACCTACTGGAGCTCTGTATAAGGGGTTGAAATATGGGGCAGGTAACTGTGGAGTCTCCATTGTTAGGTCGGGGGAGGCTATGGAGCAGGTAACCATATTTTCCTTACCGCACATTACATTTACTTATACCCTGCGCCTTAATGCGTAATTAGCACTATAATAAAGAATATATTTAAAGCCTTTCCTTATTCCGTTTCAGGGACTACGAGACTGCTGCCGTTCCATCCGCATTGGCAAGATTCTGGTGGAGAGCGACACCGACACCCATGAGGCACATGTAGTGTATGCCAAGTTTCCCGAGGACATCGCACGCCGACAAGTGCTTCTCATGTATCCCATCATGTCTACGGGAAACACTGTCAAACAGGTATGCTCACATTGGTTTAACCTTTGAAAAGTGAGGTTATGTCAAGATACATGCTCTAGATTTTTTTATTTTTAGTTATTTGTAAACAAACAATAGGCTAGAATAATTAAAACCCATTGTCGATGGAACACAGAAACTACAAAAAAACATCCCATTATTCTTTTGTAAGTTTTCTATGTATTTAAGTATACATTTTTCTATGGTTTAGTTCCCATTGTACAAGCCTATAACTTACTTTGGGATTAGTTCAAGTTGTGCGAGACTGTCCCACTGATAGTATATTTATTTACTTTTTATTTGCAAAACTGAATAATTCAGTTTTAATCATGATAAAAATGGCTAAACTTGCTTTTATGGTTTTACAGGCCGTGAACGTCCTCACCCAACACGGCGTGAAGGAAGAACGCATCATTCTGTCCAACCTATTCTGCACCCCAGCAGCAGTGCAGGCCGTGGTAGACTATGTGCCCAAAATGAAGATACTCACCGCAGAGCTCCATCCTGTGGCTCCCAACCACTTCGGGCAGAAGTACTTCGGCACCGACTGATATGAAAAGGATTAAATGATAATCAGTGAATTTGATTGTCATGTGATGTTCAGTGATGTAATAGACCTTAACTAAGGAAAAGGCTGAAAAAAATTTTGTCTGGACACAGATTTAAATAAATAAAGTGCAGTGTGAAGTACTCTCACGGCTAAAGGCAAAAGATGTGGACTCTTATGCTGCCCTTTTCTTTTGGCTGGCAGCACTCCCAGCAAGATTTCCACTTTTAGTTTGAACTAGCATTGGGTGTTACTGTTAGCGTTTAACAATATGTAATATAGATGGCGTGGAATGGTAATTCTTATCTGGATACATTGGCGCGTTATTTTGTAGATTAATATCAAATTTCACCAAATGATGTTAAATATTAATCAATGTTAATTGACTGGTGGTTCATACATTTTGACAGCTATTATTAATGCTAATCGTCTGTTAAGTTGTTGGTGAAATTCGACATTAGTGTTAACTTACATTAACTAATGTTACTGGTTTTGCATGTGTAGATAAATAAGTATTTCTACAGATTATGGCACACTAGGTTAAAATGTATTGTAATGTTTTGTCTTTTGTTAATCATTGTTATGATATTGAAATGTTTAAATAAAATCTCAATCATTATTAGAAACGTAAGTGAACGACAACTAAGCATATTAGGGAAAATTCTAATCGTATTTTCTACAGCCAATTTATCTATATTGTAAGAAACAAAGTATTTAAAAAATGTAGTCATTAGGTATAAATAAAAATAAATTGGCGTATTTATAAGTGCGATGTTTTATTTGTTTTGTTATTACGATGAAAGGTTTAGAGCCGCAAGTTTCTACTGAGTAAAATCATTATTGCTTATGACATGTTATCGTATTGTTTCTTACTCGGCCGCCGTTACTGTCAAGTAAATAAGACCTATCGTAACGTTGACAATAACTCGACACACAAACACTAATTTAACGCACTCAAAATACCTCAAAAAGCCTAATATTATTGGAAGACTAATAAGTCTAATAACCAATAGTCCTTGAAGCGTTTCGTTATATAGTTACGTATGTATTACAATATCAATCTTACTTCAAATCACTCGTGAGTTCCAAATTCAAATATTTATGTGGATGTTGTGTCTACAGGACGCGCTATGGGGTAGACTGATCAAGAATCAAATGATACAAGCCATTGCAGAATCCCATTTATTGCCATGCACAGACACTACCGGGAAGACAAAAAACGTCAATAAGTACATGTCGAAAGCAATATCGTTAAACCACTAATGCCCGGTTTCTGAAGTCACCAGTTAAACCTTTAATAGCTATTGATCCGTTAAAGTTATGTTTAGGTTAAACGTCGTTTAACTTTTTGTGCGTTTCTGATGCCCAGTTTCTGAAGTCACCAGTTAAATTTAATAGCTATTGATCCGTTAAAGTTATGTTTAGGTTAAACGTCGTTTAACTTTTTGTGCGTTTCTGAGTGCTCTACGAACAGTTCGATAACTATTGACAGATAAATAGTTCCTTTCGCTGCCGCTAGATGGATCTTAATAGATTGTCATACGTAGAACTGCTCTAATGCCTTAATTCAACATTAATTCCGGTTTATTATTGTAAAATTTTAACTTAAAGAAACTTAACCACTCCATAATTAATAAATAATAAAAATTAAAAAATTGCTTATTTGCCAGTGGCTGTATGAACAAAAATTACCACACATAATCTGTGGTTGACACTTCTTAAACGAAAACTTCAAACTTCAATTGTACCTACGTACGTAAACAAACGATTGTTATTAGTCTAGTCTAGTCCAAAGACTACTATTGTACACTGGATATAGACTGGCAACTCGGCGTTGTTTTCTGTCCGAGTAAAAAAAAAAAAGGTTGCTTGTTCTGCCATCTAGTTCATGTTCTTTAAACTAATTTTATGCGTATGTGTGTGTAAGCATGTGCTTATACATAACCACATACGTAAGCTATTCTCCACCCCTTTATTCATACAAAATCACAACAGGTACTTAAAGACCAATGATAGTTAAGACACTTGGCACATATTAACTATTATGGCTTTAAACACCGTTATTCATAATGTTGTATGAAAAAGGGGTTAAGTTTGATTTAGAGTAAGTACTGCAAAAAAGAACATATTAGGCGTGATGGCAATGTTGAGTTGAGAACTGATAAACTCGCAAAAACGACGGGCTTTTAATTAGTAAGTAGGGCTACGCCGCGCCGCCGCGCCTGATCAGTTAACAATTAAAGTAAAAGTCTCCTGTTTTCGAGACCAAACTATTGAGTTCCAATACGGTGGGTCTACGTTAAGAATAGCGGAGATTCTGTCGCCACCTTCCAACTCCATCATCAGATCACCTCTTAGCTACGATAATATTGCGTTCTCATAGAGTTTACATACCTATGTGGTCCAAATTTCAGCCCATTCCGTTAACGGGAAGTGGGTCAAATTTAATTTGCAAGATTTGACCCGTACATACCTACATACATTGCAAGTTAAATAAATGCTTGTAAAAATCGGAAATGAAAAGTAAATGGGTATTATTTTGTAGGGATTTTATCAGTTCAGTGAAGCCTGAAAGGCTGAGAGACAGACACATTATCCAATTTAATCAATAGAACATTATGGAATCTGTGCGTGACCCATTCATGTGAAATACCTTCTACGGTCCAATTATTGCAGCCAGGTACGAAGCACACCATAACACATCATGCAACGTGAAAAATTCTATGAAAAATTCGGAAATGAATTTCTCGCTGAAATTGAAACAAAAATTTGAACATTGTCAAACAAAAAATGTCAAGACAGTTACTTATTGTGTTGCCATATTGATTCAATACAAATTGTCATAAATTATATATTTTTGCATTTTTATAAAGCATAATATATATTTCAAAATAACAAAAGTAAATAAATATCCTTTTTTGTATTAATGTTACATTTTTGTTTGGTTCCTAAAGTGCATTTTTTTTAATCCATCAGCAACACTGACATAAAAGCGATACGAAAAATAACTCGTCATGTCTCGAAGATGGCGCTCAATCATAAGGCGGTCGTTGAAGCGCTTACACCGTTGACCAAGAGTCTATTATTGTTTAATCCACGCGCCATATTAATTATGTCAGAGAAGAATGAAAAGCGAACCATATCAAATGTACTAAGTTGCCATAGCATGGTCTAGTCTTTGTAATTGTAATGATGATACATATTATTACTATTATAATTAATATGGAATTGATGGAATCCGGGAACTGCAATACTTCCAAATCAGACTCTGATGAACTGCTTGTATTCATAATGCAATTCCAATTATAAATAATTATGTATGATAAAACTAAACAAAATATTATACTACACATAGAAATAAAAATCAATTGTGCTCATTTAAAAAGAAAATGTATTCATACTTAACCTAAAACAATGCTAAGTACCTAATAAAAAAAAGGTCAAATAGTTATGGAGCCAATAAACGGCACACTTTGGTCAGTTAAGTTTAAACAGAGTTTATCTTTTGAGTCGGTGTTCGGAAACGCAGTTGTCAAAGTTAACGGACCAATAGCTATAATGGACAGATAAACCACCGATAAAAGTACCTCAGAAACCGGGCATAAGAGATTTTATATCATAGGCAATAGAGGGAATGGAGTGGTCATTGGGAACATTGTGATACAAAAACTTTGATCGTAAGCAGCAGAAATGCCATCTAGCATTGAGCAGCAAAATACGCATTAAAATAATTAGCAAGTATTCAGCAGTAGTCAAGTATTCAGCTATTCGATGGTAGGTAACGCTGTAACTAATTTTATATTAAGATATTAACGCTTGCTACAAACGTTACCTACTTAAACGTTACTTTAAAAATTGCAACTGTCAGCGTAGGACTAGTTTTACGTTCGCTCATGGACATTGAAGTAACGTGATTAATTTATCGTATTAGTATTCAGGTAATATGTGACTATACATATAAAAGTAACTTTATTTGCCTTATCGATAAACAACAATAATAATGACACCTCTCTATGTAAGCAATATAGTACCTCTACTGAACAACAGAGGGCGCTTATAGCAACGTCCTAATTCTCAAATCCTCTGTAGAAAGAAACAATTTAAAATTTATTAAATAAATACACCAAATACCTACAAAAAGTCTAAATAAATTGCTTTTTTCCGCGTAAGGGTATAGTCGTAATCTTTTTTTAAATCGACATGATGAGTTGAAGTTAAACCATGGTGAGTGATGTTGGTTGGTAGAATTACAGGAGAAGTTAATATAGGTACCTCTGAAAGGGTTTATATAATCCGTTATACTGGTTATGTACCATTTTAATTCCTTAAATGAAATAGTAAGATTAATTCAATTGACTTTGGTAATTTATTCAATTAAATAGTAAGGTTCTAGGATATTTTTATTATTGTGTTCTTATTGCAAGAGTCTTGAATGTGAATCCCCGGAACAAACAAAAAAAACCGGTGTAATCAATTACGTCCAGCGCAGGCTTAAATATATTTAAAGAAGTCTAAATGGCTGTGATGTTAACTTGGTTATTTCATATTAAACAGCCGTTGTAGGTAATATCTAATACAATTCTGATATACTTACATAAACCAATTCTATTATCTAAGCTGTTAGGGATTCGAAGATAATGCCACATTTTAAGTAAATAGTTTCATAATAATAATAACTGTGTTCTATTGAAACCTAACCTATGAACTGGATTTCATAATACACAATAGATATTAGAAACAAAAGAAAATCGTTTATTTGGTACAAAACATAAAACAGTAATTATAAAATGAAATACCGTGGAAAATTCATTTCAGGCGTTGGCTTTGTAAATTTTGTGTAACAACTGTTACTGAAATATTTGTTTTTTTTGTTATGTATTTATTTCAAGAGCGCGTGGGTTTTTTGTTTAGGACTTATCTATTTACAGAAAAGTAGAAGCCGCAAGCAAAATAGAATTTACCAAGTACTTCTAAAGTTTGTTCCTATTCAGACTGGCAATGAAAATAACAAGTATACTTGACTGTAATTGTCTTTTGATAGAGGATGAAATAGTGATGGGAATAATTTTACGTCTAATTAGTTAATTAAAAAGGTTGAATTTATATTCATCATCGTCATGGTATTTATTATATGTCCTAATAATAATTACAATTATTTTACAACTTGTTGTAATAGCACAGCACAGCGCGAAGTGTTACACTATATTTTTATGGTGGTAGTAAGATATTTTTTAAATGGGATTGTTACAATCATCGCCACCTATTGGTGAATACGACCAATAAATGATGAATTGGTATTTTCCAATTCATAATTTACTTTCCTTATTTTATCACTGTATTTATTCCATACATTTGTAAAAGTAGTGTATGCAACGGCACGTAATTACTCTGCATATTTTTCAAACACTTGCTTCACCCGTGTCCATATTCTAAGCTCTCGTTTATGTGACGTTGCATAAACTATTAAAGAGGTTGGGTTGGCTACGGAATAATACGAACAATAATTCTTTTAATGGTTTATTCAGTTTCGTAGTTTATACATTCTATGAGTAGATAGTTACAAAGATTTAAATTAGATCAGATCACACGGCTAAACAGTTAAAAAGTGTACACATTAATATAAATTTATATTTTCAACATTCTAATAATTTATACTTTTAACAAGTACCCTTAAGTGATCCCTGGTCGTGGTCGCATTCTGATGTTACCCTACCCCTATCATATTATTAAAAATAGCGATAACATTGATTACATAATTGTAACACGATTCCTACTAATTCGAGAACAAAAATATTTTTTAGTAAAATCTATGACGTTACGTCAGTTAAGTGTTAGGAAGCGTCCGCCAGATGGCGACACTGAACCCTCGCGTAATAAGTGCGAACTCCCGTATAAATAAATACTTATTATTATAACACATATAATTAAAATGTCAATAATGTCCTTACTCTATGTTACGCATTTTAAAGAAGCACTTATCATTGATGACGTTTGGAAAGCTATTGGAGGCAAAATAAGTCCAAAGAGGAGAGAAGCTTTAATTTTGTTCTTACAATAATAAATAAATTTCTCTACAATAGCTGTCTAGTGACGTCACAGCAAGATGGCGACTTATAGAGATTAAAAACAAAATTAATTGTACCGGCGGCCAAATTTGGAACTAACGCTGCTGCGTACTAGCTTCACGTTTAAGATAAGGCGAGAGCGCGACCGTCGCCGGCACAGATAACTTTGTTGACTCACCTACCTACGAACAGTGCCCGGTTACTCCGGGCTTGTTTATGTTGTAAATTATATCATCAAAATACATGTACAACACAAATTATATAATATCCTCGAAATTGACTTAGATATGTTATTAAGGCATCGCGTGAATCGCACTAGGTAAATTGACAATAAAATCTAAGGGACTAATACAACAGCTAAAGCAAAATATATGGCAATTAGCATATAGATACATATTTATGACGATCCTAAAGGTTCGGGGGTGGATCACTGGATTAGTGACAAACTGAAGCTTACAGCCAAAATATATAAACACCTTAAATAAAAAAGCGAAATTAAATACTTATACATTTGTGCATCCACTTTGTTTTTTTGTGATTTTTCGATTGTTTTTTCTATAAAAATATCGGTTAACAACGCTTAGTAACGGTCTACGTTGACTTTGCGGAAGCTAACGTCCTTTAGATCGAAGAGCTTGGGCGGTTCGCGCTGGTCCGAATGGACCCACTCCCGCGCGCTTGCGACTACCGGCAGAATGGTTTTTTCGCTGCGTCACAAAAACGAAGGTCATTTACATTTTATTATACAAAGACAATCGTGCTGTTATTTTTAAAAGAAGTGACAATCGTGCTAAGCTCGCTGAAACGATTCTGTCATTCAAATTCGAACGTTCATCAAGCTGACTAGCAAAACAAAATACCGTCGAATCTTAAGACGACAGAAGCGCTCGACAGCTGCGTAGTGTTACTAGCATTGGTTAAAACACTCGACATACTCGTACAAGTGAAGCGATTGCGTACGTTCACAATCTCGCACCCCGCATCACAAGATCAAAATCCTGCTCTCAAGTCATTTACTAATTTGACTCGAGCGCCGCCTAGTTCACATTATGATGATGGAGTCTAAATGTTTAATTCATAATAATTGGGAATTAGGATCGTGTTTCGAATACCATCTTCATTTCGTGTCTGGAAGTGTATTGCGAAGCACCATATCCTGATGCCAAATTCTAACTCCACAGTCCTTGATCTTTAACAAAAGGACCTTTGATTTTGGGTCTGGTGGTAACATAATGTGAACGGGGCCTGCTCCTGGGTGTTTACATGAGCTTCTGCTTGGCGCACTCCGGACAGATGATGTCCTGTCCGTCGGTGATGAAGCCCTTGCCGACGAGCGAGGTCTTGCACTGCGCGCAGATGAAGCAGTCGTTGTGCCAGTGGCGGTCTTCGAAGGAGATGAAGCGGGTGCCGCCGATGCCTGGGGATACATTCATACATTATTTTTCCATGTGAAACTAATGCGAGACTTTTGGCCCTCGCGGTATTATACCATAAGTAATTTAAGGTGATTTGAACGGTTACGTATCAGAACGCCTAAAATTAATAAGCCTAATGTATCATAATACCTAAAAGTTCATAATACCTAATAGTCTTTTTTACAGAAACCGAAAACATTTCAGGATTTTTTAAAAAGCCATTGTATTAAACTCATTAGGTTAGGTTAGGTTAGTTTTATAAAAATCCTGAAAAATTTACGATTTCAATAAAAAAGACCATTAGGTATTATGAACCTTTAGGGATTATGATACATTAGGCTTATTAAATTTAGGTGTTCTGATACGTAACCGATTTGAACATTGGGAATTAGTATAGGAAAGTTTTTTTGACAGATAACCAAATTGTTTAGTCTACAAACCATTTACAATTACACAATTACAAGGTTTCATTGGGATCCCTTTCTTCAAGTGCTACGAATATTACAGCAACATCACGGTCTCATGGGACAGTCTTCAATAAAAACACCAGCTTCAAGCGGAATGTTGTAAAGTATGTCATGTAGGATGGTATGTTGTACTGACCAGTGATGGGCTTGGTGCAGGATGTGCAACGCTTGGCGAACAGCTCGCCGAAGCACTCAGCACAGTAGGGCTTCTCGTCGCGGGAGGTGAAGCGCTGGCCCGCCAGCGAAGTGCTGCAGTTGGTGCACGTGAAGCACTCGCGGTGCCACGGCTCGTTCTTGTACGTCACGCCGCCTTGCGTGATGATCTGACGAAGTAAAAGGAGAATTCAATACAAGCCCGTTGTGTCGAAAAAGGTGTAGACAGGACATGCAGTAAAATAAGGACGTAGACTACAGAATATTTGTGTAAAAACAAGTGGGTTTTTGCAAGTTTGACTTTCATGTAACTACTGACTGACTTTGGCGCGAAAAAGAGAAACCCTAATACCCTGAAGTGGGTCATTTGAATGGAAGGATGATACTAATAAATATGAGATTCAGCAAGAGGAGGAGGAGGAGGTTTAGTTGTTCATACCTTATTGCACTTGACGCAGCGGGTGGCGAACTTGTCCTCATAGCAGCCAGCGCAGTAGATCTCCTGCTCGCGCGGGATGAAGCTCTTGGTGCCGATCGGGTTCTTGCACACCACGCAGCAGAAGCACTTCTCGTGCCACTGCCGGGTCTTGTACTCCATCTTCTTGGTGCCTGTTGGAGAAATTTGCTGTTGTAATACGAGTGGCTACTCATTGTAATCTAAAAAACTCATCATAGTCATCTTCTTTCAGCGCATTTCTATACATTTAGGCTCTACAAAATTCACTGTTGAGTGACTATTGAACCTTAAAAACGACTAATCATCTATAGAGGCTTAATCAAGTTGAGTTTTTTCGCGTATTAACAAATATTACATGCTGTCTATCAGTAGTGTATTCATTAGTGATTTTATAATAATTGACCTTAACTAACCGGTTTTTGACGGATTGCTTATTTATTTTTTATCGCCTTATTGGTGAGATTATAATAACTATATTAATTAATCCGATAACTTAATAGGCGTGTTAAGAGTTAATTGGATTCTTGATCTCGTCAATTTTCGGTCAAGGATATTAAGTTTCATTTATTAGAAATATATAAAAAGAATATTAATTCTTGCAAAGGCACCAACGTCAATATAGATTGCAAATAAAAGTATTTGGCGGGTGGTCAATGAATTATGTAAATTCGATTAATATAATGATAATGATGATAGTAGGTTATTTTGAACCAAAAGCTTAATTCAGTGATCAGAATGACCAGTATAACCTAAACCATGCCGCATAGGAAACAATTTCATAGTACGAGCACAAAAAACGTATTGTAGGTTATTCCGTGTTTCACTTTCTTTTAAATGTGCAAGAAATATGGATCATTACGTAATTCCTTTCCGGTTTTTCTAAGGCAATATGGATAGGAAAATGAGTCTTATGCGATATTGTTATCAACGATCTACAACTCTATAGCATTCAGACTTCCCTATTGGTTTCGACGTCGTAACTTGCATTGATTGCGTGTCTTCAATACATCAAATTCGTAGGAAGATGCGTCCTTGATTTTGAGGCACGGTTTGCATGTGCCTCCCCCATCACCAATACAGCCTAAAATAACAATATATATCTTGCTCTATGCAGTCCGCAGGGCGAATAGTGCACGCGATGCATTGTTCAAGGTTCATCGAACTATATTTATCTACTGGTTACATATTTTCAAGGACATTCGATTTGGAGTTATTGGATTTCCAAGGACTTTGGAATTGTGGCGCTTGTATTTTTATATGGTTTGCATGCAAAGTTAAGAATCTCTGCTGTTTACGCGAGTTGTAAAGATGCGAATTAACTCAGTTGAATTTTAACCTTTTGTGCACTTTTACTAAAAAACTTACCGCCGAACGCTATATTCAAACCGTGGAACGATAAAATTTAAAATTTTACATTTTTTCATGTATGTGTCATGTGTCAAATTTTCTGTCTGCGACTATAGTCTGTCTTTGAATAATATAGGCTTTGGGCTTTGGGCTTTGGTGTTAAACTAGTGTTCATTTATTGTGTTGAAGTTTTGAGCCGTTAATCGCTTTTCGCTAGAAAACTATAACAATTTCCAGGTTAAAAGTTATGCGTTGGATATGAATTATATCAGATTGATGGACCTAATGTCAAATAAAAAATGTAATTGCGGTTGTTAGAATTACAAATCAAATTATAAAACGATGCACTACGAATAATCTAAGATTTAACTATCAATCTGTGTACCAAATCTCATCCAAATCCGTTCAGGTTTAATAAAACACAAACAGCCAAACATCAATTCAATGTCAATTTTTGCCTCTCATTCGTTAAATAGAACTGATTTCTAGACAATTTTATTTATTAATTACAATTTTATTGTTACTAAAGTTCTGCTATGCCTATGATATTAAAAACAAGTGCCCCCGCTCGTAAACCAGATCACCGCGTTACTTCATTTTCATTTTACTCGCTTAGGTATCATTAGATTCGAAAATCGACTTACTCCCAGAGGTCCTAGCTAGATGCAAAGGCTACTAGCTACTAAATGTATGGGATGACAGTTCACCACGTGGTTTATCGCAACGCACACGAATGTCATTGTCATCCCATACATTTTGAGTGATAGAAAAGAAAATCGTTAGCAGCGTTCGCATCTTGGCTAGGCCTCTGATCTGATAGTATACATTTAAAATTAAACAACATCGCATATTTTTTTTGAAATCGAGATAGATTTCTCTAACTCCATATCTGTCATAACTAATAGTGCTGGTACTCATGTCCCCGCAAAACTTTTCCGCGACACGTGAGTGTGGCCCCCGCTCAACGTGAAGCTCTTCGGAATGAAATGGGGAAACTTGTTTGCGATGCAACATAAAACGGTTCTCGCGTGTAGACACGGACATATTCCTACCCAGTTGTTTGACTGCTATATAACCGCTATATGGTTACTATACAGGCTGTAGCGTAGAGAATACAGGGGCCGCTGAACTCCACGTGTATTTCGTTTTAATGGTTCTCTACAAAATTAATGCAACAATTGGAAAAGCAAGAAATTGCGTGATCAGTCAAGGATTAACATAAAGAGGATTTTAAGGTTTCTAATTTATCAAAAACCAATGTGTTTGAATCGTATAAAGTTAATATACACTGGTTCTGCTTTTTCTTTTTGTCTGACTATCTGATATCATAGAGTCAGTTGTGTGCTGGACATACTTACGTTTTTTTTTTACTTGGTCGGGTTTTATTTGACTCTCTATAAGCGGCTTCGTCTGTGTGTATATGAAAAAGAGATATCTAACGATGTTTTTTATAGAAAAAACCAATCCCCTTATATGTTGACGTTGCACGATTGCGAATGCATAAAATAAAAGGTTTTGTAGCGTTTCGTGAGTAAAAACTCTATAGCTCCTATATCATAAATACCATAACCTAAGGTCGGATTTTTATTCTCACAGAAAAAATGTAAACAAAGTTACGTCACTGTCAAAGTGACATTTCAGGGGATCTTAAAGTTTGGGTCGGCAAGAAATATAATATTAAGTTATCATTTCGCTCGAACCGTGATACAAAAATAAATTTTAGATATAATTGAAATTAAAATCGCATAAATGAGTCACTGGAAAGCGATTACGACGGGAGCACGAATCGTGAAGCGAAGCGAGTGAAGTAACGTCTCAAATCTTTCAAGCAGCCGTCAACTTGTTAACACGGGTGTATCGAGTCAATGATACCAGTGCAATAAATAAATTATGCGTAAAAGAACGGTTTTCACGTTTTAAATTAACACAACAAAGAGTTTATATAAAAATGAAGTTTTCCATCAACAGATTAAATTCTTTACTCTTAATTACAATTATATAGTTTTTTTATAGACAGTCGATTTCTTATAATTGTGGAAAGTATAAATATTTCGAATACTGCAAATGTTTTTCGTTTACGGCAACACCTTTGTTTACATTTTTTCTGTGGGAATAAAAATCAGATCTTAGTAAATACTCGCCGGTATCTAAGCTATGTTAAAAAACCGTGTTTTGTTTTTTCCTAATTTGCATCTGGTCCTGATCCGAACGTAAGCCCGATTAAAGCGCCGTTAAACCGCTATTGTTCAGCGAAAGGTCCGCGCGACACCGGCCACGTCCCACGGGCGAAAACGTATTGATTTTAATTTTAATTGGCAATGATTGAGCCAGCGGTCCATTAATCAACGATGAAATAACACCAGTAGCGTTAGGAGTTGAATAATTGATCATTTGATTTAAATTTAGAAGGCAGGATTTGTTTTACCGTTAATACGATTGAATTATTGAAATCTTTATATTGTTGAGCCACTGTAAACCTCTGGCGCAGAAAGACAATTCATGAATTTTTAACATTTGACATGTTACCTTTATATCAACGTGATAGCTCTTGTCTACTTAACGGTAATGCCAGCCAAGTTAAGAATAATACGATAACACATCATAATCAATAATATGGTTTTCCGAGTAGACTAGAGCTCAGCAACGTAAACAGCTCTTATACGACTATGCATATGCAGAGATCCTTATTTTAGTATCAAAATGTGAGTTTGTGTTCTAAATAATTCCGACCTAAACTACACATACTCGTACATAACGTTTAATCCTAATGCATATGCAACACCTATTAGTTTCAGCCAAGGCACTCACACGAGCATATAAGGCGTGCAACACAAATCCACTAAACATCGCAGCCTCAATTAACATTCGCTCGGTGGACGGGTACCCTTAGAGTTGTCCGTGACTAAGTGGGTACGTGCAGTGCGTAGGAGGGTAACGGAGTTATTATTATAATTATTATTCATAATTGACCAATATTATTATAAATTCACAGTTAACGGTGGACATGTTACTATCATACCGTGCGGCAAAACGGCAGTGAGAAGATAAGTTATGTTTGTGTAACGAAAACGACCATCAATTGTTTATGAAAAGTTATAACTAATGAATAATTCATGTTTATACTGCACCTAGACACGCGTGGGTACAGTCGACTAGAAAAAGATAGACTTTTTCACCTTATTGTATTAAAAGGTACAAAAGTGGATACTCCGTTTGGCCAAAATATAAGTTGTCCAATGTATCATTTTAATTTTTCGTCACAGTTGAATTATTTTTTATGTTGTCACAAATGTAACCTACTTAGCCATACGCTACATTGAGCTACATTGATCAGATAACAATAATGTCATCATCACCATACCCTTAAAAAATGCTTATAATGTGGTCTGTTTTCTTTAAATCAATTAATATGATCATAAATCTTCGTATCCTACAACTTTTTCCCTTTATTCGCGGCACGTTTTGATCCTTGACGCTCTGATTTTAACACAGAAGTTGTGTTGAAAACAGGAGCTGGATTCAAAAGATCGATTAATATATTGGTCTTGACTATAATGGATATCTCAAACCGCGTCAAAACTGACGATACGTGAGTGACAGGTAAATCCATACACATATGCTCCAGGTTTTGTTTAACCTCAAACGCAATCTTAAGCTCATTTTATTTGTGAAAAATACACTGCAACAGACACTAGTTTGAGAGGTAGTAGATAAAAATACTTAGATACCACTCGGTCAAGGCCGAATCAACTCCAGTTATACCTCTAGCAGGAATCAAACCCACGACTAGGCCGACCGGTCCATAAAACATAAACCTTGAACGTTGTTTACAACTTGGACAATATATAATGTATTTGTCTCGCTTCAAATATATTTCAGAAGCCGCAGGACATTGGATAGCCTGCGGTAGCGGCCATGTTGGTCAACCACAATCCAAAGTAAAATTAAAACCTCTGTGAAATTTAATACTTGTGATGTTTATTAACTTAGGCACGTATAAAGGTAATTTACCTCACAATCTCACACAGATTGTTCCCGAAACGAAGCTTTAGTACTATAGTACTATATGAATTAAACAACGATAAATATATAGATACATGGAAAATGACCAAGACTCAGGAATTAAATGCTCGCGCTGACCACACATATAGCCGGGACCACTAGCTTCGTAGGCAGAATTACTAGCAACTAGGTTAACCGCGTTGTCGTTTCCATATTTTTGTCTCATTTCAATTAAACTTGCACTAAATCTTATTGAGTTTACTAACCTACTAATTTTACAGATGAAATTTATGTAAAAAAGTGACGTAAACTACTTAGTAAGCAATAATATATGCTACGAACGCTACGCCGTAGCAGATGTAGCTACACCACTAAGGTCACGTAGTAAAAAAAAATCATTCTTTATTCATTCTCTAAAAGTACAGTTTTTACATAGGTAAGTGTCCCTATATAAGAAAAAAAAATCTTGTGATTATAGGGAACACCGTTCTTCCCTATGCGCATATCCTGTATGTACTACCACTATGAAATAGTGACGTTATGATTTAAGTGGTAAGAAGTTTTTTTTTTTGTATAATAACGGAAAAGTTTACCTAGTTTAGCATAATAACTTCAACTTATTCAAAAATCCTGAAAATCTAGTTATCTACAGTCTAGCTATTTAGGACCCGGAGATAAATTATTAGGACTTTTTTGACAGCTACGTAATTAAAGCGTTGTGAACAAATGTAACGGTTAAAAAGTCGATTTGCAAAGACATATTTAAAGAACAACTCATTACATACATACATAAGCTCACGCCTTTATTCCCAGAGTAGGGTAGGCAGAGCTACAGAATTTCCAACAACTATAAAAACTTTTTGATAATTCTGTAACCACATTTTGCACACTTAGGCGAAGATGTTTACCAGTGTATTAGTGACAGGTTGCAAGCCCATCGCCTAAGAGTACTACACGCCTTTATTACCTTAGTCGGCTTTTACGACATCCACGGAAAGATACGGAGTGGCACTATTCTAATCCGGCTACCTCACGGGGACATATTAACAACTCATTATTGTATATTATTTGTCTTCCCCAACATTACTTACACTTGCTATAGTTTTGGACATGCAAAGTGAGTGTTTGCCCATTCAGAGCACCGCAAACAAGGGCCCACTCGCGCTGACGTCACCGGCCTTCGCTCTCTGACTGATTTCGTGAGTGCGCTTGCGGTTATAGGAAATAAAAGGTAGATTTTTGATACGAAATCACCCGTTGAAGGTTCGATTTTCGTACGAAGTAGGTACAAAAAAAACTGTTACAGTGAGTATGTATAAAAATATAAAATTATTATGATCATATTTGTTAAGTATTTGGAGTGAGAATAACGTTGAACGCAGTGCATACTCATCCATATACATATACCATGTATACATTGGCGCTATTTTATGTGGAACCTAACCTTGTCACAACACCTAAGGCAAACACTATTGCCTATTTGCTTACACATTAGAACTGTGTAAAGCCACTGAGGAACAGAGCCACGAGTTCGTAATAAAGATGATTAGACTAATGCGAAAATATGTATGACATCACTAATTACTGTCAATCGATTGATCAATACAACCATTCATCTTCCGACCGCAGTAAAAAATATTCTAAACGGTCTTATTACTAACCTTATAATGCATTATAGGAATGCAAACTTTTAATGCGGGTGGTTAAAATTGGAACTAACATTTCTACATACTGTCTTGTTGTTTCTGTGAGATGACAGTGACGCGGTCACCGGTATTTATAAATTTGTTTTATTTTCGAATTTGGAAGCTTACGTCATAAGCACATAAGAACAAGGTCAATGTTAAGGCTCATCTGCTAACCAACTTAATTTTACGTGTGGTAATACGTTTGATATAGGATTTTCGGCCTTGGGTCACGGAACATCAGTAACGGTAATATTAAGCGTATTATTTTGTTTCAATTCGAATGATTTGCTTTGTAAAACTAATAGTGACACAGACGTGGAGTAAAAACTGGGTACATTTGTTGTATCAAATTGGAATATTGCAGACTGACTGACTTAATATATTTTTACGTAAGTACTTATAAATGTTCCAAGATTTATTGTAAAGCTAGTTGCCAAATGAGTTTTTAAATCACGATATATTTTAATCTGTTAAGTAGTTTCATTTTATCCTCGCATATATTTACGAATATGAAAAATGCAGTTTTGTTTCATTGCGTAACCACGGCTCAATGTTTCAACAGATCAATATTAAAGGTACATAGATAGTTTATAGTGCTGAGACGGAAACAACTTAAATTTTATTTCTTACAATCGCAGTACCCGAGGTTACAGCGGTAAACAACTTCAGCACGGGCGGAGTTACGGGAAAAAACTAGCTCTACAGCATCAATTAAAAGTTACTTTTGTATTAATAATTGATATTTTTGTATCATGTGACCATAACTATGGAGTTATGAATAAACGATTGTATTGTATTGTATTGTATTGTACTAGTATACCTGTAGTTAGTTGTATACCTGTGATCGGACAATAAAAGAAATTTGAATTAGAATTTACTGAAAACTCTATACTTATCTATCTGTCACTTAAAGATCAATGGTCATTTTGGTATCCGCTTAATAACAATCATAGTGGTGTCTGTCGGTCATACCCATAGGAAGAGTACATGAGAATAAAGCGCCCTGGTTATCTTTGCTCTATATAAAATACCTATCCATTGATCTACAAAATATGTCTGTTTGAGCGGTATCCATGTTAAATTATTTTTTGACCATTGTCCTTCGTCCCCGACACGTTTTCGCCACAGATAATGAATATTACTGCAGTCTAGGCTTTGCGTATGTTTGGCCTTCAAACACATGACTAATGCAGTTACATAGAGCATTGTGTTCCCCATATTGCCTGTCTATTGACTATTGATTATTGCTCTGTGGTCGCATTGTCTATGGATGACATAGTTTTTAGCTCGAGGGAAATTCTCCGTTTCTCATGTTTGTATTGTTTTTCATATTTTACAATAGTAGTTTAATGATTATGATTAACTATGGACCGTAACAACGTTTGTTTTATTTTATTTACCTAGTAGATAGGGACAAGATATCCAAGAGATGTGTGAATTATACTTGTTTATAAGTAAAAACATTCGGAACTTTCTGTAACAAATGAAATGACTAGGTCATGGCAAAAATCCTATTTCGCTAATGGAAATGTTTGATGTAAAGCACGCAATGAATCAAACTGTACCGCTCAGTCCAAAGTCACTTGTAGGAACATAAATAGTTGCCTCAGTGCGCCTGTAATAAAAGTATGATTGAATTTCAAATGAAAAAATTCCACGCGATGCTTATTCGTTTACCGAACAAACTTCTGGCGATATTACGTACTGGCTGTTAACAAACCAACATCTGTATCATTTGAGCCAAAGTGCTCCTTGTCCATAAGAATTAAAAAACAAAATGTGTCGCATTCACATGTTACATAAAAAAAATCAATTTGGATCTGAGTTACAGAAATGCGAAGTAAATTTTTATATATTTTTAATCCTAGCAGGTAACAAAAAAAAAAGTCAACCTTTATGAAAAATTCAAATATGGAATGCGCTAATTCCGCGCCAAAGAAATAAAGCGCTTTATCGGGCACGTTTCTGTACACGCAGTGTTCGATCACCTGTTGCCACGTGTTGCGAATCGGATAAGAATTGGCAATGCATTGTTCTCGTGTAAGAGCGTTTGATTTGCTAGTTAATTAATTTTACAGAGCGCCAAAAAGATTGACGGTGTTTAAGAATTAACAAAAAAATAAAATAATGCGGCACGATATCAGACGAACATTCTATTGCTCATCGCATCATAATGTAATTAAACATAATAGGTCTGACATAAAAAATATATATTGGGCAATTTAAAATTCATGAAGGAAGATTAAAATAGTTCGTTGCACTGGTTTTACTCGCGATATCTCTTAATCAATCATTTTCTCCACTTGCATTTTATACAAACACATGAATGAGTCTCCAAGTAAGTTTTCCTTGACAAAGGGTTGCTGAGGTTATCTGCCGTGATATGGCCGACGAAGGCCAAGGAGAACCGCTCGCCATCTGTTCCTGTCCACTGACAACCTTCTTTAGCGTTTTTTTTAACTGGACAGCGTTATTTATTACTATTTTAAATAAGGAATGAAGGTATTTTTCTATATTGGTTCAAACGTTACAGTTCAAGCAGGAACGTGTCCAAGTGCAGCAAGACGCTCATCAGTTTCACCCATATCTTGCGCTAGTATTAGAGCATATACTTTTAACCACAATGAAAACAAAAATAGTACCTATTCTATTTCAAGCTCAAAAACGTACAAAAGAACAATGAACGGTTTATTTTTAATGTTTCACTTCTACAGCGTAATTAATCAAAATGAGCCTGAGATGCGTGAACATGCGTCAATCGAGGCATGTATAAAAGTAAAAAATAATACGACAAATTAAAGTTCACTTTCATTTTCAACTTTATTCCGCTACGGCAAGATCCAATTTAAAGTTTGGTTTCTCTATATTTCTTTTTAACACCCGCGAATACGACCAATAATGCCTGCCCACTTGTGCAATTAATACTGTTCAGACAACATTTATTGAATAAATTATGTAATTAAAACGCAATAAAGCCCATATTAGCACCTCATTACACAACAAAAACAACCATTTTTTGTTCGAAAGTAATGGCCGCCAATTTGTTTTTATTTATAACCTTAAAAAAATAAGTAAGGGCAGAGTTGAAGGAAAGGAAGTCGGTTTTATTAAATGTACTCGTACGTTTCGTTGTGAACCGTTTTTTAATACAAAAATTATGCCTTTGTAAGGCATCCTTAAATACATAAGTAAATGAAACAATAATACCTTATTCAACAACCATTACTTGTTTATAAATGTCATGTGGAATCGTTTCTTTAAAACTTACATAAAACATAATTGCATCTGACCCAAATGGATTCGAATCAAATACTATGTCACACAATTTACCTTCTAAAATGTTTTTGAAATAAGAACACATTTCAATGACGGCGCTACTAACGGGGTTGTTTTTAAGGGCAAAGGTAATGTAGCGGCAGGCGCCAACAGCCAGACACTCCAGCAACTCCGGATATTACGGCATTAAACGCTTAAACGGATTTATAAACATTTCCAAGCGGTTTAACTTAACGTCTTTTTCTGGGGTCTATTTTGTTTCTGAACGTGTCAACAATGTTATTTAGGTAGTTTTGATTATGTTGTGAATTGTTCTTACTTTCATTACAATGATATGATATTACGTGTGCACCAAAGTGTTTTTAATACCTTTCTACCCGTTTTTTATCTTAATGATTTATGTACTTAATGATTTATTCTACTTATATCAAAGCCGCGTCGTAATTTCTATCTGCACCTCAACCGACTGTCCGAATGCGTCGCTGGCTATGGACATTAAATCTATAAAAGTTCCTCAGATCTTTACGACTCGCTCTTTATGTGCTTTGATCAATAGATTTGACTAAAAAAAGGTTAGTGGCTAATTTGAGCTTTTTAAGGGCATTTTATTGATTAAAAATAATAGGTTTAGTAAAAAACTACACCCACGTAAAATGCCTTATTAGGACCTTACATAATATTAATAGTCTAAATGCAATCCAATCCGAAATAGCAAATAATTCTTAGTTCCTTTATCCTAAAACGGTTTTTTTTAAACTGCCCAATTATACCTACGTATATGGGATCAATTGTGTGTGCGTGATAGTGACATGGCATGTGTGTGTGACGCGTCGTTCACAAGTTGTTCATCAAATTTGAGGGGACCGCTAAAGTGGATTACAATCAGCATAGTGCCGTCAAATCAGCTTTGTCATGGACCTACAGGAATGAACGACGGATCCCTGAAAACGTCACTAATGTGTTCACAATAGATACCATTCTTGTTAAAACAGGGGGCTCAAGCTAATCCCTTAACTGTATGGGTATATCCATTCCTACATGGATGTATTTATTCATAACTATTCATTGGAGTTTCATGAAATACAAAATGAACTAGGTGAAGGCCGCGACTTGTCACGTCTCTATTAGAACGTGTTTATAAACATTTACAATACCACATTTACATAAATCCATTTTGAGATTTCCTTTCAATACTTTAAAAAGCCGTAAACCGTATTTCCATGGACGTAATGGTGAGTTTGGAATAGGGTTTTAAGACAAATAAGTTTTGTTTGCGTTGACGCCTCGCTATGGTATTATTTGGCTTTCTTGTTGACAACTAATTACTGACGGGCCCGAACGTTGGCTATGGAAATTTAGAAGTACATACATACATACATACATTAAATCACGCCTGTTTCCCAGAGGGGTAGGCAGAGACCACTTCTTTCCACTTGCTACGATCTTGACAAATAATTGGAGGAATAATAATTTAGAAGTTTAGACGATAAATGACTTTATTAATTAGACAGGATGAATCAATTTACTTTGATGAAATGAGCAATTTTTTTAAATGTCGTGTTACTCAATAATACGGTTTTCAGCTTATCTTGATTTAAGCAAATTTAAATTTAATTTAAAACTCATACATATTTAAACTCAAATTCGTTATATTTAAATAACGTTCATTGTCTAAAAACATTATTATTTATAATGTACTCCACAAAACATCCGACGTGTTTATTATATTAATGTTTGAATCAAACACGGCTTCCATTGAATGACAAGATTAATTGAATGAAAAGATAGACGTTCATTCAATTACGAGCGAATGAATTAATGGCACGGCTTAAAATTAACGGGTGACTAATGTAAATTTACTTGTTTGTTCCTAGTCAGTTGGGGACGTTGGGGTTCGAAATTCAAACTGATATTTGAATCCTATTCAACTGTTCCTTAGTTGTTGTTTCTTTTGAAAATAACCGGTTAAGTTTTTCACATTGAACATTTGTTCTCGATGTTATAAGAACATGGTTCGGTTATTAATAATAATTTGCCCTAGTAGGTACTCACTGTTACATTTGCATTAACTCGTAAGGCAAATAATTATAATTCGAGATAAGAAATTGAGTCTGGGTTCGTAAGTCAGTGGGTTGCATCTCACAAACAAACCTATTAGTTACTACTCAGCTTAGGTTTGACTTCCGTCCGACTCATTAAAAAGTTCAAAGCTATCAAACTAAAAACAAACTTTCTACGATAAAAAAGTTTTGTCAAACGATTTAACGTATTTTATAGGACAGTGAAAGTATACCTTTATTCAAATTGATGATTAAAAAACAGGTTTGAAATGTTAAAATGCAGGCTGGAAAGTATTGTCTGTCGTGAACAATTCAAAATTCGAATGGATGAACGTATGGAATGGACAAATATTTATTTTGAACGTATGACGTGTGCGACGTGTGCGTTACCAACGTTTCAGTGCATTGCATTGCAATAGTCGGTTTGTGAATGGGACAATTAAGTCATGTACAGTATTATGCCTTATTGTGTTGCTTTTTATATTCTTTTGGTTATTATACCTGTGCGAGTCTTTTGAAAACAGATAAGTAAAATAAAGAAAATTAATAAAAAGGTATTTAAGTACTCAATTAAAATATTTGAATACATACGGCTTAAGTCCAACCGACATAAGCGGACCGATAAGACAATAAGGTAGCCTTGTTCCGGAACCTCAGTTCAGCTCACGCCATCTATTTGATTTGCATGTATTTGATTTTAAGAGACAGGTTTATTGACCTTAGCGGATCTACCCATTGGTTTCGAACATGTTGTATCTTAAGTTTTAAAACATCTATTCTATCCATCTCGATAAAGCCATTGTCAAATTAACCGCCAAGTTTAAATAAAATAACACCTGCGATTGTTTTCCTTGGGTCCCCCAGCATGCACTGGTCTCGCAGCGCGCAGCAGAACTTCTTGTTCTCCCTCTCAGCCGTCGCATTCGGCAGAAACATGGACAATATGGCCACATCTTCATTATTCTCCCTCGCCCTTCGTATCCTGTCCTGTCCTACTGTTTTCGTCGTCAAATGCAGACGAGACTTCAAATCATCACTCAACACATCCGCCGACATCATTGACAAAGTCCTTTAAGATTTAAAAAAAAGCACGCGAATTTGACGTTTCCAAATTTGAAAAATTATGTCGCGCCAAAAACGTTTTATCGTTTTATTGCACGCGAGCGTGTAGGCTTCGCGGCTGTCCGTGCGGTACTGAACATAATGTTTGCCGTGGAGGGAGGCGTAGGCACGACGTAGGCTGTAGATCGGCGATTACTCTTCGGAGCATCTTGGGATGTATTGTATGTAATGAGGAAATAATTCTTACAATCCATGTTAATTGTAATGGCACAAATCGACCGGTAGGTACGACTTTAAATTGGAACTTAGGTAAATGTGTTTTTTAGAAAGCACAGACAGGACAAGGATACTTTCAGTGTGTAGGATGTCTTCATTTTTTACGAGTTGCTAGATTAATATTAACCAGATACCTGACATTTAAAATTTTTACTATAACTCGTAAAGACAACGATAGCCAATTGAAAACGATCGTTAACGCTATGGGTTAGAGTTGCTGTCAGCCATGTTCAATGATTCAACCCTTCCTGTCTATAAACCATGTGGCACTGGCAGGAAAGAAACTAAAATAAACTAACGTCTTATTCTTCGGTGCCGTAGTTCCATTTTTAAATCCAAGTTAACTTTTTAATATTATGTTTTCTAATGAAGCAAGGGAACATGTTCAGCCGATAACTAACTGATAAAGTCACGTGTTTATAATCACGTTACGTGTGTATCGTAACTAAGCGTAAAGATAAAAAAAAAAGGTTTTATTTTTTACTTGTACTCGCTTTAAAGCTAGTCAGATTGAATCAGCAACTTATTCTAAATGTAAATATTATTCGGCTGAATGACGTATTGTCAACGCCCAAATTTTGATCATCTACCTACGATATGGAGTCATAAGTCATAAGACGCACCCAAACTCACGCTGAGTTTATTTTTAAAGATACCTAAGTTATTACGCCATGTCAGTTTCCTTTATATTTACTTATGATTTTTGAAGGTACAAATAAATACTATAAAAGAAGATAAAGTCATCCATCTATCTACAAGTATACTATCCGTACTAATTATTAAGAGGCTGAAGTTACTCTGTATATTGTTTTGTTTGTTACCCTTTCGCAACCAAACGGCGGAACGGAAATAAATTTGGCGCGGATATAGATAATATCCTAGGAAAAAATATATAATACTTTTTATCCCGGAAAATTAAGCATTTTCCAATGCAATAGCGACGAACGATTTCTCCGTAGACGAAGTCCCGGGTAACAGCTAGCTTTTTATTTATTAGACGGGAGAATAATACGACATTTCAGGTTTCTAAAAATACAAAATCGCGCCAATTTGCAAAATTATTATTATAATACAAAAGTATAACCCACCTTTATTAATTTTATTATACATGTAATGACATATCGTTTAGATACATTTTACGATCGAATCGATTTGTCAAAAGCGGTAATATTAGCTTATCTCGAATAGGCCTCATTACATCTGCACTTAGACTGATTGGTTAAATTAATGACGCAGATGCACTTGAGAAGCGGGTCAGTGTCGTCGCACCTTTATTGCCTCCTTAAATAAGTCCCACTTAATGCTTATCCGGCAAATACGCGGATAGATGTTCGGATACTTCGTTTATATGGTATAATCGTGTAAGATAACATTAAGTAACATGTTTTACATAATTTGATATGCGTACCTACTTTTATGTATGTTTTATTTCAGAATGATAAAAATAAGTACTATGAGAACTGAAGGAGACGTCAAGGATACGATAGAGTGAAATAGAGGTTCTTTCTAGTTGCTGCGTTTCAGCGCGGACGAAAAGCGAGAAACAAAATCGCTCGCCACCTCTCTTTTTTTTCACTAGGCTTTACCTCGTTGAATAAACCAACCTTTTCTAACTTCCTAATGATTTTTGTCTATTCGTCGGTTATTCAAGTCAAAGATTTATTGTTCTTATTTCAAAAAGTTTTTATCTTGGAAATTTAAAGTGTTCTACACAGATAGAGTCGCAAATAAGTAAAATTAAGTATAGAGTTATTATGTAGTTGGCTAAATGTAAAAAGCTTTAAAATGTGTATACACTCACGAGCAAAATAATCGAATCAATGTTTGGAATTTTCCGCCCAATATCTTAATTCTTTCTCATGCAATGCTGAAAAATTTAGTACCAAATAAAAGCAGATTTTATCACCTTTCAATTGGTAATATATTTTTCAGGATCGCATGAGAAAGAAATAAGATATTGGGCAGATTTCACTTAACCGTTTTAAGCAGTGACATCTACTGAGGCTAAAAGTATAGGTCCTCATCCCAAATTCCAAGCACGTTTTCAAGATGTGGCCATTGGACGTTTTCGACAAATCAAAGCTCATGAATAATAAATGTGACAATACTAGCGCTATTACGAGGATCTCCATTCATCACTCACTGATTTAATCTCAACTATAATGAATAATTTAGAACAAAACACGTGGTCCGTGGCATAGATGTGAATTACAAAGTTATGCGTGCACGTGGGCAAATATGAGACTGAGATAGTTGCGTAGTGTTTTTACGTTTCTGTTAGACGGTGGAGCCTCGATCAGTGCCTTAGGTAAAGTTGTAACTGTTTGAACTGTTTGTAAAACGAAAATTGTCCGATTGAGGACTCTATTGTACTTACTTTAAAGGGCAGTTATATTTTATGAACGTCAAAGTTAGTGGTAATACTGAGAATGGCCCACGCGTTTATTTTCAAGTGGGCATAAGATTTTGTTTTAGTATGGAAATGAAGGGATGGGCTGTGTACAATATGATTTATAGTTAACACACAAGTATTTTTCCGTGAGGACTCTATTATTATAATCTTATGTAAATACAGCTCGCTTAAGAATGTTCATAACAAAGTAATAATTAAATTTTAGTCCTAAGCACGATTGAGAAATAATTATGTAATTTAAGTTTATTTTTGATTAAGTTAAAAAATATTTATTAATAATAGTTAAGTTATTTTAAAATGAAACTTGCCCTCAATCACCAATTTACAGGTTGAGTACCTATCTTAGAATCTTAATGCTGTAACTCCAAATTCGAGACACGTCACTTAGAACACTATGCATTTAAACATGAAACTCCAAATGGCTTGGCCTCTATTTAGATACACAACGTGTAATACTCAACTTAAATCGACGGATCACTATCTAAACTGAAACTTTAGCAATTTTCGACACTAATATAGTTTCTTAACTCGTTTGGAACCAACAACTATAAATCGTGTCAATGTTTTATATAAATCGGGAAACCTGGCAACATAGATATCAGGACTATCTCAAGGCCGATCGACCTCCGCCATTCTGCCGTGATTCTTAAAAAGGCAGTCATCTGACAATTTACCAAATTTGAGTTATGTATATGGTCGTGATCAGGAAAAAAAGACGCATCAGCCTATTTAACCCGTTTTTCTCTATCACATTTAGTTTTCGAGATATTTTTTCCATGAAAGGCAGTCAAGTGGTTGAATACCATTACCAAATTCATTAAAACGCAGTCATCTCACATTAATTCATAAAAAAGCAGCTTAAGTACCTTGACTGCAAAATAATTTGGAAAATTTTAGGCAAAAACTTATTTAAAAGACAGTTTTGTACCAAACTGTCTGTTCATAATTATTTTTATATAAATTAGCTGTACAATAATTCATTAAAAAGCCGTATTTGCAGAAAAATTCTTTAAAAGGCAGTCATGTGACTTTGGCTGCCTTGTTAATAATTATTTACTAGATAATAGTTACTTCTATACTTCGAACAACGGAGTTTACGTTCCTTAAAAAATTATTAGTTAAAAAAAAATCGTGTTCATCGGATACTAAAACGCAGTCTTCTCGCAATAATTCATTTAAAGGCAGTCATGTTTGGTCGCGCCAATACAATTTTTAAGTGGATTTAAAGTCTGAGACGTCACAAATCAGTGCGCCGCCAAGTGACCTTTTTTATGAAAATGACTATAATGGCCAAGAAATTTCAATGTGCTTTTTGAAAGTCAATTTTCTCAAAAATCCAACTGTCACGGTTTTGTCACCTCGTGAAAAACCAAAAGGCATTTCGGAAGAAAGAAAAGATAATATTATTTCTAAGCTTGGCCCCATAATGCCACCACATAAATTATTGTTTTGGAAGAATTTACCCATATCAGTAGATGCTGATATTTAAAAACCTTTTAAGTATTTTTTATGATTTGGATTTTTCTTCGTATGGACGTATTGGACGTTATTTGCGTTATTTAATTTTTTTGTAACGATTATGATTGTAAGACTACAGTGATATTTATACACAAATATATGTAATGTTAACCTCTTACTTACTAATCTATATTTACATAAAAACTAATAGTTCATAATAATCATAATATACTACTAGCTGTACGGAAACTGATGATCGCAAGTTTCAGTGCCTTTTAATTTTAAATACATACATACATACATACATACATACATACCTTCACGCCTGTCTCCCAATGGGGTAGGCAGAGATTATGGAACGCCAGGTGCACCGGTCTAAACACACAATTTTCGCTTCCTCTACATTCATCAATCTCTTCATGCACGTACGTCGGTTTCGGGTGCTTTTGATTTGGCCCTTATTCAGTACATCACGAATCTGATCACTGTAGGTCCGTCTAGGACGTCCCCTACCGAAATCTCCGCTCATTCTCGCTCGCCATATCTCTTTCGTAACTCTTTTTTCAGCCATCCTTTCTAAATGACCAAAGCATGTTAGCATACCCTTTTCGATTTTAGTCACTACATCTTCTTTCAATCCAGATCGTTCTCGGATATCGCTATTTCTTACTCTATCTATCATTCTAACTCCACACACATACCTACTGTTCTTCTTCTGCCATACCCAAGATTCACTACCATACATCAATGTTTGTGTCAATACTCCCTGAACAATGGCCAGGCAAGCTTTGCTCGATATGACCTTGTTTGCCAAGATTGAGAGTAACGCCCCATTCATCATACTTCCCGCTTTTACTCTTCTTTCAATATCCGCGTCACATTTCCCACCTCTCGTAAACAAAGAACCTAAATACACAAATTCATTCACTTGATCCACTTTTTCATCTCCAATCATTATTTCATATTCTGTATCAGTTTCATCCCTCTCCACAACCATCACTTTCGTCTTTTTAACATTCACTTTCAAATCTTTTCTTTTAATCGCCTCAGTCATCAGAGTTACCATTTGTTGTCAGTGGTCCGCCGATGATGCAAGGAGAACTTGATCATCAGCATACAACAAAGTTTTAAAAACTGACTCATTCATCCTTATTCCACAATGATACTCTTTCAGATCTGACAAACAACTGTCCATGAATAGGTTGAACAGCCAAGGAGGCGCTACGCAGCCCTGTCGAACACCACGTTCGATGCTAAACCAGTCCGTATACCTACGTCCCATTTATCCTGACACAGGCACTCGAGTCATCATTATAATGATTTGAGAGCCCGTATCAGAATACTGTCCACCCCATACACGGAAAATAATAATAATAATTATTATTATTTTAATATAATTATATTAAACGTTATAACAATGATCACGTAATCTGAATCTGATTCTTAGCTTAAGGGTGGATCAACTTTTTGTTGTTGTTATTCTGTCCCGTAACCCAGGAGACAACAGTGTTAGTGTTTCTTAGAAAAAATGCTATAATATATACTTCTATAACACTCAAGAGAAAGCCCATAAAAGAATGGGTTTGTTATGGCCAATAAAACTGATTTTTAGTGGACTTATATTCTTTGAAATCACAGTTTTAAGTTAGTGACTCAGGAGACGTCACCATGGCAACGAGCTACAAAGAAAAGTTGATTGACTCTTAAATTAAATGCAATGTTAATTTTAAAAATAATACATTTACAAATAGTTAAGTACATACATTTTGATTTATTGTTTGAAGTTTTTGTTGATATTTCCATTTTATTGCAGCTACACGGTTTTATTTTAAAAAGGCATTGTACCTACGTCGTACTACTTTTTAGTGACTCAGTTTACTTGATTAGAAATATTATACAGTTCTAGGTAAATTTGGGGTGTGGCTCTATAGACTTATAAGTATTAAAGTTTACTTTAAGTTTGAGATACAATCTCTGCCTATTGAATTTTATAAAAGTTTGATATTACTCGTATTGTATTCGTTTTTTATTTCATTTGAATTCACTTGACTGTTGTTATCCAAGTTTTAGAAAAAATAACACTTAAAAGAAAATTACTTAAAAAGCAGTGAATTGCATTTGAGCATTTTAGGCTGCCTTTTAATGAATTACTCAATAGATATAATTTAGACAATGTTCGCTTAAAAAAAGTAGTTTGGTGTAATAATGTACTTAAAGGCAGTTACTGGACTTTCACATCTTAGTTAATAATTACTCTAGAAAGATTTTTGGTTTCGAAACTTTTTTAAAAGGCAGCCTTACTAAAAAACTGCTTTATAAAAAATTATCAGCAAGTAATTGAGAGGCCGGATGATTTTCAAAAATAGATTGTTATTAATAATTCACTAAAAGGCAGCCTGGGGACTTTGGCTGCCTTTAAGTGGATTATTATAAATAGTAAAAATAAACACTTAATTCATTTCACAATTAATAATTAATTTTATATAAATAAATAATAAAAAAAATAAAAAATAAAAATGTAAATATAAGGAACCGATACCCGTTTACCAAGAAAATCCACCATTACGTCACATTTTATTACACAACCTGATTAAAGAGAAAAAGTCAAAATGAAGGCTGCTTTCGCGTTTTTCTCAAAAGTAAGTGCGGTCAGAAGACTGCCTTTTTAAAAATGACGGCAGCATTTTATAAACTTTAAATAAATGGTATATAGTATACAAGCAACCTGTTTTCGCCTACGCTCCATGAGTCAGGATGCGACATAGTGACACTTTGACAAATCGTAATAGACATAAACAGTGTCATGTTTATGAGACATTTATTGAAGACAACCAAATACTTAGACAATATTGTGTGTTTTGTGACTATTGAGATGGTAATTAGGTTCATCTCAAGGTTCTTCATACTAAGTTAGTACTAAGTTATTGGATTGTCAATCGAATTCGTTCCCTTGCAACAGACAGGATATAAATGCCATGAGGAAAATCGGGAAAGCCACCTATATGTAGCTATTATTCGCGACTTAGCCTAAGTTTATTATATTTGACTCTGGAATAAGATAGCTTACTCTCAATAAGGACAGTTTCAAAAACGTATATGTAAGTGGTTTAAGAGAAGTTCCTTTATCCAAGTTTACTTTGTCCAGAACTGGTCTATATTTAAAATTCAGTAGGTATGTATATCTGACTTTTTTGAGGATGGAGAAAGAGCGTACCTAACTCTTGGCGCAAGGGGAGCCAAATAAGAATCTATATACCCACGCTTGTTTTGCTCTAAATACAAACAAAACTACGGGCATACAAAATCTAGGGTTGTCTCACCCCCTGGGTACATCGTTGATGGTGATACTCTATCGCCCTGAGTCTCACAGAAGAGAGCTAAAAAAGGTTTTCTTGCGCCATCATCTTCGTCCAACTGTGCATTCCAAAATGCCTGTCTCATACAGGCATCTTCAATCTAACTAATAGACTAAGATATGTCCAAATCCTTATAACGGCATTAAGTATTACAGTTGTAACGGCTCTCGGAGCGGTGCGCCCAGGGGTGTTATTCTCTCAAAAACAACGGACGGGCGGACGAACGAGCGAAATCGCAGCGGCGAGTTTAAGTAGTCATGTCAGTGCGAACAAAACATATTTTAGCGCGTGCATTTTCAATTTAGCATCATGGTTTCTGCCGATGGATCGAAAGTATAACGCGCCTTAATTGAAAAGGCACGCGCTAAAATGTGTTTGGTTCGTTCTGACGGGACTACCTAAACTCGCCGCTGCGGTTTCGCTCGTTCGTGCGCCCGACCGTTGTTGTTCAGAGAATAACACCACTGGTTAGTTCGCTAAAATTACAATAATCGATGTCATTAGATGACTCATGATTCGGTGCTTCCGCGGTTTGGTTGGATCATCGCGTGGGAGCCATTGGAAATCATTATTCACATAAAAAAATAGGTAGAGGTCCGTACTGATATGCCGTATATTCGTTATTTGTTTATCGCTGGTGCTTCGGAATAGGGATAAAGTGTCTAGTCCGTGGTAGTTCAGCCAGGAGCAACAGTAGGCGGGCAGTCGAAGAGCTTAAAAGTATCTATCTTCGTCCTGCCCAAGCATTTTTAAACAACTTGCGATACTTGCCGAATGTCCTTAACAAGAAGAGGTGGCCACTTTTTTCCGTTAAGTTGATAACTCGAAGGTGAATTATTATTAAACTATGTGATATGAGTTATCAGTTGAGTTGTCCAATTTCAAGTAAATACTTTTGTTTATTAGAAAACACAATAATAGTAATGAGGGCGCCACTATACATCCGGCGTACGCTCGGCGCAGTCTTAATTGATTCAATAAAAGATCACCGTTATAGGTTTTCAATTAACTCGATAAAGAAGCCGCGCGGTCCTCGGAGCAGTGATTCAATAAACAACAAGGCGTGAACCCAAACAAGTTGATGTCATCAATTAATGTCCTCAGAAAAAAAATAACGCCAATGTTATATAAATTAAAAACATTTGCGACCTTATTATTAGTTAAACGAAGATGAATAATCCATTGGCTGTCAAACAGACGCCTTTATGGTAGATTGTGTCACAATTTCACAAAATGGTATAATTAAATATCGGTGCTCGAATAAGGAAGTAAAAGTAACTTGCCGTTCCTTTTTCAAACTATTGTGTATTCAAAAAAATCGTCACTAAGGAACGACTTATTAATCGTCACTAACTGACTGAGTGTGGCCGTTACTATTGTTTTTTTTTAATAATAAAAGTAAATATCGGATTGTTAAAATTATCACTTTCTTGTTTTATACGAAATAAAATGGCGGAGTTTAAAGAAAGATACTGTAATGTGAATATTGAAAAATCAACGCATAGTAGGTAGCTATTCATTTTATTTCTAGCTTAATTGGGATCGACTAGCAACACTATACTCGTGACGTATAGAGATATTTAATGAAATATACCGTTTCGTTATAATGTAACTTGTAATCAATTTTGTTTCATTGTAAAAAATAAATAGCTAATATTGTGCATGGAGTTTAATTGGATTGGATGATTGATGACTTGTCTTATGACCTGTGCATATCCTAGGTGCAACAAATTGTATGAGTACGAGTAGGTATATTATAAATTTATCTTAGTCTGGGGTTATTAGTGTAGCAATCTAGGTTTTTATACTAGTCTCGACATGACTAAGAATGTTTAGTTACATTGAAAAATGTGATTCGTTTCGTTGGCAAAAGAAACAGGGTCTACAATTTTAAAATGTTGTGTAATGATAGATTCTATGTCGTTAGTAAATCGGCGCAACAGCAACTCAAAATTACGTACTTGATTAAATTTGAATTTCGAACAATTTTATAGTTTTCAGGCATAATATGATCGTTTTGCACCTATACTTTCCTATCGTACATAGATAAGATAACTTAGCAACATGGAGACCACAGATAGAAAAACAATTCAATCCATTAGCGTTCTATTTCCAATTACCAAAGCCATGTAAGTGTATAACGACGGGCAGTTTGCGCTCGTTTGAAGTCGTTTCGCTAGCTTATTTACGAGTGTTTTGCTAGTTTCGCTTGTTTCGCTTGTCGTGCGAGTCAATTTGCGTTTTGATTACTGTTTAGGTTACGCCGAGGTGTGTTTTTTAATTAGTTTTTGCAATTACTTAGTGTTTTATGGGAGAGCTGATTAGCAACTAGATTCATATCGTGTTGCTAACATGCATGGCTTTATTTTTTATCCTGCTAAAATTACAATACATTAATGCCAGCAATAATGTCTTGAAAATTAAGCACCGCATTAATCATTTTGATGGTCTGAAAAATCAAGGTTTATAACGTAGGAATGCACGCATGAACGGTAAGACCGATAAAACCTAATTTGGTCTTAAACAAAAACTATTAAGAATATACCCATAAATATATCACATTTTGTCTCGCCATGACACCAAATCGTTATAAAAGGCGGTAAAGTGACTCACTAAAATTCAATCAAACTACGGCTGTTGGGACAACACAAGCCATAAAGGATTTAAAAAGTAAAACGGCCGAGGCTATGGCATTGGCATTGGCTGGTTTTTCTCTGAATGGGCGGCCTTAGCGCCTCCTTGTTGAGTAGCGGTTACTTGGAGCCCTTATATGGACTACGAGATCGCGATATCTGCGGATGTAATCCGACTACTTTGTGTAGTAGAGGCATGTTCAAAAGCCCCTTTTTTGGCAGCTTTCCTGTATTACGTGATGCTTCTTCAATTTAGTAAGTTTTTATGGAGGAGGCTTATACAAACATTTCGAGGAATGTATAATTGAATAAAGTGAATAGGTTAGCGCGTTGTTTTTGTTCGTTGTCGCCGTCTTTAAATTAGCGAGCTATTTCAAGTTTACGCTATTATAAATCACAGTAAGAATCTTATTTACGAGATAAGAAAGTAGTAAAGATGAATCGATAGCACCAATCCTTAATAGCTATCGATATTCGTCGTATTCCGACACCTGATAAAAGCGTATGAACGCGAGTCAAGTACAAACCCGAAGCAACTTCTAAGAGATATCGCTATCGAACTGTATTAGGGCACCACAGACTAACGTGTCCACCAATGTCAGTTGCTCATTACAGAAACGTGTCTCATTCTAACAGATAACTGCGTTCCTCTCGGCCTGTTAGTGCTAGGGTGCCCATTAGATGCGACTGCGATGATAATATCGATAACCAATCGATAGTTATTAAGAACTGAGCCGTTAATCAGCAATAGCACTCACCAGCACGGAACACCTCTCCGCAGCCATCGCAGCGGCTGGCGAACTGCGCGTCATAGCAGTTCCCGCAGTAGATCTTGTCGAGCTTGGAGCCGAACTGCTTGTCTACCAGAGACACGCGGCACTTGGCGCAGAGGAAGCAGGCCTCGTGCCAGTGCTTGTCTTTGTACGACAGATCCTGGGGAAGAAGATAAAGGTTAGAATAGCTATCGGCCTTCTTTCTTAATCTTACTAATACATATTATAAATGCGAATGTTTTGATTTCTTAATCAATCACGCCAGAACGGCTGAACGGATCTGGATAAAATTAGGCACCAAGATAGATTATAGTCTGAAATAGCACATAAACTGCAATAGTTAGTTTTACTCCCAAGGGAATGGCGAAAACCAGCCTCTACGCGGACGGAGTCACGGGTAAAGCTAGTGATTTTATAAAACATGGGTGAAAAATATGCTGTCAGACACGAGTGCCAACAGTACGTAAACTATTGCCGCTGATGGATATTGCGTCGTGGGAAGTAAACGTAGTAGTGGTAAGTTTAAATTTTCCAATAATTTCCCATAGTATAGTTTTGTAGGGACTGAAAATACGGATCAAATTCCAAAACTTGATACCTGAAATTATTTTAAATAATATATTATAGCAACGGTAATAACTTTTATTAAGATCTCTTCGTTAAATAAATTGCAAAGCAATATTGGCATGTTGACTTAAGTATATGGAATAATTAAGCAGAAAGTTAATCGCCATCTTTTGCATGTTACACGACAGACATACAATATTAGGCAAAACATTACTCAATGAATCCTGTTGTAACTTTAACATGTTATAATGTATTATGTTTTTTTAGTTGAGCACTTTATTATTCGCAAATATTCAAAACATACATATAACATTTAGGTTTTGAGTTAAGGTACGATTTATATTGATCTGTTTTTTTTACGACCGACATGATGTATGGAAATTCGCTAATGGTATATTCATGTCAGTCATATATCAAAGGATAAAAAATCATCCATGTACACGTCATACGGAGACTCAATAAACATTTATGAACATGTATCTTCTCTTTAACTGTTTGGATAAGCAGCTGGAACAACTTATTTAAGTCGAAAGACCTGTTAAAGCATTCAAGGTATGGAATCATTACTTTATTCGCTATACCGGCCTAGTGGATTCCTAGCTCTAACCGTAGACTGTAACTCTGCCCTCCTTCGGAGAAAAGGAGCATGTGCGATGAATTCATAGAAGCATATATAACTCTCAATAGTTGTAATAAGGTTGGATGTGCAATAAAATGCATATAGTAGATACGCCTTTTCTCCGTAGGAGGGCAGAACCGACAAAACAATAAAGTCGGGTTTTTTGGTACAGATCGAGAGGGTCATTGATAGTGATTATTTATATCTACAACACATCCACCTTTAAAATAAATAATAAAGACCGTATAAGACTTTATTATTTTGTCATTTTCGAACAATTCGATTTCTGGTTGGTAGACGAATTTTCAAAAAACGACAAAAGCAAAATATTTTCAAAAATAAAAGATGTCTCCTTTGCATGGAATTTGCCATTTGTAATATGTCAGATAGTGGTCGTCCATGTGTTCGGTTTTCCACCCTGTATAATAATCGTCACTGAGGCACGACTTAATCGTCATTAACTGACTCTGAGTGCAGCCGATGATCTACCAGCGCTTCGGAAATTGGGACCGGGAGGCCACAGTGCTACGTGTAAGATGATCACTCATACATGATTGATATGACTAAGTTATCTGGTTTCCTTCATTTGATTCCGTGAAATCTTGGTTTTTCCATTTTGACTGCCAAAATTGGAAGAGGTTGCTCATCATCGGACAGGGTATAATTAAGACGTTCGAAACATCTTCAAACGCAATGAATGGCGTATTACAAAAAAGATGTAAACCAGCTAGTGGGTGGCAATTAAAATCTTTGTTTAGGATCAGCTATTTGGGATGGCTTGTAGCAATAAATAACAAATAGATTTAAATCAACTAGGTACGGTTCGCTAATGACTTTGTTTTGATTGCAAATTGTTTATCTAATTTTAATTTATTAGATTTTTCGTCCTTTGAAGTTTATTGATTCGTATTTTTTTCTTACTTATCGAAACTGCCTATACACATAAAATCAGTACTTTTACTATAGTTTAACAGAGAAAAGGTTTTTACTTCGAGTTCTACACATCAAGAGGTAATTTTGGTCTTACATTACATACATAAATAGAAAGTATTGATTTCAATTAATTTTAGAGCGATCTGTTGCCGTCCCGAACCAACAATATCTAAATACTCGAGGTGTAATTTATCTTGCGTTTCTTCATTATCATACCGCACATTAATTTCGCGTGTAACCCGGCGTAAATCAATATGAGCATCGACTCGTGCGCGTCAGAACTACAATCTTGTTATTTCCAGAGCATGATTCATCTCTCCTTCAAGACAAACGTTCAAAGCATCAATTCTATTACTTACACCAATAATCAAAGTTCACTGACCAAATAACGAGCATAATGTAATATCTGCGAAAACTACAGCGACACTGTATTTCATATTAACGACGTCGTCTCCTAAGCGCCTGAAGAATTCGAATAAATCTCGCGACGCAGTTGACGAATGCTTCAGCGTTCAGGTTTCAAAATAAAGCTCCCCTCATTCCAGTTCTATTCCTGACCGGCGCGGACGCATGTTTAAAACTTTCGTGTCGTAATGTCAATAAAATATGAAAGTTTATTTTTACCGATTACGAAATACTTAGCGTATCTCGAATCCCGAAAGAATTACTGACAGATCCGACGATGGCTCAAGGTCGCATTGCTGTATCCAGCTCAAAAATAGCAGCAACAGGCGTTTGTTTTTACCGCTAGCCAATTTGTAGAAGTCAAAACAAAAGTGCTAAATAATTCTAATAATAATGGCATGATTTATTTTCCTGCTCGTAAGCTCCGACTGCTTTTATTGCGGTGTTTCCAGTTGTAACTTCAGCCACACGTTCAATGCCACTGGGATTCTGAATTACTTCTTATGTTTCATTCTGGACATTAGCTATCCATAAATTAATTTTATTTTGCTACCGTTTTAAAAGCTTATTAGTCAGAGGAGGCTAAGTCATAGATACGTTCAGTTTTGAAAATGAATTAACGTTACCCTGCATTTTAGTGTCGAATAACTTGGTGGTATTCTGCATTTTGTCACCTCACAGGTAGGAAATGTTTGTCAACGTTCCAACTACTTCCAACACAATTAGGAAATAATCAGTCACACTTGCACTTAATTGTTTTGTTGTTGATTTTATTCTCACGCCTTTTAATACAGATGTAAGTGCTTAAGCACCGTGTAAACAGCAGACACGCTGCAGCTGTTAGTTCGGACAGGAAAAGTCATTCGTCGGCTGCCGAGATATATGTGTAGTGTTTGGCGTGGTCGGCTTGGCACGGGCGCTGGGGCCGTGCGCAGCCACGGCGGAATCTGGGCCGGCTGGAGTGACATAACTAAATTTGATCGGGCGGAACGTAACAAAGCTGGATGCCGAGGATTCTCATTTCAAACTCAGTGCAAAGCGAATTTAGGTAAATGATACCTTGGAATCTTTGAGAGCTCTTTTGGAGTTTCTGACAGGCCTATGTGAAAGGCAAAAGTGTAGCCAAAGTGCTGAACTTTAGCTATGTGTTAATAGTCCTGGCAACTTTGATACCATATTTGGGTGCCCGTTTAAGGAAAGTAAAAGTTGGTAAAATTTGATGCAGTATCAAATTAGTACTTATTGGGCGCTTTGGAACATGATTAAAGTTAAATTAATAGTTAATTGTGGCAACTTCACTGGTCAATGTGTTATGTAAGTTTTTTTGTTATATTTTTTCTTTACTTGTACCGTTTGTGCCCAAATAAACATTAAACATTAAACATTAAATATTATCTCTAATACACGGCTGATACTGCAAAATTTTCCATTCTTCCTAAATCGTAAAGTAGTTATTCCGTGTGGTCAGCAATAACAGCAATAGCAATTAAAATAAACATTAATCAATGTAAGTGGTGTTACAATAACACTTATCAGCGACGGTGTTTTAAGATTTATTTTTGCGTTCTGCCAACTACTTTCGTGCCATTACCGCGTGTTGGCGGAGCGAGCCAACTCTTGAGAAGTTTTCGGTCATTGAATTCGGATACAATTCTACGTTATTTTTGCCTTTGAGTATCGTAATACACAACAAGAAATTTATATCATGATATAAATTAATTAATTGATAACATACTAGAACTTGTAAACAATATCAACAACAGATAGCTGCGACAAAGTTACAACGACCACTTAAAAAGTGACACCTCTTCAACAGTTGTAAGGGTTCTTATCCTTTGTTTGTAGGAATTGAAGGCATTTTGTTACTATATAGTTTCTAGTTACCTTGGAGTCGATGCCGATGGTCTTGTTGCACTCCTCGCAGCCGTTGGCGAAGACGCTCTCGTAGCACTTGATGCAGTAAGGGTGCTCATCCCTCAGCACGTACCGCTGGCCGGTCAGCGACTCATCGCACTGCCAGCAGCAGAAGTGACCGCTGTGCCAGTCCTTGTTCATCGCCTTGGTGTACTCGCCACTGAAAATTAGCTGAGGACAAGAGAAAATTCAAGGTCACACAGATGTTTAGAAATCCATTGTTATCTATTAAACAGATAGAGGATAGTAAATTAGAAAAAAGTGGCCCATTTTTAGAATTGCTTTGGATACAGAAATCGATGACGATAAGATTTAAATAGATAAACGAGTTGGCAAGATGCATATCCTAGGTCAGATGAAGTGTGAGGGATTATGGACTTAGTGTTGGAGGTTGCGTTGCTCTGGTTTCGTGACTTTGACCTATTCATGTGATCTTATTAAATTCATTTAAGCTACCAAAGCTGTGTGCTATTTCTTTAGGTCTCTATTAGGTCTTTTTTCTATGTAGATTGGGATTGGTTGGGCAGATCATGTTTCCGATCGTTTTGGAAATTATTTGATGTTTTATGAATGATAATTGGATTTGATTGCCTATATTACCTTTTATTAGGTTGGGTATGTGCGGGTGGCCAAATGTGAGCCTACGCGTGTAAACATTGTTTTGAACATGTCACTAGTCGGTGATCGACACTGGCAGCACTGACACTGGCGTCACGGTCGACGGGGCTGGCCACCGCACACATACCCATCGTCGTTGGCGGTGGTGGTGTTGGTCTGCTCGATTTCTGTAACGGTAACCTCGCCATCCTTAGATTCCCTACGCTTCGAGGATTTCTTGACCTTCCTGGTCTTCCTCTCGGTCGTGGTGTACTGGACTTGAACGTCTACGTCGGCCATGGCAGCAGTCGGTCTGCCTGATTACAAAAAGCGATACGACGCGGTCGCGACCCGAATTCGAATGGCGAGCACCGGTATAGGATAGCGGGAATTATTCCAGAATGTTTAGCGTCGTCGGTGGGGGGAGTTTGGGATTTAAATTTGGAAGAGTGACGGAGAGGGCAGGTGCGCGGGCGGCTCTCGAGCGAGGCGACCCGAGAATCGCGTGTTTTCCCGAGGTAATACATCCGCGGTCAGGATCCGGGCTTTGGCGGCATCCGACACTTAAGCTTCTTACTTCAGAAGATATTTGATTCTATGTTATGAATAAATTAAAACCGCTTATGCCTTGAGCCTAATTTGTTGAAGCGTTTAATGTAATTTCGGTTAGATAGTTGCTAGAACAACCCTTTAAACGATTTGAATCTTAAGGAATATTAAGACAACATAAAGCAAATTGTCAGAATTGCGTGGTTTATTTCTGACTTGGAAATCTGAAACGGTGTCAGTTAAAGATATTCGCGCACGTCAGAGCACTCGAAACTGCTTTAAACTTCGACGCTTATGATATTTAGGTCAGTTTCGTTGGTCACTATCCTTCCGAGCTGCGCTTGCGGCTTGTTTTTCAGTAGAAACTATATTTTCCTGTTGTTGTGTCATTCTCATAATAATTTCTTCTTCGTTTTCGCTGTTTCGATATTTTAAAACTCCAAACCAAAATAGAGGGGTGTAGGTAGTTTAACCAATTGTCTGATTGGCGTTTATTTATTCGCAGTACTGTAACGCATAGAAAAACTGCATTGCGATAGGTACATTTGTTCGATTACTAGTTAAAATCTGGTTCTATCCAGTTATCTGGATGGATATCTGGATATCAGTTGGGGAGATTAAAGGTTATCAACCCTAAGAGCAGCCAATTACGTCATAGGTTTTAAATTTAAAATATTTTGAGCTAACGTATTCGATACGTTATCGTGGGGCATGATTCAAGCCTATTCTATTATTGGGTAACAGTGATTGACTAACGCGCAACCCCGTAATGCAACATTAAATACGCGATTTCGGCGCAACGAGCTTTTAATGGGGGTTATAAAGTTTCAAACGGTATAAACTTGTTTCAGTGAGATGTGAAACATGCATCTGGACATGACATGATTTCGATAACTAGTATTAGTCCCAAGATTATACGTGGGTTCTGCGAAATGTATTACGAGGAATGTAGAGTTGTTGCAACTGAAAAACGTTTCAAAATATGTTCTATTTTTGAAAGAGTCGCTCAAATTTGTTTTTTTTCAATAGGTACCTAGCTATAGGATATAAATGATATTATATGATGAGATCTTTAAATATCTAGTAATCTCCCAAGTTTTTTTTAATGGCTATGTGATATTTTGCAAGCAATCGAGTACGTACAGTCAACCAATTTAATTCCTAGGCCACTATGGACTTTGTCAACGTGACGTTGTAAACCAAATCATAGGAAGCCTCTTACGTTTTGGTTGACAAAGTCACTTTAACATAGTCCAAAGTGGCCTAGAAATCAAATTGGTTGACTGTACATGAGCCAGTTAATAAAAAAAAGCATTAATATAATCCCATGTTAATATTACAATTCTTATTCAAAAATTTGTGATACTGGGGCAAAGTATCATTTACCATACAAAACTAATGGGTAAAAAATAACCCACAGAAATTAAAAATAATGACTGCCTACTTCGATTACAAGAATCGGCTACGTACGAAATTATAATGAGTGACGTTGACTTATGGATAAGGACTGTTTCTTTAACGCGGTTTAAAATATTGTTCTACATTTAACAATTCGTTTGAGACATGCATGAATTTTAATATCGGATATTGGACGTTCAATCTTAACAAAGAAAAGATAAACCACAACACAAACAGGTGTTCTGTATATAAAAACCGTTGCGTAACTGATGCACTTTTGCAAATAGAACAAAGTAAACAGTCCATTGAGACTGTCCAGGTGCGCCTTTAGAATTTTCTAACAAAACACGTAGACCGGTCAGAAGTTCAGAATGAATGAATGAAAGTGTCCGTGAGTCATCTAAGCATGTGGTAGTATGTTTAATTCGACCAACAACGGGATTTTTAAAAATGGAGCTGTCGAATGTTTCATTTGAAAATTAAAATGGAACGATAAATTGTTATTTTAAATTCCCTTGCAATGATATAGAGACGACGTGACGAGAGAAGAATACTGTGTAAAAAAATTACATTTTATGCTACAAATTATTTGAATATTATTTATGTATATAATATATTCTTTTATTTCCTTCATAAAACATACCATTTAAACTACTTTTTAATTTTCTTAGTAAGGGTAGGTAATCATGTATTTTAGCTCGATATTTATTTTCTTATCGTTTCGAGTATTCGATCGACCCGCAGTTTGAAAGTAAGCATTTTGATTCGAGATGCTAGTTTGACTGTTTGCCGTTAGCTTGGATATAAGTCTTCTATAACTTAGTACCCATAAATATACAAAACTTATCATACCTAGGGGTATGATACAGTACAGTCGAGGACAAAGTATAAGGTGCAAAATAGTACACTTACTTATTGTTGTACGGTCACGAGCGTTAATTTGGGACCAATTACAAGAAAAATATGCTTGAAGTCGTCAATGTCATTAGAGATGTCAAGTCAATTGTAATTTTTAGGAAACTCAACCTTATTGTTGTAGAATGTCAGATTGACTTTGGACCTAAGCGTGGGTACCAAATTAAATCTCGCGACTGTACTTGACTTACTTTAAAAAAAAAACTTTAGGGACATGTTTTAATCAGGTGATAATATAGTTTTAAATGAAAAAACATTTATTGTAAACTTTATTGAGTTGCTGACATCGTAATAAATAGGCGTGATAGCGACTCGGTAAAAGTTTTTCGATATAAAACACGCGATTTTTGCGTCGTTAAACTTTTATGAGATAGTCGCGAGCTAATGGGTATTCGTGTATTACTCAATAGTTTAATATCTTGGCAGGTCATCCTCATTATACTTGGGAGTGGTATTAATAGATGTTTCGAAGGAAATTCTGGTATATAAAGATTAAAGAAACGCTTGGCTCCGAGACTCAAGGAAAGTTTTAAGCTTTGTCTCGACATTGATGGTAATGTTGGGATTAAATGTTCGCTTTTAACATTTTTGTGCCAAAGCGATTTACATAAAAAAATAAACTTTGGTCGGTTCTTGACACTGACTGTATACATGTCGTTGAATAATTTAATTGTACACTGGCGAGCACAAATAACGGGTCGATTTGTAAAGTCTCTTGGCGAGCGTATAACGAGTAAGTACAACGTGCTGTTATAGAGGTTACGCGAATAAACTAGTACATATTCTTCAGGACTTTTAGGGGGGGGGGGGGAACTTTGAGCTAAATATTCCTAGGTAAGTATTTGTAAAGAAATTAATTAATACATATTATACATACATTTGCAGACATGGCCAGGGCCCATATTACGATATTGCCTAATCAGTGATAATTATGTTTGTTTCGACCTTTCTTTTTCTTAGCTTAGTAAGATCAGGATATAACACAGCGATGTAGGAACGATCTAACATAATACCTGTGTTAACGATTGCACAAATCAAAGAAAATAATAAATGAATAAATGGAAGAATAAATGAAACATTTACTAGGGTATTAAGTAATATAGTAATAAAATAGGATACAATGGACGTAAGAGGTCGTGCGGTGCGCTTACTTAAGTCAATACCAAACCTTTAAAAAGAGGTTCACAGTCAATTTGGCCAGCAGCGCTACTTTAAGCTATGTCAAATGTAGAACCCTGGACAGTATTGTGAAATGTCAAATCTGTCAAGTCTGTCAAATCCTAGGCAGTGAAAGGGCAGCGCGAAATCACTTGTGTACAGTCACCACCCGCGAATGTTACGCCACTTGCCACTCTTCTTAATTTAACCGTGTAATGCATTTTGGGTTGACAGCCGACTTGACATATTACCCGAGTGTAGTACACGGCTAAATTAAGAAGAGTGGCAAGTGGCGTAACATTCGCGGGTGGTGACTGTACATATCTTTGTCCCATTCCCGGCGTGAAACTTACTTACGTAGAGAATGTCTTAAGGCATTAAGTCATCGGCATTTGTACCTACTATGTGTATTGTGCAATAAAGTTTAAATAATCACTACATAGTATAAAACAAAGTCGCTTTCCGCTGTCTGTCCCTATGTATGCTTAGATCTTTAAAACTACGCAACGGATTTTGATGCGGTTTTTTTTAATAGATAGAGTGATTCAAGAGGAAGGTTTATATGTATAATATTTTTTATTTTATGTGTTAGTGTTACAGAAAACTCATATAAACCGAAGCGAAGCGAGGGCGGGTCGGTAGTATATAAATAAATAATAAACTTGTCTGATTTTGATCCCTAATAATAAGGCTCTTGCTCATGCATATTAGCATAGTACAAAGCTATTACAAGTATAGACATTAGTCATAGGTCAGTTTTAATTAGATTTTTTTCATTAGAAAAAATAAGTATATCCTTAGAAACAATTTGAGTTTCATGTCAATGCAATGCTAGTTAATGTTAGAGATTTTTAGCTGGCAGCTAGTTTCGGTTTATGTTTTCTTCCGCGACTGCGGCGCAGCCTTCAGGCGGTCGACGTCTGGGCAAGGTCTCGGTCACTCCTCGTCTATTTATACACTACTCCAGCCCGCGACTTTGTTCACGTGTTATAGTTCGTGTTTGCCGAACTATAGGAGTTTATAATGATAAAAATATCTTATGGAGTGGTGAAATAAACATTAAAATAAATCTAAAATTTATAGTAATCGTAGTAGATGCGGGCAATGCAAGACCTAAAAATAATGGTCCTAAGAGATGCTTAACGTCATCGTAAACGACTTTCGAAAACTGTCAAAGTGTATGGAATTGACAGAATAAGCGCTTCACGCGACCATCCATCAGCTTACGTCAATAATGTATACATTTTCGATAACGATGACAATCTCGCAACGCATCTTGTCTAGGGCCACTGGGTGGCGATGGCGTATGTATGTGAATTCCAAATTGATCAAAATTCCGAATATTCAAAATTTCAAAAGCAATTTTTGGTGGTAAGACTTAACTCTTTGATATCGCTTATAAATCAAACGTAACCTAACATACTTATGACAATTAAATTATACATTTAATCTATAATACCTCCAGCGTAACATAGTATTCGGACAAAAGTAATTCGGAATTATGTAAATACTTTTTTGTACTGTAAACAAAAACAATAAAGGAACTTCTTTCGGCTGACATAACAATGGTGACTGATTATGCTTAATTAATATTTATAAAAAAAACATTCGACATTCAACATTTAAAAAAAGATTTTATCGTTCTTTACACTCGTAATCACTATGATTTTTGTAACAACTGGGATTCCCTTCAAATACGTAGTTGTCAAGAATATAGTCGTAAATATATCACTTCTTAAGGTTCAATGAATGTTACAATGAAAACTGGCGTGGGCGGAAAGTAACGATAGTTTCTTCCGTTGTATAACACAGATATCAAAGTTATAGGGTCTTTGATGTACTCAGGTACTTTTATTCCGGAAATCATTTAATGGGTTTTTAGAAGGACGTATATTTTTACAGTAACAGACTATTTTAGAGTGCATCGTATTTTGGAATGGTTTTTACATAAGTATATAATATAATAGGAAGATAAGAAAGTTTTTAGCTGATATAGCAGGTTTCGTGGGACATATATTTTGCACTTGTTTTTTTTTTGCGTATTTCTTAAAAGTTTAATTATGCCCAGAAGTTCTATATCATTGGTCAGGAGCATGACATCCACAATAATATGTGATTATATGTATTATTTGTACTAGGTACTACTAGTAAATTATCAGATCGCTTTTTCTTAATCAAAATAAGAGTAGAAATTGAAAGCCAAAATAATGCGCAAGTTAAAAGCTCAAAAAAAAATGCAAGCAGCTATAAATAAATGGGTGACTCCACGGGCGTTTCAACCGCCGTCAGTCCGCTGTCCTAAGTATTTAAGAAATAGGTGATAATATACTTAAAATTCGATCAATTGTGGGAAGTATTACCATAACAGTATAGCTCTATGTGAATGTTAGCTGTATGGTGTAGCTCATTTTTTCAATATTTACGACAGGGGACTGACGGCGGTTGAAACGCCCGTGGAATTACCCAAATAAATAAAGTATGTATGTATGTATGTACGTAAACTCTTTATTGCACATAAACAATTACAAGACATGTTTGCATTAATATAAATAATGCACATAGGTGAACTTATCCAATATGGGATCTCTTCCAGTTAACTTTGGAGTAGATGAAGTAAGTAAAATAGATGTGTATTGAGTAAGCACGGGCACTTTTAAACGTCAAATATCTAACCAGAGGGCCCAGATGCACTACGCTAGTTAGCGTTTCTCTTCGTTCCGTTTTTAAACCAATCGCGTCACTGGTAGATGACGTGATACGAAAAGTCACGTGATGCGCCAGTGATGCGATTGGTTCAAAAACTAAACGAATAGAAACGATAGTTAGCGTAATGCATCTTGTCTGGGCCCTCAGGGCTTCGCAAGAGACCACTGCTCCTCGCAGTATTCTTATAGAGTGTGAGAGACAGAGCATTCGACTCTCTAGCGAGTACGGTAATTGTAACTCATGATAAGTGTACTCGGGCTCTATTCTACTCGGTAAAACCATATTGCGTTTGATATGTTATCACATCGTTTTTAACTCGGTTTTACTGTCAAGTAAATAAGAGCTATCATAATACAATATCATGTCAATAGCAATAAGGTTTTACCGAGTTCAGTTCCTACCTGTTGTTTAAACTGTCTTGTTACTAGAGACAGTACGTTGCATTTGATTTTTCTTTTTATTCATTCATTCATAAACTCACGCCTTTATTCCCAGAGTGGGGTAGGCAGACCTACAGAATTACCAACAACCCTAAAAAAACTTGTTGATAATTCTGTAACCACATTTTGCACAATTGGGCTTAGATGTTAACCAGTATTAGTGACAGCAAGCCCATCGCCTTTATTCCCTTAGTCGCCTCTTTCGAATACGTTGCGTCTTCTTTTTAATAAACAAATAAAATAAGAAGATCATTTCAGTATAATATCAAAGAAAGCCACTTCACGGTCACCTCAATCCAAAACCGAGAATCGTGTGCAAAGACGTAAAACTTATTGTTGTCAGAGAAACAACATTAATAACTCTAGCGTAATCTTTTAAAATAAACATGAGTAAGTCGCTGTGCTTGCTATCATTATTCTAATTTGCGACGATCGCTGGTAAATCAAATAAATTTTCTTGATGGCTGTAATATTAGGTATACATAGACATTATAACTTAAGTAAAGCTCCTCTTGTATGTAGTTGTCATCGAAATATAATAAGTATGGAAGAGTAATCGACGCTCAAAATCTGCCCCACTGACTTAGTGCCGGCGGGGGTGGAGCTATTAATGAGTGCCGAACTGTCTATCAGTCGACTTTCTGACGTAGTGTCAAACAGTTGTTTACAATCACAAAAGAAAAAAAACGATATTAATGATTACCGGATTTAAATGACGCTGCAACCATGCCAAGTTGCATCGTAAATTGGGCAGGACCCACACAGATGCAAAACAAAGCGATATTTATTTTCATTAGTAAGTTATTGAATTTTTAATATTCCCGTACCAAAATGTCATGGCCGATGTTATGCAATATATCTTTGAAAAATGTGAATTACAAGCAACTACTTCGAATGAATAGGAAAGGCAGCATCCATTTCGATGAATCGGATTATGTCATCTCAAAAACTGGAAAACATTTTTTAAAAGTCACAGCGGTCCCAAATTGTACAGTACGTTGTCAACATTTATTTACAATAATTTAATTAATATTTAAATGAATATCAGACGTCGAGGAGTTTATCACAGGTCTATTAGATATGTTTAGATGCTAAAGACTATTTATTTTTGACGCTTTGACTACTCTTACATCATAATATCTTCTGATGTACTATTTTACAACTTTATAATAGTGTAACATAAGTATGTTCAATGATTCAAGGGGAACAATCATTCAATCATATAAAAAAATATTAATAAAATTCATTATTCAATTACTGTTGTTTTTGTATTAAACCGTCCACGTCAAATGTTGAAAGACATGGCCGAGTTCAAATAACCCTTATGAAAAAAAAAATTGACAAATGGAAATCTTGTGTCAGAGAGCTTGTAACCAATTGCAGATTTTTGTCTTTCAAACGGTATAAAACCTTACTGAAATTACTGTCTACTCAAACGTCATACCAGCATCTGACATAAATGACTTCATACCTTAACTCAATTAATATTTAGTTGATTATTGGAACCACTCGATACATAAGATCTTTTCATTTCAAAAATTGGGCGTTTTGGAGCGGATTTGTCAGTCGTTTTTGTTAGACGTTACTCTTCCATACTTATTATATTTCGATGGTAGTTGTTTACAAAACTAATAAGGAATTTACGACAAATTTCAAATATAGAATGTCTATAGTCTGTGCCAATTTCAATTGGCACAGATGTAAACACAATCAAACGAACCAATTTACCATTATTACTCGATTATCACATGCTTTTAAAGATCACGTGAGGTCTTAGCAATGATTAAAACACTTGATATTTAAATTCATATAAATTTTAAGATTAAACAACTATTATTTATACGTTATTTTAAATAAAAAAAATAAAAATAAAAAGTCAGAGAGAAATGTGGAATAAAAGAAGATGTATTGACTAAGATTGAAAAGGGCATGCTTCGATGGTTCTGTCATTTGGAAAGGATGGATGAAAGAAGATTGACGAAAGAGATATACACATCGATAGTGAGTGGACGGGTCGGATGGGGCCGCCCTAGACGTACTTTTTCGAGTCAAATCGGTGAAATACTGGAAAAGGGCCGAATCTTAAGTACCCGAAACCGACGTGCGTGCATGACTCGATGTATGAATGTGGAAGAAGCGAAATAAATTTGTCAAGATCGTAGCAGGGTAAGGCCACGGAGCGTTCGAACCGCCCCCGCGAGAGTGTTACCAAAACAATACATGTAACATTACAAAAAGCATTTATTTTCCAGGATTAAAAATATTAATCATAACTGCCTATTGTAATTAAAAATAAATGCCACAGACATAAATCTTTGTCTATTTTGGTAACACACAAGACAGGGCGGTTCGAACGCCCCGTGGCCTTACCCAGCAAGTGGAAAGAAGTGGTCTCTGCATACCCCTCTGGGAAACAGGCGTGATTTAATGTATGTATGTATGTATTTTAAATAAAAACACGCTTGATTAATATTTGAGGTTATTTGTCAATCAGTACTAATTTGTTTACATCTTTGGCAATTTCTTTTGACACAGGCTATATACAGATGTGGTACAACTACATGGAAGAGTTTACATAAGTTTTTTACCCATACCTACCTATTTACTGTTGTGATGACCTCTAGCAAGTCTGAACCAAAAGCTTAGTTTGGAAATAGGTCAATAATATGTGTGAGATTGTCCCCTAAAAAATATTTCTTACTTTATTACCCTTCTTCCCCAATAGTCGGCTAAAAATCAACTGCGTCTAAAATCTAGTTCTTTATTCACACGTCTCTGTTTACCTTACTCTTGTGTTTGGCCTGGCAACACTTAGCCGGCTAAATTTATACTCAAGCGCTCCAGTGGCGGAAATAGATTAGAAAGGGGTATGCGGCAAGTGATTAATAGCTTCGTTACGCAGGCAGGTAGCTGAGCGATTCAGCCTCGTTCGACGTGCATGTAATGCACAAATACATGTAGGTATCATTTTTACTTCAGAGAAAATGATATATAGTGAGAGAAACAACTTTCCAAAGTTCTTAAATGGAAATCTTGGGTTCGCCTATGGAATCCCTATTCTAAAAGCAGATATAATTGGAAAACTTGAAAAATTGCCTGACTCATCTGAAAAACAGTTTAGAGCAAATTAAAATTCGAACAAACTATGGTTAGGACAAACGTTGTTAGGTATTCGGAGGGGCACCCATAAGTTTGCCGATGTACTACTTTTATTTCCGTAATTTTAATATTTGTGTTTATAAAGTGCTTGTAAAGGAAATAGATTTCTAGACCACTTTGGACTATGTCAAAGTAACGTCATCAATCAAAACCTAAGAGACTTACAAACCTATTTACACATACCTTCACGCCTTCATTCCCAGAGAGGGGTAGGCAGCGCTACAGAATTACCAACTCTAAAAAATATATTTATTTTTGTTTATTATAGCGATATCTGTCATTAATTTTTACTTCTAAAGAAAGAGAAAAACCTCCATAAAGTTAGAATGGTTTCGTTATTTTTTCACCTTCAAACGATCAAAAGTAAAATAAGATTTTTCTACGATGACAAAAAAGTTGTGTCTGGAATAATCTGAATAATTTTCACCCCTTATGTCAGACGACAGTTCCATAATCATAAACATAAGGAAAAGTATAAACATGAAAAGCGCAATGTAAAAGAAACAAGAAATCTAATGATTCTGGCGGAAGCCTTGTAATTTAGGGAGTTAACGTTTTCAATTGCCGACTTCAAAAGTTCTGACGAGGCTCTTTTCAGAGAATTCAAAGCGATAGCTAGGCTGTGTGCCGCGGAGTGGAAAGAAAGGGGAGGTCTGTCTGATAATACACTCAATCAAGAGCTTACTGAAAGAATCAACCTTTACTAATGTTATTGCGGAATAGTGTTTTTTTAAGTATGAATGGCGGAATTAATGCCGTAATGCATTCTCTACCAGTCAACAACTGAGTAGGCCAAACAGAGAATAGTTGAGGTGGGTGCGAGCATTTCAGCAAGAGCCATTTCTTGTTTTTTTTTAATTTCATAATAAAATAGTACATATAGATATACAATACAATATATATACCTTCATACATAATGAATTAATAAGCATAACATACATAAATCGTTGTTCCTGCTTATAAAATATTATGCAAAATTTTATTCTTATTCTTGTCGCGACTTAGAAAGGAATTTTGACAGAGTTATTGCAAAGACAACAGTACTATTCATACATCATGAGGGAAGGAAGATGGCGATTGAAAAATGTGAACTTTTGATTTACATTTGCTGATCATACCCTCACTCACGTGACATTGGCGAAATAATAACGAAACAGCCTTTTTTTTTTAAAGACTTATAACTTTAGCACAGAGATAGTTTAGTTTATGGTCTGGAGGAGCTTATGGCTTTGGTTTTAGCTCTCCACTTTATTTGTTATGTGATAACAAAATAACCTCGTACTTTTAACTTCTGGCATATAACTACTGTTGTAAATGTGACAATCTTGGTTTCGATGATTTGTCCTTGTCCGCGGGCACTCACTAGGAGCGATTGCCGATTATATCGTGGTGAAGTCGCTGGATGACCCTATTCAAAACCGACCCGGGAATATTTTTGCTATCCGAATCGGAAGGCATCAATTTTAACGACAGGTCATTAACCTGGAGCTTCAGCTTGTCACTATTCATGAAGCATGAATAGTTTTCCCTTGGAATTTATTTTCGAACCGTACCAATCACCTGTCTTTGTCACAAGAAAAACCCAGCGTTAAGATACTATATTACTATATATAGTAAAGCACTAAAATAACTAATAGCGTTTGATCGCGATAAAAAAAGGGTATACGAACTATTTTTACGCGTGATCTTGGTTCACACTTCACAACTGATGTACCTACTGAGGCCCTAGCCAAGGTACAAACGCTAGTAACGTTTTTCTTTTCTATCGCCCATAACGTATGGGATGACATTCTCGTGCGTAGCGATATACCACGTGGTTAACTCTGGCAACTCATATATTTTGAGTGGTAAAAAAGAAAAAGGTTGGTAATTGGTAGCGTGTGCATCATTACGCTAACTTGCGTTTCTATTCGTTTTTCTTTTAAACCAATCGCGTCACTGGTGATCACGTGACTATTCGTATTACGTCATCTACCCTGGGGCCCCAGGGCCTCTATTCTAGGCGGTAAAAACCCGTTTGTCTTTGACCTAAGGTAAAAGCTCCTATTATGGACAGTGCTCCAGTTATGAACAATTCCATAAATATAAGTCTCTGAGATTGATAATGCTTTTAGTGCTACAATTAGATTATATTAAATTATTCGGGATTACTACTATTAGAATAAAATGTTTAGTATTGATATGTTTTCATTTAAAAAAATGATAATGGTCATCACTGGAGCCTTGGCCATAATAGGTGCTTTTACCTTAGTCCTCTTTTTTACGGGGTAGAACCCTATTACCTTTGATTTGTTATGGTATTGTTTTTAACTGGGCTATCAAACCGTGGACAATTATGACGGTAATAGCCGCTGAGTTAAAAACCCCGAGCCGAGGTGTGAAGATAGTGTAGGATAAGCCTCCTAGAACTGTGATCTCCAGATAAAGTTGCTCAAGTTTCTTTTACTAAACTGCACGAAGGCAAAAGGGAAAATGAGTTAAACTGTGTGTGTATGTTTGTATATATTTATGTTGTAATATATTTACATTGACAGACAATATTTCAAAAACCATAACCCGTCCTACGGTCTACATCGAAGATATGTTTACACATTTTTTCCGTCTTCCATTGGATAAAGGAGCTAAAATGTATACATATTTGACGTCGACTGTACGTGGCGGAAGTATTAAATAAAGCTATTGTCGGAAAAACAATACAACGATACCGAACGCTGATGTCACTTACAGAAGCGAGATCGAAATACTTTTACACAAACAGTGCCATAAAAAATACAAAGAGCTACACGTCGCTAGGGGTTACTCCTCCTTTTTAATGCATGACAAAAAAAATTGTGTCAGTATATATTACACTATATTAGTATATTTATCGTTGTCTAGTAGGTCCCCATGATTTTTACTAAATCGGTATTATCCCTTGAGTACCATCTCTAGCAACTGGTTTTCGCAACCCAATGTCTGACAAGTGACATTATAAAGGCAGGTCGACGCGTCTGTCGGCGCACCCGCAAGTGGGTCGAGGTCTGCCCTGCGTCGGCTATTTTCGGCGCCCAACTGTTATGATATCGAAGACAAAGTCTCGCCTAGCTCTGTAGGATTTGAACTCATCGTGACATCTACAAAGCCAAACATTAAAGCTTACAATTTGGATCCTGTTCGATAGGGTTCTTACAATAGCCTCATATAGATCTAGAATGAACCTTGAAATCCACTCTTTTACTTATATGGTACATGAAGTGTAAGTTGACAAGTCAATTTTAGATCTACACAAGAGAGGTAAAGAAAAACACACAAGGGGAATCATAAATTTTAATTTTCCAAATTCAGTCATGCTCATCGAAGCTCGTTACAGCGTGCGGCGTTAGTCCTCTAATCCCCAGAATTACCCCAGAAATCATCTATCTCCTCCTCTCCCTCCTCCTCGTTTACCTCTTTCTCTTTATCTTCCTCCTCGAAGGAGCCGAGTTTGGGCAGATCTTTCAGCTTCGGCTTGGGCGGTTCCTCCTCCAGCAAGCTGTCTGCCGAGGGTTCCGTGCTCCAATCGTTCCTGCGCTCCTTAGAGTGCTCCCGCGACCGACTTCTGGAATAAGAACGTGCGGCTAGATTAGGCGCGCTGCCGAAAGCCTGCGGACGCTCCTGGGCGGCACGCTCGAGCTCGGCCTCTTCGAGTGACGTGAACAGCTTTAGTTCCTCCTCGCGCGAGGCCCGCGACTCGCGCGACGAGGTCGACGACGACGAGTTACGCTTTTTGTAACTCCTGCGCCGGCCACTCGGGTCGCTTCGTTGCAACGGTCGGAACTTTATTCCGTCAAGTGATCTTAAACAAATTTACAATATATGAGTTGGTTTCTGTACAGGCGGATCCATGAGCGGAAGCTGTCTACCGTGCGGCATGAGGGGCTAGGTGACGGCAGAACAGGGTGCAAACACTACGCATGATTCGTGCTCTGGCCAAACAATGAATATTAACCTTAAAAAGTCTTCGCTGTAACCTTTGTTGCCTTTATTGTCTTCTTCGGATGACTGGAAATGTATTTCGGGCAAGTTTTGTGGGGTGGGGCTTTTAGGACGGTAATGCCAAGTCAGTTTCTCTTTGGCTTCGGATTTCTCACTGGCTTCTCGTTCCTCACGCTCGAAAGAATTTTCCGAAAAATGATTTGGATCTGAAACGTTTTCACAAGACGTAGGTGATCGGTTTCTGATTCCCACACTGAAGGACTCGGACGCGTTTGTAATTATTGTTTTGGTCCTCGTCGGTGTATACCTTTCTGTCCGGTAGTCGCCGTTGGAGTGGGCGTTGCTCTCCACTGATTCCTGGCCGAAGCTTGAGATTTTGGTTGAGAAAAGTATGGCAGTGGAGTTTGGTTGGCCGTCGTAGTACTTAACGGCGGCTTTTGTGAGTTTCCCGTTATCGTCATGGGTGAGGCAGAGGTAACCTTGTCCGCACTGCGTCGTCCAGTCTGAGGAGTGACCGGGGTTGGCAGTCTTCTGCAGCAGATGGTTGTAGTAGTCGACGAGCTCTCGGAAGTCGGGGTCGGCGTTGGGCAGCAGGCCCGCCAGGATGTGACGCAGGCACTCGAACGCTTCGAGCACGCCGGCGTACGAGATGATAGCCGAGAGCACCAGCCCCATGTTCACTCACTCACTGATATACTCGGTTAAGGGCAGGACGGGGCGGGTTCCTTACAAGTTAAAGGTGACGGGAGCAGGATGGATGCAGCGATATAACGCCGGGACAAGATTTGAACAACTGAAATTAAAATCATATTAGTTGCCAAAGAATTGTATCCAATTTTAGAATTGTATTTGGCTGAGGCAGCTCGGTGCGCTAACTGTAGCCCGCGACAAGGCCGGCTGCTGTTTATGTGAAGTAACATTAATTTATCTTTTGATCGGAAACGTTATTTACAGCGGTATCATTGAAGGGAGCTGTTGTTGTAGCTGTGTCAAACTGTCAGCGACGTTATTACGACAGCAAACGGCTAAATCATCCGCTTTCAAATGAAAAAGGCATGAGCTTGATTTAATATCACGACTTGTTAATAGTGTTATGTATGTTATGACTAATATGACGCTCGTATCACCAATTAAGGTACCTATTTTTAAATCAGATTTATTTTACCTAAACTGTAAAAGGCCAAGTTTCTGTCCACTAATATATGTTTAGTATAGCCATGTACGTACAGTCGACTACAAAGAGACTGTATCCACGTTATTACCTTATTGCATTGTAATAAGGTTCAAAAGTAAATACATCTATTTGTAGTCATCTGTACGTGCACATTATTGTTTTAAATAGTTTAAGAACGTTACATACCACGAAAAGTAAAATATCCGATTAAAAACAATCCCTGCTTTCCATAGAGATTCAACCCCAAAACTTCTTTCATGATGATCTTCGTGTTGATACCAAATATTTTGTAACAATTCATCTTTACATATGAAATTCTGCCGTGAATAAGGGACTGACTGACTGATTGACAGGCAACGTACAACCTAAACTACTGAATGTAATTTGGAGGGATTATTCCTTGGGTACCCTAAAGGTGCACTAAGAAAGCATTTCTCGAATATCGACCCCAACGGGAATAGGCAAAGAAACGGGAAATAATTCTACGCGTACGAAGTCACGTCCTCGAGTATTAAATACGTAAGATGACAGCTGTCTAATTTTCATTAATCCAAGTTTAAAAATATATATTTTTAATTGATTCGAATTGTAGTTAAGTCGATCAATGCATCCATTCGGCATCATAATTGGATCTTGGCTGGTATTTGGACACCATTCTAATATGAATGTTTTCTTATACTTACTAATTACTTATTAAACTTAGATTGTCTGTGATTAAATGAATTTGGCTAAGTGCTTCTTCGCTCTCCGTTGATAATTTGGATAAGCAAAGAGCTACTTAAATATACATATAGTTAAAAGTAAAACGTGCTAAATAATCAAGCAGGACCTGGGGCTCTAAATACTTTGAAATCCGTAATTCGAACTTCGGATCGCGCCGTCAATTTCTTGCGGATTAGTTACGCGTGGAGAGCAAAAGGGATAGCAATAGATGAAGTTCGAATTTCAAATTAGAGCACCTGCCAGGATATTGACTTTGACGGTTATGGTTGTTTCTGACTCGGCCGCCGTTACTGTCAAGTAAATAAGAGCTGTCAAAACGTTATCAACACAAAAACACTTCAAAAACATTAAGGTTAAGGGCAGAATTTTTACTAGGCCGCTGCTGTAAAAACCATATCTCCTTTGACCTGTCGTTGTCAACGTTTTAATTGCTCTTGACACTAATGGCGGTAGAGTTAAAAAGGATACCATAACCGATCAAAGACGATATATTATGGTTTGTACTACTTAGAATTTGATTGTAAGTGGAACACAATGGACATGGCTAAACTGAAGTATGGGCGACTGCCCTAGCAATGTATTAACATTGTAACTAGTAATATATTATGCTAATGAGCTGAATTCAAAACAGATGACAGATCTGTTATCTGTCAGGTATCGATGGCGAACAAAAAATATGAAAAACCAAGTAAACAACTTTTAAATAGTTTATTATTATTCGAAAGTTCTAGGAGAATAATAAATATGCAATAATTAATTAATGAATTTTCGGCAGTTGTTTAGCCATGTCTTTTACTCATTTGTCTTATTCTAAACTGTTGTCAAGTCGCCGACAGCTGTAAATTTCCACGAAAACTCTCATTTAGAGCCATGTATCATATAAATCATAATTTAAGAACGTGAGTCAACGAATTCTAGAAAATAAACTGTTTACAAAAGTTATTAAAAACAGTCGCAAGGAATAATACTTTCTTTTGACATGGAGCCAAATTACTTTATTATTTAGATCTGCCTGCGCAGTGACATGACGGTAAACTGTCATTATTTTGTCACATATAGAGTTATCCTGAAGGTGACTCTAACTTTGTATGAAGTTGTAAATAATATTTGGCAAGTATAGTAAGCGAGATGATATGAACAATTTCATATATTTTTAATAGGATCTTTTTTTATTTGACTACTGCAGGAGGTGAGACAATGTTTTTACCTGCACGTATACTTGTTTGTATAAGGGTATGTACGAGTATGTATGTACTTCTTTGTTATAAAGGTTAAACCGATGGCGCGATTGTAACAATGGCCGTAATATTCTTCGCGTCACAAGTCGTCACCACTTATTAAAATAATACGAAATGGTGAAATAAGAAATAAGTTACACTTACCGAAAGGTAGTGTTTTTAAAGCTTGCTTTTTTATAAGACATGCTGGATGGGTTGGATACATGATGGTGCACAAACAAATCGCTTACACACAAAATTAAACACCAGTACGTGTTTATGAGTTGAGATTTTTTCCGTAGAACATACCTAATATAATAACGTCGTTTGCGTAAAGTACTGTAAGTAAACCAATATGAATAATAGGCCATATGGACCTATGTCAAAGTGACATAAATGAGACGAATTTAATTAAAACGTCACTTTAACATAGTTCCATAATGGCATATGAATCAAATTGGTTGAGTGTACGAGCAAAATTCTCCCACAAGGGTTAAAATTTAAAAGGTTGGAGTTCCATACATAGTATAAGGTTTTAAACAACGTACAATTTCAGCGTCAAACCAAAGTTGAAGACTTGACTCAGTAGTTCACCGGTTTAAAGTGGAAATGGTACACTTGTATTTCTAGGTTAGGTGGTCTTAAAGTGGTGAACTGTTGACCAAGGCATGGGGAGCTGTCAATAGAACTAGTGGGAAAATACCTCTGACCCATGGTCATGTAAGGTCATCCTAAATGATTTTGAACTCGGTCGATCATGTAACATAGTCCGTCTGACTCAAAACACCCTGAATGAATCAGTTTCGATTCAAAACGCGTTTACTACTGTTTTTCGATGTTCTAATTGGAGAGTCATGACGTCATCGTGACGTTCTCGGGTCGTGTGGAATAAATTCCATACGTTGCATACTAATACTTGCAGAGTTGAACGAGTTGTTTAATTAAGATATAGAATTTCGCGTTCGCAAAAACGGTAACTCGAAGAAATGTTCTTTGGCTAAGAATATCATCTCATTACCACAAGATTCCTTTCACAACACTCTAATAATATACCTACCTCTATTGTACCTACTTTCGTCAAAAATATCATTTTTCTCCACTCACACACTTGTTAATGTATTTTTTGTAGTTACTGACCAAAGTGACTAACCTCCCTAGAAAAGGGGCTGTCTCAGTACAAAACTGTTAAAATCTAGACACACGGCAGTTAAGTTTTTTTTTGTTTTCATTCAAGCTGCAATAACATAATTTAAGCTGCAACAATTTATAATTTTATAAAAACCGCGTTCATTTTGCGGATGTTAAGAGTTTGTGCAGGTCCTGTCTAGATTGCTACCTCCATCTTAGCCGTGAACCCTTCTGGTAACCAGCAGGGTTCGCACTGTTGTGTTTCAGTTTAAAGAGTACGACAGCTAGCGCAATGGATTTGCAGCCTGCAGTTTGCAATAGTACCAATCCTATGGACATACTTGTATTTTCAAAATCATTCTCATCTCTATAACTGAGAAAATGATATCTCCTCTGTGAGTAAATTATCAACTCGCTATAAAACAGTTATTTTAATAAGAAGATAATTAAATTAAAGCTCTAGATGCAGAAAATGTTTTGATAACACAAATACATACAAGTCCAAATATTAATTTTGTAATTTCGAGTGTAAAACTCACTGCTATCCATTCCAAGCCCACTCGTTTCCCCAAATCCCTAAATAACCAAAAAGTACAAGGTCAATGCGAGAGAAAGTCTGCGCGCGGGCAACCCGATACTCTGTGACGTCACGCGCGGGCCGTGCGCAAAGGAGCGCGCTATGTCGCAGGGAACCAATCATACCCTCTTGCTTCACTCTGGGAGCTTTTGACAGAAGCCTAAAAAGCATTTTTGGTTGGCATAGTGATGACGACAAACACCTTTCCAGTAGGCCGAGGCACGCCGCGGTAAGTAAAAATTTGCGGTCGCTAACGACTCCATACTCAAAGAATATATACCTGTAAGCTGTCGTCGTTCATTTGCATATGCCCTATGTTATTTTCGAATAATTTGACAGTTTTCAAACCAACAGTCTTTTGCTTTCATAAAATACAACATGCCTAGTCCTAAAGTGAATGCGGCGTCTATGAAATTCAGTTTCTGAAATATAATGCGCAAAAAATAACAAGAGTTCTTGGTAAGGGTTACGTGTAAGAGCGAGATTGGTACGGAGGTATATGTGTCTTCTTCTAATGTTTAAATTAAATATGTAGACTAATGGTCTATACGTTGATAAAGATACACTCAGCGACCAGCAAGACAATACAAGTTGAGCTAGCCAGTAAGGCCACAATAAAACACTTACGCAAATTACCTTGACTCTACAGTCTTAAAAATTAAAGGAATTTTAATGCAGTTTCGTAAGAAATAACTATTTTGCCGACAGGATTAGGACACTTCCCACAACAAAGAGGTTAATGAACTAAAATTCGAATTCTTGGGCGGAGCATTCGCACTAGTTTACAACTATGTTTACACACATAACTGTATTTCGGTCAGCGTAGTCGGTGAAGGCCGTAGCACCCATTCACTAATACGTAGACAGTTGGCAGCCTTTACACCCATTATTTTTTACGCTAGCCAATGAAGAAGGACGAACATATTTACATTATTGAAATAGACTGCAGCGCATTCGAACACTTTTCTTGATTTTATAGTTAACTTAACATTATTCGTAAGTTAAATGGTGGAGCTGCCGTGTTGTTCTAATTTTGAACACAGCTTAAATTGTTTGGTTAACTTTTTCATTTTCACATATGGCATGAGACCGTTTGCTTGCGTACTGGCCAGTGCGATTAGACCTACGTCTAATTCCGTCATTTTAATCCAAAAGCTCGTTACATCACTAATTTACGCTCGCCGATTGTTTTGACCGTCATTCCGTTTGACGTTTAAAAAACATGATGTTTAGAGGTTTTTTGTTTCGTAAATAGTTTTGTTTGTAGTTTGGGTTTTGGAAACTTGCCCAAAGTGCGCGGTAGATGGCGCCTTAAAACGAATTATTAAGCAACTGAACAAAATAGAAGTTTTTCATTTTAAGTATCCTTTGGGAATCAGGCTCTTTTTACTTATATGTATAAATATGTCGTAATTAATACTGAACCTAATAGGGTTTTTTTTAATAGTCGGATATTTGGAATTCTATATCTTACAAGCGGCTGAAAGGTTCAAAGTTTCGAATTCTAAGGCACAGATAGATCGTATTTTGGATGTAGTACATTATTCTTCTATTGTTATTTATCCTAAGAAAAATCGGCATTTGCAGAAATTCCGAAATTATACGCATACGAAGTGATGGTCAAATGTTACATTATAAAACATTAATGTTACATTTTGGAGATACATCTCACTGGACACAACACGTAATGCACATCCAAAACTAAGACTGTAACCAAGAATCGAATACTAGACACTGGCAAATCTATAGATTGCCATACTCCGGCAACGCGGAAAAAAAAAAGTTGGACTGCTTCGACAGGTAAATTAGTTACCATTTGAAGAGTCGAATAAATAGCTCATGACACGACTTGCTGGCCCGACTATAGCTGTTTTGTTAGTATTAGATATATTGTATTTTACGTCAATATATTCGCGACAGCTGTATTAGTGCGTGTCATCATGCCAAGGAGTTGACTGACATGGCTGCCAGAATTGACATTCGACAAGTGTTCGGTAAGCGGAATTGTATCAATGTTAAATGTATAAAAATAATAGTTCTATTGAGTTTGGATCAACAGTGACTTTTAAGAGTTGATTAATTGAATTGTCAAAAGAATTTGCTCCTGTTTTCATGCTGTGCAATAGAAAATAGAGAAAAAGTGCCAGAAATAAAACCAAGTGGACTGGCTGAATTATTTGTTAGTCAAATCAAAACGGTTTGAGCAGCACTTGTTATTAACATTTTATATAGTTTCTTGTATCTTATTATTATTTAGTTTTTGTTTTCATTTTATTTGATAGGAAATCCGCCGTTATACTATAACACATATTCTGTAAAAAAAAAAACAACCAGCCGTCTATTACGGAATAAAATATACTTACAGCTCTCTAAAGCCTAGTAATAGGGTCTAAATTAGCACCCTTTGGGTTCGGAACCCTAAAAACTGAATTGAAAATGTACCTAGTGTACCTACACGTTTTGAAATGATATTCATAGTAGGTATTCAATTTATACCAATGATGTTAACAATATTTTGTTTCTTTATTGATTTAATAATTTGTATACTTTATAAAATATAGTTATTGTCGTTTATTCGTGTGACCATTACGACGTCTAAATAACAGTTTAAAATTGGCGTTGAAGGGATAAGGTAAAAGACAATTAACACCGCAGCCCATTCAATCTGTCTCGTAAATGTATCAAACAAATACTTTATACATCTCATTAAACTATTTGTCAAACACTATAATTAGGAGCCAACTATAGTTGAAACTAGGGATGTTACGGAGGTGGTTTTACCGGAGCCGGAGCCGGATCCGGAGTTAAATTTTTTTATTTAACGGAGTCGGATCCGGAGCCGGAGGCGAAGTTGGAGCCGGATCCGGATCCGGAGGTTTACCGGATCCGGAGCCTTAACCGAGTACCTTTTATTTAAGTGGAAGATTGATGTATTGAAGGGCAAGTTTAATTAAACAACACAAAACAATTAAACTTTTTTCTTTATTTATTAAATTTTTAATAAACTATTTTAGATAAACTAATTTTCGTCCGTTTATAACGAATATAAATCAACGCAAAAATGAAAACAAATTGTCATTTCACCACGGAAACAAAGTTAATTTAACCCAAATCTTTCAATTCGCCGCGGCAAATGCAATACCTTCAGCTCCGGTATAACTTCGGTAAAAAAATAACGGAGGCGGAGGCGGAGGCGGAGGTGTGAAATAAAAAATAGCGAAGGCGGAGGCGGATCCGGAGGTGTAAAACCAAACGGAAGTTCCGACTTAACGGATGCGGAGGCGAAGCTCCGTAACATCCCTAGTTGAAACGCTTTGTTGGCGGTTTCGGGGTATTTGCCATAAATCCTCCTTCGGCAAAGCGCCAAGTTTACCTAGATCAGTGCCACGCAAACAATCTCGATCTAAAATTAGTTATAATGCAATTCTAGTAATTAAAACCTTAATATTTACTATACCAAACACCAATTACATACCAAAAGTAATTATAATCAAAAATTCACGCAATGATGGGAAATCAACACGTAAGATTTTATATTAAACAGATTTGATTTGGTAGCGCAGCGCCATCTTTTGTCGAGTAGTCGAACTAATAAGAGCAATGTATCAGTCAACGCAGTTCTTTACTTCTTTTTTTACAAGATCAAACTTTAGTTCATGCGTTTTCCGCTAGGGGCGTGTTCAACCATAAACAGGTAACGCGTTGGCATTAAACATTGCAAAAATAAATGCTGGATTGTAATTTGAATCTTCATGAGTATCACTACTTACACTACATACTCATAATTCTAAAGAGTTATTTATAATACCCAATTGATCAAATATCCGAATTACCAAATTTTACGTTAGATACGACGCAATTTTATGATTGAAGTTTTTATTTTTGGATATTCGTAAATGTATCCTAACGTAACTATTTAACCTAAAATAGCTCCAGCACCACATAATGACCAAAATGAAAAAAACTCTGACTGTCTGAACTTATTTTTCAGGTAAAAGAATAGCAAGTTCCCCTACGGTATAAAAAAATATTAATATTTAATAAATGCAAATGACGTTATGCGGTCCCATTTGTTTTTGTTCGAATATTTGACGTTGGAATTGTAAAAAAGTTGTGGTTATATTTAATGATGACGTTTGTTACAGTTTTGCGGGTGGTAGGACCTTGTGCAGGGTCCGTCCGGATCGCTACCACCGTCTTATCCATTAACCTACCGCCAAACAGCAGTGTTCGCATTGTTGTGTTCCGGTTTGGGGATAAGACAGCCGGTGAAATGACTAGCATAGAGGCATTCCATCTTAGTCCTCAGGGTTGGCAACGCATTTGCAGTCTTAGGATTGCTCTGCAGTCTTGTGAATGCGAATGTCTATGGGTCACAGTTTCCACTTACCATCAGGTGGCCTGTGTGCTCGTTTGTCATCTCTATGCCATAAAAAAAAAAAAAAAAAAAAAAAAAAAAAAGTTTATTTATTTAGTTTAAAAATCAATCGTCATTAAATTTACATTAGTTAATCTAAGTAAGTATATTAAAAATAGATGGTACTAAAATGGTACGGAATACGTACACCTTTAGATGTAGGGTCGTACCTAAGCGTAGGTGCACATAAAGCTCATGCAACTAATATCCAGCGAAAGCTATTAATAGCTTAATGAACTTTCTGAATTAGGGCGCGAACAGAGGAAGAAAGCTTCAAGATGTTTAAACATAATAATTTATTTAAAGTATCTTCAGGACCTTAATTTACTTGAGAGTAGATTAGATGGAGGAAGTTACAAATATATATTTTTTAACCTATTCCGCTGTTATAATCATTCTACAAATGCTACTAAGACAATATTTAATACTTATAGCTTTCGACCGCGTCTCCAATCGCGTAAATCATTCTAGCTTGACGTTTACTTGAAGGCCGTGAATTTCTTCAAAAAATCATGCAGAAGTGATTAATTATTTTGAAAATCATTAGGTAGGTAGGTTTTATAAGGCAAACAAGCACACTTTCTTAATTAAAATAAAAGTTTTTTTCAATTCTATAGAAAACAAATTATCGTTCTTTTATCGCAATAACACAGAAGGATAGCTTTCCGAAACATCGAAAATCAAAAATAGATTTAGAAATACTGATTTACGTTGGCTTCTAACTAAGCCTTATATTTACGAGGTAATCAATTATGCCTATACACGAATTTATTAAAGTTAATTAATTAAAACCACTCACACCAAAATTCCTGTCTAAGTTTCTGAACGCACACAAAATACACAGGCAGGTTCCCGCGCAAAATTCAAATTCCGAATCTCACTTCGGACGCGTTCACTTTTTTAATTAGTTAACTTTTTAAACCTGGAAGACACGTCCGCGGTAACTGTCGAAAGAGGATTGAGTCTGGCTACGCCTGGTCGTTGGAAGTTGTCGTGTGCGTGCGTCAATTATATTTATTACATCGAAGTAGCCTATAAACAAACCAACACGACGGACTTCAAAGAGATCGATCGCCATTTGGGAGATCGATGAACGCATTCTTAGCGCTGTCATGTTGTCAGGAAAATTTTATGGTTGAGAAAAAATTTAACATGTTTTCATAGAAGAAAACATCATAGAAACTCAACTCAACCGGCGACTTTTTTAATTATATTAAATAGCAATAAATATGGTCACTTCGTTTTGATCCCATTCCCCAAACCATAATTTTAGTATTTAATTAAAATACATTACATTGCCCATTATTATTGTCTTCGGTATCGTTTTCTATATTCATCTTTTATAATTGTGCAGTGTCTGCACAGGCCTAGAATTGATTAGGTATTACTTACTTGTAACCCACATAAGTAAGAATTACTTTGTCCGTAGTTTCCTGTCACATACCTACTGATTCCAAAAATACCGTATATACGATTACTTATTTTCAGAGGTTTTTGCAGTTGCTTTATTTAGGTATGAGACTATAAAAGTTTAAGATTCATAACGTCTTTACAAAAACCACTAAATAATTGTATGCCAAATCTTTCAAAACAATATAATTTACAGACTGACAGCTGAAAAATCCACATTTCCGCCACTGGGTACCTTTAGTACGAGTTATAACGGGGTCTTATTCGTGTAAATGTAACAAAACCAGCCGTCTGTATATAAAAATCCACAAACAAGCAAGTTTCCGAGAAAACTGACATAATATTTATCACATTCATTTTTCCGATACCCGTCTGCTTAATTACATATTCATTGAGCTCCCCGAATGTCCCAGATAAATAAAACACGACTCCTGTGCAATGTGATCGGTTATTCGCAATATCGGCCCGTTTTAGATATAGGCCACTAAGGTCGGGTTACCGTCTTTATAAATTATCTGTCGCAGATAGTAACCACTTAAAATATAATACATTTCAATAGGTACACAAGACTTCGGCCAATTCTTGTGTGCAGTGTACTTAGGAGGTTACTTATTTATGAGGAACGCCTTTATGTAAAGTACGTACTTACAAGCAGCATCACTGTTACCTAGTCACTGTGAACCTTAACCCTGTGGGCCCCAAGCTGCGCGCGCTCAAAAACAGGAGTAAATATCCTTATGGTGTCTCAGATCCCGACCGCGCAAACGACTTGATTTGCTTTCCACGTCCTATCCACTTCTTACTCGTACACTTTTTATACGTAGAATAGAAATGTACATTTTTGGAAAGATGAAAAAATAACTTACCCTACTATGTCAAAAATTAAACTGAATAACTATAGTACTGTTAGGCGATGGGCTTGCAACCTGCCACCAAATAATACACTGGTAAATATCTTAGCCTAAGAGAAGTGTGCAAAATGTGGTTACAGAATTATCAACAAGTTTTTAGAGTTGTTGGTAATTCTGTAGTTCGGCCTACCCCACTCTGGGAATAAAGGCGTGAGTTTATGTATGTATGAATGTATATTAAACTGACTAATCCATAATTTAGCGTATACAGCCAATTGATTTCAGAGAAAAGTAAAACTGGGGAAGTTTCCAAAAAAGACTCAAAACTGAACAAAAAACTACACAAAAGTATATATTTTTGTAATTTTCTGTTTCTCTATGATATATCCTATAGAAAATGTTTGAGAAAATACTGCAGAGCACATAAATTAAAAAGATATATCACTGCACATTAAACTCACGCCACGATTGGATAAAGTAGACTGAAGTTCACCATGAGTTCACCTGACCATATTTAGTTTTTTTCCGTTTAAGTGTTATGATTGGTTGATGTTCGTTTGTAGCTTACTTCACACTCAATCGATTGACACACAATTCATGGGAATTTATGTATTAATTTGAAAGACCGAGGACATAAAATCGAATCATGACATGCCGCTGGTAGACAACGCCAGTTGGGGCCGGCAACTATAGCTGCCGGTGGTACGCTAAGTGTTAAACCACTTTATCTTAAACGTAAATTTACTTTTGATACTCCCCGTCCACGGTGTGAACTGCGTCCCTCCCGCTCTCTTAAACTCACTATTATTTTTCACCGTACTGGTTTCTTGTCAAATTCTTTCACCCATCAGACACTGAACTTCCGTCACTGGAATACGCTCCCAATTCATATTAGACGAGCCCCAAACGAGCTTTCTTTCAAGCGAATGCTCCGGAAGCTTTTTCTTGAACAAGAGAGTAGACTTTCTAGGTAGTATGCACTATACATATCGTGTATACACGTTTGTCTCATCACATCGTGTTCATTTAGTCTCTGTTTTTGTTAGTATTTATTTATAGATAATTATGTATCATATAACTAATATATGTATGAGTATTATATACGACATATTATTTTATATTGATTGTAGTAAGTATTAGCAATAATAAGGATATTTATGTTTTGAATTTTGTGTTTTATTTCTGTCTATCTTCTTTTCCTGTGCACCCACTGTGTACCTACCTAAATTTCTGTTTGTTTATTTGGTCGACTGGTGAGAATGCCATTAGGCATTACGTCCGCCATTTGTACTTATTTCTGTGCAATGTAGATTAAACAAATAAATAAACCTTATTTAAAAGGTGACAAGATTCACAAATGGTAACTTACTTCTTTTGCTGATGGTAAATGAATTTGACACCAGCGAGCATTTGGTTATCTCAACTTTATGGGATCTTTAAATCCACCACGTAAGAAAAGAAAATGCGATAAAGATAGCAACTAAAAAAATCCTTACATCAAATACCTGTCTTATCATTGTAAAACACAACAAGACGTTTTCGGTAACCAAAGTTAACGGTGGCTCGGACAATTAGTCTTTTTTTATATTTTATAACTTTCTTAAGTTAATTTGTTAGGCTGGCTGCCAACACCGTTAAATGTAACATGTTACATTATATTTAACTTCTTACTCGCATCGTGCACAGCCGGCCACACTATGTTACACTAAGTATGATACTGGCTTTATCTTACCTTAATCACGGCAAACGCACTGGCCACTTACAAATTTAAAACCAAAAAGGTGCGTGCGAAAAGCGAGCAATAATGCCGATGTGCCCATCACAACTGGTAAGAAGAGGTGTTACGGTTAACCAGTTTATTTTTGTACGTAACCAGTAAACACATTCCAAACATATTATTTCATTAACCAATTCCGCACGATTGAAATATTGCCGTTCCTGTTGCTACCTGAGCAATTTGGTTTAAAATAAGAATGTGAAGGTGAAGTGCATACTGTTAACACTACTTTAACGGGTCTAGGAACTGGCTAAGAAAGCTGATACATTTATTTCAGTTTTCTATGGAACAAACTCTTTTTTTATTTCGTTGTGAAATAATTGCAACATTTTCCTGTTTCAACATTAAAATTAGATTTAATCATGTTTGACAACATTGCGAACTTACATAGAAGAGCCTGGCACTGCACTGTGCCTCCTAGAATATTTTAAATACATTTTTAAACGACTTAAATGAGGAGTTTCTATATTAAATTTTGTGTATTACTTTTATTTTCTGTCGTCTTGTCAAGGGCAGTTAGTATTTTACAGTTACATATAATGCGGCAGTTGTTGTATATAAAGTGGGGCATTAGAAATTTATACGTATTGCATATTGTATACATGTACATGCATAATAATGCATTTGCATGAATGAACGAGCGCAGTTGCATCCCGTAACTCATCGTGTCTGCTGAGATGTTGTGCGACATTATTCTGGATTCTGCACAGATCACTCGCTATGATTTACTCGATTAACAGTAGAGAGGTGTTTCTTGTCAGTGAACAGTGAAGAAAGGGTAGGGGATGAGCGTAAATATGTTAGATAAATTTTTTGCAATCAAAATTTTCGATAATAATGTCCTTGTTGTGAGCAAAGGTGGATTTTAAAGCCAGTTTTAATCATACAGGTACAGCTGTAGCATAATATTATCGACTCAAATATGTATAGGTGTAGATTAAGGTTTTTTTATAACATTAAATAGGTATTTCTAGGTTTTTGTCTAATCTTTAGCTAGGTATGGCTTTTTACTTTAAAACCACAATCAAAAATGCAATCTGAATATGTTCACAGTCAACTTGGTTGTTTGTCAGTGTGACAGGATTCTTTTAAACCACAAATAGCAGCACGATCGAAGGTACAGTGTCTTCTGTGGGGTTATTATGACGTATCTGTGCAATTCATTTTACGCTGAGAGAAAAGGACAGAGTTATGTAACTGCTATAGCTCCGTCCTTTACGCTCACCGTAAAATGAACTGCATAGCTATGTCATAATAACCCCCCTGAGATAAAGTCTAGACCTTTTTAATAGCCTTATAAATTCAAAAACAACAATAGAAAACGTTTCATTCAAGCAACAAGCCCTATATTTACACATACCTTACAGGCTAGGTACAATGTGCCTAGATGACTAAACACGTGACCAATGCAACACGACATCTATCGGCCAGAAATGAGAACACTGCTATGTAAAGGTAAGGAATGCCATGGGCATTTAGAATCGTATTGAACTTGAATAAGACGCAAGGTATATAGCTGCAATATCGTGGCATCAAACCAGAATAAGACGCAGTTATTGCGTGGGGCAGGCAGACCTACTTATTGAAAAGTTCCATTTATAATTAGAACAATATTTGTGGCTCCACTCGAATGTAAACTAGGGCTAAAATATGTGCTAGGCTTCAATTTTATTTGTTGAAGCTTGAACTCTGAAATCGTGAACAGAAGTACTAATTTTCGTAATCAGCGTTTTGTCCTGTTTATTACTTTGTAAAATGCACTAACGTATACACGGTGTGGTCAAGTCCGTGACGAGCCAGGCTAATGGAGGGATCTGCGCTAGTTTACAATATAATGTCTCGTAGTAAGTACCTTGTAAAAGTTGAAAGAAATTCATGACTTTAGTTACTCTTATATACTGTTACTTTAGCGCAAAATTTTGCACTAATTTTGTCTATGTCTGTGTTCCCACCGCTGACGATGAGCGGGAAGCGAGTACAGACAGCGATCAAGTAGTAATATTTTTGTCTCATTTATTGACACGGGATCTATAATTTTTGTTCCGTCAAACTAGTGGAAAGACTTCTCGCCGGCAGTGTGAACAGCCAGCGATGAACGATTAGTATACGTGTCTCTTTTACTAACACAGGATCCTTATCTTTTGTTCGTTTCTTGGGCGAGAAAAGTGCCTTAATTCTAAAATAATAAATTGTGGTCGGTCTTAACGCCCATCTGCGTGGTCAGATCAATACATTTCACTTGTTGGCCAAGTCACAAAATACTTATGGTAAGGTTAATGTGTTCCTTTCATAACAAATATTAAATGTGTTCATGTACACGACCTAATCTCTTCCGTATCATGTGACTTTGAAAAGTCTGGTTAGGCACTTTATTGTTTACTTAGTATTTAACTCCGTTAAGATAAAGATTTAGACACGAGTTCTTATTAGTATTTTGCTTAGGTGTTCAATTTGAAAGTGTAGGTTATCTCTTATTACTAATTTTATGTTTGTCAAAATATAACGTTTATAAACTAGAAAATTGATTGTTCTTGTCTAACAAGAATAAAATATACTTACACAGGTACGTACGTTTATAAATGAATTAATAGTTATCGTAAATTTAGAGATAACTTACAGTAAGTAGGTATACGTTTACAATTTGCGATGCAACTACCGGCCTTTAACAACCAGCGAAAACTTACATAGTTGTAAGGTACATAAATAAATAAATAATTTTGCGAATTACGTAACCGGCGCGCGCGCATGTCCAAATTGAAGGTATCCCAAACAAAAAGCGACGCGAGCGCTATTCCTGGCCGCCTGACATTTGCCAGCACACTTCCCGAACTTCCCTAGGTGCGCCCTGCGGAATCACCTGGCCTTACGTAACAAATGTACTTATCATCATCATAAAGTAATCTAATCCACAACTTAAGATGAGAAAATCCTGAGTGGACCGAAGACCACCGACAAAAATGAGAAAAACAGCTTACAATTTCTTTTTAAATCTAGCTGTACGTCATTTGCGAAAATGTCTTTTGCAAAAAACCTACTAGCGAAATCCATTCTAAACTTCTTCACATCACCGTGAGATAGAGGTCGATCGGCAGCATGATCCCCTCTCAGTCTGTCATATGAGCGGGAACAATACCATCGAGATATTAATGATTATGGTTATAGTGAAAAATGATAATGATTTTGGCACGAAACTTTTAATTTCAATTTATTTTCTGAACGATTCATTTACCGAGTGTCGAGTAAACAAATGTTAGATTAATTATGATTACGGTACAACCAATTTGATGAAGATCCAAGATGGTGAAACTGATAGAGTGATATCATTACTTATTGGAGGTTTTAGGAAGCTATTAACCTGTATTTTTAACGGGAGAACAACAAGCCAAGTCATAATATGACAGCAGCTTTTGGGCAGTCTGTATCTAAGCAACTTGTATCTGTCTAGTGTTATGTACTGTACTGTACTATACATATACATAATGTAATTATTCGGTCTATCTATAGGTGTAGCAACTATTAAAGCCAACACATGTCACGTTTATACAGAACAAAATAACAATGAATAAAATATCATATTATGTGATTGACATGACATGAAGGCTCGAATGGTATGGCTGGTAATTTCTGTTAAATTATTTATAACGGATAAGGCTGTAGTGACACTTTATACTGACCTATCGGTTAAATTTATAACCAAATTACCCAGTTCAATCAACCTCATAAGTCTCATAACGTATATAAGTATACACATCAAAAGTTTTGATTAACTAATCTATCGGATTTAAACCTTTAATAAGGAAATGACTTCGGATTAAGTTTTAAAAGTGTAGCGTCATCAGCATCAGACATAATCACAATAATATTTTTTTGGTTAAACATAATGCTGTGTCTTATTCAGTCTTGTCTATGTATATTTGTATTAGAACACTGACCTCATCGCAAGCATGACATCTTGGTTTCAAGCGCTCGTCATAATGTCTGACGCAGAAGAGTCGGCCATCCAGCGTGCAGTAAGAGAGCTCAACCAGCAGTTCATCACATTCCGTGCAGCAAAAGCAAGTCGAATGGAAAAACGCCTGCAAGTAATGTTTTTTTTAAATTAAATTGTTATTATAATAATTATTAAGTTTAACACCCTCTAGCGGCGAGTAGAAGAACTACAAGCAAACATCTAGGTTGATGACTTACTAAATGTCATCTAGCGACAAGTAGCGGAAACAAGTGCTGTTAACTTTTTGATTGTATGTAAGTTATGAATTAAAACGTACTTCTTCGCCCAGCCGTGGAGCTCGCACGATTATGCTCCCGTTCCGAATAGGTTTATCACAACCTGAACAGTCGACAGCAGCGCCATGATGTTGACCAGCAACACCTAAAATCAAATGTATAGTTTAAATACCCGCCAACAGGTGGCGCCCTATCGGCAAGACTGGCTTAAAAATGATAAAATTATGAAAATAATAATTGTCTTATAAATGTACAAATACATATGTTTAAAATAATACGATTATTCAGGGCGCCACCCCACTATACGGTCAGCTACAGAGAAAATCCCTTTGTAACTTTTAAGGGTTGCTTTTCTCAGGCGCTGACTACTTCCAAAAACATACCAATATCAAGTGCTATCTCATTTCTTGCCGCAACGAAGTCCTCGAACTGTTTGCGGTGCACTTCGTCTAGGTGGCGTGTGTGTGAAAGAGCCAGATCTTGTTTCGGCAGTTGCGTGGCGAGGGCGCGCGTGCGCCACTCGCGCCACGCCACAGCGCCGGTAGCGCCGCCTACGTTGGGCTCTCGCTCTGCCAGCGAAGACCAGTACAGCTCCGTCTGAAGATAAAGAATACAATTATGCAACTTCAGTGTACCGTAACTGTAAGTATTTAAATAAACATTTCGGGAGAAGGATATCTGCAATCCCAAAAAGAATTTCATCGGAGTTGCCAGTATACCAAGATTGAACTACGGTTCACTCATACCCTTTATTACCAATATTCGGTTCTGATCTTATTTTTTATCTATCGGACCATAGGGCCTATTGCTTAACGCACTCACAATCGTTTTCATTTTGAAAATCGAAGGCTTGTCTGCATTCAAAATGAAAACGGGCATTTTCACTAAAAAGTGTACCCAATTAAGGACTGAAATTAAGGAACTTTAACTTTGTCAGTTTTGTGACGAAAATTAACCATACAATGCGGCCGTCAATGTATAGCTAATTTTCGTCACAAATAAATAAATAAATAAAATATCAGGGGACTATGTCACACCAATTGACCTAGTCCCAAACTAAGCTCTAGGCTTGTACTATGGGTACTAGACAACGATATAAATACTTATATAGAGAAATATATACTTAAATACATAGAAAACATCCATGACTCAGGAACAAATATTCGCGCTCATCACACAAATATCTGCCCTAACCGGGATTTGAACCCAAGACCTCTAGCTTCGTAGGCAGGGTCACTACCAACTAGGCTATCGCGTCGTCGACTGACAAAGTTAAGGTTCCTTAATTTCAGTTTACCCATTGTTCCGTTTTGAAGTCAATTGAGATTGCGAGTGCGTTAGGCAATAGCGACGCTGGACGGAACTAGCTTATTCTTAGCCAATAACAGCATAATATGGCTCTACTATGCATGGCGTACTCCGCGATCTTACGTGGAGTTACTAGTACATAAGCGGACCCCAATTTTCGGGACTTTTAATTGAATAAGAATATAAATTAATTAGAAAAGGAAACAGAAGGCAAGTTTGATCTACCTAAAAACCGTTTCATTTTACGCTTTCTTTGGGACTCATATATATTCTGTTTGTATGTCTATCACTATCACTATACCACCATTTTATCCTTTAAACGATGACAAGCCAGCGGCATGGGATCCCCTTCTTTTATAGACGCTCATTTCATAGACACTATCACTTCATAGAATTTTCGTTCCGAAAACTATTTTCTGCTGAACCTGTGTTGATTTCAGGTTATCTTAAATATGATTCACGTAAGTTGGGTTACGTTAGATTTGTAACCATCACAAGGTAAACTGGAATCAACACGGGTTCAATCAATGCCGATGGGTTTACCCTGCCCATCGGCATTCACATCGTCGTGCTCTAGTGTAGGGATAAGACAGTCGATTAAATTTTCAGCATAATGGCATTCCATTTCCATTGTTGGCAACGCGTGTGCAGTCTTGAGACTGCAGTTGTCATTGTGTAAATGTCTGAGATCCCACTTACCATCAAATGGCCTATGTGTTTGACTTCTAGCCCTAAACAACTTAAGTGGCAGGTACCTGTTTGGCCGTTAGTCCGGGGAGGGTGTCGTACCCCAGCTGCGCGCGCGTCTCGCGCAGCCCCAGCCGGTCCCGCACGGAGCCCAGCTCCTCGTGGTACACGGAGTGCTGGAGCCGGTCGCAGCCGCATGACTTGCAGGTCTTCCTGAAATAAAGAAAGATGATATGTAGATACTTAAGCTTTTGAAGTTCGGAGGGGTGTTGTGGGACTTGTGGGTAATGCAGAATCATGAGCGGTTAATAGTTTTCCTTTTATGAATGTTGCTCATTTTTACCGAAATATAGGTCGGCTAAATGGACCATGAAACTGTGTCACAGTGACGTTATAAATCAAATCGTAATAATGTCACTGTGATACATTTCTATTATGACTCGGGGTTCCATTTTGCCATGGTAACATTAATAGACGTTATTAAATTATGAACTTACATAATTAAGATTCTTTTTGCTAGCAAAAGCATCGGTTTTTTCTAAAGGTTATTTTTGTTCTTAAATACGATACAGATTTAATTTTATAATATCCAATATTTAAGTTATTTTAAGTCCTAGGTAGGTATATAGATTAAAAACTTTCGCAAAAATGGGTTCTTATAAAAAAATAACAAATTTCATTCACACAATTATTGTGGTAATTTATTTTTTTGATGTAACACATAACTTTTCTGTTGAGTACTTGGCAACCAAGGTACTTCTTATAAGGTCCGCTGGTTTTCTCGACGAGTTAAAAGCTTGTTAGTAGCTACAAATAACTTAGTTAGCGAGCTCGTCAAAGGTATCATCGCTAAATGCAGATAATATATTTACCAAAACCCCTACGCATTGTTAGTGATATCCCTTTCGTTCTATTTTCGGGATAACCTAGCTCATACGTCAAGAGCGTAGCTCGAGCCGTCAGCAAAGGAAGTCTGACTTTACACGTCATCGTGCTAATTATGTCCTAGGGTGTTATTCTGTAACGATCTCTCTCGAATGCGCAATGAACCGACAAACCTGACTAGACACGTGTACGTGATCAACTGATGCACGAGTTTGGTACAGTCTAAAACAACCAGCAGCATGCATGCATGGCATGTCAGCGGCATGCAGAGGTCGGAATAGTGAGATATTCAGAGAATAACAGTGTTGCCCCTCTAGAATTCTAACTACGCTTACAGGAAATATTATTCTAAGAGACGTTTCAATTTTGATTCTTTTTTACCACGTTTGTATTAGGTGGTTTTCTTGCCTTTTTATTTGTTTCTTGGCAGATTTTTTTTAACTGATTGACATGACTAAAATATGGGTAAAAAAAAACATTTAAAAAAATTGTGAAAAAGTTTTTCAACTTGCACAAGTTTTGAGATGTACCAAGCTGCACAAACTGTTATGAGAAAAGAAAACAGTTGAATAGGTAATAATATGCTTTACCGTAACAAATAGGTACGTCGTTACTTGAACTGGTTATGAACCAACGAGTTTTTGTTTTCTAAAACAATGATCAGCCGATGCAAAATACTTAGGAGTTAACGGAACACGACTACATTGTACATGTATTGGTGATTTGCATGCATAAACAGTACAACGTACTGATTTTAAAAAACGTCGCGTTTTTACAAACCCTTATTACCTGCTAGTAACACTGTTGGTCTATAAGTAATACCCTAGGTAGTGGTTATTTTAATTAATACGAGGTGATCAAAAATTATAATACTATAAGTACTGTTTGTCTTTATAACTAAACGATAAAAAAATTAAATTAATATAATTACGTAGTCTGCAGTCAACCTACCTACCATTTGGGCTATAGTGATTTCAGAACACATTTTATTTAAATTTAAATTTAAATTTAAGGATGTATTATATTATCAAAATGTTATATAATGTATAATTCTGCAACATACATATAACACACATTGATTGCGGTTAATATTGAGGGTTGCGTATACAAGTTCAAATTCAATTCTTTGATATTATATAGCTACTGTCCAGTGAAACAATATTCTGCCAGTGTCAAGGTTAGAAGTTACAAGTGATCGGTGAAAATATACACATGCCCACTATTTCACAACGCTGACAGAGACCGCCGAAACCTGACAATGCAATATTTACGAGTTTTTACATCACTGGGCTTTATCTAAGCTATGCCATATAAACCGAATTATTAACTGTAAGGTGTTACTCTCAGCGTAGTGAAATAGTGGGCAACCAAGACATAACCGCTGGTAAAAAACGCTCGATTTTACACTCAGTATGTTCGTCTCTAAAAATAAACGGTCGTGACAAAGAGCATCGCTTATCCCTAATAAGACAATGATCTCGGCGTGCGGATACGTGTCGAGGGGCTTAAATCGGACGGATGCACAGCCATGCAAGTCCTCATACATGTTAAGATGTTATCATTAGGGATAGAATAAGTTAAGACGATCGGTCTCGTGTAAAATATTCTATAATAACAAGTTTAGGGCGTGTTTGTATTATCAGACCATTGGAACCTTGACCCACCATAGAACTGTGTCACAGAGACGTTATGATTCAAGTCATAAGAAGTGTCAAACAAATTGTTTTTATAATGTCTCTGTGACACCGTTCTATGGTGGGTCAGGGTTCCATTGGGCTGATAGTACATATAAGCTTTACGCGCCGCATCTGATCCGAGAAAAGAAAACATAGCATATGAAAATCCGATCAACAATACTTAAGTTATCGTCAAATAAACGTACGAATGCCGTCCTCCGTCCCAGTTTATCAGCAGTCTCAAGTCAGGCCTTAAGTAGTACAAGAATGGTACAATCAGCAGCGAGAGTAATTGCCAAGATTTGGAAAAACGTTTCTGCCACCCCTTCTTACCAGAGCAAGTCAGATATTTTTAAGTCCAATGCTTAAGTTTTTGCTGGTGGCCGCTCACGTATTTATAAACTGCATTCGTGACATGATTGATTATGCACTTTAGCTCAACATTTGTTTTTACTTAAAACTCGTCTTGAGTGTGGTATCAGACTTGTAGCCATTTCTTAAAAAATACGGCCTTTTAAAACTGTCCCAAAAGCTTTAAAATTATACAAACCAGTAAATATTTTTATGACATACATATACTTAATACATACATACATTAAATGACCCCTGTTTCCCAGAGGGTAAAAGGTAGGCAGTTCCTTCCACTTGCTACGATCTTGACAAATATCTTTCGCTTCTTCCACATTCATACATCGAGTCATGCACGCACGTCGGTTTCGGGTAGGTACTTAAGATTCGGCCCTTTTCTAGTATTTCTCCGATTTGATAAGAAAATTCAAATATACTTAATAATTTGTTAGTGATGTCCCTTTCGTAGTATTTCCGGGATAACCTAGCTCAATATACTTAATTAAAAATCGAAAATTGAATTTGTAAGACTCCACGATTAAACCGTTTTACCAATGTTGATGAACAACATAGACAAGCAAACTGCACCACTTTGCGAACAACAACCAATTGATGCAGTCCATTCTGCTCGCCATAAGGAGGGCTGTGTGCTCGTTTTCCTTCTCCATGTCTCATAAACAGTTTCTGAGTTCTTCAGTGTAGTTTGAGCCCTAGAGAAACTCATATAGGATACTGTTGATCCCAGAAAAAAATACCATAGGCTACTGAAATTAACGTTGCACTATTGTTGTTTTCTTTATCTCGTTCTGTCAACTTCAAATGTAACAATGAAGGAAAAGAAGACAACATATTTTAAGCACACTTAGCTATCGTACGTTTATGAATAGGAGGAATAACTTCAATGAACGAAGTACTTGGTCTAACGGAAGAGATGATTAATCCATTGATAACGGTCTGAGTCATTAAATGATAATGCAAAGAATAAATCAATAACCATAACGATCGTTACACTATTTGTGCATGATTCATGATAACTTGTTATTTACTTGTTCATTAGGCGTTTTTACTACAAGTATTTAACGGCTGTAAACCGGCAAAAAAAAAGACGAGGTAAGTGCATTTGAAATTTTACTTAACCCAATTTTTATTAGTCGGGTACATAGTTCCTTTTTATCCGAAAGAAGGAGATGGTTCCTAATTTACCTACAGCTCTACGAGTATTAACTGAATGATATATAGAAAATTGAAAACGACCAATATTAAGTACGAATATTTTCAAGAACGCTTTTATGTGCACTAAACCACCTATTCCTTCAGTCATCATCCACTAATAAAGTCGTACCAATGCCACCACACAACAACAAAGCCAATTTCCTCAGCGTGAAACTCCATAAAAAGCATGTCCATACGACAGCAACCTTCGCTCCGAAACAAATCAGAATCAATGTCGAAACGGTAATGATCCACGATCGCATTATAGCCATATAGCATGTCATATTGTGATCGCATTGAAATGCTAAACGACGTACAAAGGATCGTCGGGAGATATGATTGTGAGGGGTTTTATGATACGATTTGCAATTCTTGGAACGTGTCGGCATAGAAAATGCTTATTAAGATTTGTTGCGAATCATGCTGAATTGTAGACTAGCGACCCGCCCTCCACTCGCTTCAGTTTATATGAGTTTATCTGTAACACACGTACATACCTATACCCTGTCTATTTAACAGAGTTAACAAAGCGTTGTCTCTGTTGCACTTTTGTATGAAAATGAAAGGGACAAGAAACTGCCAGTGGGCGTCAACAAACGCACGTCGATGGCGGGCTCGGCTTACATGCCGCCTGTTGTTAAAATATTCGTAATATTTCTCGTTATTTTTGTTTGTATTGGTAGTTAGAGGCACCTTAAATAATTAACTTACTGATAACATGACATTGTCATGGCATGTTAATTCATCTATAAATCCTAATTATGTAATTTAAAGTAGTAGATAATAATATTTAAATATGTGCCCTGCAGTGCAATGGGACGTATAGTACAGGCCATACAAGTACAAGTATGGGTGATGATGAGAAAGAGAAGTAGTAGGTATATATATATATATATATATATATATATATATACATAGAAATAAAACTACTTATCCGTTCTTTTTATAAATATATATTTAATCGGTATCCGAATCCTCTTCGACATGAATGATAAATCTCTCGGTTTCCGCCGTTTAGTAGTTTTGTACCATTTTCTTCTCTTGTGACGAGAAATGCCTTAATCGCCTTTTATTCGTCACATTGGGCGGGTTTTCCATATTTTAACAAAAAACAGTCCAACAACAAGCCGAGTCACAGAAGAAGCAGAAAACAGTTCGATAAACAAGCCGAGTCACAGGTTTAATAGGAAACAGTCCAAAAAACAAGCCGAGTCACAGGTTAAACGGGAAACAGTCCAATAAACGAGCCAGGTAAAATTTGTAACCAAAGATAAGCACTTGAAAGCGTCCGCACCGTACGAGCGACAGATGTTGACTAAACTTTGACAGGCATGTAAACCTACCTTGTGCCTGTGCATCGTCCTTATCGCTGACCAATTAGGTGCATTCTCTGTTTTCTAGTATTAACTCTGTTAAATAGACAAGGTATAGGTATAGTACAGAATGAATGGCCCGCAAAACTAAGTAGATATCTCACTTTCAATGAAATTTTCGTTAAAAGTGTGATACCTACTTAGCTTTGCGGGCCGCTGTATTATACTTTCCAATCTTCCGGACAAAATTATCTAAATGATAGTCAAAACCGCTTCTAAATACATTGCGGAGTTTAGAAGAAGAAAGCGGCTAAACAGACAGACGGACGCGCATAGTGGCTTTGATTTGTTCTATTTAGAGATGGAGACGATGATATCTACTATACAAAACTTTTGTAATCATTTGTTCAATTAAAATTGTAAATTACACTTTTCAGATTTTAGTTTATTAAATAAATAAACTAAAATCTGAAAAGTGTAATTTACAAAATAAAGTGTTTTTTATGCTAGACTATAAACATCGCGCAATGTCAGACTGTTTTTCCATTCAGACACTTTAACATTTGACCCTTTTAGTTTTACTGCCCAGATAAAACCCATTCATGAAACGAGTGAGTGGGCATCACTTCCTACCTCAACTTGCGTTTATTTTTACAACGCCACTTTTTATTTGAACAGAAGCTTTATTTCGTTCACTTTATGTATAAAAACAACGGTTTGCTTTTGATTTCATTAGTCACGTGCATCAAAGTTTGACTGGCTTGCTCTTGATTTATTAACTTAGGATAACTCTTGAGGGCTTTTGACCAAGGTTTGTACCGTTTACTCGCTTGCCTTCGAGATTTGATTATATGCGATTTCACATTTAGAATGTCATGTTTTCGAAAAGTAATTCGTATTTTGGTTATTGATATCAGTTGGATTTTAGAGGTTTTTAAAGACATCACTACACCACTGATACTCTCCACACGAGTACTCACCGCAAAAGAATCGCTGACGTTAAAAAGTAGGGAAATTGGAGGGTGTTAGATATTTTCTTCCCCATGCCATACTTAACACCTAACCTCTTTTAATAGGAAAAGATGAAATGGCTCCTAAATTTAAACTTAATTAAAGATACATATAGATAATTTCTCCATCTATCCCTAAACAGTACATAGGTAGATACTATATCTTCAATGTCAATACTATCGACTACTAAGATATAGCGGCCTTCCCCCAGGGCAAAGACAAATGTGTTCTATATTTAGTAAGCTAGTTTAGGTTAGTGCGGATTGAATTCAAATGGTGCGTAGATTTAGTGCCGGCTTCGGCCAATTAAGTGCCACAATACTATGAAATAATGTAGGAATAAAGTTTACTCCAGTTTAGTCTGGTTGGGCCTGATCTAAATCAGATGGAAACTGAAGGAAGCCGAACTGCATGTAGATAAAATGAAAATTCTGGAAATGGACACATTCAATCAATTAAGAAGATGAGAAACGACGCTAAAATAGCGTAGAGCTATCAAAAAAATTGAGCAAAAAATATGTTGTAGTTATTATAAAGATATACTTAGGTCTGTACGTTTCTGTTTTTTGTTTTTAAATTGGTTCAATCTGAGAAATATTTTCTTGTAAAGGAAATCGTACAGGAAAACTATTTTCCTCAAAACATACAAGACATAGTTTTTAGTCAAATCGGTGAAATACTGGAAAAGGGCCGAATCTTAAGTACCCGAAACCGACGTGCGTGCATGACTCGATGTATGAATGTGGAAGAAGCGAAAGAAATTTGTCAAGATCGTAGCAAGTGGAAAGAAGTGGTCTCTTGCCTACCCCTCTGGGAAACAGGCGTGATTTAATGTATGTATGTATGTATAGTTTTTCTTGATATCTACAAAATGTTTAGAAATCGGACTAGGTTTAAGGGAAGAGAAACGTTATCGCATTTTGTATGGAATTTTTTAGCATCCTCTGCATCCTCGCAAACGGTAAACCTTAGATTAGCACCACCCATCCATGTGGACAATCTACATGATCGACTATGCCTACATTTTTTAACGGCATGAAGAAAGCAAACGAGCATACATGCCTGCGACCCATAGATACTCGTGATTGTAATCTCAAGACTGCAATCCTAAGACTGCCTTATATAATCTTTACATATAGGTAGTATAAAATGAAGTCGCTTCCGCTGTCTGTTCGCTCAGATCTTTCAAACTACTCAACGGATTTTAATGCAGCTTTCAGCAATAGATAGAGTGATTCACGAGAAAGGTTTATATTTATAATAGTTTCTAGTTTGTGTACGGGTGCTACAGAAAACTCATATAAATCGAATCGAAGCGAGGACTGGCCGCTAGTGATAGTATAAAGCTTAGAAATATTATATTTAGGTGACAAAACAGCGTGGTTCTGCTTAGTCAAAGATCACGTCTTACTCGCCACTGGAAGGCTGCCCCGAAGGAGAATAGATCCTTCAGCCAGTATTCTTACGGCTTAGTACTGAGTCATATGTGGACACAAAACACGACTTTAGCTCGGTCAATAGGTACGTACCACACTGCAACTGTTGAACAATCGGAACCGATTTATAATGTTCGCCGAGGACGCTGCGGTGTGTCAAAGACTTTAATCATCAATTCATCACCAAGCAGGAACTATAGTCCATTCACCAAGTACTACTAACAAGATCAAAGCAGCCACTGACAACTGTTTACTCGTATCGGCCGCGCTCAGAGTCAGTTAATGACGATTAACTCGTTCCTTAGTTACGATTTTCCATACACAAGTTTGAAAAAGGAACGAGTTAATTGTCTGTACAATGTTTCTGGGTACGGCGGTAAAGGGATTCCCACACAAGCGAAGCCTGAGCGATGCTACGTCGCTAATGCGTTGTTCTATAAAATAAAATAAAAGATAAAAGATGTTACATGTTGTTGTTGTTGTGTGGTTGTTGTTATGTCATGTGTGTGTTATGTACATACTTATACGTTATAACGAAATGCCATACCACATGATGCGTGGTGGGGTTCGAAGAGGGTATCTTACGATTACGAGTCAACATCCTAAAGCCGCAAACCCAACGCAACGCAAGTGCGGAGGCGGCGCGGTGCGTCGCGTTACCAATGTTACCATACTAAACAACAAGCGTACCCAAAGCACGGTGGAGGCGTTTTTCACCTGACCGCCTGCCTCCGCTTTCTGTACATTAGCGGCTTTAACCACGAGGCTACCGACGCTCTTAATATAAAAAAACCCTTGGAATAATCGAAGCCATTTTAATACATTCGCTGAGGGAGCTGCGGTGTGTCAAAGCCGTTAAATCATCAGCGTACAGACACTATTGTCAGTTCACCAAATACTCAAACTAACAAGATCAAAGCAGCCTCAGACCACTGTTTACTCCTAAGGTAACTAACACGAACCTTGAATCCGTGGGTGCGCAAATAGCAATGTAACCTAATTACCACAGTCGTAAATCAACCGAAAATATATTTTATGACAATGATTGAAGGCATAAAACCCCTGGCGCGGAAACACTGTAACCGATCCAATGAAAACAAACTGATTGACAAGAATAAGATAATTAGGCGGAAATTCTAGTTTTAGTAGGTATTGGCGGAATGTGCGGTTTCTGCTATGATAATCTTTTCTTATTTATTTAATTATTGATGATAGTTGACTAGCTAAATTAATTTTTAGATTAAATTTCAGTTGAAATGACACAAACTGGCTGTACCAAGAAGCTATTAACAGCATCCATTTTATTTTCCAAACGATATAGTACTTAAATCATATTTAAGTAAAACCAACGCGTTCTACTTTTGTCTTAACATGGCGTGACTAATAGTCAAAACACATGAACACATCTGTCACGCTGAAAAATCTCTTATTTCGTTATTGGTGTGTATGTTTTTTGTTTAACAGTCAGGCATCCCACTTATTTTCTCATTTCGCCTTCCATTTTCAAACTCTACTGGATAACAAAGATGTCACTGTAATTTGAAATTGGAACTTTACTTCGAGTACGACAAATGTTCTGGCGTCATAACATTAAGATCTACACGACTTCGAAAAGTATGCAATTGTTAAAAGGACCAGGATTTAAAGAGATGGTAAACAATGCAGGTCGCTGACCGGCGTCCATGTCAGCGCTTGCGCATACCAATTATACTGATCCTTAGAGTCGTGGGAAACGTTAAGTGGGGGTAATTAGCCTATGTATAGCGCCGTACGCTAGTTAATCGTAGTAGCATAACTGTTACGTACTGGTTGACAATGTTAAACGGTTTTTAGGGTTCGTATCCCAGCCGAGTTAACACGAGCAATTAAACTTGCAGACTTCACTCTTATGAGGATCTATTCTAGTCAGTAAAACCATATTGCGTTTGACATGTTATCGTATTGTTATTAACTCGACCGCCATACTGTCAAGAAAATAACGTTGACAATACGATAACATGTCAATAGCAATATAGGTTTTACACTGGTAAACATCTTAACCTGATTACGTAAACGGTTACAGATTTACTAAATATTTTTTTTGAATGAAGGCGTCAGTTTATGTATGTGTAATCTGGTTTCACCAAGTAGAATGGAGCCCCAGGTGTCGTTATTTATAGACTACTACTAAAAAGAGGCGTAAACATGGAATTTATCGATAATGCTATAAGCATGGCCGATCACCATCTGCAAATATCATGAATACCTAGGTACCAACTCATCCTTAAATTTCTTAATCTTTAGAAAAACATATACTTATTTAAATCAAAATTAAATTTATGGTCGTCATTAATAATTATTATTTATTCCTCCAAATTGATTGCGTTTAAATATCGCGAACGAATTCATTCGCGAGCGTCTGGAATGTTTCCAATAGTCGCCGATATTATAAAAATAAATATTTAGTCTGTGCATGAAAATTGGTCAAGGCAACACAATAATCGATAGACAGTCAAAATAATAGAAAACGTACGTTACTGGCGCCTTTGTCAGTTTCGACCAGTGACCTAGGAACCTTTACAGACTATATTCAGACTTTTTTTTGGGTGAAAAAGGTGATCATCTCAATATGAAATTCCCTACTAGTCCATACTATCCCTACTATATGATAAATGCGAAAGTATGTCTTTTGTCGCTACACTTATCTTAAAGAATTTGACGTAGGATAATTATTATTCCATAAAATAGGTATAACAGTTCTCGATGAGATTACCGTTAAAAAAAATGCGACCCAGCTTAGGTTCAAATTCAATCCGACATTCTAACGCAATAAGGTTGAGTTTCCTAATAGTTACAAATGACTTTGCATCTCCAATTACATTGACGACTTCAATCACATTTTTTTCACCTTTACACATTTTGCACATTTTATTGTCAGTGATTGCTTTGGCTGTAAAATATGACAAAGCCGTACCATTATTTTAATTTGGATCATTTCCAAAACAATTGTGCTTAAAATTACGAAATCGGATATGAAAGTCAAACAACACCCACGAAGTCAAGAATAAAGCCAAAAGTCATTCACTCATGTTGATTCAACTTTGATAACAACGGCGTCAAAATATTTAGCTTTCAATAAACAAACGATCGATATTGTTTTGTAAACATCGCCATTTTTTCAGTCATCTTTGCGATGAGTAGTGATGTCAACATCATTTCTGGATGTCAATCAAAGTACATAAATAATCGTAAGTTTTGGATTATTGGCTGAACGTATCTATTAAAAATTATAAAATCTAGGAAGAAAGGTTTTGATATCACATGTAGCTACTGCTTAAGAATAAAATTAGCTTTTTCTATATTTTCTGAGGAATATTGTTTGGGTGTCTTTAAGTCAAGAGGGAATAGGCTTTTACTGAACCAGAGTTATCCTATACTTCATCATCAGAAGAGAGAGGTAAATCGCTGGCCGGCACAGAATAAAAAAAAACAGCGTCCTAGGTATTGAGTTATAAACTAACAAGGCTTGAGTAGTGAAAGTTGTAAGTTGACGTCGCACACGTCAAAGCGATAGTGGGCTTAACCCTTAAATTGGCAGTGTATCTAATAATGCACATACTATAATGTTCACTTTTTTAATTTTTTGGTCACTATTTTGTTTATGCTGATTTCAAATCAAATAGGGTTTGAATTCACGACTTTTTTTATTTTTGCCAATTTAAGGGTCAATGTACTTAGTATGACGCCATGATGTGATTACGCATCCCTTTTAACAATTATGTAAAATCTACTCATTATAATTATTTGAAAAAAAAAACAGAGTTGTAGGTCTAGCAAAATGCAGATGTAGGTGTAGGTGGTACCGATTATTGGAAGGATACAAATGTATTCACTAAAATTGTAAAGAAACCTGCCGTGATATATCTATAATGCCGTTATCTAACAAATTCTTGTTTTAAAAATCGCAAACACAGATTGATAGAGATTTTTTTCTCATTCATATAGCATTATAAGTAAAAAAAAAAAAACAGATAACGGCATTATAGATATATCACGGCAGAAATGCATTTATTGCTATTACATCTCTTAAAAGGATTTTTATTGGGCACACCAATAACGACCCAAAACTTCCGATGAAACATTTAGTCTTCAATTTGTGGAAGCTGGAAGAGATACCTTAAAAGGATAGGTTCGCCTTTGTACATATTTTTATATGAATTGTATTGTTCTGGTTTTTCTTTTGTACAATATAGTGTTTACATACATACATATTCCTAGAAATAGGCTCAAATTTCTATGACAGTAAGGAAAATATGATACATTTATTTGTGTCTGTAACCGGTACATTACGAGTGTTTATTATTTATTGAGATGAACGTTGGAAAAAGGAGAGACAGTTCAGATACTGAATAAGAAATCGCAATTTCGGATCGTTTCGTTTTCCGGAACAAAATTATTTGGCGCATCACTACGGGTCTATTAGCTAGATAAAAATAATAACCTAAATATTTTTTTTTACTAATAATCTAGATCGGAATTTTTGGGACGTCAATCGGCTCAGGAATGTGTATCAACATTTTCATAATAGCAACATCAAAGTTGGTTATTCTTGGCTTTCGATTGACAAATTGAAGGCCGATAGGACATCACACGCTTTCGGATAACTGATCGAAATTGACATTTTGGCAAGGTATCCGCCGAACGCAAAAATAATTTTAAGAATAGAAAAAAATTGGCCGGTACTTAGGATGTGAAACTAAACACTACCAAAATTTGTCCATTTTTTAATATTGGGAAAATAACGTTCTTTTGTTATTCAGAATAACAACGACTTTTAGCTTTCATTGCGTTGTGCTAGATTTATTTTCATTTGAGTATGTAATAAATCATTCCAGCGATAAAAGATATATGATATTTTAATTTTCCAAAGAGTGTAATCTGCCAAGTGCGTCATTGACGTCAAATGCCTGGAATGTGACATGTCTTCACTTACATATCGGAACACCGTGTCGTGATATAGAGCGACCTTTACTCTGGGCAGAGACTAATGGATCCGAATTTAGGTAATGGTGATATTTTAGTGATTCGTTCAGCGTATTAAATAATGTATGTGCGTATCATAGACATCAGAATATTATGTCTGTGTCACGTTCAGCCTGGTATTTAATGAAAAGGACCACAACTTTTGAGTCATAAAACACAGGTCGTTATGTTGTTATTATATTGTTCTCTATAGTTGCTGCTAGAACCAAAATAATGTCGGTGTCAGAAGACTGAACAATGGTTTGTGGTTAAGTTTTATGATTTGACTATGTTTAGAAGATATACAGCAATGCAATATAAGCAAGCATGCGACTTCCTCTACTGGTATATGTTTGAATTGGAAGGGGTTTGATTATATTTAAAAAAAGGAGACACTAGAACCTAAGGTCCTAAGGTGTTGATGTCACTTACAAATTATTCATACTTTTTTACTTTAAAAAGAGTCACTTATAAAAATCAACGAAACTAATGTCAGGTTGATATAGGAGGGCGTTTTTTTTTTTGGATCTGTCTATCCAGACACTTACATACACTTAAGGTGGGTCTACGCTAGACGAACCGAGCACGAGCGGAGCAGTTCTCGGTTTCGTCGTTCGCAGCGTCAAGTGTGGACGTACAACGAACCGCACTGCGAGCGCGGAGCAAATCCCTTTGTGTTCGTCAAAAAACCGACAACCGGCGGAACGCAAACGAGCACGAACGAATCGCTCGCAGCGCGCTCGTTCGAGGCTTGTAAGTCGGTACACATTAGACGAATTGTGTTCGGCTCGTGCTCGGTTCGCCTAGAGTAGACGCACCTTAACATACACACACGCCTTCATTCCTAGAGTTGGGTAGGCAGAGCTACTAATTATCAACAACTCTAAAAACTTGTTGTTCATTCTGTAACCCCATTTTGCACAATCAGGCTAAGATGTTTATCATGTATATTTTAGTGAAGTTGCAAGCTTACCGCCTAACAATACTAAGAGCCTTTATTCCCTTAGTCGCCTCTTACGACCTCCACGGGAAGACATGGAGTGGCACTATTCTAAGCCGACAACCACACCAATTATAATTTAGTAATGCTAAATAAGGGTTGAAGAGAAAAATGAGAAGCTGAGATAAATTTAAACAGTTCTAGATCCAGTGATCTAAGCATACATAGGGACAGACAGCGGGAAGCGACTTTGTTTTATACTATGTAGTGATGTGGTAATTCAAGTGCCATTTTTTTATTACTACTTAACCCCGTGGTTTTCAGATGACTTTTATTTTATTTCTTCAACCTGACATTCAAAGACCAATTGCAATATTATTTGGATTGCCATCCATGTAGTGGTTATACATTAGTAGAATCCAATTACCCAAATCAAGGCTTTAACCCAACCCTGCCGTAAGATAATGTTTGCTGCAGCTGATTGCAAAGTAAATGGGAGTGTGGGCTTGGTTCCATTAGCGGGTCGTGGCGTGCCAAAGGTCGCGGCCGAGGATACAATTAGATACTCTGAATATTAGCGCGTATATCCAGATTTATTCTCGGAATCGTCTGAGGAATTAGCAGAACAGCTGAGTTTGGTAGTACAGCATCTTTGTAAGCTTTAAGATTAGAGACCATTTCTTGTTTCAATAAATCATTCTCTGTTGACATTAATATAATCTTTTTTTGATAAATAACCAAAAGCATTGGATGTTATTTGCAATGAATTATGTTTTTTTTAGTGACATAGATAAAGACTAGATTCTTGCAATCAGCACATTTTGCAAGCAATTTCCAACCAACTTGCATGCCACGTAGCTCTATCTGTAAGACTTGTATAATTGTTAACACATGAAGGTATTATAAGTTTTTTTATGGACGTCTTATCCTGATCATTCCCCAATTTCTCAAATAATTTATTTCCAGAACTAAATGTATTATATTTGGAACACACAGCGATAAATAGCCATTTGATTTGATTGCTCCAAACGGCCGAACGATAGGACATATACTGGGCATTAAAGTTGGAATTGCGGTTATCGGCTGGTCGTAAAGGCGTTAACGAGCGGTCTAATGAAACCTGTATCATTTCAGGGTATGATGGAAAATCGGCACGAATTCGGAAATTTCGCAATGCTGCTTAAATTTAGAGCAGCTAGTTAATGTAGTTAATGTGTAAGGGATACCAAGAAGAACTTATCTAGACCAATTAAAAGAAAGAAGAAGGCATCGTGCCTTATCAGTGTGTTAAAGAAGGCAAGGAACTAGGAATAGAAAATAATGGAAACTTCTCCACCGACAAGAGCATAGCTCGGTTTACCCTTGAAATATCGAAACTCATTTCATAGAACGTTACACTTCGCCGAATTTTCATTTTATTGACAGGTATTTCCACGTGCAGGAGCTTTTTTTTTTGCGGTCACACAAGTGTAACCTAACCTAACCTACGTAACGAATGGTTAAGATAACCTGAAAACTTTGCGTTTTCGGCAGTAATTAGCTTTCGATGAAATGAAATTCGGTGAAATGACACATTCGATGAAATATTTGTCAATGTTTCAAAGGGATCCTATCTCCTAAGTAAAAGATGATGATGAGTGAATGTGCTTTCAATATACTTAGGTATGTAACTTCGTGTCTTGGTTTATTACACGGGTAAAGATTTGTAACTCGTAACATATATGAGATACAAAACATACATGGTATGATTAATCATAATGTAAAGAATGTGAAAATGTGTGTATCACCTTATCTTACGGATTAGTAGGTAATAACTGTTTGTTCTTGACCGGCTGAGATTATCAGATACAAGTATGTAATCATTACAATCATTAAAATGTGTTGAATTATTATCTTAGTTATAAATAGTTTGTAGAAACCCCATCTGCTCTTACACCTTTTCTGTTGATCGGAAATATTTGCTGAGCGAGCATCGATGTTTACTAGTAAGTTAAACGCGGCGACATCTTTTAAATAAACAACTCGGTTTAATCATCTTAAGGCTCAATGCACTATTGAACGGCACGAGCAAAATAAAAAATAAACTGCTTTTGTTAATTATTCACAATTCCAAGAGATGGATTCAGATTATATTGACTATACCGAAACACCTTTCAACGAACGTATCATCATGTAGAACTTTTATTTCATCGAAAAGCATTTTTCGCCGCATAAATTTATTTTTAATGGTACTCACAAGTCTAACCTAGCCTCATCAATTAATATTAATGGCCTGAAAAAAAAACATGGTTTCGGCACAAAATAGCTTTCGACGAAATGAAATCGATGAAGTGAAATTCGATAAAATGATGGGTTACAAGTTTCATTATATAGTAGCTTTGAAAACAAATCTGAACTCACCTAATAACCATATCAATGATGTCCTCCTGCTCAAACGCCTTGCAGTACAAATGAAGGACTTTGAGACAGGCATACTGCAAGCCGGTCCAGGACACATCCGCAGCCTTGAGTGCCTCATCCCAGGGACAGTTCTCGTGCCTCGAGAGACACAGCATCCCTTGCTCGGTCTCCGTTGGAGGCATTAGGTCTTATACAATATCACTATTGGTACGTGTGGACTGTTCATGTCAGTTCTTTACTGATGCACTTCAAAAAGGATTGGGTTGTGATTTCATACGTAATCGCACAGAACGGTCAAGGGGAAAAAAATCGTACAAAGTTACAAATGGGTAATTATCCGTCCACTTTGTTGCAGCCCGTTTACATATTTTTGATACTTTGTTGTGTAAAGATATTATAGGTGCTTTAGTGTAATTGAAGCTTTAACTGAACTTAATTGAGTAAACAGGGTTACTGATTTTGGTCACGTCATTGTAGAAACAAAATGAGTAACAATGCTTAAACATTAGAGTAAAACAAAAGTCACAACCATTTGTAACAACTAAGACACCGGTCAAGTTCCCAGAAATGCAACCGGATAATGCATATTTTTCAATAATGAAGTGGTTAAGGGCAAATTAGGTATGAAATCGTTTGACACAGTTAAACTTTTCAATCCTTTGTTCATGAAGGAAGTTAAATTGACCAAGATTTTTTGAAAATCACAACTTGTGGTTAGATTGATTAGTTTATTCCATAAATCTGTATCAGCTGTAAAATTGCATGGACACCTTAACGTCGATAATCCTATGAGCACTCGATTTCAAGTTCGCAACAAATAAACTAGATGGCGCAGTTTACTGATCTAGTTCAATTGCTTATTACTGCAATTTCTTAACTACACAGCACTAGAATCGATATTTCGTCTTGTCAACCATATGAGATGGTGGCACAGTTTATAAGCTTCATGCGTAGGTGTGCTCAATGGATGGGAGTTCGAATCTCGTTAGTGGCAAGCATAATTTTGTTTTTTTTTTTAAATATTATTTGCTTACGTTTACAATGATGGAACATAATAAATGCATTATTTAAAGCAGGAAAAATTCGTCATTCTTAAAAATTATACTACTTTTGTGGTTTAAAATCATTTACTTCTTATAAAATATTTGAGTATAATCAGTTTATCTCAATTTGACTAATTATTTACAACATTATAACAATTTTCCATCTAACTATTGAGGTCTTAGCTTAAGTATTCATTTCCGACATCGGAAAGATGATTGAAGCTTTCCCACAATAACTAGTAATAACAAATATAATTCAAAAAAATAGGGACCGGGTTAACGTAAAGTGCGCGGTTGTTTTATACTGTAAACATTTTTTTTTAATGAATTGAACTCTGCGATTGGAGCTGCGTGCGTATGACCCAAAAACAAAGCGTAGTAATTGCTTCGATGTATTGAATTAAAATAGGGAACGTCAACGCAAATGCGTTAAACACCTGCACCTGCGCTGCGCATAAAACAACCGCGTGCCTAAAGGTTAAACGCATTGTAATAGCTGTCTTTTACAGTTTTGATCATGATCAGTCATCAATAAATTAAAAGTTCTGCTAGCTCCATGAAATAAACCAAACACATTTATTAAACCAAACACACACCAAAAAAGTTAACAAAGAAATAAAGTTGACAATTTAAAATAAAAACAAATTAACTCGGGCGTGTGACAAAGGGGGCAATAAAGTATTTCGTTAAAATATATGATTAAATATCATAACATAGCTCAGAAACTTAAAAACGGCAAAATAAACATTCATTTCGTTTATTATTATTAATGTTTTACGCAGTGATGGATGATGATGATGATGACGTGATACGTTAATCAAAACCCGGTCTCCACTAAATATATCACACAAAATATATATATAAGTGTAATTATTTGCTTAAACTTAATATCTAGTGTAGCCCCCACCTTGTTCGATCACAGCTTGCAAACGGGAGCGCATTGAGCCGACGAGATTTCTACACAGATCTGACCCGCGAATACTGTCCCATATTTTTAAACAATGAGCCTCTAAAGTTTCTGGTGTTCGCTCATTCTGTTTATCCCATCGTTGGACGATAACGCCCCACAAATTTTCAATGGGATTTAAATCCGGCGATCTAGCAGGCCAAGGAATAACTTTAATGTTATTTTCGTGCTGGCTAAACCACTCCCGCACAATACGCGAACGGTGTATCGGACAATTATCTTGCACGAAAGATATAATTGGCAACTGCTCTTCAGGATACACATTCCGAACAGTGGGCAACATGGTCTCCTCCAGCACTTCCACATAGTTCGCACTATTGGCTCGACTGGGTAGCCTCACTAGTTCTCCCGGGTCAGCTCCACTCATCCACCCCCACATGTTCACGCTGATGCGACCAGGCTCCATGTTGGGCACTACGTGGCCGCTATTCCACCGCGTATTATTGCGACGCCACAGACTTAGACGTCCATGTTGACTCGATTTAAACGTTTTTTCATCAGTAAAGATGACATTAGACCAATCTAAATCCAAAAGCTCCAAAGCAAACTCTAACCTTGCTCTTTTGTGATTATCTGTCAGCGATGGTTTGACTGCGTGTCTACGATAATGCAGACCCTCACTGTGAAGAGCTCGACGGACGGTGTCCACGCTTGTGTCAAATAAACTGGCGTAGTGGTTAGTCGGTATAAAACCATTCTCCTCGTAATCCACCACCATGGCTAGACGCTGCGGCGCGTCTATAAGCCGTGGTCTGCCTGTTCTTTGACGGTGTAGCAAAGATCCTTCTTCTTCAAATCGGCGTACCCAAAGAACCACGGTTTTCCGCTATAACAAAAAAAAGAATAGTTAACCTATGAATATTAAGTTTTGTTTGAACAAAACACATCAAAAATACTTACGTTTACTCCTGTCTCTCTGGCTATATCTGATAAATTCTTGCCTTCGTTATGCAAGGCAATTATTTGCGATCTTGTAACTGAATCAATATTACAACGTGAACTCATTTTGATGAAATACTTAATAACGCAATTAAAAACTCAGTAACCGTACGAGGAACAGTGAACAAAGGATTGTGCATAAGTTAAATGTAAAAACGAAACCGGTATTTATAAATTTTCATTCTACCCTCTTCTGATACTAACGTATTTCTTAGAAAGTAAGCAGAGCCGACTATAAACATAAACTGATAATATATTTTGACAGGTTATCAAAACGTTCGATGGTCGAACGGCATTTGGCATTGCCTATGATACAAGAGGTTCATAGTTCGATTCCGCTCGGGTAAAATGGATTTTGAATGTGTTTTTTAATAATCTAATCAATAATCCGAGTTTGGAAGTGTGGACTAAGAATAATAAAGTTGACAACTATGCAACTGCTTGGTTCTTGTGGAAAAAATATTTTTCATATTATAAGGTAATGCAGCGCCATCTAGTGAGATCTGACTGAACCAGTAAGATTTACTAATAGCTGCTAACGCCCCACAAGCAGACAGATGGCGTCGACATTCACCTGCATAGCATTTTAATTCTCAATTGTCCATGCACTTTTAGAGCCTACTGTACGTAGAATTTAATGAAGTTGTAGCAAATAACGTTAAGCTAAATAAGGTTAATTGAGTGTTTATCCATATTACAGAACGTGTTTTCCTTTACAAATATTTTACCGTATTTCAGTACATAATGTTTGCGCTCGAAGCACGTCAAACAATAACAAGTATCTAACTTAACTAGTAGGTATTACTTTACTAGTAATATTCATCACGCATGGAAAGAAACAAAGGTAGATCATGTTTTGGATACTCTTTATCCCGAAAAACTAAAAGTTCATGAGGGAAAAACTATAGGTAAATAAATTCAATGTGGATAATGGCTTGCAGTTAACGTATGAACCATCCAGACAAATAAATTTTTACTATTACCTGCTTGCACGTAAAGCCAATTTACAATGACTATATCAGCGCACAATCCAAATTAAGACCTCTCCTAATATGGCACCCGGATACTCCAGACTCTGAGAAATCTAAACGACACGTACTACGACGTGTGACATAATCTATCCAATAAGGAATGTAAAGTGGACCACGACCTCTGGAGGAAGTGGCAATTTAAACAGTCGCGGCGGCCATTGTCTACATGCTTTGTTGTACGCTTTTCGTTAGACTAATCCGCTTGTACATAAACCGGCTAAACTGCACAGTTGGATTATAATTCTTTATGATACTTTCGATTTAATTCCCTTATTTAATGATTGAAATAAACTTTGAGCTAAAAATAAGTCTACTGTAACAGAAAAAAAACATTTCAGTAACACTGCACAACTATCGTCCTGGCCTACAACAATAGTCCAATTTTACTTATCATATTATTTTAAAAATATGATAGCTTTAGCTATAGCTAGATTTTAAACAATCAATTTTAGGCCAAACTCTATCCCCATCAATAATAGCAGTAAGGTATCATATTTTTAGAATAATGTAATGAGGAAAATTTGACTATTGTCACAGGCTAGGACCATAGTTGTGCAGGTTTACGGTACATATTGCTTTCTGATATTTTTGTAGTAAAAATGACAATATAATGCTTTATTTAAAAAGGTCGATTCCTAAAAACATGCCTAATTATTAGAAGAAATAAGTGTACATCATACATATCATAATAACCATTCATACACGTTGAAAAACAATATATACTTAATACAATTAATTTTATTATAAAATATATAACTTTTACAAGTTACCTATTAAGCGCTTACACATCGGTGTCCCAATATCACTAAACTTTTTTAGAAATTTTATTTCTGCCACATACCTTTGCAATATCCACCGAGTTATCTGTTCATCGGTATACTCGTAACATCATAAAAGTAAATGAACGCCGTAAAAATCCAGCAATTACACGTTGACTTTTTAATTTACTGCGTTTGACACAGATTGTAAATAAAATGATTAAATTAGAAATGAGTTGAGTCACTACGGTGGTAGTGCCGGCGCCATTTCATTCACTGTTTTGTTTATGATTAGTTTTGGTTTAGATTGCACAGTTACACAATACTTTTTTCTTGAATTTTTGTTTTAGCTTTGATCTCGAGTATATCGGTTTGTAGGTGGTAGTTATCTAGTACAATTAGCAAGAACGTGATCTAATTAAGTACTTTTGAATATGTATCAAAATATAAACCACTCTATTATATACAGATAAGTTCATGAGTTTTTTTTAAGTATCTGTTCAATATCCACATTCATTAAAATTTGACATCCATCATTTTCACATCCCTAGCGATCGATTAAACTGACCGCACTATGCACTATTACGGAATAACCGCCATTTTTAGACTCAATTAATTTAAACCATTCGTTGCCTTAAATGTTGGCGACGAAATAAGGCATAGGTAAATTGAATGGGGGTCAAATAAACCGATTATGGATAGATACTGGATTTTTTTCAAGGATTTTAAGTAATTGGTTATGTGGATGACTCAATGTTTTTAGCTATCGGCCCTTATACACAAATATAACTAAGTAAATGAAGAGATACGGAGTTTCAAAAATGTTCGGTTATTCGTACTTAACACATTCTATTCCAGATTTTGAGAATTTGACTGTTTTGGCATTGAAGTTAAGATAAAAGATTCAGTTTGGATGTTATTGCATCCGACAACTATGAAAACAGTATTGTTGGATTTGTTAATCTTGGAAACTAAATAAAGTTTTTTTTAAGAATATTTCGGTAGATTTACTCGTAGTTACAATATTTTAGCTCGCCTCAGAGTGTTTTTTATTGGCATTTAAAACATATTCTCGATTAGTTTTATTTTGCTTATTTGTGACGTTATAAGCTAGTTAAACCGATTCAAATTCATAGGTTATTCCCTCAATACATAATTAAAATATGGCAGTTACAATATCAAACACGTGTATATATTATATTATATATACCCTACAACATATTCAACACCCTTGGAAGTAAGATTTACGACCAACAGTCTGTTCGAAACCTAGATCTGGTAATGAACGCAGTCATAAATTCAATTTCTTCTTTGAATATCAAAATGTAGGTTAGAATTTTTCAGAATAATAAAAACGATCGTAAACATGAGTGGTTTGATTTTACGGGAGATTTAAGACGCGAAATAAAGTGTTTTTGTCACTACAAACGTGATAAAGATCACAGATCCGAGTTGTACATATCGCATCAAAGTGATTGCGAAGATATCTCAAAGGTAGAAGATTACTCGTACGGTCCATGTCCCATGTTCTAGCAGAATCTGAGAATAATTTCGTTTTGAAACTTTTATTTACAAATGAAGTTATTTGCGATTGATATGCTTGCTTATATTTCCGTGGTTTTACCTGATGGTCGTAACGGAAGAATAACGCTATTTTGTGTGTTTGCTTTTATGCGTATTTCTTCTTTCCTTGATGTTGATTGTCACAAACATAAGTCTTTTTCTTCTTTCTTTCTTTTCTTGAAAACGCTTAGTTCCAAATCTAACGCTTAGTTTAAAATCATCTTTCTGTTAGCTAACTAAATGTCTGTTAACAGACAGCTTACTACCCTTAGGACCCCTTTTACCTATGAATGCCTGTCGTATCGACAAAACACGTATCGCCGTTGGAAACTGGTTATCCCTATTGGATAGTTAAGTAACTAGTAAAGTACTTTAATACCTATTTATAGAATACAGTTATAGGTACTTTTATAAATGTCATGCCAAATTCGTAATTCCTGTATGTACTAACATATGTTGGTTGATGTTATGGACTTATTCTTGTAATTATCGACATTCGACGCTCGACTCTTTTATACAGACAGATACTTGTTTAAATAAACATGTAGTAAAAACAAGAATGCATTTGGCATTGTCGTCTTTTTAAAGCGATAACGCTGTCTGGATTCTTTACTTGCAATCACAATACTTATCTTAAAGTGCCCAGTCGAATACTCATGATGCGAATGCGACCGGTTTCCGAAACTTTGATCTTGAACATCCGCCATCGTAATAACCTCCAGCATAAAAGTGTCAATACCTTTTTAAACAGCAAATCTTTCGAAGTTATTTTCCAGTATTTTTTTAGGAAATTCTACATTTGTATTTTTTAGCACTTGAAAGTCGAAGGCATTTTTATAAAATTAAGCGGATTTAGAATGACATGATTTGGTTTGAAATAATACTTATCATAATATAAGATTTTTAACGCACGATTTTTTGTTAAATATTACCTCCACGCTCTTCATAAATTTTTGAATAACAAGGTTCTAAGGACGCCTATAAGTGTAAACAGAGACCAAAACAAACAAAACAGTCACCGGACTGTGCTCTGTGACCGGAACTGCAAATTCCTGTCACTAATTCACAAATACTCTCAACATCCTTCGTCAATAAAGGACGTCAATTACCACGGCCAATAATAACACATTTAAACTCCTGAATGCCACCGGAATCATTTGGCTCTGGCTCTTATCTTTTTTAAAGGTTCAGCCTTACATTATAATTTGTGGGAATTCTGACCTTACTGAAAGGGATAGCGGACATAAAACTACGGAAAAATACGACGGTATAGATCTTTTCACTTCCAGCGGAACATCTGGTAGGAAAAGCTGCCAATCAAAGGACAAAAAGAGCAATTCAGAATTCCAGTTCAAATGGTTAGTGAACTGGAATTCTGAATTGCTCTGTGCTTCTCAAACTACAAGTCGATTCAGAAGAACTGGCACGAATGGATTGAACGATAGTAATGTAGGTGACAGTGACTGTGACAATGCCATCCTTTGAACCGATGTTCGAATCACAAACCGAAAACATATTATAATTTTACACACATGTATAAAATTTCGTTCACTCATTCAATCCATTCGTGCCAGCTCTTGTACATATATTGTAGGACCAAGTGATATGACTGGAAACTTTTCTAAAGTCGTATTTTCTGATCTGGTCTGAGACCGCACGTCAGCAATTACAGCTAGTCTATGACTTGACGTTTTTTTTTTAAGTTTATCATACTAAGATCAGAGTATTATTATGGGCCTTAGTTTACAACAGTACACCATACGTATTGGTTCGGCCTGTGAAGAATTTAGTCCAAACTGGATGGTCAAATAGATCGAGGACGAAGGGCACTAACTTGCTAAGCAGCTACTTAGCACTAAGTACTAGGAATGACGTAACCAGGTCAGCAGCTAAGACGATACGTGATGTAAGGTTTCAATCAGGACACGTGTAGCATGGATTTCATGTCTAAGAATACTAGGAGTTGATCTTTCAATTTAGAATGTTGGAAAATAAGGAGCTGTGAAGGAAAGTAAATACAGTAGCTATAATTGCTAATACTAATATTAATTCCTTTAGAATTCATTGAGGTGTTTGTGAAATGTTTTGTTGAAGATAAGACACGATAAGCATTTCCTCTGACACACGTATAAAATCTATTTTGACACATCGTCTTGCTGCTTAAATTTTGCAGTTTGTATTGATAATGTTTATGTTTATTATTTTACTTTCCTAGTACGCGAATAACTTCATACGCATTACTATCAACAATAGAAGAACATAACAAAAGTTTAAGAATAAGACAAAAGCTTTATGAAAGGTAAAGTCAGTTGCTCGTGCCACTTTATTATTTGTCCTCGGATTACCTCACATATGACAAAATTAACATGATGTCACCAAAATATGTGGCATTATCTGGAAAGACGCGGTTTTTATTATGGAATTTACTAATGACCTTCGTCCTTCTTTTTTATCTATTTTGTGATAATAGCTCTAATGCACTAATAGCGTTTCACATTCGACTAAATCCCAGATAAAGAACTCCTGATAACGTCAATTCACCAAACTAACATTTTTAATATGATATGTCTTGATTCGCCTTTAATCGTACAATATCTTTATTAAATCCATAGGTTGGATAAGTACTTACGTAAGGTAGAATGCTAATCTGCTATTATGAACTAAAAATAGAGCAAATTTCGTGAGCTTATACAGAATGCTACGGAATATTTGCTTGAAATTCAAAGGAATATATATTTCTTTTTGCTTTATAAATCGTGATTAATTCAAACATATATATGTCAAGCCATAAAAGCAGTGAAGGGCGTTAAGTCTGTTAGAACTCCACGGGGGTCTTCAATTCTCAGAACACTTATTCAATGAATCCCTAAACAAGGTCGAGTCTATCTCTAACTAAATATAGGGAAGGTCGATCTATGTATGTCCACACCATGTCCACACCCAGATTCATTCTAATGGGTGAAGTATGTGATATTTTCCGTAAAACCAAGAAGACCTACTTTTTTCGGTTTGCAAGAATTTCCAATATCGTACCGAAGTAAAAAAAACCGTATAAATAATTTAATCATTTGGAAACGCAAACCCAGTACTTAACATGCGGTACACCTTATCATCTGTTATCTAAAATGTATGACATTCACCTTCGTCCAGTAGCTATAGTTTGCTTTACCTAGTTCAAAATGTACACAAAGAAGCTTGTTGTATTTCAACGCGCTAGGGCGATAAAACTCATACATTTACATGATACTGTTTTCTATCATTTTGGGATCGGGCTTTTGATTTTATAAATTTAGCTTGGTAGGTTTTTAAGAAACGTTTGGACTAGGTATATTCCCAAATTGAGCAAAATTCTCAATCGTCATTGAAATATAAGCAAAATAAATAGTGATCAGTGGTTAACATGAACAGTCAGTTCTTTAACCAGGATAGTAACCTGATGAACATCAAATAATAATTCAAGAAATTGGGAGCTCCGTCCCTCTCACTCTTCATTCTTCACTAAAGGTGAAAGATAGTATATAATTTCAAAATTAGAGACTTTTACCATGCGTCCTGGATCAAAATATTCGAATTTACAGATCGGTAGTAGTCTTCGTAAAAATATATTAATCAATCTATCGGTTCCAAAGTTCCTTAACCTGTCTTTAGAATCGTCAAGGACTGTCTAGCTGGCTTCGTAATGCAAGATTAATTTGTTACTCAGCCGACACCTTGCCCTGACGTCAACCTCAATGGACGCAGGAGCTAAAACGATCTTTACGAGTTCAAATGGGCAATAAATACCAGCAATTGGCCACACGGATAAAACTCCATGCTAGTTTATTTATGGCTTTTTGTTTCGCTCGCGCGGAATATCTACTGAAATTAATGTTTATGATTTTAGCTGCAGTTAACGCAGTCAAATGTCGGAACGAAGGTCTGTGTTGCAGCCACATTTTGGTGTCAGGTTGCTCTCTAGCAGTACAATACACAGTTCAGTCATTCCTAAAAGCGTTAGAGTTATTTTAATGTGTGGTTGACTGGTAGAGAATTCCTTTAGGCATTGAGTCCGCCATTTGTACTTTTTACTTTTGTATTGTGCAAAGTTTAAATAAATATAATTATTTTACCCAATCTACATACTATCATACCAACTAGATCATCGTTTGATTGTTTGTTACATTGTTAGCCAATTCGACCAGTATTTTAATTGTGATAGAATCGTGTACAATGGTTTCTACACAAAATTTCGCGTTGTTTCTTAATATTTGTACATTAAAATATTGGTAATTATATATGCTAGTTTAGTAACGTGCGAACCAGTGAACATTAGGCATTCAATTCACTTACAATCACTTGACCTTCGCCTCTCTGCTTACAGTCAAAACAAATGAATTGAGCAAAGCAAGTGTCAACCCGTGTTTAATTATAGGTACTTTAAGGAGCTAAACACTGGCACATATCTAAACTGATAAAAATAAAAAAAACATTGTAAACAATAGTATCTAGTTCAAATTAACAAATTGTACGCCGTCTAATGAGTTGAACTTTTGCAAATCAGCTGATTTAACGATAGTAATAGTAGTAGAAGTAAGTAGTAGTTTAACCACTATTGGAAAAATAATTGAAAATTTCAATGTCATAAAGAGACCGCCACGAATGTACGTTTGACAATTAATCTGTCTGGATAATATTATACTTACTAAATTTAATCTAGATTATCATGAAACGTATTTACCATTTTCCCTACAGTAAAGTATCAAAATTACCATAATCCTGAATGCACTTGACATGACATGGCCTTCACGATTTCATTACGCTAACGAAGCTTTAAATGTGACCAAAATATATTTTATAGCACCACGCCTTTGTACGGGAACGGCACAATTGCTTTATATGCTGTCACATAATTTCATTAGGACTAATGTGGGTACTTCGGACGCGGTAGAAATAGACTGTCACCAACTGAGCTTGATGGGGATTTGCATACGTTTAAATCAACTGAACAGTAACTTAGAGGATAGAGCATAAATAAAATAACTATCAGATTGGAACAATATCAGATTTATGCGTGTATTGACTGTAAGGAAATATGCCAAAGTATAAAAATGTCTACCTTTAAAACATAAATTACTCTAAGTATAAGAAAGCCAATACTTCATAACGTCTAAGTCTTATTAAGTCGAAATATAGAAATGACTACTCTCAAAGTATAAAAATGTCTACAATCATAGTAAGTAAATGTCTTATATAAAAATCGACTATGTACATTGTGCGGAGAGCGGTTATCAAGTATGGACATTTTTATACTTCGGCAAATTTCCTTATAGTCTACTGTCGTAACATCTCTATACGTCGTCTAATATATATGTGCACATTTTAATACTTTGACCAAATTATGCACGGACGAAATTATTCAAGTGGACATTTTTATACTTCGGCATATTTCCTTATAGTCAATACACGCATAAATCCAGTATTTAGTTATCGTCATGCATGACATTCAAATCTAAAAAGCTAAAGAGTTGGTTTGTTTTTTGTTTGTTTGAACGCGCTTACCTCAGGAACTACTGGTCCGATTTGAAAAATTCTTTCAGTGTTAGATAGCCCATTTATCGAGGAAGGCTAAAGGCCATATATCATACTCACATAAACCGAAGCGAAGCGAGGGCGGGTCGCTATATTAGAATAAATAAAGAGTGATGGGCCTATCACGGATTGTCATCAATATTGTTCACACGCTATCCGTATTTAAAATTCAAAATTTAAAACTTGTCCTCAGTAAATTGGCCACAGTCGTCATCTGGCTACACATCGATAATATAGACAGAATTTACTATAATATGACAAAAAATATGTATGATAACAAAATATTTCTGCTAAGGCTACATACAATACAATTTCCGATATCACACTCATAGATGAGTAAGTCTAGTGATAGTATATTCATTTGAATGCGGGGTTTTAAATTAACTTATATTTGATAGATTGCCTAAAAAGTGACGACAAAGGCAAAGTCGGAAACAAAACCCATTCATTATAAAAATCCTGAAGTTATCAAGGTGACACGTTAAGACGTAATAAATACAAAATGTTATTTTCCGAATCTACTCATGATTACGATCAACTATTAATATGGGACCAACTTCGAAAACGTAAACACAAAATCGACGTCTCCATACAAATTGTGAAACCAGCTGATTGCTTTTAGTATGGGAGATTCAATTTTTTTCTACCGATTTCGATACTAGTCCCATAGTAAAAGTTGATCGTACTCATGAGAAGATTCAGAAAATAAAATTTTGTATTACGTCTTAGGTGTCACCCTGTATGACTCCTCAGAATAAGCCTGAGGAGTAACCTTTCGTTCCGTATACCGATGTAAGTCAAAGGTTATGGTGACCCACTGAAGTTTTCCATATTTACAGGAAAACAATTGGCTACTAGATTAAAAGTATCTAATTAAGATAAAAATAATAAATTTGTCTAAAATATTTCCCAAGTCTAGACATAACCTCAGCGATTTTCCGCGATGTGAAAGAAAATACATCTCTCTGTAGTTTGTTTATTATTTAACAAAGTAAATATTTTGATACGGGCGCTTCTACATTCGTAAACATTAGCTCTATTACGAATTGTATACATATTTAATATAAAATCCGAGTCTATAGTGACGCGATGTATGACGTCAGTTAAAGAAATGTTGTTTATTGTAAGTACCTATAGATACGCCTATACAAAACGCCTTTAGCTTTTAGCTTAATCTAAGCTAAATTGGGGTTTCTTCTCCCTTTGCTAAGCCCGTTCTCACTTCTAAATTTGTGTTCCAGAAAACATCCATTTAATGTGTTATCTGACCAACAACAAAAACGAAGAATACAATAATTAGAAAAAGAAAGTGCATTGCAATGGACACCAATGCACGCCATCAGCATTATTTGTGTTACAAATGAATTGGTTCACGATGCACTCGGGACGATTAGATAAAATGCATTCGGAATGGAAACTCTCATAAATATTTATAAAGTCATTTAATAGCACTAGCAATTTGAACACTTTGTGGTTATACTGCAAGTGCCTATTGCAACTTTTACTTTTATTATCAACTGCATTTTATAAACAATAAAAATAATTTAGAAGTCTTATCTAGTCATGATCATGAATACAGCAATAAAGTACTGCAGTTATCTCTTTCGGCAGATAAATTATCCGACTTTCAAAAACCATCACAGTTGGCAGTTAAATTAATTTCATCACAAACTATTTAATGTTAGCTATACTTCCAAAATTCACAATTCCGTATTTATTTAAATATGAAATAAGCACCAAGTTATAGATGAAAATATTTATTAAAAAGTAAAGTTTATCCTACACATGAGCATAAAATATCAGGTAAGAAGGGTCAGGGGGATAAGTTCGCCTTTGTACATATTTTTATATTAATTGTATTGTTATGGTTTTTATTTTGTACAATAAAGTGTTTACATACATACATACATACATAAACCCGACCAAAATGGAGAAGTAAAAGTGTAACCCCGTAAACCCCTATGCGATAACGGTGCTATAGAAACGCGTAACAGATACATGGCTAATAGCTGTGGAAAGTACGTTTCTGAAATACGAGTTAGCATTAACATTTAACCATGATCCCAAGCAAAACATGGGTTGACTCACGAGAAAGCATGACTCAGTTACTTATTCTGTACGAACATGAGTAAAACAAGCAAAAATCGGGTACAGTGCGTGACATTACTTGGTTATACGGCCATGAGTAGTAACTTAAAATTTTGTAATATAACTGACAATGGTAACTTCTGCTAAACATAGGACCGTTTCTTTTACTTTATTATATTTTGTTTGTTTGCTCGTCATTATTTAAAAGGGTTGTAATTTTTAATACATTGTAAACATGCTGCTAATGTAATACAATGGTGTTCAAGAACTGGTGACCAACATGATCTCCAGACCTACTCGTTACATCGGTTTCGTGAAGCAGCTGATGAATGTCCAAAAAGAACAGCGGTCAAACAAGTAACTTATATTACCTATAACAGAATGCCAATTGCGTTTAAGTATTTCTTAGAAATTAAAAAAATATGCAAATTTGCCTTAACCGTTAATAGTGTAGAGCAAAGTTAGCAACATACCGCAAAAAAAAGAACCTGCACAAACTTAAAAAAAAACTTGGGATAAGTAGAGCGAAAATAAGCCTCGTTGTTGTCGTAAGTAAAATCTTTCTGCTAATAAAATGCATGTGATGTAATATGCTCGTAACACTCGTAACATGTATCTGTAATAAGCATTTTATGTTTTTTTATGATGATATACTTCCTAAACTAAACATATTATTACAACAATAAATGTTAATTGCATAATATAAGACAAAGTAGCGTTTCCTGTCGATTTTGCACTGGTCTTTCAAATTTCCGTAACAGATTATTATGTGGTTTCACCATCATTCCAAAAATTCTCATCAATGTAATGCAATAATATGTTACCCGCGTAAAGCCGGGGTTGGTAGCAAGGTTCAGTGTACCATCATTATGATACGTGACTGTGAAAGACTCCGTTAAGTTCGGTATAATTTCTTTGACAATTTGACAAGGTTTTCAAATTTTCCGTCGAATCATAGTCGTTACGGTGCTACTACGAGTGCCTACTACTTAATAACAATGAATTAAACGCGGTACAATAGTGAGAAAAAGCCTACAACGCCTTGTTTTTATGTGATTCTTCGTTCTTGATCCTTATCCTACCGATCATACTATGACTGAACAATATTGTGAATGTTAAAGATTGCGAGGTTGTTCAATTGTTTTTTTAACAGACTTTAGGAAGGAGGAGGTACTATGATCGTTCATTTTTCAGGGTTCCGTACCAAAAGGGTACAGGACTCAATTGCTAAGTCTACGTCTATTGCCGCATAACGCATTAAAAATAAATGTAAGTAAATAAAAAAGCGTTCCTTATACAAGAATTGTACGGATTCTTCCATATGCAAGTCCGCCTTGAGCTTGGCTAGTTTTATTTCCTATTTGTAAAGGGTAATGGATTCGGAACCCCATATCATTTCGAAAGTTCTACCGTTAAAAGGTACTTATATCAAACCTAACCTTTACAGCCCATTACCATTCATGGTGCTCCTTCTTTCCGGAAAGAAATTTTGAAGCAATTTGTTTCATGAAAATGTTCTTTAATCGGGTGACTTGTTAAGAAAATTAAGGGTAAGGCCGCGTCTGTAGGCGAGCGAGGATGGAGTAAAAATGCATTAAATCGGCTGTGGTAACGTATAAAACATTGATTCACGGAAAGTGCTACAGTTAGCGATGAAACTTGATTAACTACACTCGTGAAAAAATATATGTCTGATATTGTGATACTTAAGTTGTTCAAGCCGAAATTACATGTCACTTTAGACTTTTTTTTATTACAGAAGCGGACACAGTACCTAATTCTATACTTATTTTAAAGCCTTCTATAAAATATAATCAACCGCTCTGATTATTGTAAAACGTTACCTTAGAAATAGTACCTAGATCACTTAGTTCCGGTTGCGATCTCTACGCTCGGTGTAGCGCGTGCGCAGTAATCACTCTTTACTTCGATTTAACTACCAAAATCGACATTTAAAACTCCACCTTAAACTAAAATCATGAGGGTTTATTTCCGAAGGTACATATAATAGTAACCTTAATCAAGGTTTTACTATAAATCTACCAGTTAAAAGTGTTTTTATTAAGAAGTATGCCGCCGTCGAAAAGAAAAAGGTAGTAGGTATTAAAGTATGGTTCATACGTGCCATACAGCTTTCTTGCATTGGTCGGCATAAGGTAATAGGGGTGTTAAAAGTTTATATATCTGTATGTGTCTGTTCCAGACGTTGCGTTGGAATGATTTGGACGCAGTTTTTTAAATAAAGCTAGTTCAACAGGGGTGCTTTTAAGGTAGAAAATTGGTTGGACCGAGAAAACATATAATGTAGGTATTAGCGGTCAAAGAATGGATCGCCATTATTTCGGGGGATTTTATCGTTAAAATAGTAGAAAGATGGATTCAGACGTGCTTATAATGTTACTATTTTAGTTTTTACAAAGTAGGTACCTACCTTTTGTTTACAGTCAAAATTCTAATATTTTGTAGAACTTTTACCCCATTAGCCTAATAGCATAAGATTGCTCAAATAGACGAATGAATTCCTATAAACGAAGGGTGTCGCATGTCGTTTTAGTTCATACTTAATATTAAATACTTAATGTATTGCTGTGTTCATTTACATTTTCCTTCAAGGTTCAACCAACCATATAGCTATGGCTATCAATCGTATTGGCATGCGTAATATTACATACAATTAAATTATGCAGTTAAAAAAAACCCGCCACTTTGCATTTGATGATTCGCGGCATAAATAAAAATGTATCGATCTTTTTTGTTTTAGATCTTCTAAAGCATCCTGCGGGACTAGTTCGACCAGTTGACCCTATCGATTCAACGCCCTACGTAATTAATATCAATTAGCATCGACTAACCCACTATTCGAGTTAACAAACTCATTAATCGATGAATAACTCGATCAACGATGCGATTATCGTGGGATGGGAATTGAAAAACAAAAGATTCTGCATGTCGTTCGATGTTTAAATTAGGGTTTCGAGATTGTCCGGTTTTTACGAACTTATGCTTCTTATTCAAATAAACATTACCTAAATAGATAAAATCCTGCGATGTATTGACGACTCCTTTTTTTTTACGGCTAATATCTCTAAAACGGCCTAACCGATTTTCATGAAATGAGCTAAAAAACATTCCGATTAAGCTATCTTTCTTTTAAAATACACCGCGTTCAAATCGGTCCAAATGGGGATTGGCAGCTAGGCTAGGATGCTACATACATATATATATATATAAATACACAGATAGGTACAGAACCACACACATCCATCCCGAATTATATCTCCCTTTTTCTAATTCAATAATAATAATCAATTAACTAGTTTGTGTACCTACCTAGTTAGTTACTTAGACCTTAGACAAGAATATTGATGAGCCTTATTATAAAAACGAACATTTGTACTCATTAAAATGCTTACCTACTAATTTAATTACGCACAGTTAAAGTTTAAATAGCAAATAGGTAGATAAACCGTATCTATGATTGTAGGTACCTAAGTAACAAAAGACAAAGTGAAAATAATCAAATTTTAACCGCCAATTGGTAAGTAAGTACCTACTAGTAACAAGAACCTATTTTATTTTTTATTTTTAACGAATTGGATGTTATTATAACAAAAAGAGACGAAACATTGCGCCTGAATAATCTAAGGCCATAGTCTCTATCGTTGTTAAAAAAACTGGTTAATTTTGTCAATTTGGTAGGTAATTCCCCGTGTATAAAATAGTAAAATACCTACCGATTCATAAGGTAAATTTACCATGAACATTTACTTAGTATGCCATAACATAAGGTAGCTCAAACCCGCACTATCGGTCAACTGCCTCCACTTCCTTCATGAACAAGCGATAAATAAACAAACAAATTAAAGTCGCAACAAAATTCGCACAATAACTTAAACAAGCACTAAAACCTTTTTCACTGGCCGGAAACAAAACACACTTCACAGAAAAAGAAACGAGATAAACAATATCAATTCTTTTTTCAAAAGTTTGACATTCGCGTTTCGTTCGCACAACGAGCGTCGCGGCCGCGTTCTGAATGACAAATGCGCGTCAAACGGGTTGCCGCCGGCGTTTTGTTTACGTTGCCGATTCGCGCCAAGTTCAAGGGATTGCTGAAGATGCGTGCGGATCGTAGTGATGTGCCGTATTTCGGTCCGTATTTATTATTGGAGTAAAATTATACTTAATATTATTATTATTTATTAAGAAAGAGAGAGGTTTTTGTTAGTTTATAATGTGGAGAGTAGGTTAATCTGCGGCCGGAACCTTTGATTTGAAAAAATATTTCACCGTGTGAAAGGTAGGTAGGTACCTACATTATTACAGATGAATATAGGTTAGTTTCTACTTGAAACTGGAGACCCTAGTATAAAATAAAATAATAATAGTTGAATGTAAATAAGTTACCTACTTATTCTGTAAATTACCGACTAGCTACGTTAGCAAAATGTTGTTTTATACACAATCAACATTTCGATGATACCAATTGTCTTTGACTAGACCGCATTAGATTTTTCAAAATGAAATTTGACACTTTTAACTTTTACAAAATATCTAAGAATGAGAAGTTTAGTGCTCATGGACAGTTTAAGGAAAATTATGTGTGTTTTGTTATGCCCTTGAATGGCTTTAAAATAGACTAGACATAGACTTCTTCAGTCTTGGAAAACCGAGCATCGCTCGGGTTAAAAACGAATTTTCCGAAAATGAAAACTGCCAGTATGCCTATTGCCTAACGCATTCGCAATCGCAATCGACTTCAAAGTGGAACAATGTTTTCATTTTGTATGTAAACAATCCTTCGATTTTGAAAATGAAAACGATTGCGAGTGCGTTAGGCAATAATAGCCCCGGTGATCGTTTTTTCAAATATACCTACAATAAGCGAACCTGTAGGTAAACCGTCTCATAAAGTCATGATGATTCGTTTTTCGATTCGTTAGTATTATTAAAGTAGATTCATATTTTTATTCGAGTGAAATCAAATAACTTATCATTATCACATAAATTTGCATTGCAAATAATATTATAAGTACCTAGTTACAGTCAAGTGTAAAAATAATGAGAGAGCGCAACACCTCAAATATATGTTCCAATGCACCTTATGTATGTATGTATGTATGTTAAACTCTTTATTGTACAAACAGAAAATAACAAATCAAAAATAAACAGAAACAAAAAAGGTATGTACAAAGGCGAACTTATCCCTATAGGGGATCTCTTCCAGTTAACATTTGAGCGATTGAGAGAAGAATAAAAACAATGGATGGCTAAACGTAAAACGTATTAAAGATACAGAAGATTAAAATAATAATAGCAAATAAATATGCATGTAAAGCCTGTACCGAAAAGTTTTTTTACACACTATATTTATGATATTAATGAAACTATAATGAACAGCAAAGATATTTTATTTTAGTTATATTATGAAAAGTGTCTATTTACAAAAAATATAAATTTTTTATATTTTAAGAGTTTTGCGGCTGAACAAACGGATTTTTCTCCTCAAGCCTGCCATTAAGTTTTGCACAGTGGTTTCGGTGACTTTGTTGGCATGTTTTTTCCATTTTTTTTTTAAATCTGCCTCTGATGTTGCTGGTGAACCGTTCTTACGCAATTCTGCTTTGACTAATGCCCAATACCGCTCGATGGGTCGTAGCTGGGGGCAGTTCGGGGGGTCCATATCTTTGGACACACATTGCACGTTATTTCAAGCCAGACACTCTTGTGTGGCACGGGCATAATGTGCAGTAGCCAGATCGGGCCAAAACAGCACATTCCCTTCATGCTGCCTTATAAATGGTAAAATAAAACCTTTTATACATTTCTGGACATAAATATCTGCATTTATGGTACCTTTCACGATAAATGACCCCGTGCGTTTTCCGCAGGAACATATTGCTTGCCATATCAAATATTTTTCTCCAAACTTCTCCATAAAAATATATTTATTTTGATCGTTTATATTAGCCCTTGATTCGGTTGTAAAGAATTGATCACCTGGCAAAGTCGAAAAATCTTTTTTTACATACGTCTCATCGTCCATGAGAACGCATGCTCCGTTCATACTGCAAAGCAGCTTGTACAATTTTCTTGACCTTGTAACGGAACTATTGAATTGTTTTATCGACTGTTTTGGGGCTTTTACTTTTTTATAGGACTTTAAATTTTGACGTACTTTCGCTCTCTGGACCATAGATGGACTAGTTTTCAATTTTTTTGCCACGTCCCGCACCGATAAACTACAATTTTTCTTATAAGCAGTCACTATTTTCTTTTCTAAAGCTTTACTTGATGGACCTGTCGGGCGTCCACTTCGAGCTTTGTCTTGAATTCTGTATTCATTCAAGTATCGCTTAACTATATTTCGCACCGTTGCACGACTTACTTTCACCATTTTCCCGACCGCCGCAAAAGTTGAATCAGGATTTTCCAGATACGTTCGCAAAACATTTTCTCTCAGAGTTATTTTATCGTCTTGCATTTTTGATTAAAACAATACCCAGCCTAAATTAACAATGTGAATTGATACATCAAAATAACACTTACTGAAAATTATAATCAGAAAAAAAAAACATTTACCAGACAGCTAGTATTTTACTAATATGCAAACTTTGTAAAAAAACTTTTCGGTACGGGCCTTATGTATGTATATTTCAGTGTCATAAGGATTTCGTAACATATTTATAAGAAGATTCTTTCGATACATACTTTTACTACTTATACAATATTACCTATATAAACTCTAGGCTCAGTTCTATTGTCAACAGCACAACACTAGGCTCGACCAATCACAGGTGACACTCTAGCCGCCATTTCATATTTTTGTCTAATGCGTTTCCTCGATTTTTTGACAAACTTACCTTTCCAAACCGTCAAAGTTATAACAAGCTTCGACACAATACTTGATACCTGGAAAATACATGGTGATAACAACCTTTACAACCGCAAAAGTAAGATTGTAACTTCATAGATAAGTGTCTGAGTATAATGGTTTTCTAAACGTCATCGGAGAGCGGTGATGTCATGCGTTTTGATAGTGCAGTGATAACAAAGTAGTGTTGCCTAAACAAAAGGATGTTTTAGTGCGGCATTCTTTATTTTTTAAACAAGGTTGATTTTGATATCGGGCGCCCAGTAACGAAGACTTGTTGAGATAGGAGTGAGAATGTTTTGTAATGTTTTTACTTACCTACTTTTTCTCTCTCCTTATTTCGTATAGAATACTAAATAAATATGTTCATCTTACGCTTCAATTTGTGTGAGTTACCCATCATGTAAAGTCGTTTAACCCTTTATAGGGCAAAACTAAAAATAGACCTGAATTCTAGCCTCATTCGATTCCTCCTATTCGCACAAAATCCTTTCAATGAAAAATACAAAAAGTATTAGTTGTAAGTGGTCATTTTTAGTACCAGGATTTAAAATTGCCCTTTAAACGGTTAAATGATTGACCAAACTTTGACTCCACTACCCACAAAAAATATCTCATCAAAACGTAGGTACTTACTTACTTTAATTTCATGCATCGTTTATACGTATACATCCTTCTTAATGATAATAATGATACTAACTCAAAATAATAATATTAGGTATTCATCAATTAAATAGGCCATTTTGCAATACCTACCTATATTTTTATTGTGCAGTTTAGAAAATGATTAGGGTCGTGCTATCTTATCTTATCTGAAAGGGGTGATAGACGGTTGAGTTAGTACGCCGTGCTTGTGGCTCGGCGACCTTACTCGCCCGTGTGTCACCATAAGTACGCGAACTTCTAAACACAGGCGAAAAAGGTCGTCGAGTCTTAAGTGAGCGTACTTACTCAGACGTCTATCTGAAACTTAAGACGTTGCTTTTGAGATATCCTTATTCGTATCATATAACGACGAGTGACAAAATAATTTGTTATTGTAATAAAATAAACTCTTAAATTCCTTTGTCTTTCATGCTGAATAATAAACAATTTCGCGTAGTCGTGCGTAGGTCACAGGCTCACAGCGGTGGCCGTCGACTCGACTATAATTATAGCGAAAAAATGTTGCCAGAAAAAATATCTAATACTTTCCCGTAGGACAAGGCAGAGCCCACTTCCTTCCACTTGCTACGATCCATAAAAACTTCTCTCGCTTCCTCCACACTCAAGTATCTTCATACACGTGCATTGGTTCAGGGTAATCCTGGGGTGTGATTCTGTAAATAAGCAAAGGTGAACGAATGCACGAGTGATACCAAGCGGCGAGATTAAGTAGTCCCGTCATAGTGAACAAAACACATTTTGGCGCGTGCATTTTCAATTTGGCAGCATGGCTGCTGTCGATAAGATCGAACGTATAATGGTACAACGTATTAGCGCGTGCATTCACAATTAGGCAGCCTTGGATTCGGGCCTTTTCCAGTATTTCTCCGATTTGATATGTAAATTATAATAATAAGATTTGGCAGATATAGCGACAATGACGTGTAAAATAACGTTTATTTTACAATAAATGTCTCATTCTCATTCATTCATATAGTGACGGACATTTGTCCATATTTTGTCACGCGATAAACGCTACCCTACTAGGCCCACTGATGACAGATCGCGTCGACCGCTTATGTCAACAAAACATTTCGAGTCGATAGAAGACAGAAACGTTAGCACAGCGTTTGTATTTTGGTTAGACCTACTGAGTGGGTGGCGTACCGCAAGCACAACTTTTATCATATAAATTATTAATTGTTTTTTTTATACGTCTTCATTTGTCCGATGGTTTGATAAGTAAGTAATTTTTCACTATTATTCCATCAAGCATTTGACTATGACCGCACTAACGCCATCTACTGGGTTGAGAGCAAATGAGCGCTGCTACGATCGACTCAATGTCAAAGTAGCGCTATACAAAGAGTTTCGCTACTTGCCACTAGATGGCGCTGTTAACTAACAAAACTTTGCCGTGTTTATTTGCTAATTTGCAAATGCTGCGTCAATTTTATTTTTTTGTTATTATTTGGCGTGCTGTTTACTAAACGTTGTTAACCAAGAGCAATCTTAATAGTGCAATGACCCCATCCACTTTGACATCAACATGTCTAATGTTTTGTCCTTTAAAAGTAAGACTCAAACATTGACTGTAGGAATTCAGTTTTCAAAAAAAAAAGATTATATACAAACCTATTTATACATGATGGATGACGTGTCGCCACTATTCACGAATTAACACAAAATAACTTGTAAATATTGGCTCACTTCGTGTTTTCATATTTATCGCATTGATAATGATATCATACCGATTTATGTGTCAATTTAGATATTTTTAAACTTAGATAAGGTAAATCTTATTTAGTAAGACCTAGTTTGTAACTATAGCCATCGGCTTGAACAACAAAGCACCCTATTATGGGCTTGAATCGACATATCCCGAAGACAGGAACTTATTTTATTTGTTGACGACGCGTTGGCCTAGTTGGTAGCGACCCTGCCTACCAAGCTAGCGGTCCCAGGTTCGATTCTCTTGGACAAATATCTGTGTGATGGGCGCGAGTAGGTAGGTATATGATGTTTTCTATGTGTTAAGTATTTATTTTTTCTATGTAAGCATTAACATCGCTATCTAGTACCAATTTGATCTCAATCAACTTAATTCATAGAATCATAAGCCACATTTTGGCTTGTAATTATACAACGTGTTACAAAATACCCCGTAAAAAATATAATAAATCATCAAAGCCAAAAATATTGTCAACCCTAGTAAGCTGTCATGTCAGGGAACCGGAGTTAGCATAGATTATTTTAACAGAGTGGCCTACCTACCAATTTAATAATTGTCAACTTTAATGGGTTCAAAGCCATATCCCGAGCGAAGTTGTGCATTGATCAAGGCGAAGCTCACTTTGAGCCGTTCCTGTAAATTTGACGTTCATTACGAAAAAGTAAGTGTTAGTTTAGGTTTCTTCGTTAGGTTAGGTCTTTTAGAATCTTCCAAAACTCGACTTGTAATATCTATCTAATCGAATTCTGTTCATTTTGTTACTATGTCTTCTTGATGGTTTCACGAATTAGGTAAAAATGTACATAAACATTCTGCGTAGTTTCTCTTTAATTTCACTGAAATAGGGTTTGCACATCAATGAAAACAGTAATGGTTTTATTTATTTTGCCGGTAGGTCATACGGTGCTAGTACGGTTCTCAAATATTGTAAATGGACTTATTATAAGCCACCATTTAACCCCCTTTCGGCTTTACGGGTATTTTTGTAACACCTTGTATAATGTAGTTATGTACTCGTACACAATATAATAAAAGTACTGTAATGTTTGAAATTATTCGAAAAGTAAGTACTTGCCCAATCCAATGACGAAAAAATATTCTTAAATCTGATGCACACTGCTCAAGATTACGACAAGGTATATTTCAGAATTATGCACAATTTTACGTCAACAACCACGAATAACAAAACACACTGAATATTTTAGCTTTTTGGGAGGTCATATAAAACTGCCAAGCAACATACGAGTAAGTAGGTATATTTGTCATAATGTATGTAAACAAACAATCTGCTAAGGCTAAAGTAGCTACCACACAGTGTTTACATTCGCAGATTCTAAACAACTTGACAATGACTTTGTTTTGTATTTATTACTAAGACCAATCGGTACTCTTTTTATTTAATTCAACTGTTATTATAATATTAAACAATTTCCGCGACTTCAAAATCATTTCTTAGTGCACGCCAAGGAATTTTCCCTCCTAATTTCAAGTCTCTAGGACCCTTACCATGAGTTACAAATTCCGTACTCGCTAGCGAGTCGAATGCTCTGTCCCTAGCACTCTACTTAAGAATACTGCGAGGTTGCGAGGGACAGAGCATTCGACTCGCTAGCGTGTACGTTAATTCTAACTCATGGTAAGGGTTTAGGCTGTGCGTTGTTTGTCAGTCAGTCACTCAGTCACGGATAGCGATCGTCAATCTCTCTTCCGCTCAGTTCCATTCAGTTTTAGGGATATACTACTCCACCAAGTCTTGATGACTATTCTGAAAAAGTTTTAAAAGTTTTCTTGTTATCTCTATCTTTCCCATTCTATTCCTTTTACTTTATTATAGTTATTTGTGTAATGAGCGCGAGTGTTTGTGCTCGAGTCTTGAATGTTTTCTATGTTATTAAGTATGGTTTCCAATGAATATATTGATCGTTGCCTAGTACCGATAGTACAAACCTAGAGATGGGTTTGGGACTAGGTCAATATGTCTGTGATTGCCCCCGGGGTATATTTATATTTACATACATACATGCATACAATCACGCCTCTTTCCCGTAGGGATAGGCACAGACTACTTCCATCCATTTGCTACGATCCAAACAAACTTCTCTCGCTTCCTCCACTCTCATAAGAGTCATAAATAACTCTCGGGTCGAAAGAATTCAAAAGATTTTTTTTAGATCCCAAGATTTTAGAACCTGTATTTATAACTATGATTACCTCTCATCTGCAGCCAGGCACGGTCTTCCCCCTCTTGAAAGGAGAATTTATCTCGATACTATATTTTTATTTAAAATTATTAGAAATTATATTGACTCAAGCGTGCTATTAGACAGCATATCTTTCAAAGCTTCTCGTTTCTGCTCACGTTCTAAACCTACCTTTCATATTTCCCCTTGTGGCACTAATTATGCGCAAAAATCGTTTCTAAGGCGCTCGTGTAAGGTGTACAATGATTTGTTTAATGATGTTGACGTCTTTGCGAATAGTCTATCAGTGTTTAAAATTAAGATTCGGCAATCGCTTTTTTAGATTATTAGTACCTAACGTTTGTGAATTCCTGTTTTCTAATTAGTTTTGGTTGTTTCGTTTGCATGTTAAGAAAACTGGTTAACCACTTAAATAGTAACCTAGCAATATATGGAACTTTAGGCCTTATTCATATTCATATTTGTATGTATAACTTTGTACACGGCTGTTTGTTTTCCTAAATAAATAAAAAAAGTCTCTTCATACACGTGCGTCGGTTCAGGGTACTCCTAACCTGGTCCTTTCTTAATACGTCCCCGATCTGGGGGGTTATTATGACATGGTTATGCAATTCTGTTTACGCTGAGAGAAAAGGACAGAGCTATATAACTGCCATAGCTCTGCTCTGTCCCTTACACTCACCGTAAAATGAACTGCATAGTTATGTCATAATAACCCCTCTGATCTAGGTACGTTCGCATTGGCTTTTCTCTTGCAACATCCCCATTTACTCTTGGCATTTATTTAGATATTTAGGTACTTTATAATGTAATGTAAAAGACAATAGAGTCGTAGCTTCAAAATCTTGACCAGCATCTTCACTATATTTTTCACTCTTAAAACTTAAAACACATTTTCTCATTTTAAAAAACAATAGAAAAGTCTAGAACCCTGTTGTTTTATATGTAAGCAAATTCATATCAGTAACATAATATCCGTTTCTTATCAAAGTCCGAGTGTTATGTTTCGAGAGGAGTTATCAATAACCGATGTTGACACTATGTACGTCAATGCGAGACTTTGTTAAAGTATTTTATATTGAAAACTGTAAACAAGTTATGAATTTAGAAGGCCAGAAAAGTTTAAAGATAGTTAGGTACTTACGTCATTTTTAGGGTTCCGTACCTGGAGGGGAGCCCAACGAGACCCTATTGATATGGATTTCCTAACAAAAAAAAGATTTTTTAATAAGTTTTTATATTAACAAAAACATATTAAAAATCGTGGAACTACTAGGAATTAATTTAGGGTGTAAGCAACGTTATCGCCCGGAAAAAATGTATACTTTTTTTTGACAGCCACGCGATATTTAAGCGTCACTCCACAAACTTCTTCCTTTTTTAAACCTTGGTCGGAGTGTTACCAATTAAGTACCATGGAGGTAATGCATGACCAGAGTTTCAATTTACAGCCGTGTCGTGTTGTGAGTCACCGCGGTTCTATTTTAATACTAGCGATTTAATGAAACATGATCTCAATTAGTGCATCCATTTGACTGGACGTGTTCAATTGGTTGGATAAAATTATAATTTTAAAATTGCGTGAAGTTGCAAACACTTCAGTGATCAACTGATCACACTATGGGATTGATATTTCATCTTAAGCTCTCGTAGGTTTTTGAAATGGCATTGGTAAATATGAAACGATTGGTCAACCATTTGTATTTACTCAAGCATTCTAGCGAATGTTCCAAAGTCTATCAGCACAATGTAACTCTTCTACCATCAACTACAGAAGGTTCTTATGAGTAGATAGTTAGGTACCCAAATAGAATGCTGTTGTTTGTACATTGTAATTTTATTCTTACTGGTAACAATTGAGTCCTAAAATTCTTAATCGTCATAACAGTGAGATCAGATATCACTGCTTTATAATTTTCGAAGAAATAAAATAAGAATTTGTATCTACACTAGTCAAAGAACCAGAAAGCTCGTTACAGTGATTTTACACCCTTTTACGGGTTGTTAACCCGTGATACTAACAAAGCTCGGAGTCATCCTCACCCTTCCTCGTAAAACTGTAAATTACAGATATTTGGAACCCCTATATCTGTCAACAGGGGTAAGGGTAGGGGGTTCCGTAACAAGCGCATGACGAGGGGTCCATATATCGCCCCCAATGACGTTTGAAACCAATTAGTGTAATGAACTGGCTAGGAGAAAAACGCAACAAGGCTCAATGTTTACTTTCATTTCAAGTCATCCTTAAACAAATTAGGGTTTACATTGAAACGTTTTCGGTTTTTAACTCAGTGTATCGTTAGTTTTACGACGCCGTAAATGTATTTAAACTAACCAGTATCAGTAATTGGCCACTAGGGACGGCATATACACACATCAAAAAAGTCTAAGAATCAAAAATATCCCTATGTACTCGTAATCTTGATATTCGATATTGCAATGTACTCGTACTGCATTATGATACATTGTGAAATATCAGACATTGTCCTTACAATTAATTTAACGTAACTCACATCAGTAGGTACTTATTTGTATAATACAAGTATAACGATTCGATTTCAAGACAATACTTAGGACCTTGACCTTGTGCAGGGTCCGTCCGGATCGCTACCACCGTCTTATCCATTAACCTACCGCCAAACAGCAGTGTTCGCATTGTTGTGTTCCGGTTTGGGGATAAGACAGCCGGTGAAATGACTAGCATAGAGGCATTCCATCTTAGTCCTCAGGGTTGGCAACGCTTTTGCAGTCTTAGGATTGCATTGCAGTCTTGTGAATGTGAATGTCTATGGGTCACCTGTGTGCTCGTTTGTCTTATCTACTCGTATGCCATAAAAAAAAAAAATCTAATAAGGGCGATACTGGACGCTCTATGCAGTCTTAACAAAAATCGACTTTTAATCAAAATAAAGGCGAAGGTTAGTGTCCGATCACTTTACTAAATTGAACTTGTCTAAAGGGCCACTGCGAGTTGGCTTCGGCTCCATGTACGCCTTCCACGGGTCCGGGACTCCCATAGTCGCGTGATTAGTAAAGACCATAAAGTCATAATGGATATAGTTTTCCTATTGGTAAAGTACCTACTTTAATCATTGGCAGTTCTTGCTATATCATTTTCCATATAATTCCACGTATTTTTACACTCCTGCACTTTTAACATCATTGTAAGTTAATATAATTACTGATATGAGTCACGCGTTAACTGGCACGAATTGATAAGCACCACATTGACTCAATATCAAAGTGCAACATATAAATTGCGGCCATTTTGGAACGCAACACCATTTATTTAACGGAAATGCTTAGATAGTTATCTATAATGAGTGACTCTACATGCTCGTAAAGACTGCCAGTTCTTTTGTAAGAATTCTCTTACGCGGAATAAAAAAAACAACAATGACTTATTGTATGTATTTACAAAGTGTAATAGAATAAATGTTGTTGCTTCGAATTCTTCAACGAGAGCACATAACATTATGAATAAACCAAATGCACAGTAAAGAAATTTAACTTGACAATAATCAAGAAAATGATGAAAAAATGATGAAAAAAACCTGTTTAGCTCGTTCAGACGCCTTTTATAGAAGCATGCTTTGCGAAATTTCCAAACAATGTTATATTTTATTCGTGTTAAACATAAATCAACTGTATAAAAATTACAGATTTTCCTGCACTATCTATTGCATAAAATTGAACATCGTAAATATTATAGGTAATTAATTAGCTTTGGTGATATTCTCTTACGTATTAAACGCGAGAATGTTGTTTAAATTACATAAACGAAACGCAATCAACGGCATAGAACCCTGACCCACCATATAACTGTGTCACAGTGATGTTACACATCAATCGTAAGTAATATCAAACATTCTATGGTGGGACAGGGTTCCATTTTGCCGATAGTACCAGCCTGACTTGACCTCTAGACTCGTAAGCTATGGGTAAAGACCTAGCCTAGTAAGGCTGGCATTACATATAATGTGAAGTCAATGTTGACTTCATCATTGATTTCTACATAATATCACCGTCCGCTAGAGAATTACACCTTTTCAGTCGTTGATTTATTCCTAACTTACACGTTTGTGAACACGACAAGATTTCCAATGCAATCTTAATAGAGCAAAAACTGTCTCATACTATGTCATGAGCGTTGAAGTAAAAGTTGCAGCAAAAGACGCTTTTGCGCAGTACGATAACATGTCAAAAGCCGTAAGGTTTTAGAGAGTAGAATAGAGCCCTAGGGGTGACACACTAATGCTATTCAGTTTAGGTTGAGAGAAAGGGATAGAGCTATAGCAGTTGTACAGCTCTGTCCCTGCCTCTCAACCTAAACTGAATTGCTTTAGTATGTCATGGTAACCCCTAGGACTGTCAAGTGGGCAAAAGCGTCTCCTGCTACAACTTTTTCGCATTGACATGATGATTCTAAGACCGTCTTAGCTTTATTAGGAGCCTCTGGGTGTTTAATAATCGTGTTTCGCCAAACCTTTTTGTACTTAGAAATAATAGGAGAGTAAGTAAATATGGTACCTACTAAGAATGCACAGCACTTAAGTTTTCTCCGAACCAGTAATGAGTTTTTTCTATTAATTAGTGTTATCTAATGAGGGCACTAATTTCTTATTGACTGTTTAGAAGAGGGTTAATTATAGCAGAACACAACCAATATGGCTCTTACGCGGTTGACCTAGAGTCCATTATTGTTTAATCCGCACGCCACATAACTTGTGTTTTGCTATACAAAATGTAATTTATTTTTACTTATTTTATATTCCACGAATAGTAAATACCTACAGCTATTGAAAAAACAACAATGTCATTGGTTATAAAATCTTTATATTTTCATTTTATTACATGTTTGCCGACCTTAACCTTAAGATCATTTCGCAGGTTATTCTAAAAATCGGCTGTAAACTGGTTATGACAACCTGCGTATAAATACAGACTTTATTTCGTCTTAAAACAAACAGCTTATACATGTAATTACTCTACAAATCCATTAATAATTGGTGTAATTGGTAACATTGATTAATGATTCATTACAAGAATCAATTCGTTGATTATTACGTTACGTCCATATTGATTTATCACCACGTCCGCCATTGTTGATAAACTCAACAGATACCACGGAATTCACTTCCATTTTCACTATGTTACTCTTTCTTCCACATATTTCTGTCACTTTCACTCTTCACTCATCTGTTCTCCCGCTCGGCGACTCTCGCGCAGTTCTCACAGTGTTCGTGGAACCTCGTGTTGTTGTTATTCGTCTTCTTCCTTCTAACGGCGAAATTTCTTTCTCTGGATGGGAATTTCTGGAATTTCTTTGTAGCTGACTCTTTTTCACCCATTATGCGTCGGCGCACTTCAGCCCACTCCAATTGTTTTAGCGAGAGACACATCACTTCAATTAGGGAGAGTTACGGTTGGCAGTTGTTTGTTTACTGGTTGGGTGTGTTTTGTTTCTGTGCTCGACCGTCGCCCGCGCCGGCTCGTGTGACAGTGGCGGCAGCGCCGGCGATCGTGCGCACGCGACGCTGACCTTACGTCTCACAAGGCTGATTATTTTGCTTTATCGATTTTAAACGCGTTCAGATGTTTTATGTGAACTCAAGTAAGATAACATGGTTAACCAGTACGCAAACCGTAACCGTAATACTTGTTTAAAACTTTGTTGAATGATAAATAAAAAAAAGTTAACCAGTGATAGGAAAAAATATTAAGCTTAATGTCAAATGTATATCTTTAAACATTGATAGTGATAGGTATTAGATTTGTATAAGTAATTATGAGAGTTTAAACTGGAGTAGTATTGTCTAGAAATGACACTTGTGTGGTAATTCTTTTTTTCGAACTGTGTCGAACAAATAAGGGTTAACCGTATTTTGGACTAACTCAATTACCATAGTACTAAACTTATTTCACAATGCGTCAGCTTTTTAAAAAGGTCTGGGATTCGGGAAAAGTTGCTTAGACTATTATGAGAGTGTACCTATGAGAGCAAGTAAGAAAGAACTACACACTCGAAGGTTGTTTTAAGAGCTCTGCCCTGACATAAAACGCAATGGACACTGTAAATTTAATAAAAATATACAGCATTCATTCATTCATTTATGCATTTCAGTGATTGAAGCTCAAGATGTTGTCCTCACTTCCGTTCGTTTATGACCCTGTTATCATGGTCATGTTTAACGATATGGATAAACGTGCATAAAATATCATTCACTTTCTGACCAGTATGTTAGTGCGAGAGTGACGGATGTTTTATTCATATTTATTCACCACAGTAAAGGTGACCCTAATAATAGCGGTGTACCAATAATGTAATGAAAGTATGTTACGTTATCTCGACCCATTGGGTACTAGTGATAACGATGCCTCTGAATGTGTCAGCGTATTTATTTCCACTCTTTCCAAAGGTATGCGCTTGCGACACCTATGGACGTATTTTTATACACACCACACGTTAGAGTTATGCTCGGAAAGAATAAACAGGATAACCTGACCAAAGCATTTGATTTGGAATGCCAATGCCAATTCACTCGCAATATGGTCTTCCGGAAGTTCTAAAATATTGACCAAAACCACACATTTTTTAGTATACTGGCACATTTTCTTTTGTCAGGAATGACCAAGGACTCCGGATGTCAAGCATCCTTCCCCATACCAACACTACCCGCCATTTTAAACCCAAAAAAAAAAAACAACTTTTAGGTTTTCTGGTGAAACCATATCGTATTTGACTTGTTACGGTATTTTTTTGAATTCAGTCGCCATTGCTGTCTAGTAAATAAGGGCTATCAACACCGTATCAATACAATAACAGATCAAGGACAAAGATGATATGCTTTATAGCGCCTACATTACCGGCCCTGATAGGTAGGATATACGTTCAAAGGAAATTATCCCCTAAATAAACACCGCCACTGATTCCATGTTTCATATATACCTACCCAAAACTCTTTATGGTGTTATATTACTGAAATGTATAAGCCTACGTAAGTATGTAGGTATGTACAATTGTACATTAGGGTGCAAGGGTGGTCCAAAATAGTATGAAGAAAAATAAAGTAAGACATCAAATCATTCTTCGACATAGCTAATTTTTGTTTACTATAAATAAAATTCCTTATGTGTCCAATTTTAACTTGTTAACTGATTGCTTACTGGTCGCCCAAAAGACTTAGTTTCCGCCAAAAGGATCTCACACTCATACAAGTAAAGGACTTCTAGAAGCTAGCAAGGATAAAAAAATCAGAAGTAGAATATTCTTATCCTACTTCTGCAACACAGAATAAATTGTCATGATTATGACCAAAGCCTTTCTCATTTGATATCTTTACTGGATGTGTGAAGGTGTACCTATACATTTTTTTGTATAAGACACCATTTTAACAGTGTGGGCGACGTGTAAAGTTAATTCAATTGCAATAACACTTGGAGTTGCCTATTTATATGTATTTTGAAATAAAAATAAACTTGTGGAGAAACAATATTCAACACTTTTGGTTTTTGGAACACCCTAATACATACGTACATGACATGTAGCCCCTTACTTATAAACGTGGAATAAGCTTGGAATAATTCTATCAGATGAAAATGTCACAATTACAGATAAGGACAAAGCATGGGATAAACTATTCCAAGCTTATTCCACGTTTTTAAGTAAGGGGGTAGTGTTTAAACGTTTTTTTTCACGCGTAAAATACGCTCTTGAAACAGGTAAGAGCGTTATAGGCACGAATGTCTAATAATATGCACATATTGATTAAAGCAATTGTTCACTATATTTAGTTCCTACGAAGGGTTTCTATTATAACAATTGGGAAACAATAGAACGTTTGTTCACAAGTAGAATTACCTATGACTAAGTAATATGCATGCATGCATTGGACATTACCATAAATTCTAGGTCTAGGTCGTTGAGACGTTACGGCGGATGTATTGTATACTTCCTCATTTAAGTAGCTATAGTTAAGGTCTTTACGTGTGTGGAGATTTTCTCAAGTTAAATTGGAGTTAAATTTGGTTATTAATTCATCATATCATAGGTATTACATCTCTGTATAGTGCATGGGCTACGGAAGTGCTCTAAAAGATCGCAACTTATATCACCTGTGCGTTTGTGTTAGCTTGGTAACCAACCTGTGATTTGCATTAGGTGGAACACCTCGAGTCTTCGGCGATTCGATTGTGTGACACAATCCTGAGTCTAGAAATAGCTAGAAACTGAGTTATTTTATTCCTATATTCACAAGCCCTTAGTCCAACGTTTGGTTGTTATCTAATTTGAAAGTAAAGTTACGCTGATCGTTGGATTTTGTAATCAAACCATCCTTTTCATCATAATATGGAGCCTTGCCAAATAGTAAAACCAGGAGATTTTCGTATAAAGCCAAAACAATACCACGTACCTCCAGACGTGTGGAATGAACCCCGGACAAAGCTCTGGGCAGTTGTCGCAAGGTCTGCCTTCAGACACCTCCTTTATTCGGACTCCCTGAGGACAAAGAAAACTAAAATTAACACACAGTTCTTCAAAACAATTGAAGCTTTGTTCATCCTAACAGACCTCATTGTCTTCAACGCTGAGAGAACTAAGGTCCTTAGTCATATCGCTGATAAATTTGTCACCCTTTGTCTCTGCTATGACGTCTTCTTCGCACTCGCTGTAGCTATCGGAGGTAGAATAATCGCTATCTTTTCTGGCAAAAAGTTTAAAAATCCCTGTTTTCCCCTCTGGCTTCACTTGACTGAGACGTTTCTTTTTATGAATTCTAAAAGGTACTTGCTTCAGTCTAGGTACGGCAACGTAAGATAGTTTCGGGACCGCTTTCTTGTATTTTTTCTCATAATCTTCTAGTGTTACGCCGCAATGGAAGACAAGGAAGTCTTTCATTAACTGCTCTTTTCCTTCCGGGTCCCTCCAGTAAGTTTCTTTTGTTCTCACTCCAAGATAATAGTCTAAGTCACGTTCTCCTAAATCATTGTCATCTTCTGAGAGTTCAGTTTTTATCTGACTTTCGACTTGGAGTTCTTCCAAGTCATAATTTTTTCTCAACAACTGATACTTCTTGTAAGGTGACTTCTTTGTCAGGAACGGTGTATTTGATGACAGAAATCTTGTCGTCTTCTTATAGACCGACGCGACCGATTCTCTACGTCTTCTCATTTTGATCTTTCCGTTAATTATTTTTTTTATTTTCTGTATCAACTTTATGATTTCAGATTTGTAGACCATCTTAAACTATTTACAAAATTTCATTTCGCGTCATGTTATACATGTCGCGTCGTCTTTTGCTCGAGCCCTTCCTTATAAAAGTTTCGTTCCAATCACGTCAAAATGCGACCAAATTGCAGAGAAAAAGTGATGTCTCCGTGAAGTTTCACTTCAAATAAGAGGGAAACAAAATAAATGACCGCAAAACGAGGGTTCCCTAGCGAGGATGATGGTGGAATAGAACTTTTTACGATTCAATCGAGAGAGTGGTCACCTGCCAATAGGTACATATTGCTTGAACCACTTTTCTTTGACCCTGATTCTATTTGGAACCAACTTTGTACCTTAAGGATAGCGAATGTAATAGGAGTAGCAAGGGGTCAAGATATATTGGTTTTTTCACGGGGTGGTAATGGGAAACACCAAGGGTGTGGTCGTTTATAGTCCGACAAACAGACGTATGTATGCCTTGTAATGTTAAATGGTGTGACAAATTGCAAGGGACCGCTTGTTATCGCTTTATTCGGTTGTGGGGTTCTTGACAGGGACTGGGAATTGTTTTACCAGTAAATATTAAATGCACTTAATTAACTTGTTTCGAATAAAATTGATTTTGAAGCTGTAGTTTTTAGCGGTTTAGTAAATTAATAAAGACCATACAAATATTCACCCTATATTTCACCCACTTAGGGAATGAATTTCGGGAAAAAAACTATCCTATGTCCTTTCCCAGGATTTTCCAGGATTCAAACTATTCGGTTATTCGGCTGTTTAAGCGTGAAGAGGTAAGAGACAGACAGACAGACACACTTTCGCATTTATAATATTAAAGTATGGATTAACTACAGGTTTGGTTTTGCCTGGCAGCATGGCTAATTAATAAAATCGTAAGAGGTTATTTTTAACAGCCGAGTTCAGCTCTATCTAACGGTTAACATTAGAAAAGACTTCAATCCACATTGTGTAATATTACTAAACGTCTGACATAGATGGCAGTGTAGGTAAAGGACTCGCCAAATGCCTTTGCCGAAGCTGAAACAACGGCAACGTTATAGCGCCATCTGTGGCCGAGTAGATGAACTGTTTAGTTTACCTACTGTGTAGTTTTAATCGCTGCCACTGTGTGAGAGCAAGGACGAAGTAACTCTTATTTAATCTGTGGCAAGGAGGTCTTCGAAGTTCAAATCCAAAATAATCGTCCTTAGTTCATTTAGTTACCAATCAAATGAATAAACCTTTTGTTTTCCGATTGTTTAATAACAAAGCAAGCATGGTAGGATAATGAGAAAAATGGAAAGGTAATAATGACGTTACGATGGAATGGTTTAGTACGTTTTGTTTGTATGTTTATTATGATCGAAATACCTAGATAATAGGCCAATTATGATCCCATTCAGGATAAATGGAGGAAGGTACCTACTATTATTTGAGAAACAGTACCGCGAGTAGGTGGTAGTGCTTCATAGAAAATCAGATTCTGTAAACTAAATTTTTTTTATTACCACCTTTAAAATATATACCCAGAGTGGGGTAGGCCGAGCTACAGAATTACTTACCGACAACTCTGACAAGTAGTTGTTAATTCTATAACTACATTTTGCACAAACGGGCTAAGATGTTTGTACCATGTGTATATTAGTGACAGGTTGCAAGCCCATCACCTAACAATACTACAAGCCTTTAATCCGTTCCTCTCCTCCTCCTCTCTCCTCTTATGACTTCCACAGGAAGACATGGAGTGGTACTATTCTAAGGCCCTGTTGTTTGATCAGTAGTTAAAGTAACTAATTGTTAAATTTTGAAAAAGGAATTGAAAATTTGACACATTTCCTTGAGATAACTTCAAATTTTCGATTCCTTTTTCAAATTTTAACAATTAGTTACTTTAACTACTGATCAAACAACAGGGCCTAAGCCGGCAACGACACGGTAAACCTTAAAACTATCATGACATATTTCATATTTGTGTAAGCAACAAGTTTAACCTACATCATCATCACTACATAGTATAAAACAAAGTCGCTTCCCGATGTCTGTCCCTATGTATGCTTAGATCTTTAAAACTACGCCACGGATTTTGATGCGGTTTTTTTTAAAAGATAGAGGGATTCATGAGAAAGGTTTATATGTAAATAATATTTTTTTATTTTATGTACTGGTGTTACAGAAAACTCTTATAAACCGAAGCGAAGCGAGGGCGGGTCGCTAGTTAATATTAAGAGGAAGTTTCTAGAGCTGCAGTGTTTCGGTTCCAATTCGAAATAGGTGCCTAATTATTAAGAGCCACGAATTAAATATTCTCAAAGGACTTAATTACAAAACTTCTTTCAAATCTAGTAGCTTATACAGGGTGGGGCCTGTAACTAAAGCAAAAAATTTAAACGTAGATTCTACTCCTCAAACTAGACAACTTTTGTTTAGCAACTTTTTAAAATCATAAAGTTTTGTTATTTTTTCAAACAAAGTAAATAGTATTTTCAATGTACTTAAAACTCCGTCTAATTGACATCGCCTGTCAGTCTAGTCACTCTACAGACATAATCAATTTCAGAGTACATTGCGTGTTCGAATTAACTTTAAAATGTAATAAAATTAAAACCGCAAGTTTTTTTTCAAAGTCGTCAAACAAACGTTGCGTAGTTTGAGGAGAAGAATGTACATTTTTAATTTGTGCTCTAGTTACAGGCCCCACCGTGTATATACCCAATTCCCTTTCATCATAGCGAACTGTCAAAAATCACAGACTGATAAGTTTGACTTATAAAATGTATACTTGTAGCTTCGGTTTAACTAATATTCTTTATAAATCCAATATCATTAAACGCAATACAAACCCCAAAGCAATATTTCAATTTATGTACGGTCACGAGCGTTAATTTGGGACCCATTTCAAGAAAAATATGCTTGAAATTGTCAATGTCATCAGAGATATCAAGTCGTTTGTAACTTTTAGGAAACTCAATCTTATTGTTGTAGAACGTCAGATTGACTTTGGACCTAAGGTGGCTACCAAATTTAACCTCGTGACTGTACAGGGTGAAAAAAACGAACGCCACATGGACGGCAACTACCTTAAATATTGGAAGCAGCAAATTCCATGCAAAAGAGATTTAAGTACTTTTAATTTAAATAAAAAACCTTCATTGAACCAACGACTAATTCCTATGTAATTTCGATCTCGTCACTTGACGCTGTCATTATGACAAGGCCCGATGATGGAGCAACATTTAAAGTACGTGATGGTACAATACGGCTTTATCGCTCGTTAATGTAAACTGTCACGACTTGCCAAGTTCCAGTGAGTGAATGTGATAGAGAATCATATACATAGATCTATCCCTTCTCCGGGAATATGCAGGTTTTCCCAGTTCACAATACAGCTGCCAACGCGGCTTCCGCTGAAAGTAGACCGAGGTGCAAAATTATCAGTTTCTGCCCGAGGGAGCAATGACAAAGTGACAAGCTCAGCGAGATACCGGCCGATTGAAAAGTATTCAATTGAAAACCGCTGGTACCAGTATCGGTATTTATAATGAAGTTTTACCTGTTTTGCTTTCAGGTCATTCGTTATATTTGTTTAATTAAATAATGCGTTCGCGCAGTAATCTTTATACGACACTATATTTTATACTATACTTTACCTACCGTGTAATCAATAATATAACATACATATTCTACTGGTTTGTTGGCTGGTTTTCCCTTTTCAATCAAGATGGCCGCACGAGTGAGGCGCGAGTAAATCTAACTTACGTAAATAACGAGATCGAATGACACCTGTACTCGCCAAATAAAAGGCAGTGACGTAATGGCCACTGTCCGCCCACACGGAGGTATAGAGGTGACTTATAGGCAAGCACTTATGCGAGGAGCTTCTTTGATATTAGGGGCCCATATCGACCCCTTGTATGGAATTTTGATAAATCGAGTGAGTCATGGGCAGTGATCGCCCTAGTGTAATCAGTACTAGTGACACGATACGGTGTCTATTTCGTATAAACATCGGGGAGCCTGGCAAATGTGTTGTTGATTCTTGAAATAGGTTCAGTGATGGAGGCGTTCGAGGAAACTCGCTTGCTTGGACAGGCACCTTCGAGTTTCCGGAACAATTAAAATTATGTATTACGAATACTTAGGAAAAGTTATTAGCTCTGGCAGCAAATCTATGTTTATTAAGCATAATTACAGCAGGAATTTATTTAAGTCTATTGAAATGGGGCCTTAACTCAAGAGCGTTACAGTTTGGCCAGTTTTCGTCGATCCAATCTACTTCAATCTCAGATTAGATAAGAAGAATTTGTGCTCAGGGGGCCTATTATGGTCGTGTTTATCGACGTGAATAAAACTCCTGTCACTTTCTGACCAATTTGTAAGTGCGAGAGTGACGTGTGCTTTATCCATCGTGATTAAGGCGACTTTAATACGGACCCAGACTCGTAAAAATGTTCGGAAACAGAGATCCAACCAACTATTTGATCCTCAATGTCACGCACATGGTAAAAATCAATAAGTCACCATTTTGTTGTAAACAAAGATAACAGCCGACCCTGAATATTAAGTCATTTCAGATGCGGCAGTGACAGCCCTGCGGATTGCGTTCTCAAAAGAACGAAAATGCACGCGTTAAACGATTTCTACATGCTCTCACAGGCCAACTTAAACTAGGTGGGTAGTAATCCGTTAGGATTGAGAAGCGAGGGGTTTAACCGCCGTACTCAGAGACATTAATTCGTTCCTTTTTCAAACATGTATGTGAAAAATCGTCGTTAAGGAACAAAGGGTATTGGGTAAATTTGATTGAAGAATATTGTCTTTTTTTTTTCAGCGGCCACGGATGATTTTTACATAGTTATTTAGAGGACCTCGAAATACACATAGATATATATAATTTATGGCGTTAAATAATATCGGAGCGGAGATATTAAAGATTTAAGTATTCAGTTTTGTTACAAAAAGTACGCCCAGGTATGGATATTTAAATATCTGGGCTCCGATGCACCTAAGACCATTACATTACGTAACAAAATATGTTTATTTTGAATAATTCTATCATAATCATAATTTACCACTTTTACGAATGGGCGCTCACCTTGAAAATGTATGACTTTTACGGATGACAACACTTTTGCCCAAACCCCTTTAACATTAACTGACTGAGAGTGGCCGTAAGTGAATCACATACTGATCTTCGTCCTAAATCCCGCGTGGTAACGATCCGATACTGAACCAGCGATCAGCAAACATAGCATCACTCCTCAAAATATGCCTTACGTAACGACAGTGACCGTGAATTCCTAATATGGACCGGGTTATGGCATAAGTCATGGGCGAACAGCGATTACATATCGAGATAAAATACATGGGCGCGGCAAGTTAGGTTATAGGATTGTTCATAATCGGATAGATAGATGGGAGAGATAGATAGAATATGGCTGGAATGAAATCCTATTTATTCAGTATAAGTTTGATAATATTGTAATATTTTTCTCATGTTTTTAGCGTTGCAGTTAGCGCAGCTCTGGTAATGGCACAGCCTTCAAAGCTTGGGTAGGTACACGAAGAGCAAACATTTGTACGATAAGCGTGAGTTTTGTGCCAAGTCTTGAATGCAGTCAATACATATTTAAATAATGTATTTTTCCATATATGTATGTATGTTCATCGTTGTTCGTTGTTACCCATAGCACAAACCTAGAGCTTAATTTGGGATTAGGTCAATTTGAGTGAGTTCCTGTCCCAGAGTTTATTTACATACATACATACATAAACTCACGCCTTTATTCCCAGAGTGGGGTAGGCAGAGCTACAGAATTACCAACAACTCCAAAAACTTGTTAATAATTCTGTAACCACATTTTGCACTTTTAGGCTAAGATGTTTACCAGAGTTTATTTATCAAGTATTTATAGTCTGTAAGTGTAAAATTGTTTCCTTCTGATAATCTCCTATCTTGTTAATTCACATACCTAAGATGGGTGAATAAATTACGTATAAGATAAAGAAACAGTGGTCAAATTGACGATAAAGCACCTTTATGTATCTGCATAAATACGTAATACAAAATATTATTTTCCGAATCTACTCATGATTACGATCAACTATTAATATGGGACCAATTTCGAAAACGTAAACAAAAAATCGACATCTCCATACAAATTGTGAAACCAGTTGCTTGCTTTTAGTATAGGAGATAACATTTTTTTTTACCAGTTTCGATATTTATTTATTTATTTATTTATTAAGGAAAGCAAACAGCAATAAAGACAAAGACAAAGAAAGACAAAGACAAAGGCGTTTATTGCAAGAACACAGTAGGTACAGACAGTTCTTAGTGTTACAGGATGTGCTTATGTTCTACCTATTTTAGGCATGCAATATTGAAAACAATACTATAAGTACACTGTTATAATATTATTCATTAAAAAAAAAACTCATTAATCATTCACCTTAATGACAACAATGTCACGTTTATGTAGGAATAAATACAGTCTTCATATAAAAGTACTACGATTATAGGAAACTAAATGTAAATTTATTTATTAGGTTAAGGTATTAATTAATTATGTCATTGATTGTAAAAACTCATTAACGGAGTAAAAACATTTATCAAGAAGCCACCTTGTTATTAATTTGTTAAATTGATTTGGCGGGCATTCCTGTATATAATTTGGTATTTTATTGTAAATTTTAATTGCCATATGAACTGAATTATTTTTTAAAATACTTGATTTTGCAAGAGGTAGGTACAATTTGTTCTTATGTCGAGTTGATCTTTTAAAGACTTGAGCATGTGTAACAAAAAAATGTGGATGATCTCGGACAAAAGAAGCAATCTGCTTTATGTACATGCACGGTAGAGGCAAGACCCTTGTTGTTTGAAACAGAGGTCTGCAAGGAGCCAGAAAATGAGCATTACACACAGCTCTTAAGCATTTCTTTTGTGCCAAGAATGCTTTTTTTATGTCTACTGAATTGCCCCATATCATCAATCCGTAACTTAATATTGAGGATACATAGCCGTGGTAAGCTGTTAGTGCAACTTCTCTAGAGCAGGTGCTGCTTAATCTTCTCAAGGCAAACACAAACTTATGAAGTTTTCCACATATTCCAGAAATGTGAAATTTCCAATTACAAAACTGATCGATACCGATGCCTAGAAATTTCGTATTTTGTACTTGTTCAATTTTCTTGCTTTTATAATTTACGTTCAAAGCACAGGTGCGGCCCTTGTATGTTTTGAAATGCATGATATAAGTTTTATCAACATTTATTTTTAAATTGTTATTATTTAACCAGTCAATTACATTTCCCAAAGCTCTTTCAATTTCATTATTTAAGCTGTCTGTGTTATCAGATTTAATAATTAACGTAGTATCATCGGCAAACATTATGCAATTGTGGCTTAAGTGGTCAGGTAAATCGTTTATGTACAATAGGAAGAGTACGGGGCCTAGAATACTCCCCTGTGGTACCCCGCAGCGGTTATATTTAATACTGAATAAGTGGGTACATATACATTATCTCTTATGAATATCGACTAATAACATCCACTTACTCCCTCAACAGCTTTCACTGAGATATATTAACATTTTGTTCTACACTTACCTAAACTAAATTAAATTAAATTAAATTAAATTCCATCGTTTGGAAAAGAGAAACAGACTATTATTACGCTAAAAAATAAAACAAACAGTGCACAATGATATGTCAGTTACGGGGCAGCAATGATAAGCAGCTAACCACATTTTGTCCCACATTGTCAGCCCCCTCCCTCAACAGTGCCCAGTTCGAGTGCTAATTTCTTAAATTTAGATCTTGACACATTGAATATGTCAACTGAGACCAGCGACTTGTTATACGCATCACAAATGCGTCGGAGGGGTGCGCGTGAGCCGGCGCGGCTCGCAGACAGCGGGACGGCGAACAAGGCGAGGGCTCGCGACGGACGCGCGCTTCGCGCGGGGATCCTGAAGCGTATGAGCTCAAGTAGTTCTGCGCTTTTGTACTGATCCCTGCAGATATTGTACAACGTTGTGGCGTCTGCTAGTTTTCTTCTAGCATCAAGTGCATGTAGATTATATTTTTTGAGTAGGTCAATATACGATAGTTTCTTTCCAGTCAGTCTTCGGTGCATAGATCTCAGAAACTTTTTTTGGACCATTTCTATAGCTTTGGAATATTTTGCATATATAGGATATTAGTCCCATAGTAAAAGTTGACCGTACCCATGAGTAGATCCAGAAAATAAAATTTCGTATTACGTCTTAGGTGTCACCCTGTATAACTTTAATATAACTTATCAAAGTACCAGTTCATTTAAAGTTTCATTTAAACCTGCTGTCTACAAAGAGTAAGCTGTTAGGAGTAGAATGACCCATCTTTCAAGTTATCAGGGGCCATGGGGCTCTAATACCTATGGCAGCGTTTATCACGTGACTTTGGATTAGGCATCCGTCACCTTCTGACACGTAAATAAGTAAATAAGTACGAGAGTGACAGATGCTTTATCCACATTTGACACGCGATATAGACGCAGCCATACTATGAAATGCAGATGAAAGTAGTAGCATTATTGTGATTCGTATGATCAATTCTGAAGATTGTAAATTTCCGCAGCAATTAATATCACAGGTGACCTACTTATAAAAAAAGGCCTAAATCTATCATTGTCATTGCCGACGAAAAAGTTGTATTTTATTTCATTGGTCTAAGTTGATCATCTGCCGGGGACAGCTTATATACATTCAAACATATGTACCTATACACGACCTATGTTAGTAATCAGAATGTTATACGTGGGAGTGATTAATGCCCAGTCAATCGAATTGACTGGGATGATATCATTCGCTGTATTATAGAACCTCGAAAATAGTTGCAAATGTGCAAATTTTGTTGCAATAGTTGTAGCAAATAACATAAACTAACAATCTACGAGAAACGATAACAATACAACAATTATGAATTACGATTAACTTCTATGTAATACGAGTACTAATAGTCATTTGTTTATTATGATGAGAAAAAATGTGTTTTGGACGGTGACGTTGTTCGCACCTCTTTAGGATAAATCGCGTCTCATATGTCATCAGGTCATCACATCACATAAGGCTAACCATAACATAAGGCTGTGACCTCGGAGATAGCAGCGAGACGGGAGGTAGCGGGAACTTGATGTTATTTATTTGGGCAGTTAACACCGGGTATTGATATTGGAAATTCACTTTCGTACAGTTATTTCGAATATCGGAGTTAATTTGAATGTTGTTTTTGGCGAGTTTAAGTTAAAATACATGTCCTTGCTTAAGAGAATTACATAGTGGTGGTAGTTATTTGTTTTTTGGAAAACTGCCTATCATGTTTGTTGTCATATATCATATTCAAGACTTTGTTGTATCCTCAAAAACTATATTTTATAACACTACTGCCAGCTTCTTACGGCGTTTTTACTGGCTATCGCTGTCACACACTTGCACTCACAACTGATAGGTATAATATTTTCTGTCATGTTTCAAATCTAGACGAGAAGAACGAAAATCGTTGATACATATTTAGTGACTATTATAACTTATATGACATATTAATAAAAATGTTTACTGGTTTTGTACATCCTACAGTAGTCGCAAGAAAACTGTTAGGTACCCTTTTTTCATAAACACGCTACAGCTAAAGTATGTTTAAAATAATGTTTGGCCTTATCTATCATTGTGTCTTTTGAATTTGACAAAAAGAGACAAAGCCTTCTTTAGGTAAAATAGGTTTATTGTCCATTTATTAGTGGCTTTTTAAAGTTAATTTAATCGCTTCTCGCTCCCTTCTATACATCGCACCACTACTATCAAAGCACACATTGTAATTATCTCTCGATGAACAAAAGATGAATAAGAACATGTGTTGTGTGTTTGTTATGGCATATTATCACCTTACTAGACAGTGCACGGTGATTCATGTTTACGAGATACGTCCGTATCGAATAACAGACACACAGGTTGAGCTTAGGAGTCAAGTTACGCTACTGAGGTGTTTTTTTTTTAGATATTTGAGCTTGTGAATGAATAAGCGCAATATTCCAATATCGTTATTGATTTTTCATGTCTCATACTCTGAAGTAGGATATTCTTCAGTTTTCCTCCCTCCATCTCTCTTGTAATATTATAGACATGTTTTCCTGCTAAACTACGCATAATATTTGATATTATGATCATGCTATCTCTATACAATCTCATCGAAATCAATTCAGTAGACATACAAAGTTACTTTAACATTCGTAATATTAGTATGGATGAATGTTATAGGTAGATTCTAAAAATATACACCCAAGGGGCGAAAACTAACCATTTTAATAAACTGAAATGCAGTGTTCTTTTTCCTTGGAGAATTCCTTGGAAAATTAAGTTTCATTGTACCGTGCTTCTTTTGTTATTACAACATTGCCTGTTTTCAGTACAGCGCTATTTTTATCTAGTATAATGAAGTTCGTTATGCTATAAATGCTATAATACGGTGTTTTAGACCGATAAATACCAATAAATTTTACGTTTTCTACCCTACTGCGTAAGAGATAATTATCATTATTTCTAAATTGGTATAATACCCGGATAATCCTCTATTATTAAGTTCGTCTAAAAACGGATGTTATTCTCTCAAAAATAACGGACGGTTCGACGAACGAGCGAAATCGCAGCGGCGAGTTTAGGTAGCAACCCGCGAACCTGGGGTGTGATTCTCTAAAAAAGCAAAGGTGAACGAATGCACGAGTGATGTCCAAGCGGCGAGATTAAGTAGTCCCGTCAGTGCAAACAAAACACATTGTAGTGAGTGCATTTTCAATTTAGCAGCACGATGGGTCGAACGTATAAGGCTGCTTAATTAAAAATGCACGCGCTACAATGTGTTTTGTTCGCACTGACGGGACTACTTAATCTCGCCGCTTGGACATCACTCGTGCATTCGTTCACCTTTGCTTCTTGAGAGAATCACACCCCTGAGCGCTTTGTACTACCACGAACTATATTTTATAATTTACTACCTTCTGCCGCGACTTCGTCCGCATAGATTTCTGTAATCGTTATTCCCTCGAGAACTTTTGAATTTTCCGGGATGAAAAGTACTCTGTATTCTTCCTCGGGGTTAAAACTATCTGTACTTATATGCAAAGTTTTATCGAAATCGTTATAGCGGTTTGGCCGAGAAGTGTAACTAACAGACAAAGTTATATTTATATTTATATCTTTTGCCTGTAACTTCGTCCGCATAGATTTCGATTATCGTTATTCCCTCGAGATTTTTTTTTATTTTCTGTGAAGGAAAGTAGCCTATGTGTTAATCCAGGGTGTAAGCTATCTGTATTTCTAATGTCATCTAAATCCCTCTTACCGTTGCAATGAGAAGTAGTAACAAACTAGCATTAAACTTTCACATTTTAATATAAGTAGGATATGCCAAAACCATTTCAGTCTTGTCACTGTAGCTTTTTACTCCGGAAATAACTACAGTTTCCGGGAAAAATATTGCGGATGAAGACTCCGGGAAAGTAGAGTATTTATTTTATTTCCATCGTCTTCACATGCATGTTTACAATAAATTGAGCGGACATTACGAATGCGTCCTTCTGATTTCTATGTCAGTAGGTAGGCTAAAAGTATTTCTAACTGAGAAAGCGTTATGTTGTTAATTTTAAGAAGAAGAAGAAGAAATACATTTATTCACCAACCATGGGCATTTTATGGGTAATTGCATATTTTATTTTTGATTCAGTGGTTATAATGAGATCTTTTTTTTTGTAAATATGACTAGAGTTTTTTGACTTTGACTTTGATGGTCTCTGTATACCTTCTCGCTCATATCCTACCCTAACCATATAGTGCTGTAACGCTCACACATTTTAAGGCTAGCTTCACCTTACATAATAAAAGCACTCAGCTTAAGATTAGTTAATTAATAAGGATCTAAAGTTCGGATTGGATTGGATTTATTGATTTCTGCCTTACTTTAACTTCAGTTCTAGAGTAAGAAGCATTAAAAGTTCGAGTAACACAGCAATTGTTATGCTATTCGAAACCTCTTTTAAGATCGTCGTCTTTCATCTCAATTAGGTGCCGTAAAACGGGGTGAGTGGGGATTAAGGCGTGAGTAGGGCATAACCTAAAATAAGTTATAACTTGTTACAAATAAACTTTTCGTCGAATTTCATTCCATCAAAAACGTTTCAACTAAAATTTAGTGCACGAATTATTGTTTGGTGTAATTTTATTTCATGAGCAGATCATTCCAATTTTTACTATTTCATTGAATAACTGTTCAGGGAATATTACTTGGCAAATTATTCATTTTGTATGATTTTTACAACAAAACAACGAATTTTATTTGTTCGAGGTTTCATTACATTTGTTTTTAAATAATCGAATACACATAGCGCCACAACTATGCGGAACACCTACTAGGTCTCAACTAATCTATAGATTAGGTTAGGTTAGAATTGTGTCCTGCGGGGTTATTATGACGTATTTGTGAAATTCATTTTACGCTGAGAGAAAAGGACAGAGTTATGTAACTGCTATAGCTCCGTCCCTTTCGCTCACCGTAAAATGAACTGCATAGTCATGTCATAATAAGCCCCCTGCAGGCCTAGTATGGCTGCGTCTATATCGCGTGTCAACTGTGGATAAAGCATCCGTCACTCTATGACACCTGTACCTACTTATTTACGTGTCAGAAGGTGACGAATGCCTTATCCAAAATTTATCACGCGATAAACGCAGACATATTAGGCCCTCTGGGGGCATAAGAACGGTTCCCTATTGTATGGCATAAAATTATTTGTCATATTATTGTTACGCATAATTGCTTTTTAGCCGAATTAGTGATGGGCATACTCATCTTTACGCATAATTTTTTACGCATACAATTTAAAAGCATAAATACAGAAAGCATATTCGTCATAAAGACTATAACGTCAAATAGCATAAATACGAAAAGTCATAATAATAAATTAGCATCATTACAAAGCGCATAACAGTATTTGTCCTAATAAATACTCATGGGCAAATGGTAAGTTTTGTGTTAATATATATTTAGGAAGTAAGGCGAGGTCGACGGAGGTCCGCTTAGCGGACCTCCTATTTTTGCGTTGCTTGGGCGCTTCGCGCCAGGATATCATACTAACCTAACCTAACCTAATGTACCTAACGTGATCTAACGTAACCTCATATTTTGTTGTTCATTTTGTAGGTTCATTCATTTAGGGAACTAAAATTATGGTTAATGACATATATATGTCGGAGCCAGTTGTCACTTCGAACATAAAACGTCGTAATGGTAAATGTTGTTCGTTAAATTGTTAGTTGTTTACATAACAAAAACGTTTGTTTGGTGGTTGTTTTAAATGTGATTCCTTATAATAATTCAAGAGATGATTTTATGATTAGTTATTGTTTTGTTTTGACAACTTGCTTCGACTAAATAAGTTATAAGTTCTCATACCAGTCTTGCGGATAGTTAATTTTTCAAGTTGATTTTAAAGTAGCCGCTATTAAATTGTTATAGGCTAACAGTAATTAATATTGGATTATTTCATTATTTGTAATGTCAATCAAAGAATTAAGCTCTTTTTAGTTGTAATATGGAGTAAACACGTGACGCATTTCCGCGCGCCATTGGACAGAGTTGTCGAGGAGTGGGGTGCCTGGAAGGGGCAAGCCTGGCCGGGTATATAAACCCTTGCACTTGGTTGTGCAGGCAGTCAAACTTATGGTTCGACTCAGGAGTGAGCTCCCCTGCTCCCGGCAAAACTGTCGGTTTACTCTGCTTGGCCTCAGTGCAGTGCCTATACACTTGTGCAGCTACATGTGTAGCCACTCGCTGTACTTTATTACGCTGCCTTTCGGCACGTAGTTACTCTGCTTTTCGTCATACTCGTACTGTTGCCTATCGGTACACCGTTATTGTCTATCGGTGCACCGTTACGCTGCCTCTCGCTGTATAATCTGTTGTGCCCTTTGGGGCCAGTAATTATTTACCGTGTAAACGTGTTACATTTTGTGTACTTAGTTATTATAAAATTTGATTATAAATTGTCATTGTTGTTAATAGGATAATTTGTTTGTAAATATAACCTTCGTACCTCACAACTTCATTTTTTTATTTAATTAAAATGGGAGAACGACCTGATGGTTTGCCTCCTATCCCTTCTGATCCTACATCAGAAGTGGGATCGGTTCGGAATGAATCGCAGACGGAGGAATCGTTACGAGCAATATTAGATCTTCATAGCCGTAACATGGCACAGTTAATAGAAGCGATTAAGTCTCCCTCCACTTCATCAGCCGCGATTCACTTGCCCGAATTTAACCCCGAATCGCCCGATTCAAACGCTCGTGCATGGAGTTCTACCGTCGATCTTTGTTTGTCAGAGCAACCGCTCCAAGGTACCTCACTTGTTCTTGCCCTTAGCAAATCTTTGAAGGGTAGTGCATCCACGTGGCTTTATCAAGTGTCTTATGCGGGTATGACTTGGCCAGATTTTAAGGCAGTCTTCCTTTCTCGTTATGACATCACGGAAACTTATTCTGGTACCCTTATAAACCTTCTGAATAGTCGACCAAAAGACGGGGAATCTTTAGCCGCTTACGCTAGTCATTTGGTTACGTCACTCACTTCAAAATGGAGCGGTCTCAGTGTTGAACAAATTGCCGTCACGACCGTGCTATCTCATGTGTCTAAATTTGATTCCCGAGCTTATCGTCTTGCTTTTACCACTGATGTGACCTCAAGAAATAAGTTACAACAAGAATTGAGTGTCTTCTCTCATCTGAAGCGAAAATCGAACTTTTTGACAGATCATTCAGAGTCGTCAGACTCTAAACGTTTTAAGCCAACGGTGGTTTGTCACTTCTGCGGTGTGTTAGGGCACAAGTCGACAAATTGTCGCAAAAAAGCGGAGCAAACTAAAACGAAATCCATTATCTCCGCCAGTACTTCAAAACCATCTCCAAGGAACACCTGTTACCGTTGCGGGGAGCCCGGACACATCTCACCTCACTGCCCTACTGCAGCGGGAAAGCGGCCAGCTGGTTCGAGTGGTGGTGCTGGGAGTCAGCCGTCAGCTGCTGTTAAACGGGTGGATTCCTGTGAAGTACGGCCAGTCACGGGTGTACTGACACAATCTGGTGAGCAACTTTCATTTTGTTATGACTCTGGGGCTGAATGTTCTCTCATAAGGGAAAGTTGTTCCGATAAATTCTCTGGCAAGCGTCTTTTTTCTGTAGTTAGTATAACAGGAATAGGAAATTCTAATGTGACATGTTCGGAACAGATCCTTAGCAAAGTTGAGGTTGATGGTTATCATTTAGAGATTCTTTTTCATGTGATACCAGATGAATTTTTGAGCCATAATATCATGATAGGTCGTGAAATTTTAAAACTCGGTTTTAGCATAAATATGACTGAAAATTCTTTTCATATTTCGAAAGTTAAGGTAGTTGATCTATGTTCGAAGCAACAGTCGATAAATTTTAACGATGTCAATACTGACGTTGGCCCAGAATTAAAATCTAAGTTAATAGAAATTCTTAACGAGTATTCTCATGCTTTTGTGGAAGGTTTGCCACAAACTCGAGTCGAGTCTGGTGAGCTGAAAATTCGTTTGATAGACCCTCAAAAGACTGTCCAACGTCGACCATACAGGCTTACCCCTGACGAAAGACAATTGGTTCGTTCTAAAATTGATGAGTTAATTAATGCTGGTATAGTTCAACCTAGTAACTCTCCATTTGCAAGCCCAATATTATTGGTTAAAAAGCGTGATGGATCTGATAGAATGTGTGTGGATTACCGTGAGCTCAATAGTAATACTGTACCTGACAGATTTCCATTGCCTCTGATAGCGGATCAAATTGCTAGACTGTGTGGTGCCAACTTTTATACCTGCCTTGATTGCACTAGTGGTTTTCATCAGATTCCTATCCACCCCGACAGTGTTGAGGCTACTGCTTTTGTCACCCCTGATGGCCAGTATGAATACTTGGCAATGCCATTTGGTCTACGAAATGCTCCTAGTGTTTTTCAACGTTCGGTGACTAACGCATTAGGGTCACTAGTCCATACGTACGTCATCATCTACATTGATGATATCATGATTCCTTCTAAAGATCCTTCTGAAGGTCTACTTAGACTCAGAGAGGTTCTTGAATGTCTGACCAAAGCTGGGTTTTCTCTTAACTTCTCCAAGTGCTCATTCCTAAAGCAACGAGTAGAATATCTTGGGTATGAAATCACCGCTGGTGAGATTCGACCGAATCCCCGTAAGATAGAAGCCTTAACTAAATTAAAACCCCCTCAAACGATTCATCAGTTGAGACAATTTATTGGTCTTGCGTCATATTTCCGTAAATTTGTGGAAAATTTCTCACAGATTATGAAACCTCTGTTTTTCTTGACCACTGGTAAACAAACTTTCAAATGGAGCAATGAACATGAAACTATAAGACAAAAAATTGTTTCCATTCTTACAAATGAACCGGTTTTGATGATTTACAACCCAGATTACCCTCTTGAGCTGCATACCGATGCTAGCGCAGACGGATATGGGGCTATTCTTTTTCAAAAAGTAGACAATAGGTTTCATGTTGTTGAATACTACAGCAAGCGGACCACTGCCACGGAAAGTAAATATCATTCTTACGAATTAGAGACCCTAGCTGTTGTTAATGCGGTGAAGCACTTCCATCATTACTTGCAGGGACACAATTTTACTGTTGTAACTGATTGCAACTCCGTTAAAGCCTCGCGTAATAAGGTAGATTTAACACCCCGAGTACATAGATGGTGGGCTTTCCTACAGGCGTATGACTTTCAGATAATGTACAGAGAAGGCAAACTAATGAATCACGTAGACTTTCTTTCTAGAAACCTTCCTCCTCAATCAACTAATACCCCAACTAGTAAAATTGATCAAAAACGTGTCGATATCACAACGCTGTCTAGCAATTGGCTTTTAGCTGAACAACAGCGTGATCCCGAAATTGAATCATTAGTCTCGAAACTTAAAAGTGATTCTCTACCCCCTGATGTTGCACAAACTTACGAATTACGTTCTGGATTATTATATCGCAAAATCCAACGCAATGGTCAGTCTCGTTGTTTACCTATTGTTCCCAGAGCTTATAGATGGTCTGTCATAAACCACATTCACGAGTCGATCATGCACTTAGGATGGGATAAGACCCTTGAAAAGGTTTACGAATATTACTGGTTTGACAAAATGGCTAAGTATGTCCGAAAATTTGTCGATAACTGTATCACATGCAAAGTCTCTAAATCTAATTCTGGTAAGGTTCAAGCTGAATTACACCCAATCCCTAAAGTGACCATACCTTGGCATACAGTGCATATTGATGTCACTGGAAAACTAAGTGGTAAAAGTGATCTGAAAGAATATGTCATTGTGTTCATTGATGCCTTTACAAAATATGTGTTACTGTATCATACTCTTCAAATTGACGCTTCTAATTGTATTAAAGCTTTGAAATCCAGTGTATCGTTGTTTGGTGCTCCCGCGCGAGTAATAGCCGATCAAGGCCGTTGTTTTGCAAACAAATACTTTAAAGACTTTTGCGATTCCCATAACATTGCCTTGCACTTGATAGCAACGGGTTCCTGTAGGGCCAATGGTCAAGTTGAACGTGTAATGCGAACATTAAAAAGTATGCTTACCGCTGTCGAGACCAGTGAACGATCCTGGCAAGATGCCCTTGACGATGTTCAATTAGCCCTTAATTGTACAAAACACCGTGTAACCAATGCTAGCTCTTTGGAGTTACTAATAGGACGTGTCGCCAGACCTTTAGATTTGATGACTTCTGATCACGATGAAATTAGAGTTGATTTGTCCAATGTGAGAGAACAAGCAGCTCTAGGAATAACTGAAAGTGCCCAGTACAATAAGTCTCGCTTTGATATGTCAAAAGCAGCCTTAGAGAAATTTGATGTAGGTGATTTTGTTCTTATTGAGAATGAGGAGCGAAATCAAACTAAATTAGATCCTAAATTTAGAGGACCTTTTAAGGTCATAGAATTGTTAGATGGGGACCGATATTTATTAAAGTCACTAACTGGTAATAGAATTTACAAATATGCCCATGATCGAGTGAGAAAAATGCCTGAGTTTTCTGTTGCTTTAGATATTGATGATATCGATGATGTCGATGATAATGGTTGTCACTGACACATAGTAACTGAATTGCAAGATGTCTAGCTTGACTCTTTATTTTTTTTGTTGGATGTCTATGTTGACTCCGCTACCTGCTTGGATGTCTATCTTGACTCCTTGGATGTCTATTTGAATCTTATGCGGGATGTCTATGTTGACTCCTATGCGAGATGTCTATTTGACTCCAATAGATCTGTTTTGTGTGTCAGTGACCTAGCAATACCTTATCATAAACTTTAATGCTTTGTTGATCTCAAGGATTTTTCTTCTTTTTTTTTATGGATTATTGGTATATCGTCTTGTATATTGCTTTTAACTTTCCTCTGTAGTCAGAAAGGCCGAACATTTTTTTAAAAATAATATTATGTTCCTTTCACAGAACCACATGAGGGCATGTGAACCGTCAGTTCTGGCCGTGTCGGAGCCAGTTGTCACTTCGAACATAAAACGTCGTAATGGTAAATGTTGTTCGTTAAATTGTTAGTTGTTTACATAACAAAAACGTTTGTTTGGTGGTTGTTTTAAATGTGATTCCTTATAATAATTCAAGAGATGATTTTATGATTAGTTATTGTTTTGTTTTGACAACTTGCTTCGACTAAATAAGTTATAAGTTCTCATACCAGTCTTGCGGATAGTTAATTTTTCAAGTTGATTTTAAAGTAGCCGCTATTAAATTGTTATAGGCTAACAGTAATTAATATTGGATTATTTCATTATTTGTAATGTCAATCAAAGAATTAAGCTCTTTTTAGTTGTAATATGGAGTAAACACGTGACGCATTTCCGCGCGCCATTGGACAGAGTTGTCGAGGAGTGGGGTGCCTGGAAGGGGCAAGCCTGGCCGGGTATATAAACCCTTGCACTTGGTTGTGCAGGCAGTCAAACTTATGGTTCGACTCAGGAGTGAGCTCCCCTGCTCCCGGCAAAACTGTCGGTTTACTCTGCTTGGCCTCAGTGCAGTGCCTATACACTTGTGCAGCTACATGTGTAGCCACTCGCTGTACTTTATTACGCTGCCTTTCGGCACGTAGTTACTCTGCTTTTCGTCATACTCGTACTGTTGCCTATCGGTACACCGTTATTGTCTATCGGTGCACCGTTACGCTGCCTCTCGCTGTATAATCTGTTGTGCCCTTTGGGGCCAGTAATTATTTACCGTGTAAACGTGTTACATTTTGTGTACTTAGTTATTATAAAATTTGATTATAAATTGTCATTGTTGTTAATAGGATAATTTGTTTGTAAATATAACCTTCGTACCTCACAACTTCATTTTTTTATTTAATTAAAATGGGAGAACGACCTGATGGTTTGCCTCCTATCCCTTCTGATCCTACATATATAACAAATAATTAATAGCCCAAACAATAATATGCATAATGTGTATTAGTCTAATAGAAATTAGTCCAACTGAAATTATGCTAATAGCTTAATATGCCAAAAAAGTAGTAGGCCAAAGTATTGTTATGCGACAGTACTATTATGCCAATACAAATTATGCCAAATGAATTATGCGAAACAATAATAGTCTAAAAAAAAATATGCGATTGAAGGGGATCCCCATAAGAACGAGTATTAAAAGGACAATACTGTTACGTCCATTGGAAATAATTTCAGTCAGTAACATATGCTTCTTTTTAGGTAGTTTCCCTACTCACCCCATTTTACGGTACCTATTTATTCATTTGTGGCAACATCAAGTACATATTTATAAAAGGTATTGCTTAAATAAGAATTCCTGTTCGACTCCTTGTTCAATGTTTACTACGCACATGTCCTAATAGATTGTCAGTGGGAACTGTGTTCTGTTGCACTCGATATAAGGTTCTTGAGGTAATGCAATTGATTGGAAGTAGGGTGGCCAAATCGTTAACTTCTGATCGGAATACAAATACATCACAAGTGTAGTTTATTGTGATTTTAAAGTGACAAGTGATGTTATTTGGAAAATCGTATGTTATCGACTTTTATTCTTGAGACACTATAGAACTCTATCGTTACGACAGCGACAAGTCACGAGTAAACAAATTATGTCAGATTTATTCATTGACTTTCTGTGACAGAGTTCTATAGAGGTTCAATGATTAAAATTGTTGTCTTTACTAGCGACTATTTGAAGAAGAATAGGAATCTCACGAGAATTGAACTTGTACGCAAGTACATAAGTAAGAGATCTTTTACTTATGTACTTGCGTACTTGTCTTCTTTTGAGATTAATTATATGCGCTATAATTACTATTACAAAAAAAACTATTAGCTTTAGTAGGAACACAAAATAAACATTACAAGTATTACTAAAAGAAGATGATGCATCATAAATATCTGCGTAGTTTGGGTTTAATGAAACTTAAGATCAAGGTGAATCAAACGAAGATAATATCAATGTTTGTTCGACATTGGTAGATATAGGCGGTGTTCTAGATTTGAATGTCAAAAGTAGTCGAAACGATCTAATGATATGACATCTTAGTTACTAGGATTTAAAATCGCTACCGTTATCCCCGCTAACCTGACTTACAGAATAGCACCATAATTATAATTGTTAGTTCCCCACCTTAACTGAACCTTTCATGTCTACAAGCGCCAGGACAACTTTAGCTTGGGTAATAAATAATACTTGGTCAACAAATTGCTAGAGTGCAAAGAAGTTACTAGAGAAACTAACTCTCCAGTCCGTAGGTACCTATCCTAGAAAACTTTACAAGATTAAAAAAAAAAGGTATGCATATAATGTAATAAGTTGAGAATGTTGACTTGGGTGGGATAGATTTCGGCCCCTGTATGACTGTCGCTTTCAAACTATAAGGTGGATAAAGCAATGGTCACAAAGTCACGACCATAACAGACCCGCAGGGGGGTGATTCTCTCAAGAAGCAAAGGTGAACGAATGGACGAGTGATCTTCAAGCGGCGAGATTAAGTAGTCCGGTCAGTGCGAACAAAACACATTGTAGCGCGTGCATTTTCAATTTAGCAGCATGGTTCCTGCCGATGGGTCGAACGTATAAGGCTGCTTAATTGAAAATGCACGCGCTACACTGTCCTTCGCGTGACATGTCGTGTGGTGACACGACAATCTGCACTCACCCGTAAAGCGCGAGGCAGCGATAACCTATTGAATCGCACTTCCATGCATTCTATTCCGGGCGACATCCTTCACCGAGGAACATCTTGTAAAGGTAATAAATCGAACAAAGACGTAGAATATGCATGGAAAAGGAAATAAATATGAGAGCAAAGGTCACACAGGATACGAGTAATTGTTTACAAATACGTATATATAGGTACCTGAGGGCCTAGATAAGATGCACTACGCTAGCTAGGGTTTCTCTCCGATTAGTTTTGAAACCAGAGTTTTGAGATATAAGTAGATACAAACCCAAAGCACCCTCCAAGAAAACCACAGACGATAGTTCGTTGGTCGATATTGGCCTGTCAGTTCATCGTATTAGAACATAGACTTCGTCTCTTTTAAGCCTTTGACCTTCAGATCTTGGCCTGACAGTCTTGGAGATGTATGTTGTTAGTCTGTGGCAGCATTTACTTTCGATAGCAATATGATAATGATAGAAGTAAAATGGACTTACACAAAGCAAACCTCTCCTAATGTCACTGTGCTCTACAGGGTCTATAAATAATTAAGTAATATATCAATTACAGTAGTAGTTTAAGTGAGCCAGTTAGCTTAGAAAGCATTACAGAATGAAAATACTCCTCTTGAAAAAAAGTTAATAGAGAATCCCAAACTTTGAAAAGTCCATGTTTTTTGTAACCATTAAAGTTGTAAAAACGTTTCTAGAAAATATATCAAACATTGAAAACTGAATGTTTTTCGTAACCTTTAAAGTGACAGTAAACAAACAGAAATGATAAGGAAGTCCTGACCTTTATAAGCCTTGATATTGTGTTCGTCGGCGTAGTTCCGATTACATATGCAACAGGCCTCCCGCTGTATGTAAATGTGTGGTTATTACGGTCTAATTTAGCTTGCTTTGTGGTGAGAAACCTTTCAAATTGAATGTTTTGTTTTGTTTACAACAAAGTATTGGTTTTCATTGTATTGGGGGTTACTAGGCACTGTGACACGTGGAAGGTGGCTTTTGTGTGCCCTGCATGGGTACCTATAATAGGTACGTATATAATAATTATTATTATACGTACGTAACATCGTGATGTGTACGCGGCTCGCGACCTGGCCCCTATACCTACCACAAAACTTTACAAGCCTACAATTTAACAAATTTGCCAACTTTTTGTATGGAGATCCGTACAAATTGGTCAAATTGTACGCCTGTAAAGTTTTGTGGGATAGGGGCCTGGTCTCCACTAGAAGCTCGTTACTGCAACTGCTACGGTTACAGTTACAGCTCGCTAGTGAGTACCCGGCTTTATAGAAACATCTTTCAACGAACGTATCAATAAGTACGTATAATTTTCATTTCATTAAAAGGCATGTCTCCCCGCGTGAGTTTTTTTTTTTGATAGTCACAAGTCACAAATCTATCCTAACCTAACCTACCTAGATAATTAATGATTAAGATATCCTGAAAATATCATGGTTTCAGCCAAAAATAATGTTCGATGAAATGAAGTTCGATGAAGTCAAATTAGGTAAAATGATGGGTACGGCCTGCAAATATAACCTGTGAGGAATAAACGACCGTCTACCTGAAAACTGGAACTGTACTTGATTACTAGCATAATTTGGTGCTTTATACCGTTGTTTCAAGTTGTTATTCTAAATTAATTTCCTGCTGTATTGAATTTTATTATTATTGTTTTGTGTTTTACACCAAATAATAGTACATTACTTAACAAGGGCTGTAAAAGAAAGAAAGCCCGAAATCGCAGGTATTTGAGACCCGAGCCGTAGGCGAGGGTTGTAAATATGCGATAGAGGGCTTTCTTTTTTACTGCCCGTGATGAGTACACAATTTTACGTCTTCACCTGGCCACAATGCGAGTTTTACCGTGCGCGCAGCGTGCGATAAAACTCACATTTTGGCCAGGTGTTACGTAAACGATTTTCTTCTTCTGCTTCATAAAGGCATTCATGTTAGTTCTTAGGGTTAGGATTACATTTGTAGTCTAACCCCCTTACTTATATACCTAAAATAAGCTTGGAATAGTTTATGCCATGCTTTGTCACTTTCTTTCAGATGCAAATGTCACAATTACAGATAAGGATAGCATGATATAAACTATTCTAAGCTTACTCCACGTTTAAATAAGCAAGGGGGTTAGACTAATCACTACATAGTATAAAACAAAGTCGCTTCCCTCTGTCTGTCCCTATTAGGGCATGCAATATCGGACGGTTTCCAATTCCGGAACTGATTTTCGAGATTAGCCTTCAATTCCGGAATTCCGGAACTAGTTCCGGAATTGATGATTTTGTTACTTTTTTTGCGGTTTATTCAATGTAGGTCAAAGTAAAACTAAAAATTGTAATCAACATTTATTAACTAATAATTAACATAAGTACGTACCTAATTAATAAATCAGTCGTTTTTTTCCTTAAAGAAAATTAAGAATCACAGTAAACATTATTTCACTCAGTCAAAACATATACTTATTATAATAATTTACAAAAGTGTTAATAGTAGGCAATACGAGTAGTAACTAAAATAATTACGATTACCTACATAAATAATTTAAACACCAAACATTATTAAAACTCACTCTAACAGTATATTGTTTCACGCACGTCCCTTTCGTTCATACCAAATATGCCTTAAATTCCCCAATGTTACGTTTGGCCAATTTGTATAACAAAAAGTTTAACCATTTGGATCTATTTTTCCTGTCCAAAACATCATTCAAATCAGCAGTAGTTAATAGTTTCCGTTCTTGAGTCTCTTCACTCACACACACACACACACACACACACACACACACACCCGCCCTCGCCTACACACTCATACACACACATACACTCGCATCTTTATGTAGCTGTAACGATAGTCTTTATTTACCTACAAATTTGTAAACTACTTGCATGTATCTGGTAGTTGTTGTTCGTTCTTTATTCATAGCTCATAGGTGGATGTCTGTAATTGGCACTATTGTCTTGTTAAATTTACTGTTTACATGATTTGTAATGTGCTGTTGATATCCTTAATAAATAAATAAATAAATAAATAAATAAATAAATAAAGCACAACACTTGTTAAAAATTGCAAAAAATAATAATTAATAAACTCGTAAAGATAGACTGTCTTGTTTAAAAAAGTTAATAATCTTATATTAGCTAAAATTTGTTTTGTCTCTATCTGTCATAGTGACATTATGTGCATTTGACAGAACAGGTCAAAGCATATTTTAGGTAATAAACGTTTAGTTATTATGAATAAGGCAACGATATTCTAAGTTAACATCATATAAACACTTTAAAAATTTCAGGCAAAATATCATATGCTTTAAAAAATCAACATTGTATAAAGAAAAGGATAAATAAGTATCTTTCAATAATCCTAAAGACTAATCATGACGTGTTTTATAACAAAGGAACACTAAGAATATTTGTTTTCTCTTACACCGGTGGGTCACTAGCACGCAGATACTGTTTCCATATTTTTAATGTGCTTTTTGAAAATTCCACGTACATCACCGTTTTATCTGTAGAAGACCTGAAATATAATAGACATTTAATTTGATTTGAGCCATCAATGGAAATACCCAGACAGGACTTGACTCAGCATTTAATTATTTAATTATTCATAGTTTTATTTAGTTAGATACAGAGTCTACAAAATGTCATCATCAATCAATTAAATAAAACTTGATTTGTAATCTTTTTACTAAAGGTTACTGTTTTAGTTACTGTTTTTTAAATATGCAAGGAAAAATTCTTAAAAATTCGACTTTATTTAAAGTTTTTTGTACTCAATAACAAACACACTACACAATAAATGTAGGACGTGTGTGTATCATGTTAATGGTTTGTTCTTTTTATGTATCACATTCAATTCAATTTAATATTAACCACAAAAATCGTCAGTTAAGAAGTCTTTTAAATGCAATATAAAGAGTTTAAAATATAATCATGCCTCAATGTTCTCAATAATATAAGTAGTTACACAAAAAAAAAACGGTTTTGAAAATAATCAAGGTAAATAATACTTACATTGTTCTTTGATGCCGCACGCATGTCACACACACTTAAAATAAGGAATACTCGCAACGATCACAAGTCACAATACCACTTTCTTCAACAGGGTTGCACTAGGAACTGATTGTATTTATTATTCTTTAGGTGAAAGAACAATGTGAGATAGAGATAGGATTTTAACGAGTTCTAATTATTTTGTCTCGCTCTGACGCTCGGTCGCAAACCCTTAGGGCCATATAACATTACCTGAACACTAAGCGGAGCCGAAGATAACAATATTTTCAATTTAACTACTTTTTGTCGTGGTTATTTCGTAAAATAAATATTTAATACAATTAAAACTGTATTTGTTAAATTCCGGAATTTCGATATTGAGTGTGCCTCAATTACGGAATTGTAATATCGGAAAAAAACACCGAAATTCCGGAATTTCGAAATTCCGGAATTCCGGAATTCAAGCCCTAGTCCCTATGTATGCTTAGATCTTTAAAACTACGCAACGGATTTTGATGCGGTTTTTTTTAGTAGATAGAGTGATTCATCAGGAAGGTTTTTATGTATAATAAATTTTGTTTTATGTACGTGTGTTATAGAAAACTCAAATAAACCGAAGCGAAGCGAGGGCGGGTCGCTAGTATTAATATAATGCCTTGCTAAGCCCAATAGCAGTATCTCAAATAAAACACCTGTCGCAATCACAACCTCATAACTAACACACGAGGATTGAATATACTTTGGCAATCGAATCTACGATAATGTTTATTGGCTACCCGTCTCAAGACACGACAGAGAAACGACAAAGTTCTGCGACTTGACATAAGTTTACGTTGACGTATCTTGTGACAGGCATGTCAGCAAGCTAATATTATTAATATCGACACTTATGATTGTACGTGCAGTTTTGCGAATGCAAAGGTCTATGCTGCCGTGATATATCTATAATGCCGTTATCTGACATCTGGTATCATTTTTTACTTATAATGCTATATTAATGAGAAAAAAATCTCTATCAATCTGTGTTTGCGATTTTTAAAACAAGAATTTGTTAGATAACGGCATTATAGATATATCACGGCAGTATGGGTCTTAGAACAGCACCACGGGGCCTAATATGGCTACGTTTATCGCGTGATGTGGATAAAACATCCGTCACTTTCTGACACGTCTATAAGTACGAGAGTGACGGATGCTTTATCCAAATTTTGTCACGCGATAAACGCCTGTGTGTGGCCTGGGGCTCTATTCCACTCGGTAAAACCACATTGAACGTACAACTTCATTTACTTGACAATAATGGCAACCGAGTTAAACAATACGATACAATGTCAAAGCAATAAGGTTTTTCAGATAAAAATGCAGCCCGTGTGTCCTCGTTTTTTTTGTGTCATAAAAAAACCTTTAAAGGGAATCTCCAAGCGGCGAGTTTAAGTAGTCCTGTCAGTGCGAACAAAACATATTTTAACGCGTGCATTTTCAATTTGGCAGCATGGTTCTGCCGATGAGATTGAACGTATAGCTGCTTACTAGGTACTCAAACTCGCCGCTGCAATTTCGCTCGTTCGTGTCAATTATCAAATTGGTTGAGCGTACCATATAAAATTGTTTTCGGAATATAGCTCCGACGTTGTCACCCCACTTTATTAATAGCATTGAAAATGGATTTCCGTGCTCTCTGGGATTAGCCGCTCCTAGAATAAAAATTAGCTGAGCGAGCCCGTCACGCGCCCGCCTTGAACTATAGTTATAAAGAGGTTTTGGGTATTAGGTAGAATATTGTAACAAAGGGTGGGCTGAAAATAAGAAAAACTTGTTGTCTTTTAACTCATAAATGTTTTTTTTTTCCCGCGTGGTTGCCGGCTTAGAATAGTGCCACTCCATGTCTTCCCGTGGATGTCGTAAGAGACGGCTAAGGGAATAAAGGCTGTGTAGTACTGTTAGGCGATGGGCTTGCAACCTGTCACTAATACACTGGTAAACATCTTAGCCTATTTGTGCAAAATGTGAATACAGAATTACTAACAAGTTTTTAGAGTTGTTACTAATTCTGTAGCTCTGCCTACCACACTCTTTAGATGTGAGCTTATGTATGTATGTATTTCTTTTTTAAACTATACGACATCGCTTACAATGCCATATTCACGCGAAAACTTGAATATACCGTTTAAAAAACAACACAATAAAATAAAATAGAGATAAATCGAAAATGAAAAACATGGAATGTTTTTTGTTTTGGTAAAACAATGTACACACACGCTACTGCCGAAGTACAAAAAAGCAGTCGCCATTCTATCGAATCATTTGCTTTTCAATTTAAATAATTAAAAGCAAACTTCACAAATCACATAAAAAGGTATAGAGCAATAAGGTTTTTCTTTATATACTACGACCTTATTTCACTACATCCCTCGTCAGGGTACCTAAACGTTTTTGATAAGTTTTGTTCACTCTCAACGAGTTTGGTCTTACTTAGAAGAGTTTTAGCTATTTTTGTAAGAAAATAGCTATTGTTTGCTTGAATACCGCGAGACACCTGGGTATTTGCCTTGGTGTTGCTTTCTTTTTCTTTAGTTTTATCTGTGGTTTTATTTAAGTCTTCTTTGTTGTTATAATCTTCTTTCTTACTATCTGTAAGTTGAACTACTTTAGAAGAAAAGTTATCGATTCTCAAATATAACAAACGCCTGGGCAACTTGTTTACGAAATCCCAAAGCGATTTAGGCTAACTTATTAGGGTTCCATACCCAAAGGGTAAAAACGGAACCCTATTACAAAGACTCCACTGTAGTCCGTCCGTCCGTCCTTTCGTCAACATTTAGGGTCATTAACAACAAATAAGTACTAAAATCAGAATAAATAAATATTTAAAGGGGGGTCGGATACACAAACGTGATTTTTTTGCCGTTATTTGCTCGGTAACAGGTAGACGCTTGAAATATTCACAGAATATTTTGTTGTATAGGTATTCACTATAAAATGAAATAATTAAATTAAAATAAAATAAATATTTAAGCTAAGGTTTTTTGCTAATGGTGCGGAAGCCTTCGTGTGCGAGTCCGACTCCCACTTGGCCGGTTTTATGAAGTCGCAAGCAAGCGAGTTGATCAGCATTCCGTCCCAAACCTTAGGGTGGGCAACGCATTTGCAGTCCTGAGATTGTCATCGTAAGATCGCAATCCTGAGACTGCAAATGTCTATGGGCTAGTCCACTTACTAAAAGGTAGAGCCGTCTTTTCGTTTGCCTTCCTTTTGGCGTTTTTTTTAATAATTTTATAAGTATATGATGACGAGGTTAGCTTAGTTGGGTTTAATTTTTAACCCCCGACGCAAAAAAAGAGTGTTGGGGAGGGATCTGACTGTGGCATCGTAGCTCCTAAGTAGATGGTCCGATTTGAATGCGGATGTTTTTATTTTAAAGCTGGTTTTTTAGTGCTTTTCTTAGCTAGGTTTAATACAAATCGGTTCAGCCGTTTAAGAGATGTTAGGTGTGAAAGAAAGGGTCACCTCGGGTTTTTTTTGTCTATCTAATGTTATTATCCTATTTAAAATGTAGCCCTAAGAACTCTTTTTACAAAAGGTCTGTCCAGCGATTGCCCCTAATCTCCCCTAATGGTAAGTTACGATGACATCGAGGATAAAGTCCGGTGACTGTGTTGGTTCAGGTACAACCCTAGCCGTTGTTACCTTGTGGGCACAAATTAAATAAATAAAAGCACCTAAGGTTCGGAGAGAACTAAATAAAGATATCAAATGTATTCCAGCATAATTTTTGTTAAAAAATTGTGATACGGATGGGATATATTACTCTGGAATTGATTAAAATCGATAGGCGTCCTATATTCAGACTGACTGACAGATAGGCCAACAAAAGATACGAGCACACAAAATTATCTTTTTGAATCGAATTTTAAAAGCAAGATCCTAGGCTAAACGCATTAAATTCAAATTTAATATTCAATTATCATATATAAAGTAGGTACATTGGGTTGCCGAGATGCTTTAATAAATATTATAAACTGGCATACTACTTTGGCAAAGGAAACTAATGGAGGAAAATCTAATAACGTAGAAATTGTAAGACCGAGTTAAGAAAGTCTAGAGATTTATTAAATAAATTAGCTTACTTAATGTCAAGGTATACTGCTAGTACTGCACTAGTGAGCAAAAATTACAGGTCAATTTGTACAGAATTTCAGTACCTACAACGTAGCCTCGTTATTTGCTCGTAAGTAGGTACTCAGTCAAATAACTAAATTAATAAGTAATTACATTATTACGGTAAGGTTATTTTATTTTAATAATTAAATGATTTAATAACTTAATGCTTTCAATATTTTTGATATTTAATCATAATTATTATTTAGAATATGCAAGAGCATATTTTAACTATTTATTACTTTCCAGGAGACTTGAGTAAAACCTCTCATCAATCAGTTTAGCCAGAAATTTCAGTAATACGGCCAAAAGTTTGGATAAAAGGCCAGACATAAAGAAGTTTTAAATAAAACCATTTTATAGGGACGGGGCGCGATTTTAAACTCGCGAACCGCAGAGTTACCCAAACAAAATAACAAAAATGAATTGGGCCGGACAGCGCGTTTTTCTTTTGTAAAAGCAATTAAAAAACCAGACTATGTCCGGCTCTGTCTATACATTTGGCAACCCTAATTGCAGTGTCGGTTTTATTTTGAACTATATTGATGACTTTTCACTATGACCAAAAACCGCTTCCTTTATTAAGTGATCACCTGTATATACAACTGTTTATAGCTCAGACTTTTCAGGGTCGGTCATTTTTAGGGTTCCGTACAAAACCTGAAAAATGGTACCCTTATAGAATCACTCGTGCGTCTGTCTGTCTGTCCGTCCCTCTGTCACAACCAATTGGGATTGTTCATATTTTTACAATTACTCCAATTCGAAAACCATTTATCTTACGGGTTAGGTGAAAACCGCTTGAACTAGTATGTTTTAATACACTATTACAATCACTTTTTTGCATTACATATCATTTAATTGTTGTGTTTATTTATTAGAAAATGCCATCCCAAATTTAAAATAATCATGTCATCCATAAAATGTCTGCTAAATAAATAAAGCTATTAAAACAAACCTATTAAGTCAAATACAAAATTAATGAAATAGGTGTCTTAAAATTTCATATTCTTTCGAATTAGAAAGTAAAAACCATGGGTTATTTTTTTTGGTCAATCCCAATCTGCTCCGGATTAACTAGACCAAATCAGGTGAAATTTGGTAAGATGGCGTAATCCTGTGACCCAAACACAGGCGCGCAAAGTATTTTTTTTTTAAAAATAAGGGTTATTTTTACGAATTAGGAAATTAAAAGAAAAGTTTTGCTAACCTTACTACTTACCTACTATTTAAGTTTTGCTAACCTATGTCTGCTAATTACCTAAACCTTAAGACTGCCGAGCAAATGCCGAGCGTCCAGTGGCGCCCTCATTAGAATCAGACGATCCTCATTATAATCAGAGAATTTCCTTAGAACCAGACGATGTTTTTTTGTAGAACAAGTAAATACACAATTTGAGTAGTCAGCTTAACGGGAAAAGGTAGCCACTTTTTTCCGTTAAGTTGATAGCTCGAAGGTGAATTGTTATTAAACTACGTGATATATACTCTACAAGTTGTGTTTTCATAATATGTAGTACAAAAAAAACCGTCCAATTTAAAAAAAATACTTTAAATTATTAGAAAACCTAATAAAAGTAACGAGGGCGCCACTGTACATCCGGTGTACGCTCGGTGCAGTTTTAATTAATTTAGCATTTCCTGCTTGACCCTTGGTTCGAGAGTAGCTTCCCTGAACACAATCATATTAAATTTATTGGTAGGAAATTCCAATCATGTTTCTACAATAAATATTGATGCACACCTTTTTTTTTTATGGCATCGAGTAGACAAACGAGCACACAGGCCACCTGATGGTAAGTGGAAACTGTGACCCATAGACATTCGCAATCACAAGACTGCAATGCAATCCTAAGACTGCAAATGCGTTGCCAACCTTGAGGCTAAGATGGAATGCCTCTATGCTAGTCATTTCACCGGCTGTCTTATCCCCAAACCGGAACACAACAATGCGAACACTGCTGTTTGGCGGTAGGTTAATGGATAAGATGGTGGGACCCTGCACAAGGTCCTACCACACGTTTTGAACCTTTTGAAAATCCTCACCACACAAATTTTAACATTGATCATACGTAACTCAAAAGAGAAACGGTCTCATTAATGTAAGTATTAATTTCATCCTAGTAAATTACAGTCCATTTGTAAACAAATAAATTAGCTAGATATCTAAATTGTACTATTGGAGAGGTTTTATATGTTTTATGTAAAATCTCAAAAGTGTTTGATAAAGCTCAATTCGGACCAGCATTAAGGGGTCAAATGAAGGTCATTTCTTAATTTAATTGTGATTAATTCATTGTAACCTATTTTTTTAATCTAAGCACAGGGATTGATTCGAGATGCCTATTACTCGAAATGGTTTTGAAATTTTCATACATTGTCAAAAATTTGCGTATCCCAAAATCCCAATTGTAACTCATGTTGTTGTCATGTAATTGGATGTTCGCCGACGAACTCGCCGTCAGGATACCGACGAGAATTAATACCACCCTGTACTTTATTAATAAACTTACCCTGCTCGCGGCGAGGCTAATTACATTTTTCTAATGGACTCTGTCACGATATGTAAGGGTGGAAAATCTATAAAACTGTCTGGCCGCGAAAAATAATAATAATTAGGTAATTTTGTTAAACACGAGGACCAACGTTATGCTTTTTCTGTGTATTTATTTTTATTTTTTCAATATAGGTAAACATACATTCATACATACCTTCACGGCTTCACGCCTGTAATCCCAGAGTGGGGTAGGCACCACCTACCACATTTGGCACAATAAGGCTAAAATTTTCACCATCTTAAATATAGGTATTCTTTTAGTAATAAATAAGTAAATATGATTACTAATATACGAAAATACTGAATTCCACCTGTAGGTACTCTGCAATTCAGGTCCAACAACCAAATTTTTTCTAGGTCACGTAGTAATAAGTGCTCAAAGACTATGGAATGCACGGAGATTGCAAATCGTTGCAAAACCAGAGGCAAAACATAGAATGCCTCTATGCCACTCAGTTAGCAGACCATACAGCAGTATACAGAGAAATACAGCAGTGCAAACTTTAGACAGGGAAATCAGGTAAGGTGGTGGAAGCGATCCTGACTGAGGGGTTATTATCGAGGGTAAAGGACAGAGCTATAGCAGTGATATAAAATGACTATGTCATAATAAGTCCTACTACTCACAAACGTATGATGCTCACACGCTGATTTATATTTTGTAAAATATCTAGACCTATATCTATCCATACTCTATCCTATCACTTTATAAATTCCCTTTAAATATCGGCATTTACATGCATCACCGACCGAGCATTAAGAGCTACAAATCGGGCATTATGCATGCGGCGACGCGGGCGCCGCCGCCAGTGATTATGCTTTATCGTGGAGTCGGGATTACTAATGCGTTGATTTGACATGTTACATACATACAGGGTGTTTAAAGAGACGGGCGTACCACATAAACGTAAATAGTGAACACGCTGTGTTTTAGCTTTGACAATTTAAAGCTAGAGCTGCGACCTATCTTTCTTTATCGTAATCATTATTGTTGTAACATTATTTCACAGTTAAAAGGGTACCACGTGTCCCCTTCTTTTTTTTAAATGAGTTTTGTATTTAAAAAAAACTGAAACATATTTTGTTGCACAACTTATCTTCACCATTTATTTTTATTTTATATTGTTTTTCGTAGGATTAAGTGCAAAGTCATTATAATTCTTAGGTTGGACTTCTTTTTTTTCATCTTACCTCTAGTTTTTACTGTTCTGTACCAATTTTACGAGTTGAAAATTCCCACATTAATGGTATGGACCCACACTCGAATTTAAATAGTTTATGATTTCTCTTCAAACCTATTAGATAGATTGTCCCAATTCACGCGCTTAGAGACTAAAACAGAATGTCACGCATACAATCTAATTGCTACCGGAATCGGAACGGAACGTGACCGAAGCGCGAGCCGTCGTCGACGGGAAACACGATTTTCGGGGAAACCGTAATCTGTTTTGTATATAAAATTATTCCAGTAACCTTGATCTCGGTAAATTTCTCTAAACCATTAAGGTAAGTAATCTCTTTATTTTCATAAATTAACAATGTAGGTATCTAACAGATTTTATTGAAATATTGCTCGGTCACTATGCGCCCTAAAGTTTCATATAGCTATGTATATCGACGACATTCTATGGTAATATGCAAAACCAGTCCTATATCTAGTTAGATTGAAGATCTTTCGCCGTCGTTAAAACTTATATTATGAAGGGCGCAAAAATGGTTTTTCCAACGGTCTGATTTCGTTAAAGAACTGAAAAAGACAATGTATCCTAAAAAATTGGTTAAGGGGCAGTAAGCCTTACTCATCTAGTAAATAATAAATTGGGTTACCCGTGACCTACCTAGTTACTTGATTAAGGGACTACTGGACTTATAGGGTTTTTTATGGGATTGAGACGACAGACGAGCTCACAGGCTACATGATTTTAAGTGGGATCTGTGACCCATAGACGTTTGAGTTCTCAAGGCTACAATCATAAGTCTGCATTCCTCAGGCCGCAAACCCTGAGGACTAAGATAGAATGCCTCTTTGCTAGTAGTTTCATTGGTGGTCGTAAACCTTCACCGAAAGACAACAATGCAAACACTGCTGTTTGGCGGTAGGTTGCACAAGGTCCTACCACCACTAGAATGGGTGCTGGTTATGCTAGTCATGGTTTGGGGCTGCCTCTTTGTCCATGGTCTTATTTGTGCACATAATCGTTTTGGTTTTATATATGCAGTTTGTAAGATAACTCAAGTACTTATATTGACCAATAATTACAGATATTGGCATTAATATATTGGCTAAAAACTTTGCTGTACAAATCTATGCTTACATATAAAAAATACGGACGAATTGAGAACCTCCTCCATTTTTTTTGAAGTCGGTTAAAAAACTGAGTGAGCTTCGAGATCTGTATAACACCGCGAAGAGGGTAATTGTTTCAAATATAGGGTTACATCATTAAAAGTTCAGCGAGTGCAGAAGTTACTAGTTCGTTAAATGAACCGTTCCAAGTAAAGCTTGGGTCACTTTACTTAAGGAATCGACACCACTTTATTGTTTTAGCTACAGACGCAAGTTTTGAACGGAAGAAGTTTTTAGCCGGAAAATGAGTTTAGAGTGTAAAAAATTTGACTGTCCTTTTGGAAGCAGAAATTGACGCCTATAAAATTAGGTTACTTTAAGTTGCAATTTAACATTTCGACGACTTCACTCGAAAGATCTAGCGACATCGCAGAATAGGTGTCGATTCCCCAAATCACGGCGACACGTGTAGCGCGATGTTGCCAGACATGTCGTGCAAGCTTCGCATAGTCGCTCAACTTCGCCTAACATTGCTGCCGACACGTGTCACGTGATGTCGCCAGATACGTCGTGAAAATTCCAGCAACGTTGCACCACTTCACCCGACGTCGCTGACGACACGTGTCGCGGGATATTTGTTCCCAAGTGTATACCTGGTTAAGTCTACATAACCAGCAATTACCTTATCCCGTGGTCATAGTTTACATTACATCCAATGGATCGGAAATACTATAGATAACAAACACCGTCCTCTCGTTAGTTGTTGACTATACGCCGCCAGTGATAGGATTTAACGAAGCTGTTACTTCTTCATATAGTGTTTGACAGCAGCCTTCAGCGCCGAAGGGAATTCATGCTATGTTTGTTTATTCTATGATTAATCAGAATAATTATGTTTTATGTGTTTACATGGTAACAATATTATCTAATAATGAAAGAAGCTTACTATAGCATGTTTAAGGAACTATATGTACAGTAGGACACAACCGATATGGCGTGTCGTCAATCTTCGTTCGCGCAGACACGAACAACGATTCCGATGATTTACGAAAGCACGATTAAAACCCACGATCAGACTTGTACGTAATAGTTATAAGGTGCAAATTAAATTGCATCTATTTTTTCCATCTCACTCACGCACGTTTGACGGCTGACCGAATGACACGCGGGTGCGCATCAACATGGCGTCACTAACAACCAATAATAGCACAGAATACAACCACGCAACGTGCGGATCATACTGATTGGTTGCCGCGCTTCGAAAAAAAATCATCTGCGCAGGCACATCGGTAAGCCATATCGGTTGTGTTTTACTGTACGCTTTTGACATTGATGTTTTTTCGTATAAAAGACATACCTACCGTTTCGGACTTAGCAAAATATTTCCAAAAAAGTAAAGGAAATCAGTGCAAGCAATAAGTTAACCAAGGCTCTTTAGTCTTATGAATGATATAAACTTATGACTTATAATACTTGTACAGCTAACCTAACCTAACCTAACGGTTTCGCTTCGTTTTCGAACTTCATCACTCGCATCGCATTATAAGAGCATATGTGAATGTGACGTTGCATAAAAAAAATCCTTTTTTAAAGTGTCAGTATTTCAAATATAACTGCCCGAACTTTATTATAAATACCTAATTAGTCATCAGTAGCATTCTTTAAATTTTATCAACGTCGTTTATAAAATACAGAGCGTATAAATATTGGGCTTTCATCAAAATTCGATTAGCACTTTTAAGTTCCCCAACAAACAATGATTCCCTTGGGAGATATGAAGAGATTTGTTGTTTTTGTTTGTTATGATTATTTAAGGTACTTATAAACCCGGCTTCTTAGCAAACAATAGTAGATTGTTCAACAAGGGACTAAAACAAACCATGATAACCCGAGATGTTTAACCACGCGAGCTGAGCGAGGATGGTCATGGTTCGAGTGTCATTATGGTTCTTTCGTCTCGCGTTAAACACTCTACTTTTCACTTTGAATGCGACAAAATTATTACCAAAGTTTCTTACAGATTTGTTCCGCAGTTGTTTGTTTTTTTGTCAAGTGACGCTTAAAATGCTTGCATATTTAGCGAACAGATTTAAACTTGATAACTATTTTAAAACTAATTGGACCATGCATATATGAATTCATCATTATGAAATCATTAATCGCGTTTCACGAAATTAAAACTTCTTTTTGTATTTTTGCACAGTTGTCATTTAGAGATTATTCATTGAACTTATAATCCCCTACTTTTTATCTTGGCTACTCTTTCCCGATGCATCCTCAAAGTTACTCATTATTCACTCTGTTACAGTTTTACAATAAAATAAGGTTTACAATCTACAATCCAGTTTAACAGCCCACGGTTGATTTGACCAAACAAGGCGCGCGGAAAGTCAATGCTGGACGACATTCTTTGCCCATTCCAGCCAACTATAGTAAGATAGTATTCGTGTTATATAATTTAGTGCCTAGGTTGAACGAGCTGATTGGAAACAGCTTTTTTTCTCTCGGTCTTGTAGTGGAAGTTGAGTTGCAACTTGCCACGTCTGAAATGTCGAAATTAGTGATAAATCGATACTGATTTATTTAAGTCAAATAGGACAGATAAAAAAGCTCGGAAAGTGGGAACAGTAGGTATGAACTCACTTAACAACAGCAACAAAAATCGCGATGAAGCTTGCCGTAACTTGTTGAGTACAAGCTTTTTTTGTTGTTGCTTGGTTTTATAAAAAGATTGAGCAATCATTTTCAGTTAATTCAAAAGTTTGCGAGTCTTTAATATTGCTGCTAGGTTTGGAATTCATATTATCAACTGCACTCTGATCGCTTGTAAAGGATACAGTGTTCTTTTACACGATATCTTGTTTTCGTACAGTAGACTTCGCTGTTTTAAGATCAATACCAGCAAAGGTGGACTTATCTGGACATTGCCCTACTGCACAAAATTATTCATGGAGTAGGTAAGCCACCCTTGCTGCACTTTCTTAATTTTTCCGTTCCAAAACCAAATGCACGACCTTGTGTTTGTTTGTTTTGTAGTATATTTCCGTCCCTAGTCCCTACCACACGAGAACCAATTGCGTTAAGTGTTAGCTAGTTTTCCGGCTTCAAACTTTCTTTGGCTAGAGGCAACTGTGCTAATGCTGTTGCACACCAGTCATAGGTGCACAAGCAGGACCTTTTATACGATGGACGTAGAAAGTAAAATAAAATTGATTAGGTACAAAAATAAGGGGTTCCTGAATCTTGTGATAAGAAATGCGGATACTGTACGATAGACCAAAATGTCTATTATTCTGGTAACCCAAGGGATTCAGGCAGATGTCTCGAATGCAAGTCAAGTCAAAAGACGTAGCGTGTAGTGTATGGTGTATGGTGGACCTATGCCTGCATTGTTCAATGCAACTTCTTGAGACCTGGGGCAATAATTACTGCAGTGGTGTACTGTGAATAATTGCAAATGATGATGATACTTCCGGCTGTCAAACAACTGATACAGCCGTTTTATTTCACGAAAGCGGCTTTGCCATACTTGTAGTAGTAACACGTATCCCACGTTACCACCCTTGCACTCGGTCGACGTGTATGTGCAATTGTGCATAACACACAAGTAGGCAGACCCGTGTTCGTGAGATAAAACCACTGTACTTGTCAATTGTTCATGTCTACTCTTTTTCCACGAAAACGCTGGCGGCAGCACCGATCAACTGACCGTGACAAAACTGTAGGAGTTACGACTAGAAACTTTCTGTCTCGCTTTAAGTTTACAGATATTTAAAATTAGAGAACACAATCCAAATTGGCCCCAATAACGGTGAGAATTTCGAGCATGTACTTAATTAATAATATACCTGAAGAGTATTTTTACAAAACCTTTTTCAAATATTAAACAGCAAATTTTTAGGTAAGTATGGACAATATATTCGAATTTGACCTTTATCATTGTAATGTTTAAAAACGAAGTAAGTTTAGGTGCAGATGTTAATTAAATAAATAAATATTTTTTAGCGTTTCCAATGTACCTCGATGTAGGCTGGTCTAACTGTTAACTAATTATAGCGCGTACGTCATGCAAAACAGACACCTGTAGGAAATCCGTCCGTCTAAATTAAAATAGGATTATGATTATCCGATTACAAGGGTAAGATTTAAAATGATGATGCTATTGAAGAGAAAAATAAAATGAGTAGGTGTAGCCATTTCCAAAGCTAATGTAGTGTTCCAGAAGTAAAGAGACGAAATTAGGTTAGAAATATGCAATAAAATCAAGGTTTATTGGTTCGTAATATATTTTGCATTATTAAGATCAAATAACTATATCGAATTGGGGCATACTTCAACTTTGTTACCATTTTTTTGAAGGTTATTTGCTGTCTTTGTCATCACAGCTTTTCAAGATCTCAAAGCTACAGTTTTAGCCAATCTAGTCCACCGACGGTTAAATGCAGTGAAAGATTTGGGTCTGTCCACTTGTTTTTTAACATAATGACCATTTATATCTATCTACTTCAACTTAAAGCAATAAAATATCCCTTGCCAGGAATACAACATGTATCAACAGGAGGCAGTTCTCATCATTAACAATGAGAACTTTCTATGCTTTTTTGTAAACTTTATGACAATCTGTTTAAGCGTGTTCCTCCTGCCCTTTTATACACTTTTACTACGATAATTTAACAAAAAAATTAAAGGCTGAATCATTAACCCTCATCCTGGCCATAACAGATCTTGATATCTTTAATTTTACTGCTGTAACTTTAACAGATGTCAATGGAACTTGCTCAAACGTGTTTTTTACCTCATTTATGTTTTGAACACTTGAAACTGTACGTTGTCATCCAGTAATATATTTAAGATGTCGGTTTTCTTTACATAAAACATATTTATATTTCTGCTACTCGTATTACTTGTTCTTCTAGCTTCCTTTCGATAAAATTATGTCATTGATTGGACTGAAAAACTATTTTCTCAATTAGATCTTGTCCCGCCCTCTTTATTATTAAAACAAGCGAAAAAGTACGCAACTTCCGGTTTATTGGAAAGATTTAACATCGACTCTCGACATGAGAGTTGGTTTAACCTTTATTGGATGTTTTCTCTTTGACCAATTTTGTCTCTTCCTTCTGGAACACCCTTTGGTTTCCAATTCCAGATTCTTCCGTCAAGCTCTGCGTCAGATTATGTGTTCACTCATTTCCGAACAAGCACAACACACAACACGACACCATATTATTTATAAGCCACTTTTTTTTTGTTATTACGTCTTAAGATTGAAATTTACTCAGAAATTATGTTCCAGATATAATATGGCCCCCGCGCATGACCGATGTCAAGCGATATCCCACGGTACGAAAATTACGCGTCGCACACTCGCTTTGAGAGAGGCTCCGGCGCGAACGACCACCCAATTACAAGTGATTGCATTGACTGACGTCAGTGTTGCCAGCGAGTCTGAAAGTTCAGGCGAGATTTACCCAAAAATTTGGTATAAATTGAGGTATACCGCTGAATTAATTTATACTGATTACCGATAGCATCGATTTAAATAAATAAATGAATAAATAATTTAAAAGTTATTCGTCCAGAGATTTGCAAAGAATATGATAACATAAGTGGTTACATGTGGTACAAAGTATACACAACAATGTAATGTTACTTTTCCATAGCCAGTAAATCTAAATACACTTGGGAGCAAAGAAATCGAGCCACTTAATACTGAATTTCCATAGAAGGTGGCTCGATTTCTTTGCTCCCAAGTATATATAAAGTAGTACAGTCTGTGACTGGACCTAGATACCAGAGACCCTAGACAAGATGCATTCGGCATTCGTTATCGTTATCCAAAATGTATAGGATTGATATAAGCTGTCAGGCGGTCGCGTCGAGCGCCTACGTCAATTCCATACTACGTCCATTTACGAAAATCGTTTACGATAGTGTTAAGGAACTTGTCAAGCCTCGCTACCTTCTAACTAGTGCAGGGTTTCCCAAGATTTTTTGCATCAAACCTCCCCGGATAAGAAGTAATATTTTCATTTTGTCACGATAAAAATCATCAATCATACGACGTAGCGTTGCGACATAGAGACCAAACGTATCAATGTATTATTATATTATTTACGTTATATTTACACATAAAATTGGAGTTTTGTTTGAAAAAAATGAGGTTTTTCTACGCCCCCTTAGAGAGGCGCGTCCCACAGGTTGGGAAATCCTGATCTAGTATTTAATAAACTCATATTTAAAAACTGAGTATTACAATAGTAGGTATAATTATTTACTTAGTTATGAGTTATTCAAGGTTTTATTAAACAACTGCACACACAGGTTTGCTTTCATTAAGCACACATCATGCAACCGCTACCTATAATCACCCCGGCAACGGGTCCCACACGGTTGCGTAGGCGTAGAATCAATACGCCACTCAGGCCCACTTGCACGTAAATTCAACACTAGATTAACCCCAGGGTAAATTATTCAAGAATGTCAAATGTATATAAGAACTGTCACTTTAAAAAAATTAACATCTTAACCTTGATTTAACCTAGGGTTAACATTTTACATGAAAGTGGGCCTTAATGAACGAGAAATCCTTTGAAATTAAGTTAATCAAACGTGTAAAACCAATCCCAATAATAAATACTTCATTACATTGAGCACTACAGAACACGGTTCGTTTTCTATGAAATGAATTTGTATTTTTACGTGGAAATATAGGTCGCACGAGATTGCACTGAATAAAAACAGGGCTAAAAATACATATTCTTCTTATATAACCTAACAAACAACTTTGCAACAGTACAGGTTGTGACATAACCGTTAAAAAAATTGTTAATTTAGCAGGAACTAAGTATAGGGCGTTTTCACTAAAAAGTGTACCCAATTAAGAACTGAAATTACGAAACTTTAACTTTGTCAGTTTTGTGACGAAAATTAGCTATATATTGACGGCCGCATTGTATGGCTCACTTTGGTCACAAGACTGACAAAGTTAAAGTTCCTTAATTTCAGTTCTTAATTGGGCATATTTTTTGGTAACCCATTATTAACGTGATCACCTTTATCGCGGCTGATAAAACATTCGTCACTCTCCCACTTGTTTACATTCTGGTCAGAAAGAGATAAATGTTATACATGTATATCCACATCAATACACACGACCATAATTACACGCTTGCCAATTACACTGATTAAGTAATCATATCAACCGAAAGATTTAATAATAAATAAACAGTACAGTTAAATATAAGCAAAAAACGCGTGGTTGTCTTAGAAAGATTTGTGAAACCGATCTGCAACATGTCGTTGGTCAACCTTCTGGAAGACCTGACAACACTTCGTTTTCTGGTGTGCGGTCACCGATATCCTTCCTACCCCGACGGATCAAAATTCAAGTATTAGGCAATTAGAATTTTAGTTTTCATTGAATTTGAATGAGGTACAATGTTATAATTAAACATTATTACGAGAATGTTTTTAGTAACTTAACGTGACACGTCATTGCGTATGATGTGAGTGTGATATCCGAAGGATAAGGTAAGGTGGGGCAAGTCCGTCTAAACAACAAAATCTCCTAAAAAAAAAAGAATTGTTGCACTTACCCCGTTGACTCTCTTATCTCTTACCCCACCTGAGCTTACCTTAATTGAGTTTCCCAATTGCAAAAAGGAACTTTTGTTTAAAGTATTGTGGACAAAAACATGCTAAGGTATAGATAGACGTTTGTCTCAAAACCATACTATTTTATTTTATGTTAATTAACTAGGTATTGTCGTAGAAAATAAATAAGTAAATACGTTTCTGCTAATGACTAAAGAGCTTGAACGCATCATTGTCTTTTCTATGTCACAGATAGTGCTAGACGTATAAAAACAAAACGCGTTTTAAAACTAAATTACTTTATTCCCACTGCTAGTCCAAAGAGGGTGTAGCAAACACTGATAATATTTAAAAAAAACTCATTAAATAATAACGAAGAAAAGGAAAAAAAAAATAATGGAATTAAAGGTGTACGAAACGGTGTGTCGATTCGATTAGTTAACATTTTACTAGGTAGTGGCGTCAAATCTTAAGGACCACTTACAAGGTGTAGGTATTATACATTTCCATACTAATTTAGTCCTTCGAATCATTGTGTCAAGGGTGAGGAAATTTGGGTGATTTTTAAATTTGCATTAATTAAAAAGTAGGTATCCGCGTAATTTTAACAAGAGAAATACTTTGAGGAAAACAGGACGTTTCCGATGTTTCTCGTATTTAATGTGAATGTTAATTAATGCTTTATTCCCTTAGGGTGCCAATTATTTCATTATTTTGAATGGTCCTACGCAACCTGCGTTAACGTTAAAGTTCAAGGCTGTATCCAGCTGAAAAGTCGACTTGTTTTGAATTGGTCGTCTTAATGTGGTAGCTGGATCTATGTTGTTCATATATCCACCATTTTGTATTTGTATACATTTTTGGAAATAAAGGACCCGGTCAGCCTCTATAAGAGAAAAAACCATACATTCTCGCGCATACCCACATACATCCATACGAACCAAACACTTTACCATATTTAGCTAAATGAAGTCTTTACCATGGTACACACCGTGCGCGTACTTAGGCACCTTCCCGTTTTTGTTTTTAATTAATTCCGTAATTAGCTTTAAAATGTGTGGCCCCTCTGCACAATAGCTCATCATGGGCCAAGTGAGGGACCGAGTAATGCGAAGGAGTAAGATATAAGAACATGTTGCTCGCTCTCCGGTGTTAATGCGTTACTAGCCCATGATACGCTATCGTGTAGAGGAGCCATCATATTTTGACGTTTATTATTTTATCTCCTTTATTAGGGGAGACAAACACCACGGAAAAAACTTGACAGCTTCTTTTTTGGAGTTTAAAAATTATACTTGATTTTTTTTTTAGCGGTTAACACTTCAAGGATAATTTTTAAGAGTTTTCGAGGTAGTTTGTTCACAAAATGGCGAGTGGACGCACCAGGGTTAATGATGTTGTAGGTGTTTGTTAATTTTTTAAACCTTATTTAACTTAACTTGAATAATAAAAGGAAATGTTACATTAAGAGGTAATGAAATAAAAAAAAAGTTAGTTGTTGTTTATAGTATAATACAGCAGTGACCGAGAAAAAGGCGGTTGCAGGACGACTACGAGTATATACGAGTCTGAAGCTTGTATAGTGCTTTTCACCAAAAATGCGAAAAAAAAATCTGTTTTCGTAAAACAACATACAGCCTTGAAAAAATCCTTGAAGGAAAATTAATTACTTATCAGCCTTATTTATTTTTTAAAATATACGACATCGCTTACAATACCATATTCAATGAATATACCATTTAAATCAACACATCAAAATAAAACAAAAAGGTACATCTAAATTGAAAAATATGGAATTTAATATATTACATGTATGACATGTTTAACTAAATTTTCCATATTTTTTCAGTTATAAACGAAAGATTTTTATAAAAAGTATTTAAAAAAAGTTATCTGTGATTTGTGCATTGACATTATTTATAATTTTACTAGGGTTTGATTTGGAAATCGCAAGTTTTATTTTATGCTTATGCTATTTATGTTTTTTGAGGATTAATTACCTAAAAGGTAAAAAATATCTTTGTCTGAATATCTGTCCGCCTGATTCAGCTGCATATTTCATCAACTGTCGATGATAATAATATCAGGGGGCCAAGTGGGTATAATTTTTAATGTTGCTTCCTACCCTTACTACAATCTTAAATATATAACATATTTTTCACCTCAGCAGCTCAAACAAGCAGGTTTTGCTGCTTAAAAACAGTGAGCAAAATACAATTTTGCTGCGAGCGAGAGGCAAAGTAGCTTTTTAATTATTATTTTTTAATGCCGTGAGCAGTGCTGGGGCTACTCACAACATTCGAAAAAATTGAACTTCACTTTGTTCTGTCACTTTCACTTCGGTAGGAAAAAAGCGAGAGATAGAAACAAATTGATTCGAAGTTCGATTTTCAAATTCCACACATAGTAGGCCCAAAAAGAAACGCACGTTCGGATGCACACATAACCGTAAAATTGCAAATAAAACTATCTGTTAAAGTTTGAAATGTGTTTATTATAACTATTTTATACAGTAGGTACAATCATTTTTTTTATTTAATGTTTTGAAGACAAAGTTAATGAAAAATAAGAAGTTTATCATGTATCAACATAATTTTGTTATCGTTTTTTAACAATCTTTAATTTTGTGACATAAACCGCGGGGGCAGTTTCAGAACGCATTTATAGCGCGCACGCAAATAAGCGGGATTATTGTACTAAAAAAATTTTTTGTCCTCCATAGATAAGGCCTAGTTTCGTTTGTTTTTTTAAATCCACAGACTACATAAAGCTGTATAAAGTTGTGTTTGCACTACGGCATTATTAATTTGCGTGGCATGTTTCATCTGTTTCTTTTTTCCACTTTTTATTTCATTAATATTTTGCATAAATGCTTTTGATTAATGCATATGCGATCGTATCGTCATTGCGTCGTGTATTCACCAAATGGTCACAACAGAAGACCGAGGCTGGCTCTGCCAGCTTCACGCCGAGTGGTTCTCGCTGCTGAGGTGAAAAGTTGTATGTGTCACACGAGACCAAAGCTATTTACAACTCGTGTTTTTGAATCCCTCGCTAGACTCAGGATTCTAACCTAGAATCACTCGCTACGCTCGTGATTCAATAATACAATCCTTCGCTTACTCGGGATTCAAAATCAACACTCGCAGCAAAAACCAACTTTGCTCTCTTGTTGCACAATAGTTATTTGTTCAACAAGAGAGCAAAGTTGGTTTTTGCTGCGAGTGATGATTTTGAATCCCGAGTAAGCGAAGGATTCTATTATTGAATCACGAGCGTAGCGAGTGATTCTAGGTTAGAATCCTGAGCGTAGCGAGGGATTCAAAGATACGAGACGTAAAAAACTTTGGTCTCGTGTGAGACATACAACTTTTCACCTCAGCAGCGAGAACAACACAGCGTGAAGCTGGTAGGGCCAACGCAGGTCTTCCGTTGTGACCATTTGGTGAATACACGACTAAATAACGACACGATCGCATATGCATCAATCACAAGCATTTTTGCAAAATACTAATAAAATAAAAAGTGGAAAAAATAAACATGAAACAGATAAAACCTGTCACTCAACTTGATAATGCCGTAGTGCAAACACAACTTTATACAGCTTTATGTAGTCTGTGGCTTTAAAAAAAACCTAACTAGGCCTTGTCTATGGCTATTGGCTATGGCGGACAAATTAACAAAAATTACATCGTCATTTACATTACATTACTTTTTTTTTTTAAGTACAATAATCCCGCTATTTTTGAAATGCGTTCTGAAACTGCCCCCGCGGTTTATGTCACGAAATTAAAGATTGTTAAAACGATAACAAAATTATGTAGATACATAACTTCTTATTTTTCATTAATTTTGTCTTCAAAACATTAAATAAAAAAAATGATTGTACCTACTGTATAAAATAGTTATAATAAACACATTTCAAAGTTTAACAGATAGTTTTATTTGCAATTTTACGGTTATGTGTGCATCCGAACGTGCGTTTCTTTTTGGGCCTACTATGTGTGGAATTTGAAAATCGAACTTCGAATCAAATTGTTTCTATCTCTCGCTTTTTTCCTATCGAAGTGAAAGTGACAGAACAAAGTGAAGTTCAATTTTTTCGAATGTTGTGAGTAGCCCCAGCACTGCTCACGGCATTTAAAAAAAATAATTAAAAAGCTACTTTGCCTCTCGCTCGCAGCAAAATTGAATTTTGCTCACTGTTTTTAAGCAGCAAAACCTGCTTGTTTGAGCTGCTGAGGTGAAAATAACTATTGTTGCACAAGGGGCTTTTTAAAATGATGGGTCGAAATATCAAAGCTACAAAGTGTAAGTGGGGTATGATACAAAAGGGCTCTATTTGCACATTTCTAAACAAATAACATTAATTTAAACAAGCACAGAAGCCTCGAGGCGCAAAGCTGACTCGCCCTTGACCCAATTTATCATCCATGTATATGGTAACACCGATTTCAAACTAACTTAATATAACACAGTGAGGAAAGTTTCTGTTTTAATGCAATTTTACATTGTTGGTGACAATATACAAAGCCATAAAATTTTAGTGTATTGAATAACGCAATTCAAAAACAGATATTTTTATCAACGGAGTAACTTTTGAAATTCATACCACTTTTGAGAATATAGCTGCAAATAAATAATGTACTTAATACGATTTCTATTGTATTACCTTGTTTGCGTCACACGTAAGTCTCTGCTAAGTAGAGTAGGTACAGTAGTCTTGAGTTGCAGAACTTGCAAACTTTGAGTGCTACCTTGTAAGTTTACATTTCTATTGTTATGCCTTCTACGTCTGTAATAATATGTTACTGTACCTATTAAAATAAGATTAAAATAATGTTACTGTCTTTATCATCATTTGGGGTCGGCGTTTTTTCGTCCATCGGCTGTCATCTCATTGCTTTAAATCCCTTCATTCTCATCTCTCTTCATCTTCACACAATCCGTTCACCGTCCGTTTAAAATTTAAATTTTAAAGTAATGTTTTTAACCTGAATGTATGTATCTATATATAGATGATAATATCAAAGCTTGCTTTGATTCACTATCATTTTGAGTATAAGGAAAATCGATCACGGACCAATAGATTGACGGTGAATCCTTGCTTTTTATTAGACTCGTTAGGTCTTTCCCCCTCGCCCTGACTGCAATATATAAGGCGCAATTGGAGCAATGCAAGCAATGCAATATCCTCGTAATATTACTTGCGCTAACTTTGCCCGAATTCAACGTAAACTAGGGTGCTAGCGAAGCGATACCATGGTGTGGAAAAAGCAAGCTTTTTAAAACACAACTGCTGTTTGGATAATGTCATCAATATGTTAGTACATATTTTTATTTAGCCTCGTAATGCCGAACGTTTTAATTTACGAACTGTTTTGACTTTTAACTTTAGTTGACTGTCACTAAGAATTATATTTGGACTAACGACATATGACGTCGCCTTACGAGGTTAGCCAATGTCACATAAAAAAAACTACCCAGTGACACCCGCTTGTTGAAATCGGGCCATCCGTTAAGCCGCTACAACAAAGAACCATAGATACATGTCAAAGACATTATCCTCCTCCTTTGGTAGTCGGGTCGGAGCGAAAAATATTATACGAAAACCATAAAAAATGGACGATTAAGTGGGACTAATTATTAACTAAGCGTCATGAAATCAAAGAACGATTAATAAACGTAAACCAAATACGTTTACAAATTTTCATAAGTTAGACTTACTGACAACGGCGACGGTGGCGCCTCAGTACTCTCAGTATAATATTTGAAACCAAATGCTGGCTTGTCTGTCTGACCTAGGAAAATTTAAAGAGATGTAAGTTTTTTTCACTCGGTATCTATCGTTCGGTTCATTGATTTAGAAAAGTTATTCATAGTTTTTAGTGGTACTATTAGAGTATGCTGATATTTGGTCACACATATTGGACATTTCAAATGCATTGTACCTATATTGTTTCTGAATAAATGACTATGACTATGACATTACAAAGGTCGAGAAACGCTCCAAAAAATTAAAAAAATACGGTTCTCAAATGTGTCGAGAAACGGTAGACAAAAATGCAGAGAACCGTTTCCCACAAATTGGCCTAGGTACGACATTATTTCGTTCTTACTAGACAACGATTAATATACTTATATTGACAATAATTAAATACATGGATAAATAATTTTATATCTTACACCCAATTAACCTAGTCCCACTCCCAAACTATTTAAGCTCTGGCCACCAAGACTTAGATACAATTATTTGCGCTCATCATACAAGGTAAATAGGTATTTGTCCATGCCGGGAATCGAACCCGGACCCGCCAACTTCGTAAGCAGGGTCACCACACACACCACCAACAAGATCAGGCTACTGAACTCCGTGAAATCCACACCAGGATCCCAAAAAGATTGACTTCTGGTTGAGAGGAAAACCCTAGCCAGATAACCTTGGTCTTTTTCAACCAACCATTACGTAAGTAATAAAGTTTCTGTCAACAAGTTTATTTTTAAACGAGCTTAAAGAATGAAGCTAAACGTACTGTAAAGTAAATAAAAAAGCTCGGTAAATGGGCTTAAATCTGCTTGAGTCATTTTGGTTCAGGTAAGGAGCTTTTAACATGGTCTCAAAGTAAGAGTAGTCATTATTTTCTTGACAATAAAACAAGAAACGTATTGTTTTTGGTTAATTGGCTGGAAGAAAAATACAAGACCATGTCAAAATCAAAATCAAAAAAAATCAAAATCATTTATTATTAACAAAGTTTTTACAAAAGTTGTCGAATCCTCCTTTTAAGTTTTACACTTGTGTTAGGAGGTATTCGCTCCATGTCGCAGGACTCCTTGCTTAACAACACGTATAAACCAGCATCCTTATCTCAATTACGTTTTTTCTTTTCCTGAGTGTGCGAAGTTCAAAGATGGAGTGTTGGACCAATTTAAGTAAGTGGATAATATGATTCGTAGAGATCGTGGCGCGACCCGCGCGACTGATATGTGACTTATGTGTAAATAATTAAATTGATCCTAATAAAAAAGTGACTACTTCTTATATTTAAAGGTTATTTTACTCGTCGGTAATACGGAGTGCAGCGGGCGTCGTATGGCTGCATCTATATCGCGTGTCGACTGTGGATAAAGCAACCGTCACTTTTTGACACGTGAACTTATTTACCTGTCAGAAGGTGACAAGTGCAAGGTGCAAGAAACTCTAAATTCCAATTTCCAATGATAAAATACAGTAATTAATACTAATAATATTACAAATATTAAAATCGGCCAAGTGCGAAAGTAATTTGATTCATTGTTATTATTTGTTATTATAGCGACAATAGAAATAACAAACTCTGGGAAAATTTCAACTGTTTCGCTGACCGACACGGACAGATGGATAACGGATTGCCTCCTTTATAGTAATAGGGTCCCGTTGGTACCCTAAAGACCATTATTTACGGCTAAAACATACTTTAGTTACAACATCCCCTTTACAAACAAGCTTCCATCAACTTGGTTCTATATCACGTTTTCTTCTTAGAAACACTCTTTAAAGCACACATTTTGCGCCGACGATATTCTAAACTAAAACGGTTTAGCCCCTTGAGATTGTCAACGACACAGCGAGCACGCCAAGGGTTGCCAACATTAAAATGAACCTTAAGTTGACGGCTATATTGAAAACTTGTCGTGCAGAAAGTGGTGTGCAGTTCCATTAATAAAACCTATTTTTTTCTTAGCCCACCCGTGCACCCGGTAGATTGCAACCGTTGGTAACCATCTAAATTCAAATAAAATTAAGATTGATTGATACCACGACAAAATAGGACTAATAGGAATAGGATTTCTTGATATTGTCTACAACCTGAAATTCAAAATACCTTTGTCTAAAAAATGCATGATGAAACTGAGAAAAGTATATTGTTACAGGCTCGGAATAGGAAAGAATTACTCCACCGACAAGAGCACAGGGGTGTTATTCTCTCAAAAACAACGGACGGTCGGACGAACGAGCGAAATTGCAGTGGCGAGTTTAAATAGTCCAGCCGCAGCATGGCTTCTGTTGATAAGATCGAACGTATAACACTGCCTAATTGTGAATGCAGACGCTAAAATGTGTTTTCTTCGCTCTGACGGGACTACTATTAAACTCGCCGCTGCGATTTCGCTCGTTTGTCCGACCGTCCGTTGTTTTTGAGAGAATAACACCCCAGCTCTTAAGTGACTGATGATGATGAATGGTATACGCAGAAAGTATTTTGGTGGACGTGGCAACCCTAACCGTTAAGCCCGACAATGCCTGATGTCATCGAGAGTGCATCCGGAATGCAGTGAAATTGTACACGGCCGATAACGTGCTTAAGTACCTATGTAGGTACTTATAATTCCTAAACAAAGTCTAGTAAGCGCCTTTACTGCAAATATGCACTTTAGTAGTAATTAAGGTGGGGTAAAAAATATATTATGGGTCGTCGCACTTACCCCAAGGTCAAGGTGGTAAGGGTTACACTTGCAATATATATAAGTATATATATTAATCATGAGTATTGTGTGTATAATGAAAATTATAAAATGAATGCCAGACGAATCTATCAGAACAGTAACATCTCTAGTTCCTTTACTTGAAATTAATTTTACTTCAAAATCAAATGAAATAAATATTAAGGACTCTGAAGTAAAAACTTAGGAAGCATTTATGACCCCATCATTGGTCCCGTTCGCAAAATGACACATTGCACAATACCTACGCCCCTTTCGCAAAAGCGTCCTTGCTGCCTTATTTTTAAAAGTTACGAGGTGTTACCATTGTGTTTGCTTTGACGGACTTGACCTGTTACTGCAAGTCAGACTAATAGTGCCACGGAATGGTTTCGCAGGTAATTAACCCGTTAATAGAAGGGTGTGTACGAAAAATGTTAGCTTGTGTTTACTTTTGTATTCTTTCTTTTAAGCTTGTAAAAGTATAAACAGGTTTGCAACGGTTCATAAGTAGCTGTTATCACAGAATAAGTAATAGTACAAGGTGTCATTAAAATATTTGGGTATGCCTTGCGTTCGCACTCAAATCTTAAGAGGCACTATTATGTCACAGTTGCATAAGTAAATAATTCTTAACCTTAACGTAAAATAATACATATTACGCATGTTTCTAGTTCATTTCTATTAAAAAAACGATTAATTAGAAAAAAAAACATGTTAAATATGTATTAAAGTTTATGGTAAGCTTATTGTACGAAATATATGTTACCTAAGGTTCTTTACACAAGATATGATAATAGGCTATTATCATATCTTGTGTAAAGAACCTCGTCTACCTATAGGTACTCTAGCTTGAGCAATTGAGAAATAATTAGTTCGACTAATTACTATATATTTTTTAGTGTGTTCAATGTTTTTCAAGTGTCTAAAATCTTGCAAAAATAATGACTGAAAACAGTGAAAACGCAATATTTTAGGTATGTTATTTTTTGATAATCCTTATTAGATAGCTACCCGTAAATACATCATCATCATCACTATGAATGTAGGTAAGTTGGGGTTAATATTTTAAGTAAGTATATATTTTAATAAAGATAACGTTTACAAACTAACACACGTGGGAGAGGAGATCCTCGAATACCTGCAATTTACAAACAATGTGCTGCCGTGTAGGCCATAATATTGTTCTAGACAAGAAAGCCGAGATACGTTGCTATGGTCATAGGAGTTCTATAACCGTCGATATAATATCGCCGGCTCTTATTTTATAAGGGTCATTACGCCGTTCTTCTCGTAGAAAATACACTATTTCATAACAATAAACTTCCACGAGTCTCACAACTCATTCACGAGTCTGCATTGAAACTATTTATAGATCTCTTCACCTTTGTTATTTAATTTTATTAAATTCAGTGCAAGTAAATATACATTCAACATTCATTGATATTGATATTGAGTTTTTAGTAGTTAACGAATTCAAATTTAAAGTATTTGGTCAGTAATATGGAGGGACCTTCTAGCCATTCGGGGAACACCATCATTGTAAAGCAGAAGGGCTCAAGAATCTAGAGAAGATTAAAAGTTGGGCATCAGTATTTGAATAAAAAAATAAAATCAACAAACAATATAATTTTAATTACCATTTGCATAATTACATAACATAATGTAATAATTATTTAATGAAACTATATTTACAGATAAATTTAATCATTATTTAATAATTAAACTCAAATGAAGTTAAGACACTTATATATAAAATTAGATTTCAAAACAATCTCGAATATTTTGTCTGATAATTAGTGCGATTTTGCTACATTAATCATAGTTGCATAAAAAAAGGGTTTCTATAAGGGGATTATTATGACATGGCTATGCTACAGTTCATTTTACGGCGAGCGCATAGGACAGAGCTATAGCAGTTATGCAGCTCTGTCCTTTTCTGTCAGCGTAAACAGAACTGCATAGCTATATCATAATAACCCCCCAGGGCCTGATAAAGGGCATTGCATGTGTGTTATGTTGTTAAAAATATTCATCATCTCAAGATGGCTCAACAATAACATATTTATTTGGACAGCGATGAACAATAATGAATTACTTACTAATTAATGTAATTGCAAATTGTAATTACAATCACATGTAATTGCAAATGCATGTAATTAAATTACAAGTAATTCAATTAAATGTATTTTAATTATAATAAACTTAATCAAAAGTAGTTAATTACACCAATCACTGCAGAAGGTCATCTTTTTAATTATAACTTATTATAAAACTTAAAGCAAGTCAATACTACGAAACGTATTCTGAAGTACCAACAGGATCGGCAGTATTTTTTTAATTATAAGTATTAACTAGGCGAACAACACGATCCGCCATTAATACAATGCCAAAATCAATACTAAAATAATATTACCGATTGAAAAACAAGCCCAAGTAAACAGACCGAGCACAAACACCACCTGCTCTGCATATAGTAGATTACTAGTATAAGATCTTATTTGTTGGAATAATGTTTTATGATTTGATTATTTATTATGATTTTTGAATATGTTCGAGCCGATCAAAAAACTCCTTTATCATTTTTTGACTCTATTTGTATAGCATCAAGGTCCAAAAGTGGTATAGGCACCCTAACGGTTAAAATGAAGAAGTCCAAATTAACAATTATACGCTTTTATTAAGGGTCCCACAACGCTCCGTAAGCAAGAATAGTTTTAACAGATTTTTAAAGCAAACACGTAAGCACAGGAAGGATCTCACACGCGCACGAAACGAAAGTCACAAGACTCACAAGCACACGAGTCATGTGATAGAACACAGTTAAATATGAAGTTTTAGTAAAAATAGGTACTTTCGGTAAGCAACTCGCGTACTTTATTTGTGGAGCTAAATAGACATGCATTCGCCTTCGCAGTCGAGATCGAACTACCGTCCGTGTTGCCAGATGAAATCTGAATGAAAGAGTAGAAATTTGAAAAAGAAGTAGGTTCTCGACCAAATCAGTTGACAGTTTACTCAATAATACTTTTAGTTTAGTTTACTTAATAGTAAATAGTTTACTTTTAAGTTAATTTTTTTTTGGTCATTTACATCGTTGTCGGTAATTTTATGTAATAGTCTTAGAAGCATACACCAAAGCTACCAACCTGTTAAGTTAAGGAGTAATTAGTGCATTTATTTATAGGTACAAATGCTTTAAACTTACAACGGTAATTTTTTTGCAAACTCTGGAAAATTGGAAATGTACGTTAACTTTTTCAACTTCTTCAAGATAACTAACTTTTGGACATTGTGATCTGATCATAACCTGCAAAACCACTAGAGCCATCTGTTGGTAAGAATCCAAACCCAATCTTAGCATCTATCTATCTATTGTACGATTGAAGATTAACACCATGTAGGTACTAACTAACTACTTATGTACGAAATACTCGAATAAATATTGTTTTTCATTGCATTAGGCTGTAAATACATACAATAATCGCAAAACAGCTTAGGACTTAAGTATGATTGAAACCTATTTATAATTCAGTTGCAACTTATTCCTGTGTTAATTCAATAAAGTTAGTATAATGAGTTGGTTATGTAATTTTCCTGATGTTAATTATTAATGGTAGGTATCAAAATACCTACTTGGATTATTAATTAGTAGTTTTTTCCCTCTAAAACAATCGATACCCTTAATTGATTGCTGTGCTTTATTATTTACTAATAAACAACTCAGTTAATCATCCTGAAAACAGTCGAAATGTTTAATCCACCTACCAAAATTAGAGCCACTAGCTCCACCTATTGCTAAGAATCGGAACAAACTTAGCAGTTAGTCAGTTACCCTTTTGTATTGTACTGAATAAGGTACGTACATTGAATTGAATCCTAAAAGGCATCGCCGTCATGACAATTGTTCGCCGACTTCCAAGAAGAGATTCTGTATTAACATACAACAAGTTATGACGCGATTTAAACAACTTTTTGCCGCAAACACACTAAGAGCGGAGGCATCACGCGTTGCAGCGTATTCTTATACTAAAAACCGGGCAAGAGCGGGATCCCCTTCAATCGCATAATTTTTTTTAGACTATTATTGTTTCGCATAATTAATTTGGCATAATTTGTATTGGCATAATAGTACTGTCGCATAGCAATACTTTGGCCTACTACTTTTTTGGCATATTAAGCTTTTAGAATAATTTCAGTTGGACTAATTTCTATTAGACTAATACACATTATGCATATTATTGTTTGGGCTATTAATTATTTGTTATATATGTCATTACCCATAATTTTAGTTCCCTAAATGAATGAACCTACAAAATGAACAACAAAATATGAGGTTACGTTAGATCACGTTAGGTACATTAGGTTAGGTTAGGTTAGTATGATATCCAGGCGCGAAGCGCCCAAGCAACGCAAAAATAGGAGGTCCGCGAAGCGGACCTCCGTCGACCTCGCCTTACTTCCTAAATAAATATATATTAACACAAAACTTGTCATTTGCCCATGACTATTTTTTAGGTCAAATACTGTTATGCGCTTTGTAATGATGCTAATTTATTATTATGACTTTTCGTAATTATGCTATTTGACGTTAGTCTTCATGACGAATATGCTTTCTGTATTTATGCTTTTAAGTTTTATGCGTAAAAAATTATGCGTAAAGATGAGTATGCCCATCGCTAATTCGGCTAAAAGCAATTATGCGTAACAATAATATGACAAATAATTCTATGCCATCCAATAGGGAACCGGCAAGAGCATGTTGACCCATGCTCAGTGTAGGGTTCCGAAGCCGTTACGACAAACACAAAAAACTATCTCAAAAATCAACATGTATGAACTAATTCTCTATTTACCGTTATTTGGTGCTGTGATAGGTAGGTGTGATTTTAGTAGGTAAAAATACTTTAGTCGCCTGTATCTCAGGCACCAATCAAGTCTACTTAGTTACGAGTATGATAGTTTTTTCTTTAAAATTCGTTAAGTACTTAATGTGCATTCATTTAAGATATTTTTCAGCTAATATGTATTCATGCCAAGTTAAAGCTTTTTTGAACGTCTCTGAGCTAAGCTGCGGACGGACGGATGGACGGACGGACATGGCGAAACTATAAGGGTTCATAGTTTGGCAACGAAACCCTTAAAACGCCTCCGCGACGCTTTGGGAACTGCCTCAAACTGCCCAGGGCCACTATTCTAGGAGGTAAAAACCATATCGCCTTTAACCTGTTATCGTATTGTCAACGTCTTGATACCTCTTATTCACTTGACAGTAATGGCGGCCGAGTTAAACACAGTACCATAACCCGTCGAAGACAATATATTATCAAGCCGCAATTAGAAAGGGATTCGACGTGACAGTTTCACCATATACTTACGTCAAAGTGCATATGAATTGACAGCTATTCCAATCCGTAACTAATCGCGGTTTCATAATACAACACAACTATGCAAAGACTGCTGCTTCGTTACGTTAGCGGGAAGAACAGTGGCAGCGATTCGATAAACCCTGCCAAAGTCCTACTTACACTATATTACATTGTAGTAGGATGCACCATCAAGGAGTTTGAATGTTTAGCCGTTTAGCATAATATGTAAATTAGCTGCGTTATACATTTCCCGACGTGACACGACTAATGTTACGTGGAAAATGTGGAACCCGGCAAATTTACGCATTATGTCAAGCTGCTAAGCATGCAAATTCCTTGATAGTGCATATACATATTGCAGGTACAAAATTCAATTCACTCCCTAAATATTTAAGTAAAACCTGTGCTTTTAAAATTGAAGTCTTAGTGAACTAAACAAACTGTTTTACTATAAGAAAAATACTGTATAACTTCACAATTTTGCACATAGGACAACGTAAAATGTTTGTTCTTGTTAAAATTTAACTGTAACTATAATGAGAACAAGGTGACCCTTTTTCCAATGAAATCCTAAAAATAAATTGTACCTATATTTACTCTCGATGTTTTTAATTTAATCCTCGGGGCTTTTGTTACAGTCGTTATGTACCTAAACTAATTGATTCGGAGGACATCTTAAAGATGTGAAACGAGCCAATTTACAATTGCTGTGCAATAAAAACCAAGTTTCTCAATATTAATGTGAAATATTACACGTGGTTAGTGAACTTACATCTAAATGAACCATTTCTATAATTACGGTACATACTGTCGTTACCTACACGTTTTAAAAGCTAAGTAACAACTTTAATATTATTAGTCTAAGCAAAATAACTTTAACAAAGAAACATCAGGAAAAATAAACACGTTCATATCATAACAAAAATGGAGTCGGAATTGCCGCATAGAATTTTACACGAACAGGGTAGTGATTCTGTAAAATTAAGCAGCCTTATACGTTCGACACATCGTGCTGCTAAATTGAAAATGCACGCGCTACAATGTGTTTTGTTCGCACTGACGGGACTACTTAATCTCGCCGCTTGGATATCACTCGACAGTCCGCACGACCGGTGTTGTTTACAGAATCACTACCCTGCTTGCATCTTTAAAACAACACCTCACTAACATGTTGATTGACTCATTCCAAAGATAACCTCAGCCATTTATAGATACTAAGTAGGTTAAGAAAGGGCGTTAAAGGTAAAAACATTCCTTGTCCAGTTTAGAATAAGGCTGGTTCTATATTTGTTGGGATGAAAAAATAAAGCTGTCACTGTAGACAGACAGGCATAGAAGTTAGTTGACGAAGGAAGGATAAGGAGTTTTGGTTCATGCTATAGAAGACCACAACAATGGTTATTTATAATCGCTAAACTGAGTAGGTACACTTTTATAAACAAATATGATAAGGTACAGAGTACTAGCATCCCGGGATCGACACCTATTAAGTTGTTCATTGTTTCCTAGTACCGATGACACAAGTTAAGACTTAAGATTAGGGCTAAATAAATTTGTGTAAGACCGTCCCTTCATTTTTCCGTGAATTCTTTGATAAGTCGCAGTTCACATACTTTACATCATCAGTCGAATAAGAATATCGTTTAGGGATTTAAATAAACAGTATATTTTACTGGACTTCTTATTTTTTATACTAATCTTGAACATTATGACAAAGATACAGAAAATGTAACAATATTCCAATTATATTGTATTGTATCTAATCATATTTTGGATACCTAAGTAAAAAACACAATCCGTCCTGGCACTTAATCCTTAATTTCTCCATCTACCATGTCTTAAAACTAGGTTAGTTTTTAGATAATCTGTTAAGAGGTTAAACATTGCAGACGCTTAGTGTAGTACTCAAAATCCGAGAAAGCCGGAGTAAGGTAAGCGCAGATTTCTTGCCATTTCAACCGGTTTTGTGTCAAACCAGTACCGTTACTCCCAGCCTTGAAGCTGGTGATCCACTAAAGTGCATTTCTTAATGTGAGAACACGAAGTCTTAGAATATTAAATGTACTTATCGAAAACGTGTATAATCACGTAAGTCTACACAAGTGCCAGGATCACAGTAAGTATTGAGACAAAGTGGATATCGAGTTTCTGATATCGAATGTCGTCAATCGAAGTAGGATGTAAGTGCACGTGTGTGTGGCTATTCAGTTCTAAAAGTGAGGAATAAAATTGACACGTTTGAGATGAGGTGAAAGATGAATGGCGACAAGATAGCGCTATATGGGCCTGGCCTCCAAAAATGCTAACCGACGTTATTTTAAAAGCTAGAACTAAATTTAATAACACAGGCTCAAATCATAGATTCAATACCATTTACTTCATCGATTTACTTAGATATATTTATGGGGAAATTTTAAGACTTGGCGTCCAATAACCAAAGTCGTCTAGTACCCATAGTACAAGCCTAGAGCTTAGTTTGGGACTAGGTCAATTGGTGTGAGATTGTCCCCTTAATTATTTCTTTTTATTATTTAATGTGTAAATGTCCGACTTCCAGTAATGTCTAGCTTTAGGCGTTCGCTGACGAACAACGTTGGTCCTCGTGACGTTTAGATATTGATTAAGGATTGTCCCAGTTTCGTTATCTTTGACTGCATTCAAACATGCTTATAATAGCGTTTAGCTGCAAACACCTTATCTTAAACTAAAAACTAATTTATCCGCGATACTGCTCCGTTAAGTTAAGTTGTCATTTGTAAAAGTCATACATTTTCAAGGTGAGTGGCCATTAGTTTTACTAATGGTAAATTATGATAGAATAACTCAAAATAAACATGTTTTGTTACGTAATACACTTAAGTGCATCGGAGCCGAGATATTTAATATTCTTATCTGAGCGTACTTTTAGTACCAAAAACTGAACACTTAAATCTTAAATATCTCGGCTCCGATATTATTAAACGCCATAAATTATATATCTCTATGTGTATTTCAAGGTCCTCTAAATAACTATGTAAAAATCATGCGCGGCTACTGAAAAAAAAAATGACAATATTCTTCAAACAAATTTACCCAATGCCCTTTATGTCACGCAATCGGAAATAAAGTTAGTAATGCGCCTTATTTGGGCAGCTGACGACATATAATGTTCCAAAAGTTTGTATGTAGGTCTGTCATGCATGTACTGGTAAAACGTAGGTGGTCTCTAACGGTTAAAAATGTTAAAGGCAGAGTTTACACGTTTTTTCGAGCTCATTATATCGTATTAAGTAAACATAAGCATGTTTACGTAGATGAGAATTGCAACTGAAAATATCCTCGTCTAAAAATAAACAGCTGTCTCATTGTTCCAGAAACTCGTCCTTGGTTTCAATTCTCCTGTTGCACGTAATATGGACCTATATAATATGGACCTATGTAATATGGAGGTTCATGTTAATACTGCGAAGACTGCAATTCCGACATGGCCTAAAATATCATAGTATGATTCAGAGCATTACTTGATGCTTGCACTCTTGCCTTGAAAGCGTAAGCGCACTTGCGAAATAACGCCTTTTAGGCTTTAATTTATTAGCAGTTTTACATAAAATAAAGGTAAAAATTTAATGATGCAAAAGATATTTATTGTCAGTATATTGTATATGTACCTATAGTAGTATATAAATTAAAAAGAAGAAAAGTTAACTTCTACTATTTAATCAGCTATTTGATTGAATAAAATTAAATGTTAATGTACACGTCTGCACTATATACTATATACTAGAGAAGTAGGTATTCGAACTTCAAACTTCGAAGAGGTCTTCGAGGGGGTCTTTCTCTTAAGCTAGTATCTTGTTTTAATCCAGGGTAAAACGTTAAAACCATATCGCTTTTGACATGTTATGCTATTGTTTTTAACTTATTATAGGCTGAATCGTTTGATTATTTAAATACATTTTGATTTTTAATGTATAGAAGAATAATTCTAACTCCGACATAAGGCAAGCCTAGGAATAATGGGTTAACTCTGCCGCCATTAGTATCGAGTTAATAAGAGCTATCATTGTTGACATACTATTGTTCAAATGCAATATGGTTTTACAGAGTGGAATAACGCCCTAGGACATGGACTATTTGTGTGAATAATTTTATCCAAAACCGTATGACCGATCACGAACGAGTAAATTACAAAATTTCCCAACAAACTTTAGGATTATAAAGTTATATAAAACCCCTTATTCATAAAAGTACAACAAACATATTTTAGTTAAAGTATTCTTGCATGGGATCTTTCCGTCAAACTCAAATGTCATAATGACAGATAAGGGAAGGGTAGAGCATATTTTAAGCACACTAACTATGGCGCGTTTATGAATATGGAGTATTTGAGTAGTGCAATTAATTGCCTAACTTCATCTACGTCCGTAGTAATCAAGTCTATTTTGCCTCCATTCCCGTATCTAGAACTCGATTTCTACGCGGAGTATCCCGTTTAACTAATAAGGCTGCGCCCACACCGCTGCTTATCGGTGCGTATATTACGGTGCGTCAAAAACGACGCCATGTTGTTACTGTGGCCCCGTCTTTTGTTTACGCAACGACACCGTAATATACGCACCGTTAAGCTCCGGTTTGGGCGCACCTTTACTCATGTAAGTTTTAATCATCAAAATTATGAACTTAATAGGGAATATTCAACTTGTTTTCACAACTTCAATAAAAGCTGATTCATGTAACAAACATTATTATGACATGGCTATGCAGTTCATTTTGCGGTGAGCGTAAAGGACGGAGCTATAGCAGTGACATAAGTCTGTCCTTTTCTCTCAGCGTAAAATGAATTGCACAAGTACGCCACAGTTTAGAAAAAAATATTGTTTGAATTGCTATGGTTATTAACCAAGAGCAAGATACAGTTAAGCTAACAAAGATTTGTTCCTATCTCTTTCTAGCAAAACCGAATTTAACATGGAGTTTATACAGCCAACCGGTTACATGGCGTCACAGTGCATATCGGATCTATCTAATCTGTCAAATCGCTATCTAATTAGCCGTATTTCATGGCTGATTTAAAAATCCATGAATATTAGCTTCAAAAAAATATCATGGCACATTCAATGTAATCATTGATGGGCCTTTGCCCAGAAATCGACGTCTTTTAGCTTTTATGGTTGGGATGATGAATTAATTCTTATATCTACGACAAAGTATTTAAACGATTTAATGACTTGAGCATTATCAAACCGCGATTAGAATACGATTCGAAAGTACCGTTAGCACAACAGTACTTATAATTAATAAATATGTATAATCATAAATCAATATCTATGATAATTATGTTCATATAAGTACACACTTATAGATAATAAATTTACAAAGTACCATAAACAGTCACTACATGCATACAGTACCTATGTCTATAAGATCTATGTTTTTTAGTTCTTTCGAATGTTATACTTAGAGCTGTTGCGCACTATCTACTGGTCTCCGGAGACTTAGTCCGTCATAGAAAGTCAAAGTCGCTGTCGACTGAGTCACCGATGAGCAGTCGACGGTGCGTAATAGCTCTTATTCTTTTTATTTGTGAGGACAAAAATGCGTGGGCAAAAATTCTCGCGTTTATGTTGAATATAATTTATTTATACCCGACCTCTTTACGAAGTCTTCGAAGTAATTTAAAAAATACCGTCAAATATCACAGTAATTGCCACAACCTTCCTCTTTGCGTGCTCCAGTTTAAATTATTTATTAATGTGCTCTTTGTCTTAATGCCATTTAGTTAACACGAGGCCACTCGTTGCGGTAAGCTATTCGTATTAAGCTATAATTACTTTTTTAATTAAATTTACTTTATTCATAAAGTAGTTTACCAAAACACTAATTGTTACTCCGCGTGTCCAGTTTGTTCGGTCTATTCCCACTGGGTCCTTTATGAGTTCACTGATGGCACTACCTAGTGGGAGTTTTTGGCAAATTGTTTTTGGTTTTATTAATAAGCATTTTTCAGAAAAGGTCGTTCAGTCGATTTCGGAATCTCACTGATAATTGTAAATAAATAGGGAAAATTAAGTCTCGCGGTGACGGGCACTCTTGAGTAAGGTTAGATTAATGATGGTTGATTGATGTCAAAAAAAAACGGTAATATTCTGAATAAAATCAAGCCGCTGTCTATTACGGTTCAAAACATACAGCTGTTTAAAATTAGGACGGACGAACGCGGACGGACGGATAGCGCAGTTAAGGTCAAGTTCCCGAAGTAACGCGGTAACAGCTTCCAAATGGCGAGTACCCTTACCATTCGTTACAATTACAGTTACTCGCACTTTATAAGAATACCGTGAGAGAGATAATTTGACTCGCTAGCGATTACGGTAGTTGTAACCAAACGTATCTATTTCTAGTCTAACCCCCTTACCCCTTATGATATGCTTTGTCACTTTCTGTTCCACGTTTATAAGTAAGGGGGTAAGAGACCACGATACTAAACCGAATTCGACAAGACTAATACAGATGTTTTTTTAATTTTTTAGTTACATGTCCGGTTTATAATGGAGCAGTGGTATTCCTTACACAGTGATTGATGATAATTCAGATATGCTTTGGTTTTTCGAGGCGATCGATCATACTAGATACTTAAGTAAGAGGCGACGCTTGCAGCACTGCATTGTCGTAGTCCTACCCCTCCCCAGTTCCGAAAAAAAAAACGTAACTTGGGAGTCTTATTATGAAACTAGACATCAGAATTATAAGTTAAAAAAAAAAGCTTTGGCAGGTTTTTTGAAGTGCAGCATTGTCATTGTGCTCCCCCATTCATGACGTGACTAATTTAATAAATATATCATCTGGTAGTCTTATGGAACTAGGTTTAGTGTCGTGGGCGCCCCTATTACAAGGGTAGGTACTGAATAGTAACAATGCATTATATCACACGAACAAGAAACTAGAATCCATGAACTTTAGTTTCAATAGAATATTGTAACTCCTAATAGAATCCAGTTATGTTAGTCGGTTAGTCTGTTTACGTAAACTATGATTTCTGTCTGCAATATCTATGAAGGTAGGTTTGTAGTGTAGCATAGTTATTTGAAAGGAATGTAAGAATTTTTATCCGTCCGGATATGCAGATGATTTAGACTGGGGTTTATAAAGATCCGTTAAAGTCTATTTAGGTATTTGTTCCGTAGATTAAAATGACATTTTATGTGCTGCCTGTTTTTTACAACTCATAAATAGAGATGAATGATGGCCGCATTATTGTTACGTTTGACATTTGTAGCTGTCATTTTAGTCAACGGAATAAAAAATGGACTTGAGATCAAATTTCGGTCAGGAATGTCAAAACTTGTATGAAATTACTAAAATTTGATCCGACATATTTACTAACGGGCCTTTATAAAACCGGGCCTTAATAATGCACACGTCATTCAGGGCAGTAGTTTATACTTTAACAAATCTTAGAGTCAAGTTAATAATTTGTACTACTTTAATTTCTATGATTAAAATATATATTTTTTTTTTACAGAAAATGGGTTTACTCTTGACCAAGAAAGGGTGAAGAATTTGTCGACAATGAAGCGAGTTCATCCAGAAAATGCCTATTCACCCTAGCTTTAAATGGGTTCGGATTATATGCACTCGGAAATACCCGCCGGAAGCGCATTCCAGTCTTTTGCAGTACGCATTACAAATGATGATGCAAAGCGCTTCGTTCGAAGAGGCGGAATTCCAACCAGGTACGGATGGAACCCCGCAGAGCGTCTGGCTGGACGTCCGATGGTAATATAAATGTTTTAGTCCAATGAAGTCTTTACATGACAAACAAACGTCAATTATTGCAACTAGCAAATCGAGCTAATATCTTTATAACCTTTTGCTACATCCTGCCAGGGTTCATCTCGTACGAGCGCGAGCGCACCTTAGTATTAAGTTACTTTATATGTACAGTATAAATGATATGATTTGATTATAAATATACCTACCTGTCTATGAATTTAAATCACATGACGTTAAATACCTATTTTCCTCGTAATACAATTCCCTTCATCAAAAATCTAGCTACCTTATTTATGATTTAGGACAAATCGATATGATAAGAAACCTCCACCCAGCCTTTCTTGGTTCAGACTTCAGAAATTTGTCGTAAACGTAATTTTGTCTTACAATCATGCTTTTTTGGGTTTAAATTTGAACCCCTGGGTTTAAATCTGTCCTAATGCGTCGTTTGTCAGATTTTTCGTTTATCCTAAAGCCATTTCCGCCAGTTTTTTTTTAATGTAAGTAACCCTAACCTAACCTAGCCGTAGGAATTTTTGAAAATCTTAAAATGTTATCTGAGTCAGCTGAAAACTAGTTTATGGCAAACAATAGTTCGGACAAACGATGCGTGAGGACAAACGATGTTAGAGATTCGAGGGACTTCCCTTTTTTTAGCAAAATTTTTGACGCCTTACCATCTAGGTATCAAGACAAATAATAACTATTGGCGCAATTGGACCAGTTATTTCGGTAGCTCACACATGTTAGCCCCATAGGAGCGAAATAATAAAATGATCGGTAATCCAATATGCGATCCCTGGGAATGTCCACAGGGTACAGGCGCCGCCACAATGTTCGCTCCAGCTGCGAGGCTGCGTTAAATTACGCCGCAACCGATAAAGGATGCATCGCACTGAACAATATCAGACTTAAATTAGTAGAACACGCTTTGTTCAGAATGCATCGTGGGCGTGGGAATTTTTTAAACTTAGTTCGAATTTGGATGTCAATGTCAATGTAAAACAAAGTCAAGTGTGGTACATTATCATGTTAGTTTGAACTAGAACCGATACAATTTTAGTAGTGTTTTTATTACACACGGAGGTAACGAAATTAAAGGACAAATAAAATGAAACCTATTCCGACCATTGCTTATGAGAGAAATGGAAGAAAAACACACAGGAAGAAAGAGGCGAAGAACACGTTTTAAAAATTGGTTGTAAAATTGTACGATTAGGAAAATAGAATATTTACTAAAATAGTGGGGTTTGTGCTGATAAATTCAACCGTCATACAAACGTGTAATATAAGAGTTTCGTTTTGTCCATTCAAGTACGGAATTCCTTAAATAAAGCATTTAAACATTTAATTTTCCAGTTGTCAAATGTAATCATAATTATTATAACACCGTTTTTTAGTCGCCCGGCATCTTAATGGGTGTAATTAGGATTCTTGTTAGTCCTGTTCCTGAGCAGTCATCGCCCTGCGCGCGCACGTCTACTGGTTCAACCACAGTGTTATAACACATCACAGACCAGCCTTTCTTGACCCGTTGCCTTATATAAACTAAGTGTTCTAAGATATCTTGATACTCTGGACGAAGGTTGCGACGCAGCTGTGATCAAGGTCGTGGATTCCTACCGTGGGTAGTTGGGTACTGTTTGTGGCGTTTAACTTGCATAAAACTTATAGTATAATTTTAGCAACTTAGTTCAAGTAAGTTCTACAATTTTATTTGGCCTACAGACAATAATATAATTATCTTGACAATCATTTCCTTGCTTTGCCTCATTCATCTTTCTCCTGCCCTTATACTTCCATAACTACTTCTCTATTAGTCACCATCTCGGTAGTCACTCCCTTTCTAGCCATACCATCTTTCACACAGTCCATCGATCTTTGATCTTCCCGTACTCGTATACCCATCCACATTTCTTGCAATCCCTTTGTAAGTCAATTTCTTCCTACTAAGATAGATTAGGTTAGAACTGTGATAAAATTACAAAGTAATAATAAAATACGATAGAATTGTCGACTTCTTAACATAGACGATTATCACTATCACTACATATTATTATGTAGTATAAAATAAATTTGCTTCCTTAGACCTTTAAAACTACTCAACGGATTTTGATGAGGTTATTTTTAATACATACAAGAGGAATGTTTTTATGTATAATAAATTCTGTTTTATGTACGGGTATCAGAAAACTCACATAAACAAGCGAAGCCAGGGGGTTCGCTTGTGTTTTATAAGATTAAGCATCGAAATTGTGCAACTCGTGTTATGCTAAATCAAAATTAGTAAATCAATTTTGGTATGCTAATCATTTTCATTACACACCCCTGTGTATTTCATACGGGTACACGGATCTAGTTATGCTGGTCGAGTTGTTAGTCAACCCACGGTTAGGTCTCGATGGATGTGGGCCTTGTTCCACTAATATTCAGCTTGAATGTCAGGGGTGAACAGTGTTGAGATCAGGGTGTTAAGTACCTTTCCCTGTTTATGAATATGTTTCATCACATTAGTAGCAATATGAACTGAGTGACTAGTTTATTTGTGATACTGTCCTAAAAAACGTACCATTTTGTGACCAGACCTGAATAAAAAACCTAAGGTTTTAATAGTTATAAAATAACACCATCAATTTATTAAATAAATTTATTACTCGATTTAGGAATAATTGGCGAACTTAATACCTTATACATTTTCCACCGGGGGGGTCATTATGACATAGCTATACAATTTATTTTACAGCGACAGTTAAGGACAGAGCTATAACAGTTATATACCTAGTTTTGTCCTTTTCGCTCAGCGTAAACTGAACTGCATAGCTATGTCGTAATAACCCCGCAGATATTATACAAATTACATAATTACATACAATTGTACATTATATTGCTTTAGAAAAACTGTTTAGTGATAATCTGAAGCCAAACCAAATTAATTACATTGCTTAGCTATTTGATAATGTTGATGGATACAAAAACAAAAAGACACTCCTTTTTTAAAATGAGTGAAAGTTAAATAAAGGTTCCGAATTGAATATATGCGGTTTAACGAATTAAAAAGTAGCAAACACGAGCAAGTCCAACGTAAGCTGGTATTCATTATTCATGCTTCCAGACTTTTCAAATCCAACCACGAACACCTATGACGTCAATTGTGTACTCGATGACGTCACACACTTGGAATTAGGATAGAATATGTCAAATTGGGCGTCCAACAGGGCGCGAGTTCACAATCCAACGCGTTTCAGCATAAGCACATTAGCTATGGTTCACATAAGATATCGACCCGGCCGTAAAGTCAGTAAGCTTCTAAAATAGATTTAAAAAGGCTCAAACAACTGGCCAGTTAGATAAATGTCATTGGCTACTGGGGTCGTTTTTTGAAAATGGAACTCTCGAAAAATTCGAAATAAATGCGAATGGGCAATATTTTTTTAAATTCGGGGTTTGTTGTGACGATCCTTTACATGCATTGGGTAGTAGAATAACTCGGTCGAAAAATTACCAACTTGCAAAATGACCACATCGCTTGTATTGTACCCGATATCTCAAGATGTCTGAGTCGCAAAATGACCACAGTACTATTTGATACTACGCGGGTCAAAGCAAAGACATAACATAATGCACTCTTAGAACGACTAAGGACTATAAAACTTAAAGTGCTATCACACTATCGAGCATTTTATTTCCTCGCGGTCACAGCTGTTGCATCGTGATAAATAAGACACATAATTTACACAATTATGAGTAAGTCCTACTCCTAATATTATAAATATTCTAATAGTCTTTACTCCTTTGGTTAAAATGAAATCGGTTAAAAAAATGGGTCCTGGTGGGGAACTGCCTCAAATCCTTAAGTTAAACAAATTTATATTTTCAAAAAGTTTTTCTAAAATTCGCACAATAATCCTGTTTCTGTTTTGAATTTTTTGCTGGTTCGTTAACCGGGTGAGACAAGCGAATCTTAAAAAACTCCCCTGCAGTTTAGTTTGGTTCTCATTAAAAATAAAATCATGTTTCCTTTAAGTAAAATGATGTAACTCAAGGATTTAAGATAGTTTTTCCACCCTGTATAATACACAACCATATTTTCAATTAATATCCCCCGCATCGTAATGAACCTTGAATTTATCATGAAATGTCAAATGGCTGGAATCGCTATGCCGTTGTAAACAACCACACATTACCGGCTTTATGCGTCCGTTAACATATATCGGAGCCTATTAATTAAACATAGAGATATGTCATATGACATTAAGAGAATTAATTATTGGTAATTGTTGCCCATTGAAATGGTTTGCCACTTTGCTGACATGGCACTGTCATAGCTTCTAGATGAGAAAAGGAGAGGAAAATATATGTTTTATATGAATCACAGCAAAATCAAGGTGTGCTCTAAACTTAGGATAAAAGTGAGCTACTCACAGAGCCAGAGGCCATATAATCGCCCTAAATGAGCAAGATCATACATCCAAGAACATCAAAGTCACACAGCTAGACATGGTCTATCCCAAGGATCTTCAATGATAGGTCAAAGTTAATAATTATTGGACCCAATCACAATGCGTTTGAAACGTAAACAAATGATGAATCCGGGTAATGAAAAAGTGTGTGTTTTTTTGAAATGTAATGTTCATGGGATGCTCCTTTCATTGTGTCGCTAGACCGATTCATCCAAAAATAGTTTGTAATCCCTAGAACTGGAGCTTTTCTCTTCGTTCTTCTCTGACTGATAACGTTCATGAATTCTTCATAAAATAGATTCTTAAGCTCAAAGGCTATTTTCCAGACAATGTCTACGTGTGCTGGTATTATAACTAAGGGGGTAAGTACTATTAACTCCAAAAAAAATGTAAATAATTTAATTCGAAGCTATGTTAGCCCCAATTATTATTACCTTACCTTTCTCTCGTTATAACTATAACTTTCTCGGTGTAAGGATAGATTCGTGCCAATCAAAACGTAAGAGATTCCTTATGATTTTATTTACGGTGTCACTTTGACATAGTTCAAAATAGTCTAGGAATCAATGCAATATGGCTTATCTAGCAACATGTTGTCAACGGAAAAGTTAATAAAATCCTGATTAAGTAAACAAACAAACTGATGACTCTGGCGGAAAGCCAATGATTTACGTAGCAGTCATATTTGTGAATCCGGTGCAAAATTAACTGACTCAATAATAAAACTCACATATACATTATTAAACTCTTAATCCCTATCTTGCTCATCTATCAGATAGTCAGATATCAGTTGAGAGATATGATCGTGTGTGTTGGTTAATTAATTTTGTACGAATTAATTATTTAGCTGTACCTTCACAGTTAATTCATGTATAAAACAATTGAAATCACAGAATGATTTCATACCGGGAAAGTACAAAACTACAAAGTCACGAGGCAAAAGGGTCTGACCTTCCAGAGTTAGAGATGATATTGACCTTCGGGACATGTAAGTTTCATAACCTGGAGGCCAGGGTCGGTATTAAGGAAAATGAATAATAAATTCGCTGTTCAACAGAATTGATTCCAGTGAGGAAGACAGGGCTTTTTTTTTCATATTTTGTGTATATTTGTTTTGATTAGTCAAAGATGAGGGGCAAAAAGACGTAAGGTACTCGAAGGTTAGGTTAGGTAAGCGAAAATAATGCATTTTTCGATTATGATAGGACGTAGGTACCCAGCAAACATTCTAAGTGCTTTTTCCCAGGCTCTAGAATATATTACTAATTTAGGTAAAAATTACATCATATGCACCACATAAATTCACATATCGTACATTAATACTTCCGGGTAAAAATATAGAGCCTTTAAAACGTAAATTTCTCTTAACCAGTACACCATAAAGTCAGAAACTTAAAGGTTGAGAATGAGCAAAATATAAGGTAAAATTAACTTCGAAACTCGACCAATAGTTAATATATACTTCTAGGTGCATAATAGGTGTATATGTGACGTATTTTTTTCTTACACTGGAGACCTTTAGGTCAACGATTTAAGTAGCTTTTGGTACCAATTTCGTAGTAAATATTACCTTCCATAGATACCAACTTGAGACTAACAAAGTTATAAACACTTGTAAGGTACTAAAAATACCATAAGGTTTCATTTACATAACCTAATAGTCAAATTAACCCTAAAAATAACTAATAAGTTGAAGTTTGAGAGGCGACTTCAGGTCAAGTTTATTTTACTCACAAATAAGTCATTTCTCGGTGAAATAGGACTTGTTTACCCAATAGTTATTTCGTTTTTAAATCAAAAGTAGTGTTGGATTTTCAATGGCCAAAGACAAAAAAATATATAGACATTCCAGCAGTTACTATAGGAAGTGTAAGGCTAATATGAAAATTCAAAGTGAAATATTAAAAGAAGAACAAAAGTGTGAATTACCTTCTAAATCCAGTTTTCATGAATATTCAACTTTGTGTCAATCTACTGATAGTACTGATACTGATACCGTTTCAATGACACACACAGGCAAAGATCTTGATTATATGGATTCGTATTATAATGAATTAGGAAATAAAATATCTGATAATATAGATGAGATGAGAGATGGCAATGAAATCGGTGCAAACAAAGAATCGGAAAATGAAGACTCTGGAGATGAGTACATTAGAACGCATTCTTTGGAACGTATTTGTATTTCGTCCAGTGTGGCTCCGGATAACTTTCCGCATCTTTCTGCAGCCGGTTCACAATCGTAGGAGGCCACGACAGAACGCCGTTGTCCTCCCACGACGAAGGGCAAAGCGTTATTTCCAGTCCCCTTCGGGACTGGGTGGCCACTATCTTATATATGTCATTTTTGCAACAATAAACACCTAAAACCAAATTGGAACCAATTAAAAATAAATATTTAGGTAACTATATTGCGTAGATGCGTTAAGTACAGTGCGATAGCACTTAGAAGATGCTTCGGGTTTGTACTTGTCTCTCACTCGCTCTCATACGCTCTTATTAAGAGCGAGTGAGAGAGAAGTACAAACCCGAAGCATCGAATCGAAGTGCTCACAGACTGTACGCAGATATGTTTTAAACTAAGCATACCTACAATCAGTTAAAATAATTATCACAAAAAACATTAATGACTCGAAAAAGTTTCAAAATTTTAATTGTCACATATAACTTAACCAATTGGGGAACCTCTTTGCGTAATATTCACCCTCGGCACCTCTGATCGTAAGCACACCACTTGCGCCCGATGCGGACACAGCGACGTTGCGATGGCGGTCGCTTCGACCTGGAACGGTTACTCTGCACCATTAGGTCGCAGAATTAAGTATATATTACGTAAAATTGACTTAAATACCAGTACGTCGTATTTTTAGGTAAATTTTAACTTCTTGGTCGAGCCGACATTTTGTTTTGTTATAATTAGGACGTGTTATTGCAAATTGCATAATTTAGGTATATTGTAATACCTATAACAATCAAATCTAATGGTACATTTATTTTCATTTACATGAAAAAATATATAAAGTAAATTTAATATATTTACAAACACGGAACACAAATTTACGAACCCCAATTATAAGCAATATATACTACTTATGAGCTTAAAAAAAAGTAATACTTAAGTATTTCGAAAGCCCATCAGTAGTTTTGAATAAAAACCTAACTTACTGCACGAGAAAATTTTCAGCGCACAAGATTTTATCGTACAATTCCTGCGTAATCGACCTAAATAATTATTTTACGCCAAGTAATGGCCGCCATTCTCGTTGCAAAACTTAAGATTGATTTTTAGTTAGACATTTTGTTTGTAAGCGAAAAGATAATACTCTCGTAATATATTTGTCTCTTTCTCTGCATGATATTTCATAAAAAATAACCTTTCTGGGTAAATAAATGGTAAAAAACACGTTGAAATCATGTTGAAAAATGGTAAGTCTTACCAATTTTGTACATTGCAACCACATGACACGTCGTGGCGACGTTTAATCCACGTCGCAAACATCACCTATGTAGAGTCTGTCTAATGAAAGCTGAACCTGGGAAAAAGCGGCAAATTCAAAAAATCTTGATATGGTATTACCGATCAATGAAGGAATAAACGATATTGATACTTTTATTATTTTATTTATTTTGGTGGGCACAAAGGAAGAGGAAACGCGTACTATATTTTCATATATATTATTACGAGCGCTATATTTTGATGAAAAGCACTTTAGGTAAAATACGATGACAGTGACTGGAGCACATTTGGTTTTTCGAAATATATTTGACATGAAAATATAGTGATCTGCACGTGTAGCACAAGTTGTATTTTCTCGCTTGTCGCTCTGTGCGTCTCTATCGTAACAGACTAGATAGAAGTTCTAGTAAGGGAGATCCGAGCGACAAACAAGTCACGAGCAACTTGTGCTAGTCGTGCTGTTGATAGATTTCATTGATACGAGAGGTTTTCGTCTGTGTCGCACACAGCATAATAAAACAATGATGATGAGGAATATTATATTCAACCTTTTTAATAAAGTAATTAGAGGTAACATTATTCTCATCACCCTTACACCTCTATCTAACGACAATTATATCTTGGAGAAGAAGCGCCGCAAGAAACTCCAGCAGATCATTTTTTCCAATCATAAAATACAATTATTCTTAAAAGTAACATTACAAGGTAGTAAAGTAATTAATAATTATTTCTAACAACACAAACTTAGTCGTTACAAATGTACGCTCAATAACATTGAGTAATTACTAATCAATTGGAAAGCTTCATAATAAGTGTATGTGATGGTGAACCTTCCAGTAGTTCCAGTTCAGATGATACCCTAAGACTCTAGGAACTGTAATTAAAATCAGATTCTAAATACTCTATTTCTAATGATTCATCTGAACTAGTGCTGTCATCATCACGGACACTTATAATGAATGATTCTAGTTCTTTAGTTATTCCATCCCTGGTTTTGTACTGAGCTTCAATATTAAGCACATGATTAGTCATTTTCTTCCAATGCTCCGGTGTTATGCTGTCAAAAGACTCTTTAATATTTTTTTCAATTTCAGCTGCTGATACGCCAACATTTCTACTCGCGACTTTTCTCTTCGCCGAACTCCAGATTAGCTCAATGGGGTTAAGGTCGCAATGGTAGGGCGGAAGTCTTAAAACCTCATGACCGTGCTCCCTTAGAATTTCATCGGCTTCATAGATTGGGTCTGCTTTGTGTTTATGTGCCAAGACAAGAAGTTCTGGTACAGTATAATATTCTTCAAAATCAATTTGTTTAGAACGCAGCCACTCTTTTATTTCGGCTTTGCGGGTGTTGGTATTTGGTACCTTATTAATTTGCACCGTGTGATAGCTACCATTGTCCATGACAATGACACTTGGTTCACTCAAGTTGGGAATAAGCTTCTCACGTAACCACTTATTGAAATTTGTGGCGTTCATGTCATGGTGATAGTCTGCTTTGATTGATTTTGTGCTAAACGTTAATAAAGCATTAGGCACAAAACCATCTTCTGATCCAGCGTGAACAATAATAAATCGTTTTCCAGCTGAGATATTGCCAACTACACCTTGGGTGGAAGGCCCCTGCCACGACTTTTTTGTTTTGTAGTTCTGGTGAACGTAAGTCTCATCCAGGTATATTATTTTTTTACCTTCAGCACGTTTTGATGCAATAGTCCTTAGGTAGCGGTGTCGCCAAGCTGCTATGTCAAAACGCTCAATAAGTATCGAACGTTGTTCAGTATTTTGTTTAAATTCGTATCCATTTGCCATTAGTATTCGGCGTAAAGTCTCAAGGCATCCGGTAAAACCGATGCTTTCTCTCAACTCTGCCAATAAGCATCTGAGTGTAGGCACTTGTTTTTTTACAATATAAAATTCATTTATTTTATTTCGGACAGCTTGGATGTCAAACCTATCCAAATTAGACACCGTGGCCTTGTGAGGTCGCTTTTTTCCGGGAGTACTAAAGACACCGTTGTTTAATTTTCCCTCATTACTTATTCTTTTTAAAGATGAAACACTGATATCTGTAAGAAGAAAGAAAGTGTTAAATAAACAGAACACCATTTAGAAATACATTGTGTGGTTGCGCAGTACAGCCCCATTGTACAGTCCGACAGCCCTAAAAACATTTGGGTTTAGGTGAAATGAAATTGCATCGGTGAGGTTCTAATCGCAACGGTTTAAGAACAAGGAAAACTCATATAACCCGAACATCTTTTATATCTGGCCGATCAAAAATGACATTAAATAAATAGATAAGGTACTAAAGTGTACACATATTTATGAAATCGACTGTACAGTGTACATTTGGTTCATAAACAACAAAATGCTGTTTGCTCCGCACACAGAAAATACATATCAAATAGGTAATATGTTTATGATATCTTTTAACTAAACACCTCCTTATTGTTTTATTGAAACTATGAGTGTCAGTTACATTAATCATCTGTCTATTAAATTAATTTAATAAAATTGTGAATGCTAAGAGATTCAACATGATATAGGGACAGACAATAGGTACCTACACCTATTATATAGGGAAAGACAATGATAATTTTAGTAATTACCGGTCATTGAAGATACTTCTTCCAAATATTTCGTCTGAGTCTGGCAGGCTAACTCAGTTTCCTCAACCTCTTTCAGCTGCTTTACGTTTTCCAGCACACTTTTGTCAACGTGCACGTCCAGGTTTTCTGAAACGAATTTAATTTCGTTTAATTTCTTAATCTCATCGTATAATAGACAGAAAAAGGTAAATTAAACTTAGGATTGCACATAGAGAAATAAGAAGTATCAAAATGAACATGCCGTACTAAAGCCGTACTAACCTATAAATTTGGTCACCGTAACTAAACAATTAATTTTTTGCATCAATAATGCTTTTCTTTCCTCTTGTTTTCCTTTGTACTTCTGTATAATAGTATACAGAATCTCCCGGACACCGCCTCTTATCGTCGACGGCATGATTACTCCGTATTTTTATCAATTTAGATCTCGAATTGACAAGTTTCTAACAACAACAAAGTCCAAACGACATATTAAATAGTGTTGCCAGACTCGTCAGCCAAGAAAAATCCAGGTTCAGCTTTCATTAGACAGACTCTAGTAACCATTAGGTCGCAATTACTAAATTTACGTGGACTCGACGTAGCCGGCACGTGCTTTTTTTCCCCACTTTGGTGGATTCCACGTGGATTCCACGTCGATTCGAGGTAACTCATTTTGGTCACTGTCAGATTTGCGACCTATAATAGGTGGTTTTATCGTTATTTTTACCAAAAATGTTTGCTGGGTACCTACTCCTTATTTCAAAGGTGTGTAACGAAAGAGCAACAATGGGAGAAGGGAAATAAGGCACACAAATTATTGGTTCTCGTAAATTCAATATGTTATCAGATACACACACAATTAATCAGCATGGATTAAAACAAACTCGTAATGTAAACATTTCGCTTTAATACAAACCTAATGACCGTAAAATTGGCAAAATATCCTACATAAAATATTTATTAAGCTGACGCTGTATTCATACTTGATGGATAATTGAGTCGCTTAATTGCAAACTCGTTAGGTTTAGGAATTAAAAACTTAATTTTTCTGAATAAAAGACGCAAATTTCGTTGTCCTTTTGCATGGATTTATCCCAGTTTGAAGTTAAGCGACGCAATTGCATTCAATTTTTTTTTTAATTGCATGGAGTAGACAATCGAGCACGAAGGCCAACTGATGGTGGGTGGGATCTATGACCCATAGACATTTAAGTACATTCTCAAGAACACGATCTTAAGACCTCAAATGCGTTGCCGACCCTGAGGACCAAGATGAGATGCCTCTATGCCAGTAGTTTCACCGTTTGTCTTATCCCCACACCGGAACGCAGCAATCGCAACTGGCGGTAGGTTAAGGGATAAGATGGTGGTAGCGACACTGCAAACCTCAGTTACATCAGCGTATTCACAAGCCTCACTTGCATCAGCCTAAATCACTATCTTTTCCCGCCAGAGCTTCATGCATTATTTTGGAGCGAAACAGCTTTGGTCACGCTAATCTCTCTAATGTAATTTCGCTTAAATATTAATGCTATTACACGGATTGAGTCCCCTTTGACCCTGGACTGGACACGCCGCCCTTACGGAATAATTCATTAGCCACTAATGCAGGTACTTGGACCACTTCAAGATGCTTAAGATTTCTTGTCAGTCTCACCTTATCAAGTCCGGACATAGGGAGACTAGTGATTTAAGTTGGTGTGGTTTAAATACTATTTAATAAACGTTTAATTAGAGAAGCATTATGTACGGTGACTACTTACTATAAATATTGATATTACTTGCAGTGCACGGTATGTTTTGTTTGTTTGAGCTTCTTTAAACGAATCTCTTAAAAGAGGAGTCTCACAGCACCTAAATTTAAATCCGATACCTTACTTTCACACATTTTATTTTAAATGTAATACAAGTATCCATTTATTTAATGTATTTAATATAGTTTATCGCGCGGTTTTCTTTTAAACATTCAATTTTCCATCCTATAGTAAAATGTCTCAGATATTAGAAGCTAAACGCAACTTATAAACCCTAAAAAAGAAGAAAAAAGAAGGCGTGACAGAACGAGCCGCCCTTACGGAATACGGAAACAGGCGTGATTTAATGTATGCATGTAGGTATGTATGTAAAGAAGGCGTGAATTCAAACCCTTCTTGAATTTCAATAAGCATGAAAAAATTGCGTAGTAAAGTGAAAATTATGGTATGTTGTAATGCACACTATCAAATTAAGGGTAGAAAAAGCTACATTCCAACAAGAACACGACTCAAGCGTTGACGTAAAAGTATGCTTATTTCAGGATTCCTTTTAGGAAGTAAAAGTTTTGATTTTGAAACAACCTGTAATGCAGTTAGCAAAAAGTTTTTATTTTCAGAAATAAATGTTTTCTAACACATCTTTGAAGGCATACCTACCAAGTTGTTAATGTAATGGGGAAAGGTGTTATTATTTCAAAGGGGTATTATTCTCATTCTGGTTTCTATGAGAAAATTCTGTTTATAGGGAAAACTGAAAGACGTATCTTTTTCGCTCTTGTCAAAATAAGCCGATTTCATCGCAGCGGGTCGATTTTTAACCATCTGTATCACAGTGTAGTTTATACTGTAAGCAACATGTCGTCTCAATGAATATGATATTGTTTATGAACTGCATGATGGTACAGATAGTGATGAGGAAACAGGGTGTCCCCTTGTTTTACAGACTGAAAAATTACAGAATTTTGTTTCACAGAAAATGTTTCATATACTATTTGGTCCTTGTATTTTTGCTTCGTATATTTTTTTTTTTTTAACTATTTACTTGAAAGAAACAAATTCGACAGAAAATCAATTCAATGAATTTTGTAATTTTATTTTTTCATTACACATACTTATCAAACAATATAATTATTTTTCAACGAATATTGTTTGGTCAGTGCATTTTTTAGAAGGTTGGGTTATAAGATAAATACTATATTATGATATAAATATGAGTAAGCGAGCGAGCGAAGCGAGCGAGCAAGACCTCTCTGGGCAGAACCGACTTGAATAGGTTAGGTTAGAAGGCTATGGCGGGAGCGAAGCGAAGCAAGCTCCCGCCTTAGCCTTCGAGGTTATTTTTTTTATATCTCTTGAATAAGCTATGCGATACCATTTGACTGCAAATTAAAATCGTATGCTTTTTTTCAAACGTTTCATTTCACACACCTTCACAAACTGCACCCTACTCTATAAGTTGATTTTATTGTTATTAAGTTATATTTTAAATAAATAATATGAGAACAAAGAATATTTAATTTGCTATTCTATGATATGAAAAAAGAAACATTGAATTTTATTTAAAATAAAAAACGATGATTTAAAAGTCTTCAAAGTAATTATTCTACATATTGATTATTCTATGAAATGATAATACGAGAAAAAATTTCTATGAAATGAAATTCTAAACAACTTCAGTCTGTAAAATAACGTACAACCGAGGAAACAGATAGTGAAGATAGCCTAGATTACGATGACAATAGCCCTGCAGACCCTGATATTCTATCATACGTTTTGATCTCATCATAACACAATATTGCCTCAAGGCAACATTCCCGGTTTTCACAAAGTATGAAGAAAAAAACACCCACGTATTTCATTTCTTTCTTATTAACTCGAATCTACAGGATTAAGAAACAACCATTCAAAATTTTTATTCTAAATCAAAGCAGGCCGGTAAAATTTAAAGTTTTACAGTTCGGGGTTGGTTGTGACGTCCTTTGCATTGGATTTATTTTCAACTTTCGAGGGCTTAATGTCTCAAAAATCCGCGCTGGTCAAGTTAACTTCTTCTGACCTTTTCGACTGGTTAAGCTGGTATGTTGGTCATGTATTTAATTATATAACAACTTATATAGGTATTTGACCACTTCAATGTCACCAAACACGTTTCGAATGTCTTATGACTAAGTATCTTAAAGTAAAGTGTGTTAACAATTAAATTTGATTTTTCTGGTCTCTTTAGAAACGTATTTAAAAAAAATGAAAAAAAATTGTAGTATGTATTTTTATTGAAGTAAGACGTTGATGATAAGCGTTTATTCTGTTAGTTAATTATTTAATTACTTATATTGAGTTTCCGAAATCTGTTATACGGTGTTTAGTGGTCGAAAGCATGGACTTTTTGACATTTTTGACTACATGTACATGTACTATTATGCTAATCCTTATCGTCTTCGTTTTATTTTAAACTAGCTTCTGCCCGCGACTCCGTTCGCGTCGAACTCGTTTGTATCGTAGCTCCATACAAATTTTGACCCTCTATTTCACCCCCTTAGGGGATGAATTTCGAGATAAAAACTATCCTATGTCCTTTCCCAGGATTCAAACTATCTTTGCACCAAATTTCACCTAAATCGGTTTAGCGGTTTAAACGTGAAGAGGTAACAGACTGACAGTCAGATAGACACACTTTCGCATTTATAATATTAGTATGGAAGTATGGATATGGATTCTAGTTTTAAGATTTGAAAAAGTTTTCAAGCTGCTATATTTATTGTGTAGTAAATTCGACGCATTCCTATTACTGTAAATGGTACAATCAAGGTGTAAAAATACGGGAGAACGCAACATCTCCAAATATGTCCCAATGTGCCTTATTCCGGTGTAATAAGAACCACGTAACATACTAATGAGACGATTCTTTCGATATTCTTTTTTGCACCTACTACCCTACCTCATACCTTTATCATGTTTGAACTGCTACGCTAATATGTCAAAGGGGTAAAGTGACAAGGTTCTAAAGTATGCAGCTACTGACGACATGGTAGTGATAGTGACCCTGCCTACGAAGCTAGCGGCCCCGGGTTCAAATCCCGGTAAGAGCAGATATTTGTGTGACAAGCGCGAGTATTTGTTCCTAAATCTTGGATGTTTTCTAGGTATTTAAGTATGTATTTCTCTAAATAAGCAAATTAACCGTTATCTAGTATGTACAGTCAACAGCATAAATAAGTGATCATTTACGTACCTACCTTGTCACTTTAACGTCGTGTTTGAAATGTTATACAAAATTGTGAAACGATTGAAAACGACAAGGTACAGAAATGCTCACTTATTTATGCTGTTGCCTGTACCCATGCTACAGGCCTAGAGCATTTTTTGGGACTAGGTCAATATGTGTGAGATTGGTCCCCTGATATTTATTTATTACTAAAAGCCCGCCAGCTTCGCCCCGCTGCAAGTTTTTGATTTTCCCGGTGGATTTTTCAATTATTCTCTGTCATACAAACCTTGTCCTGACAATGACGAACACAACAAAAAGAGATCAGTCAAATCGGTTCAGCCGTTCTCAAGTAATAGCGTGACCAGGAGAAATAGGGGTTCATTTTTATTTATATACATTTAATTATTATTACTTGTAAGACCACAATCACGAGCACAACTGATTGCAACTAGATCTTAATTCTTACCCGCTTAGGGCTACTCGCACGAAAAATTTAACACTGGGTTAAGACACTATCTCGAGTTAAAATGTCAGTTTTCATAAGAATCTGACGTTTACTAACTCGAGTTAATGTGTAATATTTTTAGTGCATGTCTGTCTATGTCATAAATCCTTAATAAACCTATTTTAGTAAAATAAATCTATGTCCTTATCTGTCAAATTTAAAAGTCATAATAACTGATATGCACAGAGCATATTTCAAGTACACATTAGCTTTTAATTGCACGTTTATGAAGCATAGTTTATGTACGAGTACGTACCTGAAATTAAAATAGTTTAGTCAAATTTACAGTTTCCATTTCATTCCGCTTTGAGCTGTAAAACTCTGGGACTTGGCTCGCGAGTTGCACTACTTATTTACGAGTATGTTGCAAACAAAAGAACTTTAGAAACGCATACAGTTATAAAGCCATTCCGTACTGCAGTACCTACTTAGACATTTTTTAATTAAAATACCTTTTGTTTATCTTAGACTCGGAGGGCGCAGCTTGTAACGCTGTAAGCTGAACGCTATCACTATGTTTAGCAAAGGAAAAATGGAGAAATAAATAAATATCAGAGGACAATGTCACACCAATTGACCTAGTCCCAAACTAAGCTCTAAGCTTGTATTATGGGTACTAGATAACGATATAAATACTTATATAGAGAAATATATACTTAAATATATAGAAAACATTCATGACTCAGGAACAAAATTATTCACGCTCATCACATATCTGCCCTTACCGGGATTTGAACCCAGGACCGCTAGCTTCGTAGGCAGGGTCACTACCAACTAGGCCGGCGCGTCGTCAATGTAATAAATGATTCACCGACAAAAGATTAGCCAAATATCGATTAGCAGACAACGATTCAACATGTGCTTCTGTTCAATCTACAAGAAAAAATTCTCTTTAACCAAAATAACGCCCTCGCGTGATATCCATGGATGTATTTCTCTAGTAAGTCCATGGTGATCGTCTCAAACTCGACATTGGCGAAATACACCTTACACAAGGAGTGAAAGTCATTAATTATAGGGGAAAAAAAACGTTCCAACAATTCGAAGAACGTTTGGAACCTCAACTTTTGCAGAGTGTCTACCTAAGTTCATTTGGCTTAGGAGTCAATAAGCCGAACATCGATTGGCATTAATTTGATTGGCCTAGTTGAAAGACGTCGCGGATTTTTGAGAAAAATTTAGGGACCACTGGTTTCTATTTTAACAACCTATTGGAAAAAATAAAAGTACCTACCTTAAAGTCAGTAAGTAATTTTATTTTAAATTACACACTCTTGTGTTCTAAACCATCTAGAATATCTAGATCATCCATTTCAAAATAAGCCTTCAATGACAGATAGGACGCAAATCGAGGTAACATAGTGTCTTTATGCAAAATATATAAAAAGGTTTCCAAACCGTTTTTTTACTATTATAAACCTACCTATTGCAGGTATATATTTTTTAGGTAAGTACATCTCTACTGTCTGCAGCATCTTTGAATGCTGCATTAAGTAAACAAGTGTTGCTAACCCGAGAAGATAATGGAGTGTCAAGGGCCATTAACATTTGTCGTGGTTTCACGTGACAGCAAGTAAACTGATACATTCCACACAACACTATCTAACCAGATGCAGGTTCGTTGTTGTTGTAACTTAGAACTTGGCGTTAGTTGTCACAAGTTGCCAAACAAGCAAACCAGTTACAGGAAATGCACCGGCGGCATCTCGAATCCACGCCCCAACTTTTTACGGTAAACTCTAATCACGATACATCGATTCCAAATACAAAATACAACTAAGATAAGCACATCTCCTCCAATTTGAACTATTTATTTACAGTTGCATTCTCGCGGTGTTCCGTCTCGCTTTAACTCACCACCCGCCGTCTCCCTCGTCTTTCACTTCGCCAACGGTCAGTTCCTAAAAAACCAAAGGATCTCTATTAAAAAACACTTACCATTTCGGAGAAGGCGCTCTTAGGTCGTCTCGCTGGAGCTCCATTCATGATCACAAACTACACTTTAAACACTTCACAGTTCACTTGAAACTTGTATGAAACACGGTCATTGAAGTCGATTTAATAGATGAAGTCATGCATTTATTTGTTGATAAGTTATCGAGAGTTGAGGAACTTCGCGCGACGGAGACGTGGCGCCGGCGCGGAGGAATATTTGTGACTGGCGTTTAAACGGTCGGAACCTCGGAACAGTCGGAACCCACCGCGCACAAGTTTTTTACCGGTCGGTTAAGTGACCAAGTTAGAGGTTATGTTTGATCATATCCCATACACGCGGCTTCCCTTAATAGCAAATTTCTCAGGCGGCTGTGTTGTATGTTTCATTACGATTTCAATGCCACGCTCAGTTTACTTACTACAGCTGAATGTATGATTCACTTAACTGCCGTCATTTTTAAAAAGGCAGTCTTCTGACCGCACTTACTTTTGAGAAAAACGCTAAAGCAGCCTTCATTTTGACTTTATCTCTTTAATCAGGTTGTGTAATAAAATGTGAGGTAATGGTGGTTTTTCTTGGTAAACGGGTATCAGTTCCTTATATTTTCATTTTTATTTTTTATTATTTTTATTATTTATTTATATAAAATTCATTATTAATTGTGAAATGAATTAAGTGTTTATTTTTACTATTTATAATAATCCACTTAAAGGCAGCCAAAGTCCCCAGGCTGCCTTTTAGTGAATTATTAATAACAATCTATTTTTGAAAATCATCCGGCCTCTCAATTACTTGCTGATAATTTTTTATAAAGCAGTTTTTTAGCAAGGCTGCCTTTTAAAAAAGTTTTGAAACCAAAAATCTTTTTAGAGTAATTATTAACAAAGATGTGAAAGTCCAGTAACTGCCTTTAAGTACATTATTACACCAAACTACTTTTTTTAAGCGAACATTGGCTAAATTATATCTATTGAGTAATTCATTAAAAGGCAGCCTAAAATGCTCAAATGCAATTCACTGCTTTTTAAGTAATTTTCTTTTAAGTGTTATTTTTTCTAAAACTTGGATAACAACAGTCAAGTGAATTCAAATGAAATAAAAAACGAATGCAATACGAGTAATATTAAACTTTTATTAAATTCAATAGGCAGAGATTGTATCTCAAACTAAAAGTAAACTTAAATACTTATAAGTCTATAGAGCTACACCCAAAATTTACCTAGAACTGTATAATATTTCTAATCAAGTAAACTGAGTCACTAAAAAGTAGTACGACGTAGGTACAATGCCTTTTTAAAATAAAACCGTGTAGCTGCAATAAAATGGAAATATCAACAAAAACTTCAAACAATAAATCAAAATGTATGTACTTACCTATTTATTTGTAAATGTATTATTTTTAAAATTAACATTGCATTTAATTTAAGCTAAGAATTATGCTGGTGATTCAGATATCGTGATCATTGTTGTAACGTTTCTATATAGGTAGGTACTTAAAATCTAGAAACTTCGTTTATCCTTAACAAAATTAAAATAATATAAAAATTAATAATAATAGTGAATAATAATACGGGCTCTCAAATCATTATAATGATGACTCGAGTGCCTGTGTCAGGATAAATGGGACGTAGGTATACGGACTGGTTTAGCATCGAACGTGGTGTTCGACAGGGCTGCGTAGCGCCTCCTTGGCTGTTCAACCTATTCATGGACAGTTGTTTGTCAGATCTGAAAGAGTATCATTGTGGAATAAGGATGAATGAGTCAGTTTTTAAAACTTTGTTGTATGCTGATGATCAAGTTCTCCTTGCATCATCGGCGGACCACTGACAACAAATGGTAACTCTGATGACTGAGGCGTTTAAAAGAAAAGATTTGAAAGTGAATGTTAAAAAGACGAAAGTGATGGTTGTGGAGAGGGATGAAACTGATACAGAATGTGAAATAATGATTGGAGATGAAAAAGTGGATCAAGTGAATGAATTTGTGTATTTAGGTTCTATGTTTACGAGAGGTGGGAAATGTGACGCGGATATTGAAAGAAGAGTAAAAGCGGGAAATATGATGAATGGGAATTACTCTCAATCTTGGCAAACAAGGTCATATCGAGCAAAGCTTGCCTGGCCATTGTTCAGGGAGTATTGACACAAACATTGATGTATGGTAGTGAATCTTGGGTATGGCAGAAGAAGAACAGTAGGTATGTGTGTGGAGTTAGAATGATAGATACAGTAAGAAATAGCGAGATCCGAGAACGATCTGGATTGAAAGAAGATGTAGTGACTAAAATCGAAAAGGGTATGCTAAGATGCTTTGGTAATTTAGAAAGGATGGATGAAAAAAGAGTTACGAAAGAGATATGGCGAGCGAGAATGAGCGGAGATTTCGGTAGGGGACGTCCTAGACGGACCTACAGTGATCAGATTCGTGATGTACTGAATAAGGCCCAAATCAAAAGCACCCGAAACCGACGTACGTGCGTGAAGAGATTGATGAATGTAGAGGAAGCGAAAATTGTGTGTTTAGATCGGTGCACCTGGCGTTCCATAATCTCTGCCTACCCCATTGGGAGACAGGCGTGAAGGTATGTATGTATGTATGTATTTAAAATTAAAAGGCACTGAAACTTGCGATCATCAGTTTCCGTACAGCTAGTAGTATATTATGATTATTATGAACTATTCGTTTTTATGTAAATATAGATTAGTAAGTAAGAGGTTAACATTACATATATTTGTGTATAAATATCACTGTAGTCTTACAATCATAATCGTTACAAAAAAATAAAATAACGCAAATAACGTTCATACGAAGAAAAGTCCAAATTATAAAAAATACTTTAAAAGGTTTTTAAATATCAGCATCTACTGATATGGGTAAATTCTTCCAAAACAATAATTTATGTGGTGGCATTATGGGGCCAAGCTTAGAAATAATATTATCTTTTCTTTCTTCCGAAATGCCTTTTGGTTTTTCACGAGGTGACAAAACCGTGACAGTTGGATTTTTGAGAAAATTGTCTTTCAAAAAGCACATTGAAATTTCTTGGCCATTATAGTCATTTTCATAAAAAAGGTCACTTGGCGGCGCACTGATTTGTGACGTCTCAGACTTTAAATCCACTCAAAAATTGTATTGGCGCGACCAAACATGACTGCCTTTAAATGAATTATTGCGAGAAGACTGCGTTTTAGTATCCGATGAACACGATTTTTTTTTAACTAATAATTTTTTAAGGAACGTAAACTCCGTTGTTCGAAATATAGAAGTAACTATTATCTAGTAAATAATTATTAAGAAAGCAGCCAAAGTCACATGACTGCCTTTTAAATAATTTTTCTGCAAATGCGGCTTTTTAATGAATTATTGTACAGCTAATTTACATAAAAATAATTAGGAACAGACAGTTTGGTACAAAACTGTCTTTTAAATAAGTTTTTGCCTAAAAATTTCCAAATTATTTTGCAGTCAAGGTACTTAAGCTGCTTTTTTATGAATGAATGTGAGATGACTGCGTTTTAATGAATTTGGTAATGGTAATCAACCACTTGACTGCCTTTCATGGAAAAAATATCTCGAAAACTAAACGTGATAGAGAAAAACGGGTTAAATAGGCTGATGCGTCTTTTTTTCCTGATCACGACCATATACATAACTCAAATTTGGTAAATTGTCAGATGACTGCCTTTTTAAGAATCACGGCAGTTAAGAGATGTTTACATTTCTGTTTCATAGTCCACGAGCACTGCGATGGTTTATTGGCATCGAATGTAATGCACAATTGATTTGGAAAGCATTATTTGCAAGAATAACCTTGTGGAGTACACGCGTGTTTTATCTTATCTACGATAGGCTGATTAAATCTTAATGCGGTTAAGTCGTGAGCAATAGAGAGAATGGCCATGGAAGCCTTTATAAGTACATATGTATAGGTCTTAACCGATCAGTCCGATACAGGTTATCTTTATTATAATATAGCGTAAACCCACAGCTGGGCAAGTCATCATTTGGATAAGGACACGCGCATTCGTATCTGTATATTAAAACAAATATTAGTGTTGATCTGTTAATCTCTGATAGACTTTATCTCGTCTAGCAACAGATCTGCGGTTTTATATTTAGTAAATGAGGTCAAGTTCAAAATTCGCCTGTCAAGTTGTTAAAGTGAATTCCTTAAGAAAATAACATGAACACTAGAACAAGAAGAGATACTCGTATAGATTGAAATGTTTGTCGTCTGTTTTCTCATCATCGTATCCTCGTTGTTTGTGTATTTAGCAACGTGTCCGACTATTTATTTAGTCCCCAATGCGGCAAACTCGTTTTAAACTTGCGATACAAAAGACCTTTCCGTTTTGTACAAAGATTAAGTTTACACAGGAGCAGGATCAGTAAACCACACGAGTGCAGACTTAGGGACCGTCGTAATAAATCCTGCACATTCGATCATCATCACTAAAGGAATGATACAAAGGATCCTAAAGAGTCAAAGTGTATCCTAAAGGACCTATCTGTACAAAGATAAGATCAGATCAAAAAGTGACGGATGCTTTATCCACAGTTGAGTCAACTGTGGATAAAGCATCCATCACTTTTTGACACGTGTACTTATTTACCTGTCAGAAGGTGACGGATGCCTTATCCAAAATTTATCAAGCGATAAACGCAGCCATACTAGGCCCACTGGTCAAACACTATAAGGTTGTCACCGCCTAAAAAAAGAGACCCTGTAAGTTGTAGTAAAGCTCTATTATTTTCCTTTCATATAATTATTACAAAACAAACTTAATTACCTGTCATTTAATGTAATTCAGGGATACAAAACATCATTCCTAACGTAGACTAAATACTATTTTACAAGCAAGTAAAGGTATGAGTAATTAACGGGCGCCTGTCGTTTCGCATAACGTTTTTTGTCCTAAACATTTTTGGCCGAGAATGTTTGGCATACTGTTGAATGGCATACTACTCGTTTGTCCTAATAATTTTTGCGCATACTCATTTAACGTCCTAAAGCAAGTTTGTCCTAATATTGATAACTCTAAAGTCTAATTACCTAAAGCATAATATTCCTAACATGTATTGTTGTCCTAATAATTATTTTGCCTATTATTAAACTGGCTACAATTACAGCATTCTACCTTCAAGCAGGTCAGATTTCGGTTAGGTTAGGTACGACGACGAGCGAAGCGAGGAGGAGTGTTAGGTAGAACGGTGACCCTAACGAGCGAGCGAAACGCCAGAACCAACAAGTTTGACAAGGTTAGTTTTAGCACATTAAATATTAGGAATATAACAATTATGCACATCAATCATTCGACAGTTAAATGTTAGCCACATCAAACGATAGGACAAATAATATTTAGGACAAACAATAATAGGAGCAACAATTTCGGACAATCAAAAATATGCGGAATAAAGTGTATGCCACACGTTATTAGGACAAAAGACGTTATGCGACACAACGATAGGACTAATAATTGTATGCCATTCGATATAGACCCGTAATTAACCCCATTAAAAAGTAAAGGTTAGTATAACTTTCATGATGGATGCGAGACTAGAGTCGGTCGCAAGTTAATCTTGGCTGCGCATGCGACGATGACGTCAGCGCCATGTTTCTATGCGACACATTGTGGGCATTCTACAGACGAGTGAATGCTATATGTCTTTAACGATCATACTTTTGATTATCTACTAACACTATCAATTGAAATGGTGACGACGTAGATAGTTGGTGGCTCACGGCCGCATTCTCAGTTAGTTACACGATTATTTCTTAGTGACAATATTTAGGACTCGTAACACTACCTACTCAAATGGTGGCAGTGGTAACCAGTGTTGTCACATCTACCAACTTATTGGTAGATCTACCTAATTTGCCTCCTGTCTACCTATCTACCACCCTCGGCCTCAAAGCTACCTAATTATGATATTTTTCCAAAATGTGATGATTGTAAACATATTATTTTTCCATGCGTGTAGTGTAACGAAAAGTTACTTGCTATCTAATTTAGCCTGTCTTGTAGTTTCAGCAATTAAAACGGAGCGCGTAACGTTAAGTGTAAATTTTTTTTAAGTAGTTGCTGTCTGTGAGTGACAGCTGACACTGACAGATAGCAAAGTATTTCGCGGCATTTTAAGTAAGTTTGGTGTTAATTTTGAACATTTTATACGCATTTTTAATCATTAAAAACAGGGTGGTAGATCTACCTAATTTTCATTTCAAATTCTACCAATTTCTACTAATTTTTGGATCCTGTTCTACCAATTTGACAAAATTAGATGTGACAACACTGGTGGTAACAACGGGACTGTATAAACCACAGCTGTCCGTCTGTCTGTCTGTCTATCAGCGGTCTGTATCTCAAGGACTGTAATAGGTATACTGTTGAAATTTTCACAAAGCGACTTCTTTTGACGAATTGAATTAAATTAAAAATTAAAGTCTTGCCCGGTTTTTCACATACAAGTTTGAAAAAGGAACGAGATATTTTTCTCTAAAATGTCTCAGAGTAAGGATAGTCTTTGAACTATGTTGGTTCAAAGTTATTGTAGAGGAACTTTTTGTTGCCTTTTTCTTTTATGTGTAATTTTATTTATATGTAAATATTATAGGTATTTACTATTACTATTCTCATACGTTACAAAAACAAAGGGCCTGTTGTTTGATCAGTAGTCAACTCAACTAATTGATAAAATTCGAAAAGGGAGTCGAAAATTTGACACATCCTTGAGATTTAACTATTAGTTATGACTTTTAACAATTAGTTAGTTTAACTACTGCTCAAACAACAGGGCCTAAGTATTGTTCCATCCAGTTTTACGTACAGAGGGACATTTTAGCTGCCTTATATTTGCCGATTGCCGGTGTCCATTCAAATACGCTGTGATCCCAACGGGTTTTTTGCGACCAATTTGGCAACATCAACTAAGTAATCCGGCCGTATGGTGCCATGTCACAGCCACGGCCGAGCTCCACTAAATGAACAAGCAATTAGGGTACCACTAGCGATTGCCGGTTAAAACACCATTGAGAATGGCTTCGGGGAAAACGTTCACTAGTCTAAAGAAATTAATTGAAGCGTAGAGCGGTGCAGGCACGTTTTACTGCAGACTGCTATCATAATCAAGAAAATTAATTAGCACTTCACTTTGACTCATTTTTCTTTGGCCTGATGGTTAACTAGGAGAGAAATCCTTAGGAAGTTGAGTCACGTAAATGGACATAACTAGCAACTTCAACATTAGTCGTCAAGGTTGGCAACATATTTGCAGTCTCAGTCTTGAGACTGTAGTCTTGAGAGTGCAAATATCTATGGGTTTATTCCTTCATGCCATAAAAAACTCATGAATCCTAAACGTATCACCTCCCTTTCAGTAATAAAATTACTCATAAAACCTAAAGAGGCGAGGGGAGTTTACTTACTTGCAGTAAGTCCGTCAGGCCGCCCGAGAAGCCAAAATCTGTGAAGGCGCTAGCCGTGTAAAACCTTAAGAGAAACTGTGGCCTTAGACAAGATGCATTTTGTCGATCGCTATCGAAAATTTATTTATAAATTTCAATGAATTAATTGATTTTCATGGGCAGATGTGGGTGATGTCTGAAACATGTACATGGAGTAGATCCATAATCTAACTTTCACCGTGGTTCTAGGTTTTCTATCAAACTCTCGGGCACGCGAATACTTTATAATTTAAGTTTATTATGTCTGCGGATGTCTGGGGTCCATAAATATAATTATGTTAGTACATTATGTCTACAAATCATTACGGCATATAATATTGACCTTAATTCCATACATTTTGATAGTTTTCGACAATCGTTTAGGTTAGCGTTAAGCATTTTAGGGCCCGTATAGTCTTTACGATAAATTGTCAGTCCACTATCAGCCGGTGGACTATTAGTTTGTGTTCCTTACGATCCATACCCACCCTATTTGTCACGGAACCACGTAAGACCACACGACCATCGGCGTGTGGTCCACAACTAGAGCGTGGCTGTCCGAGTGTCCGCGTAATTCCAATACGCCGTTACGGGGAGCCGAGCGTGAAGATCTCTCATGTCTCTCGATGTGTGCGTTGCGTTCATGAAGGCGTTTGAGTTAAGTCGGTATACGTTTTTTATGTAATCTGTATTTCGATGACCAACAGCGCGGAACGATCCAAATTGTACCGAGAACCTGGCCGGTTCGAATCAGAAATGAACTATCAATTTGGGATACGCTTGAAACCAATCGAAGTTCAATTATTTGGTATTTTTAAGACTGTTTCTTTCCTAGTAAATATTGAGTGAAGGTGATACGTAAACAATATAAAGATAGAACAATTGTTAAGGACAAGATTATGTATAACTTACCAAAAAGGTAGAAGACAAAGAACTGACGATGGTGTTAATAATATCGAAGCATATTGACTTTGAACCATCCGTAAGAAATAATTTATTCAGTAATACTTAACCGTTTTTGAATATTTTTTAGTTAAAAATTTTACGTTATAAAATTATTGTTTAAGAAAACGTATTTAACAGTTAGGTCAATCCCTCTGACAGTTTGATTTTTGCTATGAAGAATTCCGCTCTTTGGTAATGATAATGACACATACTGTAAAAGTGTATTGTATCAAATTAAAAAGACTTATCATTTGTATAGTTAAAAAACATGATCAAAGAAGGCCAGCGTCCCGTCAACAAATACTCGCAAGTATTTACGATAAAAAAGACAAGTGTGAAATAAAAACAGAAAATACGATATTATGCATACGATTCGTATTAAAATTTCAATATCGTCAATCTTCGCATCTATATGGAGATTCGTTCTATTTCGGCACATCAAACAATTTCCTCACGAGTCACGTGACGCGAGGACTTGTGTACGCTTTGACAGATCATGCGTGCCTGTACGGTACTAATAAGTCCGGGTAACTTCATGCCTAAACCTGTGCCCTTAGTGGTGCTCTATGGGTAAAGAGTGTGTATGCGGGTGTGTGTGTGTGTAAGGCTGGGAAAGAAACAATTGTAGTAGTCATATACTTATGCCCGTTTCGCTGACTGGAACTTGACAAGTTTTGTTCCATCCTTCATTGTTATTAAACTCTCGGACTATAATATGCTATCCACAGTATTGTGTTTACTACGAAGCTCTAAGTATGAAACTTTGGACGACTTTCCGTTAAGACTTCAGGGTAGTGATTCTCTCAACAACGACGGTCGGACGGACGAGTGAATGTCCAAGCGACGAGTTTAAGTCAGTGTGAACGTCAGTGCGAACAAAACATATTCAGCGTGTGCATTTTCAATTTAGCAGCATGGTTTCTGCCGATGGATCGAACGTATAAGCCTGCTTAATTGAAAAAGCACGTGCTGATATGTGTTTTATTCGCTCTGACGGGACTACTTACACTCACCGCTGCGAATTCGCTCGTTCGTCCGACCGTCCTTTGTTTTTGAGAGAATAACACCCCAAGGCTAGCGCAACTCCGAGATTTGAAGGTGTTATTTTCTTGAGAAGCATAACGTTCGGCTACTTTGACTAGTATTATAACTTGATCGTTTCATACGAGGCTACAATTCGGCGCAGAGAATCACTACCCTGCAAAGCCTAAAAATTACAAGGCGCTGGGATTTAAATGACCGCCACAGCACTTTTCCCCCGACGCACACAAAGGGGTGTCATACTTAAATACATGTAACATGTAACTGATTATGGCATCGTAACTCCCAAACGGTTGAACCGATTCGAATATGTTTTTTTTTATTGAAAGCCAGTTTAACTAGGGTGGTTCTTAGCTAGTTTAGGCCCGTATTAATAAACTCATCTTGGCTGAGATGCCCATCACAAGATACGTCAAAGTAAACGTCAAACCATTGAACACTGTCATCTTTGACACATCTCGAGACGAGCATTAGAGTTGAGATTAGTTTATTAATACGGGCCTTAGATTAAAATCGGTTGGGATGTTTAAGAGTTATCTGCGTTATTATTAGCGGTCGTAATTATGCCGGGAGTTTTTTATCGCTTTTTTTTAAAATAGAAATACATTTTATGTCAAAATTGTCAGTACATAAAACACAATGAACGAAAGATGCTCTATGTGCGTATGGGTCAATATATTAACGACGAGACGTTAAATTGATCTAGTGACACAAATTATATTCAAGTATAACTTAACTTTCTTAATGATCAAATGCTTTTAATTAACATGGATGTAGGTGTATCTAAAATATAATTCCATAGTCAGAGTAGTAACTTTGTTCTAACCCACATTACTTTCGAAATCATATTGCTGTCTTTGATACGGCCATTACTGTCCGGTGAATAAAATGTTCAATAATGACAAAAAAAAAATAACCAAATGGTTCAAAACAAAGTGGAATAAATAACACGACTGTAAGTATGTACTGTAAAGTGAATTTAAAAGTACTTTAACAACAAAACTGATCATTGTATTGGAAAGAAATATTTTCAACCATTTCCCATAGAGATGACGCATGTTTGAAATAAATTGAAAAATTACGCAATAAAAAAAACAAGTCGGCAATGACTTGCATAACTGTTTTGTGATTCCAGTATGACGTCATTGGCGTATTGCACTCTTTGGTTCTCAGACGTTGTCTATTGACGGTTAATTAAACTATTTTTGCAAAGAAAAGTAAAATCGAAGCCATAAATAAGGTACGTGCCTTGGCAATTTCAAACTTTAAACCTATATAAAAAGCTTCTTAAGTAACGTTGTTAACTTCAGAGCATGATATTTATTTTAAGTTAAAAACAGATAGGTAGACGTACGGCTCTTAAAAATGTATATTAAGATAGTTTATAAGATCTGATAGGTACTTAATCTACTTTTTATACAAATTCCGGGCAAAAACAACCATACAGAGTAGGTAGATCAGTGGATTTAAAAATATAGTACGTACAGTCGGCCAAACATGTGGTCTCTCACCCTACGGTTGAAGTTCATTTGCACGTCATGACTCATGACCAGAGATGTACAAAATGCTTTTAAAAAAGCATTTAAATACAAAATGCAAAATGCTTTTCAGATTTACTATTTCAAATGCAAAATACCAAATAGTTTTGCGTTTTTTATTTGAAATGCTAAATGCAAAATAGGTATTTTCAAAATACTTTTTCAAAATAAAATACCTTTTGACCAAATCTCAGATATTTTTATTTATTTTATTACGCTTTTTAACAATACCAGTTGTTCGAATACCTCATCACTCATTTTTCTTCTGTGAGGTCTCATAATCATCCCACCGTACGAAAAAAGTCTTTCTACTGGCGCTGAACTTGGTAAGGATGTGTTGTTTTTGTATCACAAAGTATTTTGCATTTTGAAATGAATATTAAAAATGCAAAATAAGTAGGTAAGTAAGTATTTATGTCAACATTAGCGATAGTCAGATCTCACAGAAACTGTTAGAACAAAACTGGTAGACTACTTTCTTGGCCGACCGTACCTAGTTATACTAGTTAAGAATAATTTAAGGGACATTTTTCATTTACGCGGCTAGTTTTTAGAACATGATAAATGTAAGCTAACATTTTCTCATTTATACAAAAAAAATGTGTGTCAGTATGTAAACTGTTTATTGTACCAACATAAATATAATAATTAACTCAATAAAATGAATACAAAGTCGAACTTAGAATTAGAAGTTTCTTTACATAAGTACCTTGTCTCAGGGGCCCTAATATAACTGCGTTTATCGCGTGACAAAGTTTAGATAAGGCATCCGTCACCTTCTGACACGTAAATAAGTACGAGAGTGACGGATGCTTTATCCACATTTGTCACGCGATATAGATAGATACTAGGCCCGCAGGAGCCTGAATTAAGTAGTTCGACCGGTTCACTGATGTTTGACCAAAAAATTATTGACAAATGTTCATTTGACAAACAACGTTTCACCAAATGATCATTTGGCAAACGAGACATTTGACAAAAGTATCATCTTACAAAAACTCACTTAGCAATTGATCAATTAGCAAACACTACACATGGTAAATGTGTTAAATAATAAAATGTCAATTGACCTTTTTCCATTTCACCAAATAATATGTTTCGCAAATTAAGCAAGTGTCCAAATGTCATTTAGCAAAATGTTATTTCATAAAAAGATATGATTTCATGTTTGTTGGGTAATTTATTCCGCTACCCTCTTATCGCCGTGAGAATGAATTTGTTGCACTGACATTTGAGGGTAAATGTATTATTGTGTATCAATTTATGTTACACGGCGAAGTGTTATACGCAGTTGTTAGTTAATTTTATTGCAAAATGAGTGATGAGGTTGTGTGCCAAGTCTTTAAATCTACCAGAAATGGAATTAAACTTTACTTGGACGGTTATACGTATAACAAAGTATCAACAATGGGAAGTACTTATTATTGGGCGTGTGAAATGAAAAATGATCAAATATATCAGTGCAAAGTGATGTTGAAAACTACTTTAAATGAGAAGGAAGAACATATTTTATTAAAATTGCCTCAAGATCATAGTCACGAACCAGATCCGTTGCGTAAAAAAGTTGCAGATTTTCGCAATAAATTGAAAGATGATGTCACTAAAAGTACTAAATTTTGTAAAATTTTGAACGACAATAAAAGCGAAACTGATTCTGAAATTACAGAATCCTTACCATCCACGTCTGCTTTAAAACAGTGCATGTATCGTGCAAAACGCAAACTGCATGGAATATTGAAAGAGCCGACTGATTTAGAATTTAATATTGATGAATCAATAACACAAATCAAAGGTCAAAATTTCGTTATAAAAGATCGTAAATTTGATAACAAGAGAATAATAATGATGTCAACATTGAATCACGTAACCATTCTAAGTAGATCAGACTATTGGATTCTGGATGGCACTTTCAAAGTTGTGCCCAGTATTTTTACCCAGTTATATACAATTCACGGAAATATATTTTCAGACGACAATAAAACATTTCCACTAGTATTTTGTCTTTGTTCTCACAAAGATAAAAGAACATATGACATGGTGTTTGAAATGCTAATGGAATATGGGGCAGAAAATAATATTGTCATCAAGCCAAAAGTATGCATCTTAGATTTTGAAAAAGCCGCCATCTCAAGTTTGCGGTCAAATTTTGAAGAAATAATTCTGCATGGTTGCAACTTTCATTTGGGGCAGATTATATACAGGTATGTTACAAGATAAGATGAAAGGCAAGAAATGATGCGTTTTTGGTGCTTATAATACAAACCTAACCTAACCGACGACCTATGTTTTTTCCATGATTAGTCTAAATGCCTTTTTTATGATAGTAAGTATACAGCCGCCTTTTTACGTGATGCATAGTATACCTAAGTATTTTCCATGGTTTGTCTAGTTGTAATTATATATATCAACTAAAGGACCCATATTTGGTTATGTAACATTTTGCATTCAACATTAGTTTCCCTATTTCTGGGCAGAAAAAAAAACAACCTCGAAGGCCAAGGCGGGAGCTTTGCTCCCGCCTTGGCCTTCTAACCTAACCTATCCTTATCGGTTCTGCCCTGATTCGTCTTTGTGCATTTTTGGATAGTTAAAACAAATTACAGGCAAGATAAAACTAATTATGAATGATGATTATGACTAGATATCAACTAATACTTATATTATTTTCCTTTCAGGAAAGTCCAGAGTAGTGGCTTCGCAAAAAAGTATGCACAAGATGGACATTTCAACAAGGACATCAAATGTCTACTGGCGCTTAGCTATCTAAAGGAGACAGACATTCCGCTATATTTTGAAAAGCATGTACAATCTCTGACTGACAAAGATAGCAAAAAAATTGCGTATTGGTTTAAAGAAAACTATGTGAGTGGGTCTGGTAATGCACCAGCCAAATATAGTCCAGGATTTTGGAGTTGTAATGAAATGAATAGCATGAAAATACCAAGAACTTCGAACTCTGCTGAAGCGTGGCATCATAAAATTAATCAAATTATTGACAAACATCATCCGGGGCTGTATTTTTTAATTAAAGAACTAATTAAAGAAACTATAAGCAACGAGAGTGCAATCGAACAAAAAATTACAGGTGCCCCTCCAGAAAAAAGAAAAAGAAATACGTCTCCAAGGATGAACGGATTGATAGAATATTGATGTTAAAAGACAATTATTCCGAAGCAAAATTATTAAAATCGATTTCTGGACATTTAAAATTATAAATACACTTCTTTTTCTTCTTCTCAGCATATACTCGTCCAATGCTGAACATATGCCTCTTCCATGGATTTCCATGTAGTCCTAAATACACTAGTGTATTAATATATACCTAAATAAATAATTATTTTCCAAATAATGTGTATTAATTTGACCCATACAATATATATTATTAGATTTATTAATAAACAAAACACTTGTCAAATAATACATTGTACCAAACGTTTTTAGACCAATAGTAGTTTTGTCTGATAACTCAGTTGTTTAATGTTCAGTTTATCAATTAATCATTTATAAAATGTAAATTTAACTGTTGATCATTTGGAAAAGTAAATCATTTGTAAAATGACTATTAGTAAAATGATCAAGTGACGAAACATTTTTTTGTAAAACGTTGTTTGTCAAGTGTCATTTTGTCAAATGACTTTTGGTCAAACAGCAGGACACCAGTTCGACCGTACAATATTTTTGAAATTTACCTACACTGTCAGATATAAATGTGATGGTGTAAGTTTTTGATACTTTTTAGGGTTCCGTAGTCAACTCCCTTGATGAAAGCTCAATTACTACTACTACTAAGTAGACTTGATTGGTTCTTGAGATAAGGCTATAGTGTTTAGTATACCTACTTACTAAAAATCCTCTAGAAACTTTTAATTAGAAAATTTGGTATGATTATTACACAAACATTGAAGAAAAACAAATGTGAGTTAGGCTTGCACTGATTCGATTCGAAATAGAATTCAAAAATGGAATATAACAACACCTATTGTGCGGCGGTACGGAACCCTCACTGCGCGAGTACGACTCGCACTTGACCGGGTTTTTGAATGTATAGTGTGACTCTCGGCACGGTGCTCACGAAGTCTAAGTTGTAAACCTAGCTCAGAATATAGCACGCCAGTCACCGCGGCAAAACGAGTTCTGCGGAGAAAGTCGGGGATAGCTTTCGAATAAAGGCTGCTTGGTCCACGAGCATACAACATACACGTTAGATATAGGTTCAAATGAATAAGTAGCAGAATTTGAAAGCAAGTAGTTACAAATGAATGAATGATGAGTTATGAATGAGCGTTGCGGGTGGTAGGACCTTGTGCAGGGTCCGTCCGGATCGCTACCACCATCTTATCCATTAACCTACCGCCAAACAGCAGTGTTCGCACTGTTGTGTTCCGGTTTGGGGATAAGACAGCCGGTGAAATGACTAGCATAGAGGCATTCCATCTTAGTCCTCAGGGTTGGCAACGCATTTGCAGTCTTAGGATTGCATTGCAGTCTTGTGAATGCGAATGTCTATGGGTCACAGTTTCCACTTACCATCAGGTGGCCTGTGTGCTCCTTTGTCTTCTCTATGCCATAAAAAAAAAAGAATCCGACATAGTTACTATCGCAGGTTCGAAGTTTGATTTAATTGTCCGAAAATTCATAGGTGATTATTATTTTTCTGAACCCATTTTCTGTCCGTTCAAACTTTAAAGTAAGTAAAACATTTATTCACAACAGCAACACATAAATATAAAATCAATAATTACATACAATCTCTGCTTTGCCTAACGGATAACTGGTAAAGTCCTTACGGCATTAATTTCCCCTACACAGCCCGATATTGAATTATTAAAAAAACGTAAGTGGCCCGTGGCATTTGTTTCAAATAATAGCACAACACGTCAGAAAAACAGTACGAAGTCGCCCGAGACTTTCCGTTGAAACATTATTGTGATGACACCTGCACGTGTACATTTCGTCTTCTATATCGGGAACAACATGAATACACCAAAAGAGAATGAGTAAATCTGATATCTATTCTTGAACATTGATAGGATATTCCTGTGATAGAGGACCAAATAGATTGCTTTTAACGCTGTGACGTGTGGAACATGCTGCCCACCAGGGTATCGGCACGTGTATGCTGTTTTAACATAAGAGGATCGCGATTTAAATATATCTAAAAACCACATAATTAAACAAGCTGTCTTAAAACAAATCGCGTCCAAATCTTTTCATTCGTTTGGGAGCGATGCCACGGACAGACAAACACACACACACACACACACGCACACACACACACACACGCACGCACGCAAGCACGCACGCACACACACACGCACACACACACACACACACACACACACACACACACACACACACACACACACACAGGGTCGGTTTACTAAAATGTTGCATAAAATTAATTGTCATAATTTCGTTTCGCATAGCAACCCTTGGTAGAAGTTATAAAGCAAAATAATATTTTACTAATCCTTGATTGTTGTAGTAATTATTTATAAAAATTATAATCTTTTTCATCCTACTTAATTAGTTGTAAGTAATTCTGTAGCTCTGCCTAACTCTGGGATTACAGGCGTGAAGGTATGATATGAGTGTATGTAAGCCGCTTAATGCGACTTGGGTTTAAATGCTTCATGGACTGTAAACACTCAATTTAGCCCAATGAGTGCCGAATGCGGATGAATTTAGCCAATCAGATAACTGTGTCAAGTGCAGCGTCAAATTATACTGTTGCATGTCAATTTAAGTACTTACCTACTAAAACAAAGAAAAGAGATAATCGCCATCAACGTTGTAATTAATTTAATTGACCATGAATCATTTTTGTGCTCATGATTTTTGTACTTCAAAAAAGGAGAAGGTTTATTTATTTATTTAAATAATTTATTGAACAATATTAAAAATTGTGTACAAAAGGCGAACTTATATGGGGAGGTTCTATGTTCCACTGTTTTTTTTTTTTTTTTTTCACCGATTTCTCCATCAATCGTTTGATAGGGTATATTCACCCGAGGTGGTCCCACTGTCATCGAATACGGATACCAATTACCGATCTGATGAGGGAGTTCGTGAGGAATTGAGGGAACTCCTTAAATATCATAGGCATACATATAGCGTGTTTTATGTTTTCAGTAACAATTCTAGCATTCATTTTGTGAAGTGGAACTGATGATGAAGACCACGTACGACCACCGGAACTCCTCAACGGTACCTAGTTCAAGGGTCGTGATAAGATATCTTGTTTAATATAGGTAGTTGAGCTATTATGACGAAGCATAGGTATTTAAATGGATTTATATATAAATAAATAAATATAGGTTTGTGCTACGGGTACTGGACAACGATATAAATGCTTATACCTATAGAGAAATATATACTTAAATAGGTATACTTAATAGAAAACATCCATGACTATATAAACTAATATTCGCGCTCATCAAGGCATCACACAGATAACTCTTACCGGGATTTGAACCCAGGAGCCCAGGACCGCTAGCTTCGTAGGCAGGGTCACTACCTACTACGCCAACGCGTCGTCGTCGTCGCGCATAACTATGAGTTTCCCGTGTCGTCGCTTACATCCAATAGCCCCATGGGAATCTAATAAAAAAAAAAACCTTATTTTATTTTTGTAATCTAACAAACGTACACTCACAGAGATGACTCAAATCTTGTACGAGTAATTAGAAGTCCAAGAATGTCTTAATTAAAATTGTTACATGGAATTTTGTGTTTTCATTTTGCACCCGTAAATACATTGCATTGTCTGGTGTGTTTTCCTGTTGGCGGTTAGCACCTCAAATGGAAAACACATTGACCACCAAGCGCCCCGATTTCCTTAGGAAAATGACACGACATCGAGTCCTAGGTTGTGAACGTCGTAAAGAAGTTATTGTTCGTCTGGTTTTAATCTGTGAGTCATTTGGTGGTCTTGTCCAGCGCCTGCGCAGCTTTTAAAAAAAGGTGAGAGTTATTTGTTTTGAAGGGATCCGTGCTTTTGCAGCAAAAAGATAAAGTTGTGTTTAGGCTTTACTTTAGTTTCATAATGTCAAAGTGTACGGAACTGTGAGTCTTAAATTTTATTTGAAGACTTCTTAGGTTAACGTTCTTCGTGCAAGTGGCCTACATCATACATATTAAAACCGACACATAAAAGCTGAAAATAAATACACTTCTATGACGCTAGAATGATCTAAATTTAAACAGTCGAACATATATAAGTAGGTAGGTATGTATAACTATTTAATTATGAATTTAATATGCTTTCATCCCTAGAAAACTTTCAACCGAATGCCTGAACATAGACGATTTACAGATTAAAACACTTTTTAATAGTTTCGACCAATAGTATATAGTTTTATCCGCCTTCCGAAATCCTTAAGTTCAAATAAAACCTTTTAACGGGTAACATTGGGTAAACCTTTCATTTCATACGCTATCATTTTCTCCGGGTTTTTGCTGGACACATGCCACACCGCACAAACGACAGGTTACGATGCACCTGCGCTATCGAATGCACTTTGTTTTTTTAAATTGTTTTAGGTTCTCTCTACATTTAGGTACTTCCTGTTTTTAATTAAAGCATTAATGACTCTGGCTTAGGTACTCTCTGGCTGGGAGAGTACTTGACATGTCATTTATATACGAGTTACAGCTAAGAACTAAATAAAATTTGTGATTGAATTATTTTACTGGTTTGTCATGATTACTCTGATGTCACGCAAAAATTGAGCTGGAAGATACCTATAAGGCAGGAAAGCAACGTATTATCCTTAATGTTTTTTATCATTTATCATACCTTACTTAGGTGCTTTTTTAAATAAAGCATTTCTTACGCCTTTCACAGAATCTCTCAAAATATCTAATATGTATGTATGTATGTAAATTACAAGTAAATTCGTACATAAAGTTAAGATACAAAAACAAAAAAAAAATATATGTATATTTAAATACAAAATATTATTACGTCTTCCCGTACGAGACTGGATTTTAATTGTTACACCAGCATATTAACATAATATTACTAATGTCATGAGTAAGTGTTAATTGTTTTTTGGTCCCTTTAAAAGTTACGCCTCAATCGATCGATGAACAAACCAAGAAAGACACACTCGGTCACATTTAAAATATTACTAAAATAAGGCTGACGTTATTATTTTCTTAGGATTTGGTGTGACGTCATTATAACAGGGTTTTTACATTAATGGACTAAGTCTTGAATTGAACTCTAAGCCGATGACGGAATCGGCGCCAACGCGGTTATGAATTCATTTGTTATACATTTTTTGTATGCGATTGGTTTTTATGGCAGGCTCAATTACTTCGTTGAGGCTGCGCTGCCCGCCTGCCATGGCTGCGTATCCCTCAGTCATCTGTTACGGTCTGATACCGTGGGGAAATGATGTAGACCTACAAACATACATACATATCTTCACGCCTGTCTCCCAATGGGGTAGGCAGAGATTATGGAACACCAGGTGCACCGATCTAAACACACAATTTTCGCTTCCTCTACATTCATCAATCTCTTCATGCACATGATGTGGACCTAGATATGGTTATGAAAAATCAAATAACATTGTTGATTATCCCCGTTTATAAATCTGCACATTCTACCACGGTCATGCTTCTAAGTACATTAGAAGCATAATTATGTTAGTTTACTTCCACCAATTCTATTTTGTAAACAGTAGTGAGATTTTTCAAAGGTCAACGAGGAAAATATTCGTGTCTAATGTTCAAACCTTGTAACAGGCGATGTATGGTAGGAATGTGTACATGTGTATAGAAATTTATATCAATTTAACACAAAATATGAAGTCGCTTACAGAAAACCTTTTCAGGCGCATATTATTAGCCTGGCGAGGCACTGGGGTGTTGAGTGGATACCATCATCGGTTGGAACCTGACCCTTAAGGACATAACGGCCGAAATTATCTCGTAGTTCTCGTTTGTGTTTGTAGTTCTGGTTTAAGGTTATTGTATGTCTTTTAGTCCATGTTGTGGTCACCTTTAAGAGGGAGATCTATTATTTCTAACGTTTCTTATAGACTTTTAGACCATACCTAACCTTGTACCCTGTTGGTGATTCTTAAATACTTTATACCTATTGACGCCGTTCACCTAGATGGTAGTGAGTCACTACTTGCAGTTGTAGTTGTTTGGCTGACGAGACTTTGGGAAGGCTGTGTTTCCTGCGAAAACCCTTCCAAAATGCAAACTAAAATTATTTTTGTACTTGTTCTTTTCTAATAAATACTTCTAATTTAAGCATGCTATTTCGAAGAGGCTCATTGACATCACGGGAGACCGAAGACCTGGCAGTTTCCTCGCTCAACGTATAAGTTTAACCATCCAGCGAGGAAATGCTGCCAGCATCTTTGATACAAGCCGCATTAGATTTAATGTTTTAGTTAATATATATATTTAGAGTTAGTCTTATTTAATTTTTGTTTTAATTTTCAGTTATTGTACCTATCGTTTTTTCTAAATAAATAATACTTAAGCTTGTTATGTTTTTAGTAATCACTGATAACCACTTTTATTGAAAAATACGAGATCCCGTTATAGCGGGACTTCCCGCGTCATTGAAGTTTTTTGATTTCGCCATGACTGAGATCCCGCAGGGGGGCATGCCGGACTCGAAGCCCTCACCTAACCTAACTAGTGACCCTGCCTATGAAACTAGCGGTTCCGGGTTCAATTGCCGGTAAGGGCAAATATTTGAGTCTGGGGTGTTTCTTATCTATTTCTATCATATGTTTATCGTTGCCGTGTTCCTATATTACAAAGCTTAGGACTTAGTATATGACTGGGTCTAGGTCATTTGTGTGAGGTTGTCCCGTGATATATTTTTTTCTAAAAAAATAGTTTTGTAGTAACATTGAAACTTACCTTTAATAAACTAGATTTCAAAATCACCCTTAAACATGAAATTGCAACAAAATTACCTACTTCACAATGCGAAGAACCTAACAACACCTACAAGGTGATTAAAAGCTTGCTTTGAATTAAAGTAGAGCGTCTAAGCTAGGGTGATGGACAGATGACGGTTAAAAGGGTTCACTGATGTTTGACCAAAAAATTATTGACAAATGTTCATTTGACAAACAACGTTTCACGAAATGATCATTTGGCAAACGAGACATTTGACAAAAGTATCATCTTACAAAAACTCACTTAGCAATTGATCAATTAGCAAACACTACACATGGTAAATGTGTTAAATAATAAAATGTCAATTGACCTTTTTCCATTTCACCAAATAATATGTTTCGCAAATTAAGCATTTGTCCAAATGTCATTTAGCAAAATGTTATTTCATAAAAAGATATGATTTCATGTTTGTTGGGTAATTTATTCCGCTACCCTCTTATCGCCGTGAGAATGAATTTGTTGCACTGACATTTGAGGGTAAATGTATTATTGTGTATCAATTTATGTTACACGGCGAAGTGTTATACGCAGTTGTTAGTTAATTTTATTGCAAAATGAGTGATGAGGTTGTGTGCCAAGTCTTTAAATCTACCAGAAATGGAATTAAACTTTACTTGGACGGTTATACGTATAACAAAGTATCAACAATGGGAAGTACTTATTATTGGGCGTGTGAAATGAAAAATGATCAAATATATCAGTGCAAAGTGATGTTGAAAACTACTTTAAATGAGAAGGAAGAACATATTTTATTAAAATTGCCTCAAGATCATAGTCACGAACCAGATCCGTTGCGTAAAAAAGTTGCAGATTTTCGCAATAAATTGAAAGATGATGTCACTAAAAGTACTAAATTTTGTAAAATTTTGAACGACAATAAAAGCGAAACTGATTCTGAAATTACAGAATCCTTACCATCCACGTCTGCTTTAAAACAGTGCATGTATCGTGCAAAACGCAAACTGCATGGAATATTGAAAGAGCCGACTGATTTAGAATTTAATATTGATGAATCAATAACACAAATCAAAGGTCAAAATTTCGTTATAAAAGATCGTAAATTTGATAACAAGAGAATAATAATGATGTCAACATTGAATCACGTAACCATTCTAAGTAGATCAGACTATTGGATTCTGGATGGCACTTTCAAAGTTGTGCCCAGTATTTTTACCCAGTTATATACAATTCACGGAAATATATTTTCAGACGACAATAAAACATTTCCACTAGTATTTTGTCTTTGTTCTCACAAAGATAAAAGAACATATGACATGATGTTTGAAATGCTAATGGAATATGGGGCAGAAAATAATATTGTCATCAAGCCAAAAGTATGCATCTTAGATTTTGAAAAAGCCGCCATCTCAAGTTTGCGGTCAAATTTTGAAGAAATAATTCTGCATGGTTGCAACTTTCATTTGGGGCAGATTATATACAGGTATGTTACAAGATAAGATGAAAGGCAAGAAATGATGCGTTTTTGGTGCTTATAATACAAACCTAACCTAACCGACGACCTATGTTTTTTCCATGATTAGTCTAAATGCCTTTTTTATGATAGTAAGTATACAGCCGCCTTTTTACGTGATGCATAGTATACCTAAGTATTTTCCATGGTTTGTCTAGTTGTAATTATATATATCAACTAAAGGACCCATATTTGGTTATGTAACATTTTGCATTCAACATTAGTTTCCCTATTTCTGGGCAGAAAAAAAAACAACCTCGAAGGCCAAGGCGGGAGCTTTGCTCCCGCCTTGGCCTTCTAACCTAACCTATCCTTATCGGTTCTGCCCTGATTCGTCTTTGTGCATTTTTGGATAGTTAAAACAAATTACAGGCAAGATAAAACTAATTATGAATGATGATTATGACTAGATATCAACTAATACTTATATTATTTTCCTTTCAGGAAAGTCCAGAGTAGTGGCTTCGCAAAAAAGTATGCACAAGATGGACATTTCAACAAGGACATCAAATGTCTACTGGCGCTTAGCTATCTAAAGGAGACAGACATTCCGCTATATTTTGAAAAGCATGTACAATCTCTGACTGACGAAGATAGCAAAAAAATTGCGTATTGGTTTAAAGAAAACTATGTGAGTGGGTCTGGTAATGCACCAGCCAAATATAGTCCAGGATTTTGGAGTTGTAATGAAATGAATAGCATGAAAATACCAAGAACTTCGAACTCTGCTGAAGCGTGGCATCATAAAATTAATCAAATTATTGACAAACATCATCCGGGGCTGTATTTTTTAATTAAAGAACTAATTAAAGAAACTATAAGCAACGAGAGTGCAATCGAACAAAAAATTACAGGTGCCCCTCCAGAAAAAAAGAAAAAGAAATACGTCTCCAAGGATGAACGGATTGATAGAATATTGATGTTAAAAGACAATTATTCCGAAGCAAAATTATTAAAATCGATTTCTGGACATTTAAAATTATAAATACACTTCTTTTTCTTCTTCTCAGCATATACTCGTCCAATGCTGAACATATGCCTCTTCCATGGATTTCCATGTAGTCCTAAATACACTAGTGTATTAATATATACCTAAATAAATAATTATTTTCCAAATAATGTGTATTAATTTGACCCATACAATATATATTATTAGATTTATTAATAAACAAAACACTTGTCAAATAATACATTGTACCAAACGTTTTTAGACCAATAGTAGTTTTGTCTGATAACTCAGTTGTTTAATGTTCAGTTTATCAATTAATCATTTATAAAATGTAAATTTAACTGTTGATCATTTGGAAAAGTAAATCATTTGTAAAATGACTATTAGTAAAATGATCAAGTGACGAAACATTTTTTTGTAAAACGTTGTTTGTCAAGTGTCATTTTGTCAAATGACTTTTGGTCAAACAGCAGGACACCGGTTAAAAGCCTTCGCTGAAATTACAAAGAAACAATTTTACTTATTTTACTTGAGTGACAGGAAATCTTAAGCATGAAGTACGAGTATGTGAAAGGAACACGAGAGAGAACATGTCTAATTAAATTTTTAAAGGAGATTTTAATCTCAGGATGTATAAGTTGGCAATGAAGTATTACTAACAAATCAGTTACAGATTTAAAAAAAACGTACGAAATTAAAAGGTTCCTTTCAAATCGCGATGTCTCTAAAAGTTTTTAAGGCGATCGGACATGTTCTTTCCGTTTACACTTCACAGGTATTATCTGTTATATTTATGTATAAAAGGCAAACCTGACTCACTGACATATATCAACGCACAGCCGATACTACTGTACCTAGAAAGTTGTCCCCCAATGGGAAGAAATAGGGGGGGGGGGGAACTAATTCTACGGCGTCCTCTAGTGTTATGATAAAAGTTGCCAGGATTCCGTTTCCGCCTAGAACTTGATAGGATTGACCAATGTACATGGCCTGTTGGTAAATGCATTTCATTTATTGCATTCCATAAAGTATACAAAGGTGGTACTTAAATGCAAGCAATTAAAATACAAATTCAAAAAAACCTTAAGAACTAGACACTATTTACATAGAAAAACATTTATATAGAAAACACAAGCATAGAATAAATTGAAAAAACAAAAACAAAAAAAAACGCCCCCTCGCAAAGTACCAGGCTCAAAGGTCCCCATGATCCCAGCTGCTGAACCAAATAAGACTCAGAACGAGGGTCGCAGCCCCTGTCTCTCAAGCGACCCAACTCCTTAACGAGCTCAAGGCCTTCAGAGCACCAGGGCCCCGCCGTTTCAGCCGCAACCGGCACAAACTCATACGAGTATTTAGCATGCTTCAACCAGGCGGCCTTTTCAGCCGCCGAAAATTAATGTACTTAATTGAATAAGAGCTAAGATAATGTCAACAACGATATGGCGAGCGATAATGAGCGGAGATGTCGGTAGGGGACGTCCTATATGGACCTACGGTGATCAGATTCGCGATGTACTGAATATGGGCCAAATCAAAAGCACCCGAAACCGACGTACGTGCATGAAGACATTGATGAATGTAGAGGAAGCGAAAATTGTGTGTTTAGATCGATGCACCTGGCGGTCCATAATCTCTGCCTACCCCATTGGGAGACAGGCGTGAAGGTATGTATGTGTATGTATGTATAACGTCAACAATATGATTAAGCAAGCAAGATGGTTACAACAAAGTGGAAAGAAGGCCCAATTGGGAAAATCGCTCGGTTGGTATTTAGATCCGTCCACTCCCAGTAGAACCCTCTAGGGGATAATAGGGCCAGTTATTTTATAATTGTGTTCCCGACTATTAATTTCCCGTTTTTGATTACATAACGAGGGTCAAAAACTACTTTTTTTCGATAGGTAAAACATTTAAAATTGTCCTACCTGAAAAATTTACGTTTCTTGACCAAATCCTGTACCTACAGTCGGCCTTATGAGTAACTGCACACTTTTGTACCGCCTTTCGTTTTAACGCCTTTGACAGATTTTTGCAGCAGTTCAAACATGACTAAAGTATCAAAGCATAAAGTGTACGTAGGTATATTACCTACTACAGACCAAAATTATCGACGTTGAATACGTACGGGTCAACGATATTCAAGAAAAGTTTGCGTGAACACATTTAAGATTTAGTTTAGTTATTTTGGTCTTTAACCCTAGCTGCTGAGCTTAGTCCACGCTTGTTAGCGTGCCGAGGCAACGCACCGGCAAGGCCGGCCGATGAACCCGCGGGTGGTGCGATGACGTCACTTTTGGCAGTTGCTCCATTATGCACGTAACCTTAGCCTTGCGATGCACCATACGTTTTGTTAAAACTTGCAGGGAAGTTGTGCTAACTTCTGTAATTAATAAAAAAAATATAGAGCTACCATAAAATCTATTTAATTACGGTGACACGGTGAAAATAGATAGGCACTTACCTATTTTATAATAATCTACAAGGCATAATAGGCTTGTACTAAGCGTACCAGACAACGACAAACCTATGAACCTAATCCATACTAATAATATGTAAGTAGGTTTGTTAATAGGTTTATAATATCTGTTTGTTAATAGTTTTTTACACCCTCCTGAATAGGTTAGTCACTGACGAGACGAAAGGGACGCCGCAATACGTTAGATATACGTATGGAGATATCTCCATCTCATTTCAACGTATTGCTGCGTCCCTCTTGTTAGTGACTTATTCAGGAAGGTCGTTAGTATGCTTTTACAGCTTAGCCGTTGAACCGATTTTTTTATGGTGTGGTGAAGAAGACAAACGTGCCCACAGACCACCCGATGGTAAGTGGTATCAGTGACCCATAGACATTTGCATTCTCAAGACTACAATATTTTTATTTATTTACAATCTTTATGGTTAGGGGCTTTGATGAATCTTTACCACGCCACCACCTATTACTTATTCTGTGATCACGGCAGGAATACAATCTTAAAACTGCAATTTACTTTAAGACCCCAAATGCGTTGCCAACTTAGGACTAAGATGGAAAACCCGTATGCTAGCAATTTCACGCTACATAGTACGCATTAAAAAAAAACTTGGATGAAAATAGCTAACATTTGTGCACAAAGAAATACCTACTTGCGATCATTCATTCATTAGGTAGGTACACAATTATTTATCCGGAATCAAACCAGATAGGCACCAATAGCTTCGAAAACACTACCAACTAGGCTTAGGCTTAGGGGCTAGGGTGTCGTCGTCACCTTCGCGACGTCTAATATCTTCGGAGAAAATATTAAGTAGGTAAATATCCAAAAAAGTCAAATTTTACATCACCATACTTTTCAGCGTAAAATGTCAACTAAGATAATAATATAATAATAGTTATGTTTTACGTTTGAAACTTCAATCGCGCGAAGTTATTAGTGAAGTAACCACAGTAATCAATAAACTGAAAACATATTTAACAATATGAACAAAAGTATCTTATTGCACACATTATTAACAACAACGCCCTCTAGTGCCAAGTAGATGAACTACAGTATATGGCGCCCTCTATCGCGGAGTAGCTATAAACTATTAGTTCCTTCAAACAGCATTAGATGGCGTTATTAAACACTTTAACACGTAAAGAAAGAGATTGTCACTACATAGTATAAAACAAAGTCGCTTCCCGCTGTCTGTCCCTATGTATGCTTAGATCTTAAAAACTACGCAACGGATTTTGATGCGGTTTTTTTAGTAGATAGAGTAATTCAAGAGGAAGGTTTTTATGTATAATAAATTTTGTTTTATGTACGTGTGTTATAGAAAACTCAAATAAACCGAAGCGAAGCGAGGGCGGGTCGCCCTCGCTTAAAAAAAAAATATGTAATAAAATATGATATATAAAAAAAAAAAAAATATGTAATAAATAATAATTCCTTGGTTTTAATTAATGACCAAATAAAAAAATTCTATTTTTAATGAATTACCCTAGGAAAACTACATGCGAAAAGTTTGTAGTATGAGAGGACAATAGAGAGATCTCTCTCCAGGCGGGTGTTATGCCTGGGGACCGAAGTCCATTGGGATGAAGTTGGAAGTGCTACATAATCAACTGACTGTTGGAATATCGCTTGCGCGTTGTAGAACAGTTTAGTTCCGCTGTCTGACGTTGTGGCGCTGTTGGCGCTGGCGAGTTGGTGGTACATGGTTTGCCGTTAGATGTCGCTATGTCGCCACACCAGCCTCCCTTTGAGACCGGAGGTTGATGGTGATTCTGATGACGTGCAGTTTGTGCGTTGAATTGTCGCTTGCAAGTGCCAGTAGTAGATGTCTCCAGTAGTGCTCAGAGCCGCGTTGGCGAGCGTAGCAGGAGAGGAGGAGTGAGGAGTACACAGTGAGTCGTGTACCTCTGCTCGTGACGTACTCGTAGTTGGACGCAGTGAGTCGCGTTGTGAGTGAGAGTAGTGTTGCACACTGTAGACACCAGGCATAGAGATATGACAGAATGCTAGTGGTGCACAGTGCGGGTAAGTCTGGCTTGCTGTGAGACTTGCGTCATTTGCTTTGCGTCATTTGCTTTTGCGTCATTTGCTTTGCGTCATTTGCTTTGCGTCATTTGCTTTGCGTCATTTGCTTGAAGGTAGTCAGGTTGCGTAATTGTCCATCACGTCGGGGTCACCAATGTGTGGGTTATCTGATCGATAGTAAAACTCAAACTCCACATATAAATATATATAAGCGTGTATTGCACGTTAAGTTTACACTTGATAGTCGCAAGCCGAAAGCGTTTACCGTTATATAAAGATATAAAGCAAAGAAGGAAGACTTAGTTATTATTAAGATCGATAGGCAGTGCGTAAGGCGGGAGCGGGTGCAAATTGGCATAGGTCCGGCGCGTGAGCTGATCGGAAGCGTTCTGCGGAGGCGCCGAGTCGAATGAATGCCGGAGGCGCTGAGCAGCCGCCCGCGTCCCGCGCCGCTCCCCGCGGCGCCCGGGACTGGTTATGGAGTAGTGATGTGCGCAACTTGTAGTGATGCGCCACACCACCCCCTTAGAAGTGTTAAAGTCCTGCGGAAAAACAATTGGGAAATTTAACAACACGTCCTGAACGTGTTACACGTTCTAGTGGCTTTTGAGCCGCTGATGGTACGTCAGCTGATTTCTTCATTGTCTCTGCATGTTGATCCGAGAGAGTAAAAGCTGGCTTTGCACGATCTATGGAAACAGTTACAGGTCCTCTATCAAGTTCTACCGTGATAGTTTTATCAGTTCGCCTAATGACTTTGTGCGGTCCAGTGTAAGGCTTTTCTAAAGCGCGTCTTACGCAGTCTTTGCGTATAAAAACATATTGTGCCGTTTTTAGATTTTCGTGTACGAAAACTGGTCTGGTAGAATGATTTGATGCTGGCTGTGGTTTAAGGTGAGAAATATGCTCTCTAAGCCTGGTCACAAAATTGCTTGGCTGCATCATGTTGGTGTGAGTGTTAGGTGTTGGTTGAAAGAACTCACCCGGTATCCGTAATGGCTCACCATAAACCATCTCAGCAGCCGAGCACTGGAGGTCAGCCTTCCACGATGTCCTCAGGCCCAACAGCACGACAGGAAGGATATCCGTCCAGCTCCTCTCGCCATGGGCCATGATGGCGGCCTTGAGAGTGCGGTGCATCCGCTCGACCATGCCGTTAGCCGCTGGATGGTAAGCAGTTGTATGGCGAAGCTGTGCCCCGCAAAGTCGGGCTAGGGCAGTGAAAAGGTTGGAGTTGAACTGGCGGCCCTGGTCAGTGGTTACTGTCTGTGGACAACCAAATCGTGAGATCCAACATTCGCAAAACGCTTTTGCAACTGTTTCGGCTGTAATGTCGTAAATCGGTTGCACCTCGGGCCAGCGAGTGTACCTGTCAACCGCTGTGAAACAATATTTGTAGTCGTGGGATGATGGTAGAGGGCCTATGAGATCAATGTGCACGTGGCTGAATCTCGCTGCTGGCAAATGGAACTGTCCCAGGGGTGAGGAGGTATGACGATGAACCTTTGATGTCTGACACGCGTTGCAGGCTTGGGTCCAGGCACGGCAATCTCTCCGTGCGTTGGGCCATATGTACCTTTCCGTCACCAACTTCGTCGTTGTCCTTACACCCGGATGACTGAGTGAGTGTACGGCATCAAAAATTTTTCTTCGTAGATCCGCCGGTGCGTAGGGTCGAGGCCTTGCCTGTGAAACGTCACAATATAAAGTTACGCGTGTCCCTGGTACCGGTACTTGCTTGAGATCCAAAGAATTGTCTCCTCCGGCCATCATTCTCTGCATTTCTTGATCTGCTTGTTGAGCTCTAGCTAATTCTTCCAAGGCCGGTGGCTGTGTGATCGCCTCGATGCGTGAGAGAGTGTCGGCTGTGACATTATCTCTGCCAGAGATATGTTTTATGTCGGTCGTGAATTGAGCTATGTAATCAAGGTGGTTGAACTGTCGAGGCGAGCAGTGCCGGTCTCGCTGCTGGAACGCGAACGTAATGGGCTTGTGATCTGTGTAGACGGTGAAATGTCTACCTTCCACCATGAAACGAAAATGTTTGATACCTTCATAGACTGCAAGCAATTCTCTGTCGTACGCGCTGTACGACTGCTGCGCCTTATTCATCTTCTTGGAAAAGAATGCTAATGGCTGCCAGTCATTGTTGACCTGCTGCTGGAGCACCGCGCCCAAGGCCGAATTTGAGGCGTCGGTCAGGAGAGCGAGCGGTGCGGTCATCTCAGGATGTGCTAAGAGGGTACACCTGATTATACTTGCTTTGCAGTTGTCGAAAACTTGCAACAACTCGGGTGTCCAGCTGATAGGGTGAGAGCCTTTTTGTTTAGGCCCAGCCAGGAGGTCATGCAAGGGGGCTTGTTCTTCTGCAGCATGAGGGATGAAACGCCTGTAGAAATTCAACATCCCCAGGAACCTACGCAGTCCGTTTATGGTTTTAGGTGGTGGAAAATCTCGAATAGTCTCGATCTTGTCATCCAGTGGGCGTGTGCCGTGCTCCGATATAGAGAAACCAAGAAATGTTACCTCGCTCTGGCCAAATGCGCACTTGCCTTCGTTGATCAGCAAACCGTAATCCTGAAGACGCTCGAAAACTTGTGCCAGGTGTTCCAGGTGTTCGCTGTGATTTCTGGAAAATACCAAAATGTCGTCAATGTATGAGTAGCAAAAATCCAGCCTTCGTAAGACTTCATCTAAGAACCGCTGGAACGTTTGCGCGGCGTTTCTCAACCCAAATGACATGAACGGGAATTCGAATAGGCCAAAAGGCGTAGTAATTGCAGTTTTATTTATGTCTTCTGTAAATACTGGAATCTGGTTGTAGGATTTTATTAAATCTATCTTAGAAAATACCTTGCAACCAGCTAACCTATTAGCATAATCCTCGACGTGCCTTATTGGGTACCTGTCCGGTATTGTCCGTGCGTTGAGAGCTCGGTAGTCTCCACAGGGTCTCCAACCGTCTTTCTTCGGAGCCAAATGCAACGCAGAGGCCCACGGTGAGTCGGAACGACGAGCTGTTCCGTCGCTAACCATTTCCTCGAACTGCTCCTTGGCCACCTTTAAACGATCTGGAGCGAGCCGGCGGGGTCTGCTAAATACTGGCGGTCCTGGTGAGGTACGTATGAAGTGGACTGTACTGTGCTTCACTTCGCGTGGGGTACCTGATGGCTTTGTCAGCTGAGGGTACCTAGATAACAAACTGTGGTACTCACTGTCGCCTGAGATAGTCTTCACGCTGAGCATCTGGCATTTGCTAAGCGTTGCAGGCGATGACAGCGATGTGAGGCTGTCCAGCAATTGGTGGTTCCTGCAATCCACTAGTAAGCCATAATGAGAAATAAAATCCGCTCCAATAATTGGTTTTTCTACGTTAGCCACTACAAAGTTCCACACGAAATCTCGACGCAGGCCTAGGTTAAGATGTAGTTTGATGGTTCCGTACGTTTGAATTGGGGTGCCATTGGCAGCGGTGAGTCGGTACTCAGTCGGTTTACCATTTGGCAGGTGTCGACGTGGCAGCACGCAGAGGTCGGAACCGGTGTCAATCAAAAACTTCATCTTGGTTTTCCTGTCGGTGATGAAAAGGCGGCTAGTAGCATGACAGTCGTTCGCCGCGTCTATTGACTGCCGCTGGCTTTTCCCGACACGAAAGTGCAGGGTGTGCTACACTTCTTAGCCTGCTCACCAAAAATAGAATGGTACCAGCACATACCTGGTGTTTTGCTGTGACTCCGACCCCTGCTGCTCGACCTTCCTTTCGAGCTGCTTCGGTGGAATCTCGAACGTTCCCTGCTTCGCCCAAATGATAATTGATCGATGTGGCTACTGAGGGCTAATTGAATACGAGTGGCAATTAATTCGTCAATGCGTTTTATCAAACCATCTTGGTCAAAGGCGGTCATCGCTGCCACGTGCGTAGACGGCTGTGGTACCGTCGCCTCGAAAATTTTATCGGCGAGGTCGGCTAGTTCCTCCAGCGTGGCAGATGTCTGTGAAATTAAAATAGGTTGAATATGTGCAGGTAACCTCTTCATCCACATCGTACGCAAAAATTCGTCGGACACACCGCCGTCGGCCAGGCTAACCAACCGTCGCATAAACTGAGAGGGCTTCCGGTCTCCGAGCTCCTCATTAGACAGTACCTCGCTTATTTGCTGCTCACGAGAAATAGACAGACATTTCGTTAGCTCTGATTTTAACTTAAGGTATTTATCCGTCTTAGGTGGATTCTTAATTAAAGATTTAATTTCTTTAGCATACCTGTGATCCAGTTGGGCTATAATAGAATAAAATTTCGTAGTGTCATCTTTAATACCAGAAACCAGGAAATGCGCCTCTGCTTGACCGAACCAAACCTCCGGATCATCAGGCCAAAACGGTGGTAATCGTAACGCCACGCGGTCGACGTTGACGGACGTGACGCCATCTTGGGCATCCACAAATTCGTTGCCCGGGCCTTGTTTCGGATCAACCGCCATCTTGATCTACGCGTCGTCCGTAATACGCGGCTCTTGCTATACTCGTACAGATCAGTTTTCGTCATTTGCTTTGCGTCATTTGCTTTGCGTCATTTGCTTTGCGTCATTTGCTTGAAGGTAGTCAGGTTGCGTAATTGTCCATCACGTCGGGGTCACCAATGTAGTATGAGAGGACAATAGAGAGATCTCTCTCCAGGCGGGTGTTATGCCTGGGGACCGAAGTCCATTGGGATGAAGTTGGAAGTGCTACATAATCAACTGACTGTTGGAATATCGCTTGCGCGTTGTAGAACAGTTTAGTTCCGCTGTCTGACGTTGTGGCGCTGTTGGCGCTGGCGAGTTGGTGGTACATGGTTTGCCGTTAGATGTCGCTATGTCGCCACAAGTTAATGTAGGTATAAATATAAAAAGTTTGTGAGTGTAAAATAGCAAAATAAATTATTTTTTCTGGACCCGGGGGAAATGCCTTTGCATTACCTACCTTTGCCGACTTGAACGGACTAAAACCCCCGGGGCGTTGCGCCAATCGCTTCAGGAGGGGGCTACGGGATCGCTATAGCGCCAGAACGTAGCCCCCCAATAGCGGATGCCCTTTGGGCTCGCCATCCGGCGAGGGCTTTTACAAGGCTCCTCGCCTACTCCTCTGAGGGCACCCTGGAACCTACTCTAGCCTTAGTTGGTCTCAAAGAGTATTTTAATCCTTAATACTCGTAGAAAAGGGACCGATTGGCATTGATCAAAAATCTGTGAATGTAATCGACATTCACATAAAAAGTTAGTTAAAAGAGCATATTCGCGTAGCAGCAAGGGATCTATAGTAGCTGCCCTTACTGCCCCATCTCAGTTTTCTACCCTGTATCTGTCCAGTGGTCTCGGTCTCGGTCCCGTCGGTCCAGAATATATTTTTATTCCATTCGTCATCGGGACCTTTGGTTTATGAGGTCCTAGCGCTCTCAGCCTTTTCAAATAGATTTCGAAGAGGCTGATTGACTAGTATTATTGTATATCAATTAAACATGGAAGACGTTTAATTGATATAAAATAATATATTGCGCAAGTGTGGAGGAACTAACTTTACCACTCCAGCATTAATGATGTCCTCCGTCGGGCTTTTACCACCGCCAATTGCGCGGCTATTTTGGAACCAAATGGCCTCATGCGCGATGATGGTAAAAGACCTGATGGGATGACTCTTGTTCCGTGGAAGTTGGGCAGGCCGTTGGTTTGGGATGCCACTTGCGTGGACACCCTTGCGCCGTCACATCTTCCCGGAACAAGTACTAGGGCTGGTTTCGCGGCGGAATCAGCGGAGACCCTCAAAAGGCGCAAATACAGTCAACTTGATAGAAGTTACATATTTGAGCCTTTTGGGGTCGAAACTTTAGAACCGTGGGGACCAGGAGCACACCGTATTTTTAAAGATTTATCAAAGCGCCTGATCGACGCATCACGTGACAAAAATGCTGGTCTGTACTTGGCACAAAGGTTAAGCATTGCCATTCAACGTGGCAATGCTGCCAGCATTTTAGGAACAATGCCCACTGGTAGCGGTTTGTTAGATTAGTGTAGTTTTAAGTGTTTTTGTAAGTTCTTTCGTTTGTTTGTTTTCTGATTAATTATCCTTACTTGAATTTTACAATAAATAATTTCTCACTTTACAAGTGTGCCAATTGTCTGCGTGTCTTCGATAATAATAACGAAAAAAAATGGACACAGATGAATTGCAAAATATTTATTTAATTAATATTTCACGACGATTAATATTATACTTTTGTTACGTTATAGCTCAGAGCCCTACATTATTACACCCTCACAAACATTCGCATTAGGAAGACAATTTAATATTAGGAAGAAATTATACTCAATATTAACAAAATGACAAAAAAAATCTCAAAAATCCAATTTTATTCCGTTTTATGTTATGGAAATCAAAGAAAAGTGAAACATTAGCGAACTATCTATCACGCAACTAACATTTAGCCAGATAGCGCCATAGGCAAGGAATAGTTTGACTTTTAATTATTATTATTTTATTTTATTCTATTTTATTCTGTTTTGTAATGTACCTACTTTGTTTTTGTGTTGACTTTTACTATTTTTACTATTATAATTTAATTCTATTTCTGACGATCTCAATGTAACTGCATATAATTTGACATGTAATGTAATTTATACTGCGTTATATTGAGTAATAAAAAAAAATAAAAAAAAAATAAGCAAAATTCTGCATTGTTGTGCTACTAACTGCGAATCAATTTTACGCGTACGAATGTAACTTTATGGGAGGCCATTTTTATAAGTTTGTACTGTTGAGACCTTCAGTTTAAATCTTTCTGTTTTTTTAGCAAAATTATATTTATACGTGCGGTTGCCAGGTTGGTATAGTGCTACTCCATGCCTTCCTTGTAGTAGTACTGTTAGGCGATGGGCTTGCAACCTGTCACTAATATACTCTGGTAGACATCAGACTGTCCAAAATGTGGTTACAGAATAAAGAAGAAGGTTTTAGAATTTTTGGTAATTCTGTAACCTCTGGCTAGCCCACTCTGGGAATTAAGGCGTGAGTGTATGTATGTATGACTGTATGTATGTTACATTAATCAGGTTCTACGTTAACAGATACATCTACGTCACTATTAGAACTAAAGTAATTCTGTTTAAAATGTAAGCAGTAAGATCCCGAATTTGTCGAGAATAAGGGGCGTTTATAGGTGCTCTGCGTGAAACTAACGTACCTAACTGTCGGTCAAACTTGTTTAATCACAGTCAATAACCTTCTAGGTGTTTGATAAACGGGGATTGAGATATTGATAATTGGCCAATTTCCTTGCAAAGTGATAACAGTACATAATGTCATACAATTTTATTGTAATTTACTGCAAGACCCATATCAGAGCAAATTGCATACCTACAATTTATCGTAACGAATGAAGAACATTGAAATCGCATCGTAAATAACAAGTTTTGTTTTCCATAAGTATTGAACATTAGTTACTACTAGAAAAATTTATAACTTTACGTTTAGTTACACTGATACTAACAATTTTAATCCACACTGTATGGAAATCATACGTTTTTGATACCTACCATGTATGTAGTTATCGAGTAGAAATAATTTTATACAACTTACGAGTACATACATACGCGGATACAAAACCATTTATATGTAGTCACTGACGTCAAAGATCACGTCAAATATACTGTAAACACAGATCTTAATGTCAGTAGCAAAGTGGCGTGTAGATATTTTTGACGCGATGTCTTAAAATAAACTTTGGTAGAAATGAACTAGATAACATTTTAACATACTACAAGTTGCCTCAAAACTTGACGTAGATGACTGCGTAAGATCCTGCGGGCCTTACATGGCTATGTTTATCGAAGTTGAAAATAGTAGTTTATGCAATAGTTGTATAAGAGAGGCAAAATATATGAGTGGCGTGAGTTACGATGTGAGCCGAAGGCGAACATCGTAAAGGAAAGCGCCACGAGTGTTTTTTGACTTAGTTATACACCGTTGCATACAATACTTTTTCTACGACTAGGTTTCAAATGAAATGCAAAATTAAGCGAAAAAACTTACAAACGAACGAACGAAGTAAAGAACAACAAACGAGCGGGAAACAAGAAAATGACAAAATATGTGTCTATGGTTTACTTTGTTTTTAAATTGACGGCATGGAAAAAAGAATTATTTACAATTCCAAAACATTTTAATTTGACCAATCAGAATACTTCACTAAATTAAATCCACCAATCACAATACACATCGACTGTCAAACGGAACGATAGGTTCTTTTAGGTACGGTTTCTCTTTAACTAATTTAAATCTTTTAAAAAAACTTTGTAATTCGTATCAACCAATCAGAATACAGCTATTTTAAAATCGACCAATCTGATAACTGAAATCATTTCTCAAAACATTAGGTGTTTTATAGTCCCTATTTCACAATCGTTAAAATATGATTAACAGGCTACACTTAGTAATCTGTGGCGTATCGTTAGGGCGACTTTACGACACCGAGAGCTGTTATGGGGAATAGAGTTATAGACTTTTCTGAAGTCATATTATCTATGTTCTTATAATAGTGTTCGTGACTATGTAAAAGACTAATAAAAGTACAGGAGTAGAAAAAAATAATATTTTTCACCAGTATGTAAGTACGAGAGTAGTGGAAGCTTTATTTACTTGGTAGTACAGTCACGAGATTTAATTTGGTACCCACCTTAGGTCCAAAGTCAATCTCACATTCTACAACAATAACGTTGAGTTTCCCAAAAGTTACGAATGACTTGACATCTCTAATGACATTGACGAGTTCAAGCATATTTTTCATGAAATGGGTCCTAAATGAACGCTCGTGACCGTACCGTAAAACGGGGTGGGTAAGGACCAGGGATCGGAAATTTGGATCGATATTTACCTAAAGTTGGCAAAATCCCGGAAAAAGTTGAGTGAATATGGCGTCGGCTTCTTAAAAACATTATTTTAATTATATAATTTCCGGGACTCTGGGATTCTACAAAACGTTTATTTTAATTATTTAACATTTAGGATAAAACGTTACGTAAATTTGCTCCTCAGACTTCGTTAGGTTAAGTTAGATGAGTTAAATGTAAAATAAATATTTTTTTTGGTAAATCTTAATTTAAAAAATAACTTCAAATGTTGAATGTCAATACTTAATTACGGATTTATGTTGGCTTAATTTTTTTATTCCTAAATCCCGGGAACTTTGTTAATAAATTAATATTAAGTAAGTCCGCCTCCATACAACTGAACAACATCGCCGCCGCCAAAGATTAGGTAAATATCGATCCGAATTTCCGATCCTTGGTAAGGACACAAACTAAAATAAGTCATAATTTGTTACAAATAAGAACAAGTATTAAATGGACAATAACGTTAAGTATTGAAATCTATTTCAGTCTTATAATTAGTAAAATATGCTTCGTTTTAGGTTGTGTCCATACCCACCCTGTTTTACGGTAATGGCACCCGATTTCAAAACCACACGATAACGTGTCAAAGGCAATGTGGTTTTACCCAATAGAATAGACGCCCTGTAACACACTCGCAGTCTACTGAGTTACATAACTACTAAGCTGCAGATATCCTAAATCTAAGACCCATAATACTCATTACGAACAATTAGAAACAATTTCACTATACATTCCCCGTCCATGCTATACTAAACCTTATCCTAGCGACGCATGATCCATAATAAATACTAACATAGTTTAAACAAACTTTTTCTTCCTGATTTAAAAAAGTCCTACAATGTTACAAGTGGAACGGTGCTTATGACTTTTTGGATTGGTTTGAGAGTAGCCTTCTCAGAGGCCCTTTCGTATCAGTTATCACCTATTATCTAAAGAATGTTTGCCAAAAGATCTGGTTGTGTAAGACGTTTCATAATGTCTTTAGGTTGGTATTTGTATGGAATTTTCAGTGTTTTTTCTAGAAACTTTATTCATAGATACCACGCTGTGGATAGTCATTAGTTAGTTATCAATTTATCGTTAGTAATAGATAAGTTAGATGAGCAGAGGGTCTAGTCAAGACACAAAGCGCTGCGGCGAAAATCGATAAAATGTATAGGATGTAATGATGGACGTAAGCTGGGCCCGTATTTTTTCATCGCGGTGGTTAAAACACACGTCCCTCTGGCACTTACATAGTGGTCTGAAAGTGACAGATGTTTTATCCAAGTTTATCCACATCGATAATCACGACCGCAATGGGCCCGCTGATGACAGTTCCCGCCAACCGCTTATGTCAACTCCATACATTTCGAGTCGATAGAAAATGGAAACGTTAGCAACGTTTGTATCTTGGCTATGTCTACAGAGCTACAAGTATAGCGAGATGAGTAGTACATTAACATAAAACTCCTTTAACGTTCGCATAAGGCCCTGCCCATGTATACGTCCTATTACGTCAGCTTTTACAACTGTCAGATAAGTTTATCTAAGCCGTACTATACTACCTATACGTTGCATACCTACTTTATTATTAGGACCATAGAGACATAAAAAATCCCACCATCTATTCCAATATAACTGATGATGTAGGTGCCTCATTCCAGAAACCACGCGCAGAACTGAAAGAATATCTATGAAAACTATTTCATTCACTAGAACTGAAATTCGTCTCAGCAGCCAGTATCCTCCGAGCGCTTGAGTAGGACGCACGCCGCTAGCTCCCTTACTCCGCGCTAACGCCGATTCGAAAAACTTAAATAAAATACTCCATTTTCGAATTTAAAAACTGGTTTACGTTGAATTTGAATTGTCCTTCTGTGTTTTCAAGTGCGTTTCAGTGGCCGTTTTTGTTATCACGTGACTGAAAGGTAAATATGCCGGTGATAATCGCTTATCGAGAGGTTTTTAGGCTGTGGAAGGAACTGTTTTACAATACAGTTTTATTCAAATGTGCAGATTAAATTTACCTTAAAGTACTTATTATTAATTTGGGCAATAGGTGTTTATTTTTTTAGCTTTACCTTATGCTTTTTAATTTAAAGTGGAAGCATGAATATAAAATAAATAAACCTAGTAGCTGTAGCACCTGAAAAAAGTCAAGCCATTTTTCCAAAGATAGCTTTTATAATGCGCTATTTGCAGTTGAGCTAAAATTAAAAATGTGATCTAGACCAGATGCCAGCAGATTGATTAGCGCTTTCGCATTTTCACGGTTATCTAATTGTCTGTCATAGTTTAAAATATAAAATGAATGCACAATTGCACATTGCTGTAATCATTTTATAATTTGAAACCATACTTTAACATAAAGCAATAATTACTGCAATCATTTGGTTCAATTATTGCTTGGAAAATAATTAAGTATATCATCTGCTTATTTCGGTAATCAAATAGATTTTTCGCCTGGAGTATCTTTTTTTAGCATCATCATAATAAATTTCTGTAAGTTTTGCTACGAATGTCCCTTATTTTTTTTCTCGTGTCACATAAAGAAGCTATTTCTGAAGAGGGCTCCGTAAGGCTTCGCCAAAGAAAAACCTAGCGAAAAATTAATTGCAAAATCTTTATGTATTAAAAAAACGAAGAGAAGAATGAGATTTAGCCTATATTGGGAATATTAAAAAAAATCTTAGGGACAGTCGCTTGGCTGAAATGTTACAGTTTAAAAAACTTCTTTACATATCTTGAAACTATTTTCACAATGTTTCTTACGTCGTTTATCACTATGATTAACAGAGATAAAATTGTTTCTAGGTCACTAATAAAGATAAGTGATGTCACCAGTTTAGGCGTTCGTCATTCTAGACAAACAAATCTATAGAAATATTAAGTGTTGGTGCACTTCATGTTCTACCTTGGCCTAGTGGCGAGTTAGGGTTATGTCATGGCAATAGGACATAACTGAACGTAGAATTTACGAATCTATAAGTTTTATATCGATCCGATTTTTGTCTATCTTATTATTATATGTCGACTCTGCTACTCTGGTTAGTAGTTAGGGGTTAGAAGTCCCAAGTTTGATCCCCAGTAAAGTTAAATATTTATATCAAGTGCAAAAATTTTAAATATGAAGTTATAATAATTATATTGTTTTCTAGTAATTACCTATGGTTAGCTTAGAGCTTCGTTTGGGACCAGGTCAATTTGAGTGAGATTGTCCCCAGATATATTATTTTGTTACTTATTTATTGTAAATGTTACAAAAGAAGGGTAATATTAACATAACGAAATGCGAAATTAAAACGGCATATTTTTCCAGATTCTTACAGCTGCCCTAGGAATGTCTAGATCACAAATGCCACTAATGAATGTGTTATTAATTATTTTTAGCAATGTTTTTTTTGCAAATTAGTAAATTATCATTTTCATTAATTAACACTTAATTTAAGTAAATCTTACAGTAAAAATGTCGGACTTGACTTCAGTTTTTTGACATTCTCTTCCAACTAACCCCTAAAGAGTATTGAATATGTGCTATCATGAAAATTACCTTAAATACCTTAATAATTATATCTCATCCTAATTATATCATGTGTATACACAAATACATAAATTAAGTCAATTTGGTGTAAATAGTTTAACACAGGTATTATAACACATGACGCAAGATATTATCATTCCCTCGAATTTGTTTATTTTTAAAAAGGGTTCGTTCTTTGGGTAATTTTTTACAACATTTTTTGTGTGTTGTCTTTAATAATATTAATATTCAAGTGTATATTCGTTATCATGAAATCTTGGTTTATCGACAACAGGTGCCGTTGCGATATGTTAGTTTATTGGCCATCTGTGTTATTAGGTTATTATCATTACTATTTATAACGAGTTTGTAAAATGCGATGTAATTACGAGTATTAGCAAGCAGTTTAAGACCCAATTTAGATACACCATTATAAAAAATTATAAGGTAGGCATTGTCCTTTAATTCAAGAACCGTTTCACAGTACATATTTTTAGGCTTACTGACCAATTGAATTCATTTTTTTATCTACAAAAAAACTCAAGTATGTAAAATAATGCGTGTTTTTCCCGTTATGACATGACTTACATTTTACCAAATTTATTCTCATTACTTTTGCTTAATCAGTTATATTGTGGCGTTGAAATATCAGTAATAAACTAATTAACGGATTTTTATAAGTTTGTTGAAATGAAACATGTTTATTACTATTGCTTTATATGTAGTAGTATTTAATAGGAACAAGTAAAGTAACACCTGTGTTGTTTGGGTTATAAATACGTAAATTTTTATACTATCACTTTTTTAATCTAAATTTATTTATTTATTTATTACCACAAAAACATAATTATTGTATTAGGCAGAGCAGAAAATCATCATCGGTGATACAATATTTACGAAAAAAAAAAAGTGAATTGCGCCAAAATACGAAATTAATGACATTGCATATATAATGTAATACTAATGTTTAACCGTGTACCACAAAAACAGACAGCACGCAATCAATTAATTGCATTTATGTGCTAATTTCGGGTGTTGGTGGACAGAGTTATTTAGGGCTTTTGGAGTAAGTAAGTACCTACCTACTTTTTAAAATTCCTAGTAAGAGCAATGAAAACAAAACACACATTGTAAGTAAACATATATAGTGACAATTTTGTATTTCAATGGTGTTTTGAACAAGTGTAAAAGCTGAACACACATTAATATCTACATAATAGACTAAGCATAAACATTTGCTACTGTCAAGGCCAAAGCGATCAAATGACAGGAGAAACGCGTGGGTTCCTTCGGATACCTCCATGACTCAGCCAACACTTCCTATTTAGGGTTCCGTTTCGCTATCACAAAAGGCCAATTAAGCCGTGTTCGTGTTATCTTGATTATTCCAAACGGGAAAGGAAGCAGTTTATTATGGTGTAGTTTTCAATTAAATGGTTTTGTAAATTCTTGAGAGTGACTGGAGGTAATTCTTGCCGTAGTCCTTCTTGCCCGTAGCAGCTTTCTGTGGGCTTATTATGACATGGCTATTGGCCATGCAGTTCATTTTACGGTGAGCGTGAAGGTCGGAGCTATAGCAGTCACATAACTCCGTCCTTCTCTCAGCGTACAATGAATTGCACAGATACGTCACAATAACCCCACTGATCTCATCTGATATTATAAACGTTATCTTCTCTGTACCTTCATATTCTTTAGTTTTTGAGCACATCCTTGTAATCTTGCCTATTCTCGTACAGTTTCTTCAATCATGGTCAGGTTAACTGGAAGAGATCTCTTAAAGCGATAAGTTCGCCTTTGTACATATTAATCTTAAGTTTATTTACGAATTTACTTGTAATTGTTTTTTGTGCCCTTGACTGACTTTTTAAACTGCTTGACCCAGGGACTTAAAATTAGAGGAACTATAATCCTTAGGCACAAAAGAGGTGCACTAAAAATGATTTTCCAAAAATCAGCCCTCAGTGGTAAGAAAAGGGAAATAACGAGAAACGAATTCTAAGCGCACAAAGTCACGGGCATCCTTTTGATATTAATCACCATCGCCAAGCTCTAACACAGAAAGAGTTATTTTTAAACCCTGGAAGCTATTTGTTAGGAAATAGCGGTTGGCTATGAAATAAACTAACTGAATCATTATTTCAGATGGATATAGTTATCAATTAGACAAATTCAATTTTATGTATTTTTTAACAGGTAAATTAAATTACACTAATGTAAGAAGCGAACAGGGAGTTGCAATAATTTGTCCGAAACAAGAATTCACAGTAGGATTCTTTATAATGACTTCCAAATATCTTCTTCGCATTGACATTTATTGACTGTTTATGAGTCTCATTTATAAAATCCCACGCTTGTCCATTTTGAAATACATAATAGCGAATAGGTCTCGATTTTTATTCACGATTCTATGAATAACTTCATCGTGCTACTTAATTACGATGTTTTTGTTGATTGTCATATTAAATCCCTATATCTTTTATCAGTAAAAAAATATACCCTTGCCAAATTCGATTGCCAAAAATAATTTAAATGTGCATAAACAGAATCCTGGTCAGGCCCCAGTCTATTTTCAAAGTACGGGTTGAATTCCTGGTCACGGCACCACTATAATTTTTTTATCAACAAACTTTTTGCCGCGCACTTACTACAAGCTCTACGCGGACCGGCTGCAACGCTAATCGTTTTATGACCCGACTCGTCCGTTTGGTTTGTACCTACTATAACTTGTAAGTAAAAATAGTAGTACAGTTTAGCGGTACTAGTTTCCCAGTAAGGTTAAACATTTGTGCGACGAGCCCGAATATTCGTTCGTGACTCTTGGATGTTTTCAATGTATTCATTTTTTTATGTAGTGTTCTAAATCCACAAAAACGCCCATTGACTTAATTCAAAAACAGAATAACTTAATTTGACAATACACGAATTGCGTAAATGTACGAAATATGAAGTTGTAGGACGCCTCATCGTGGCCAGAAAACACGATATTAAATTGTTGTTTTCTTATTAATATTCTCGTTGTTTCCAATCGGAAATAACTCTCAATCGCCCTGTTTACTTTGTTAGAAAGTGCCGCGTATAATCAATACTAGGAACCATATTTAGGTTATCTTGCAACATTCAAATATTTGTTATTCTAAACGGAACTGGAGCATATGCATTTGCATTGTCTGACTCACAGGTGCATGCTTTTCAAAATGGATAACTCTTTGTAGATTACCTGAAGAGTATTTTCTTAACCCAACGTTACTCAACCATGAAACAAAATACAGGTTAATTACAAACGTATTATGATAAATGATATTCTAAAATTACCATTTTATTTCCAGGTAAATACTAAAAAAAACATCAAACAAATACTGCAGACTGAGCAAAGGTAAGGTTAAGAAAATCTGCAATTCGAGCAACACACACTTTATACGCAAAAAATATTGATATTTAGTAATTGTTACAGGTTGACATCGTAAAAAAACTTTAATTAATTAAAACTCTAGTTGTCATTTTTCAACATACGGTATGCATACGAAGGCCATTTTGTTTTGACCCGTCTCCTACTTTTTATTTCTCAACCATCCAAAAGTCGATCCGATGTGATTTTATAAAAGTAAAAAAACTTTTATGCATATTTAACTAATGTGAACTCGACATTACAGATAAATAGCTGCCATAGGTAACCAATAAACTGATTCGCTTAACCATTTGTTTTACATCGTAAAAACACAATTTGATTGCTTTTACGAGTTTAACTTATTGATGTCTCCTAGCACCCCACTAGCACTAGCCCCTAACACAATTTGTACCATTATTGGTAGCACTCACGTCACTCTAGTACTCTTACACTAAGTACAGTTAAACTATACAATCATTTGGACTCTATTCCTTTGAAATAGAGTCAAATCTTTAATCTGTCACATGACAGGGCTACAGTTTAATCAATTGTCCAGTAAATCAATTAGAGTGACAGTTTGACAGTTATATTAAGTGTTCTTGGAATTTTTTGGTGTATCATTGTGAATGCTTTGAACGTGTTCAATTATTTAATGATTTAGTTGGTCAAAGGAAATCTAGAAATTTTACAAAATAGGTAGAACTATGTCATACCCTGCATACGGCTCCCTAACAGGAGAAATTACGACGATGGTGAAAACTTTTTACCTGGTTACATCGTTATTTTGGAATAAATATATAAAGCTGTTGACAATTCAACATTATGGCGTCCTGATGAATCTGACGATTAAGGACTTGGAAGGTATCAACAGGATCTTCGCTGTGCTTAGACCAATCGAGTTTGGACTCTTTATATTAAGACATACATACAGTCGACAACAATTAGTATAAAATTAGTAAGAAATGCTGTTTTTAACTCTGCTGTTTAAATACCGTAGGGGTAAATTGTAAAGTAATAAAACCCTCAGGTTTTGTATTTCATTTACAAAATTTAATAGTTTCACCATTGATACTTAATACTTGAATGAAATCCATCAGTACTTCGCCATCTGCCGCGTAGGCGCAGGGTGACGCGGACTGGCATAAACTTTATTGCTATTGTTGATGTTTAGGGTGCGCGAGAGTTGTTAGAGTAGGCGAATTCAAACGTATCCAGTTACAAGCTTTTGTATGATGCATCTACTTATATTGCTATTATACACACACGACACGTTAGCTTGTAGCGTCAGCGTTAGTTGGTAGTGATCCTGCCTTCGAAGCTAGCGGTCTCTATAGTAGCGGGCAGATTTTTGTGTGAGGAGAGTGAGTATTTGTTTCTGAGTCATGGACGTTTTCTATGTATAAGTATGTATATTTACATAATGTAAAACAAAGTCGCTTCCTGACGTATGTCCCTCTGTATGTTACCTATGTATCTTTCAACCTAATAATGCGGTTGTGATCAATAGATAGTTTCAAGAGGAAGGTTTTTATTTATATTAAATTCTGGATTATGTACAGGTGTTTCATAAGTCTTATATAAACCGGAGCGAAGCTAGGGCGGGTCGCTAGTTTCTCTATATAAGTCCTAAATCCCTAGGCCCAACTTTATCAACCTTATCTCAACAAGGTGCGCTAAATCAATCAACCTAGTTTCATCTACCTGAGTATACAATATACATACGAACCCAATTTCTAATATACCGTAACCTCGGGTTACTTTGACCCTAGGGGGTAACATTGCCCACCCCTAAAACTATAACTATTGTAATGGTAATCATCTTAAATTGGTTCAAGAATTTTAGAATTACACAAGTAGCTTAGGCCTGATTTAACATTTAAAAGAATAATTAAATTTTTAAGATGGTTTTAGGGGTGGGCAATGTTACCCTCTAGAGTCAAAGTAACCCGAGTTTACGGTATTCTCCTAAAAAAAGTAGTGGCCTAAAGTACCTACATACTTAAAATTCACTTGCAAATTATAAAATTGGGGGCAACTAAACGACACTTATGACATCTTTTTGCTGCAAGTGGCTTTTATAAACTTACTAACTTCTGCCCGTGACTTCGTCCGTGTAGAATTCGATTATCGTTATTCCCTAGCCTGTCTTAATTCAGGGTGTAAGCTGTTTCCATTTCAAATTTCATCCAAATCCGTTCAGCCGTTGCAGAATGAAGGAGTAACAACCTAACACAAACTTTCACATTTATAGTATAAGTAAGATAAGATAAGATTCCAACACGTAAATCTGTTATTAATAATGCTTCTGCTCTAGATATCATTTGCGTAGAATTACATACTTGACCAACATCCTTTCAGTTCCGTCTAAACAGTTCAGTTTTCGTCCAATTATCTCTGATTTTAATTATAAATATAATATCCGTTGCTATTTCTAGAAGCTAAAATAAACAAACACTTCCGCGTTAACAATAATAGGATGCCTCGATTACTTGGTCTCAAGTTACTTAACCGCAAGAATGTCTTCTTAGAATGTTTAAGTGCCTTTTCCGTAAACCGCGTCGCCAATCATTAAACTGTTCTAAAATAAACAACGCCAAACTAAAAACAATACCATTTCTGTCCCGAAAACGCGTTAAAATGACAAAGCTGTCAAAAATAGCATAACCCAAGATAACTCTCGGTCACGACTCACCATTGTTTCCGCTGCCCATAAAACTTCAAAGGCATATATAATATAGGAATACATGTCTTAGGAATGTAGTAAAGGGGTTTATATCGTTTGTGGCCCAGTGAATAGTTTCTTTGGTTGTAGAAAATATAGTTGAAGCGGTGAGGGATTTAGAGTTTTAGTTATAGTCATCGCTCCAAGTTAACTCATCGCCCGCTTCCGATCACACTCAATTTAGGACGTCTCGTCTTCTTTACCCTTCTTGATGTTATTCTTAATTCTGCGGCGCTTTAGCTCGAATCAAGAGATCTAAATGACACAATATAAATTAACTTATCTATTTGGGGGATGACGATGCAATTTTCGTCGAATTGTCAAAATGCTTTTGTCAACTCCATACATTGTGTCAATCTTCGAAAACCTGCTGTCGTTAGGCTCCTATACTTTTTTACCTCCTGGTATTTCAAACTATAAGACCAAGCTATTAAGACTTGAATTCTAAAAGAAAATGGTGTGCATGTGACGTTCGAGTTCAGCATTGCCGATTTGTAAATTCAATTACATATGACAATGAGTGAAACTAGAATAATCTGCTTACCGTTTGCTCGACCTTTCGGATTAAATTCGCTTTCTATAATAACTTGTTTTGCTTCAGATATACTTAGTCGAAGTTTGTTTTTTGTGTCTTCATTATTTTTAGGGTTCCGTAGTCAAACTACGAACCCTTATAGTGTCGCCATGTCCGTCCGTCCGTCCGTCCGTCCGTTCGCAGCCTAGCTCAGAGACCCTTAGAGCTAGAAAGCTATAATTTGGTGTGAATATACATATTAGTCACGCCAACAATGTGGATAAATAAAATCTTTAAAAAAATAATTGTTTAGTGTACTTCCCCTACACGTAACGTGGGGATGTATTTTATTTTCTCGTCTATCCCATAGTGTGGGGTATCGTTGGATAGGTATTTTAAAAATATTGCGTATTTTTGTTAGAGTCAACACAACCCCCTTGCAGCCAAAACTACAAATACTAAAAATCTGAAAAATATCTTCAATGAAAGCGCATATAACGAATTTAAAAGGAAAACTATCACGACTAAGTAGACTTTATTAGTTCCTGAGATACAGCCGACTAACATGTTTATACCTACTAAAGATCATCAAAGACAGCACCAAACATCTTTATATAAAAAAATTGTTAATACATGTTGCTTTCTGAGAAAGTTTTGGGTGTTTGTCGTGACGGCTAACGGAACCCTACACTGAGCATGGTCCAACATGCTCTTTGCCCGGTTTTGTATAAGATGTCACCCGCCGCTTGGTTCGCGTTTTTTTCCTAATTTAATTATCTGGTGTACATAAAATGTGCCACTATTCTTCCAAAGTATTATATGTCCACAAAACTTAAGTCGCTTCTCTCACATCACCAAATTCATCTTGAGATGGGGCTACAACTACTTATGCTCAGGGTTACTCCATTATCTTTGTCAACTATTATTAACGACGCCTACATTTGGGTAAGTCTTCCACGATGAAGAGTAAGGGTGCGCCGTTGTGGTTTTAAACACACCAGCTAACGGTCAGCATTATGGATGTGTTCAAGTAATATAATTCATGTGATCGTAATCATCATTACAATGTTCAGATAAACCAATCAATGTAATGTTTGCACAGAAAAATACTTTCATATTTGCATGTATTCTAATTATGATTATTATTATGGAAACGTTTCTTGATGATCCATTGTTTGACAGTAACATGTATGTTTAACATCGTACGAGTCCACATTATACTTTGAAGAAGTTGCGAAATAATTTGATACAATGCGATTGAATTTTAAAAACAAGATGCTATGTTAATAGATATAAGCTCTTAAGATGCATATTCATTAGAGATCAAAAACAGGCCTAAAGATTTCAATGACATTTATTTAGACATTAATATGCTAATAATGAGTTTTTTTTATGCTATAGAAGGCAAACTAGCTTGCGGATTATATCACCGCCGCGAATGTACACTTGCATCACCTGAAGAATAATCATTTGAGATAAGAGTATGCTTGTCTCTTGAAGGTCCTCAAGTCGTGGCGGCGAAATACCGTCTCAATAAGCTGATTCCAAAGAACTGTCGCGCGCGGCAAAAAGTTCTGTAAAAAACGCACAGTGGTACACTGCCATCCATTGTTTTTGTAGGTCCATCGGAGATCATACTTGTACTTATCCTCCTTATAAGGAACTTGATATAGATAGCCCTACTAAAGCTATATGCTTCATCAATTCATAGTCATTTATTTACATTCAACATAAAGTGCATCGGCAAAATTGTGCACCCTGGGGCGTATAAGAACATTATAACGGTGATTCCACGGGCCGTATTTACCCTAGAATGCCAAAAGATCACAAGATCATTCGCCGCTACGGTACATAATACCTTTCTATATTACGTTCCACCGTCTCTTCCGGGATGTTCGGTGTCTTAAGAAAACAGCTGGAAATGTTGGATAGCGATGTTTTAAGAAGATATAATAAGAGTCTTCAATTTCTCGACCCTGGTAGAAACGTGGTTTAACCAAACAGTGATTTAGATAAAGCGTTGACTTTAAGGGAGAGATTTGCATCTAATTACTTATTGAACTTACTTATAAAATAAAATAACTTGTCAGTCTTTTTTCCTTCGGTCTTGATAACTAACTAGATAGTTGTAGAGACAGTTTTTGTTGTCAATTATGCATAGTCAGGTGTAAAGTATAAATAAAAAAGTACTTAAATAAATATCATCATAAAGTATTTGCCGGCCATTCTGAGTTTTTGTTACCTATTGCCGCTCGGGCGTCAGGTTAGCGTCGATTCACGTCGCTCTGTACTTAATACGCATGCAACCAAACACGGCGACAACGCGGCCCCGATTTAACCGGCTCGGTCCGCCCTGTTGAGCTTACTTGTGGTGGCCCGCGGCGCGTACGTTCGAGACACGCACACATTGAAACTACGCGTTACGCCTTTGTTTTTATATCTTTGTGTGAATTTCAACTTTTTCGCATTTAATCTTTCAAACAATCCATATTACCAAATTAAATTCTTCGCCACGTCACATAAAAAGTAATACCACTATTAAATCAAACTTCGCTTTCTTATGAGACATAATCAGACCCAAATCTCACACCTCATTCTCGTCAATACAAAAAATCTCGAGTTGACTTTCATACCCCACCCTAATTGCATCGGACACAAACATGAAAGCACGTGCCATTCATTTGTGTCCATTGTACTATAGGCACAATTCTGTCAATGACAGATGTTACGGTCGCATTTGTCACGAACAGCTGGGGAATCAATAAAAGATATTTCTCTATTCAGATTAATCTTTCTACTGCCAAATATATTGAATGATTTATATGCATCTTTCGCTTATTTTAAGCTCATGAATGAGAGACATAAATTTACGTCTGTGAGATTTACTTTAAAGTTTTTTAATATCTTTAATACAGGGGGAACCTACTATTTTATGAAAAGACCTTTCAATGATCGTATCATTAGTGTCATTAGTATCATTACATAGAATTTTCACTTCGTCGAAAGGCATATCTCGCCGCATCCGTTTTTTTTGCTAGTCACGTTTTTACACGTAATTAAACTTTAAGATATCATGAAAACAGCATGGATTCAGCAGAAAATAGCGTTCGAGGAAATGGTAAACTAATATTATAATCTTTACCTAACCTAACCTAAGTGAAATTCGATAAAATGATGGGTTACCGAATACTAACGATTTAATAACTATAAGTAAGGATTTTCAAAAAGTAGCACACCCTATACTTTTTCTTCAGATTTTGGAAAAAATCCGCACGCTCGTTGTGATCATCATTCTGATCTGATCAATAAAAAATAGTACTCCCGACATGTCCCCAAAAATATGTATGGAGTTATCCGTTCTGTTCCAAGAAACGTATTGGATTTTGATAATAAAACGGAACAATTCCGTACATATTTTTGGGGACATATCGGGAGTACTATTTTTTATTGTTCAGAATGATGATCCCAACATTCCCAACCAACGTGCATTTTTTTTCCCAAATCTGAAGAAAACGTCAAAGGTGTGCTATTCTTTTGAAACTTCCAAGTATGATCCTATTTATTTTATTTATATTTACAATTTGCTTCGGTTTATAGTAGTTAGTACCTAATAATATCTCGAAGTATATTTTTTAATCGTGAGCCGGTTATCCAATATTCTCTAAAACTAATATTATACAACGGTAAATTAATTTTTTCGTATGTAGAACTAATCTCTGCAACTAGTAAAACGATTAAAAACACCTTACACTAGGTCTAGTTTAGGCTATATTTAACTTTGCTTAAACCGGAGCGAAGCCAGGACGGGTCACTAGTGGAAAATAAAATTAAAAGATGACGGGTAACTCCCGCATCTCGCATGTAACTGTCTCGAAAGCGGACACGTAATCTCGGCAGTCAGCGAGTCTGCTATCAACGCTAAGGTGTTTATGCGACTCCCGCGCATCTAAATCTCCAACGGGAAACGGAAGTGGCCGACACTTGACACTAATCTAATGAAAATATGACGCTGACTCGGGATTAGTCTTAAATTATCGTGGTTGTGTTAATTTGGTTCTTTGTGTTAAGGATATAAAGGCCTATGATGTAACTAAATAAATGTTTTAAATTCAAATTACATCATCATTTGGAATTAAAAAAATATATTTTTTTGAGATTCTTAAATCAGCAAAATAATTTAAGATAGGTTTCCAGCGTGTTTTTGGCCGCTTAGGAACTATTTCCTTTGCTGAGCCTTAAGAATGGCACACAAAATGATTTTTAAGTGGTTTGTGTTATACTCTTATGTGGACCGCAGAACTTTTTCAAGCCTATCACAAAAATGACTAAACTGTACGTGCGCTTTAAGCTTTTAAGTTTCTGTATCATAATCTAGATAGTTCTTATATTCTGCGTTTAGATTTAACATTTTGAATTTTATTAACCGATAATAACCAAAACGCCAAAGTAGCAGAATAGCAGAGGTTAATAAACTGAACTAACATAACCATGTACCTACTATAAAATAATAATAAGTGACAAAAAATATAGGTAGTGAATAAATGAATAATAAATGAAACTAAACCCAAACCAACTATCAAAAAGATTGTTCAACCAATGTATTAAGATCAATACAAAATCACTGAAGCAAAGCTTAAAAATAATAGTACATTACTACAGAGGCCGGGACAAAAGGGGTTGCCGGCCGAAGACATATAGACGGCCGAGCGCCAAGCGAGGCCGGATAGGTCTGAGGCGGGCAACCCCATATTTCCCGCCGAGGTATGTATAGTGCTTTTCTCAAACATATGCAATTAAATAAAAAATACATCACTCAAAAAAGTAAATTGATAAATGTCCACGGAAAAGTAATTGGGTGTTAAAATAAAGTACCAGGAGCGCAGCGGTAATTAGGAGGTATATCAGGCATGGCATAGCGCAACTTAGATCTCAGGCGGTGCGGGCAGCCGGCGGGCGGGCGGCGGGCGCACACGACACAGCGCGGATGTCTCCCAAACGTTTATGCACTCCTAGTACTTGACGTTATAACATTTTCTCAAAATTTTTAAAAATATTATTTTTTTAATACGCATAGTGGCAGAATGTCATGATGTCTGTGCCACAAATTTATGTGGAATGGAAATTAAAAAAAAGGACTTTGCAGGCCTAGGCCTGCACGATTTGTATGAAATTCCCTTAACGACCTCCTGTCCCAGCCGCACCTGAAACGTCATACTTCGCAGCCTATTGTAAGGCACACAATGTCAATATTCCATAGCATGTTTGAGAAAAATTTATAATTACCGATAGAGGGCGCTGTGCCCGTAATAACTCATTGATGCGCCGGAGTGCTTTGATCTTCAACTTCAACACAGAATAGTTTTCATTACGTCTTTAAACCGTTATTGATCTAAAACTTGAATTGCTCCAGGACGTGTGTACCTAATTTAAAGTTTTTTATAGAAATGCTTCTAACATACTGTCACTGCAAACGATGAGCATTTTTCAAAATCCATAAGTTAAATGATGAAAGATTTTTATTAACAAAACCATTATATTGTAACTTTTATATTCTTAGTACAATAAAAGGAAAAAGTCCAATACTCCAATCGCTCTCCAAGTACCTTAAACTAATTAAAATATTAATACCAGCATCATGAGCACGCGCCGCTTTTATATTATTTTTATAGCCACTCCAGTTGATAGCCTATTACGCTTCGATAAACAAACGTTGATTTGCCAGGGCACATAATGTCTTTAGGAAAGCCGTTGGAAACTCCTAGGTTGTACTTAGTTTCTTCATTTCACTTAAACAAAACAATGACAATAACGCAATTATTGACATCAGTTCCTTACGCCTTTCATTTGATGAATTGCGGCATAAAATCATTGGAATCCTGGCATTGAATCCCATATACTTTTTGTCTTGTAATTTTGACAGGGAGTTTTTCCCAAAGAAAATACGGAGAACAAGTTTTATCTAACGTAGTCTCATTCTAGTTTAAGATTTGTTATTTCGAGTCCCTTTTTTAACATCAACTTTAATTTTATAACGTGGTTATTAGCTCCTCGGAGGTTGGAATCAACCCCGTATATTTTTTCTTAAATGTCATTTAAAGAATAAATAATGACTTAGGTACTGCAATTGTATGTTCGCTTGCTTAAATAAAATGTGTGCCCGTTACAAACAAACGCTTTGTTGTAAATAGTAAACATTCCTCAAGTATTATAAGTAAGTATATGACTACTGAAGAGCAGCCAAGTTTACTGCAAATTTACATTTGCTTGATGGCAGCGAAAGTGCAGTAAAATGCACGTAAGTCTATAAAAAAATAACTGTAAATCTTACTGACATGAATTGTGTAAGAAGAAAGTGCAGGTTGTTATAATGCGAGTTGTTCTTTTCTGTTGCTTACAAGTATTTATTTATTTAATGCCACAACACAATACATAAAGTACCTAGGTTCAAATGGCGGATCTAATGCCACTTGCTTAGTGCTTGTGGTGTCACTTGTTTTATCTTAACTTTCATAACTTCATGAGTCACATTGAAAATCAAATTAATATAATGAATAGATCTTACCCTTTAAACTCCCGCCAAACAGGAGTGTTCGCATTATTGAGTTTCGGTGTAGAGATAAGACAACTGGTGATTACTAGCATAGAGGCATTCCATGTAATTTCTTAAAGTTAGCAACGCATTTGCAGGCTTAAGATTCCAGTCTTGAGGGTGGGTATGGGGTCACAGGTCCCGCTTACCACTAAGTGGCCTGTGTGCTTGTTTGCATTATACGTGCCGTAACAAAAAAATAAATATTAAAAGATACAGAAAAAATTAGCACACCGAGGTTATAATCAGTATTCAGCAAATAATAACAATCTGTTGAAGCGTAACACATAACCATTAAAGTAATAGGTGCGCTAGGTGGTCTAGGTTATTATAGTAACCAAAATGGCGCTGGGTGATTGAACCGACGTGGACTGAATACAACCATAAAACTTAAGAGGTCATATTGCAGATAAATTTGTACTGAAATTACTATATTTATCGTGTTTTGTATAAAATACAAGATGAATATAGTAATTAAATAAAACTACAAAATTGCAAATCGAAATGGCCTACTGCGAAAAAAAAAGTTCATAATATTTTAAGGTGTATCCCACTTAGGGAATGCAATTTAACCGGATAGTAGCCATTTTTGTATAAAAATAACCGGTTATAACCGGTTCCACTTCTGTCATTTAACCCTGCTAGTATTATAAATGCGAGTGTTTGTTGGTTTCTCACTCTTTCATGCAACAACGGAGTAACAGATCGTTGTCAGATTTTGCACAGAGGTAGTCAAAGGGCCGCATAAGCATAACTTGTTTCTTGAGGTAAAACCGTAGTCTATGGCACTACAAGAGACAGAGAGAGAGAGTCGGAGAGAGATATAGGCTAATATTATCTAGAAAAAATTACAAAGTTTCCGCGTAAATAACAATAGACGAGATGTACGTTTTAAGTGCTTTCAAAAACCACAAGCAAGAACAGTAACTAAATTGAAAATCAGCCATGATTGCGCAAGCACGCTGAATGCATCCCCAAGGTTGATGATCTCATGCCACGAAATTTGCGAAAGTGATACATGTTGTCACACACGTTTTAACGAGCGTTTTATTGGAACCCTTACTAAACTAGGACCTAGACGTCGTAAAATTATGAAGGAAAGCAGAGACCTGAGTAAATTTTACAGGAGCGCTTTTGTTTTATTTAAGCATTCTAATTTCAAATTCATTGTGTATGTTTAACGGATAATTTCAAATTCATTGTGTAGTTTTTTATCTATGTAATTTTTTATTAGGCATTGGATACGACTTTCGATAAGTACTAGCTTTTTTACAGATAATAGTGACACATAAAACAACGTGAAAGCGAGATTTTTTATTACATGTTACCATATTCATGTTGAATTTTGCAATAATTTCTAATTCCTCACACACAAGCTAACGCCTTTATTTCCAGAGTGGGGTAAGCAGAGCTACAGAATTACCAACCAGTCCAAAAACCTGTTGACAACTCTGTAACCAAATTTTGCACAATCAGGGTAAGAATGTATTAGTGACAGGTTGCAAGCCCATCGCCTAACAGTACTACACAGCCTTTATTCCCTTAGTCGTCTCTTACGACATCCACGGGAAGACATGGAGTGGCACTATTCTAACCTGGCAGCCACACCCTAAATTACTTAAATTGACTACATATTAAACTGTCATGATTTTTATTCCTTATTTAATTTTGCTAGAAAAAAAATTTTTCCACCTACCAGGGCACGGAGTGCGACCAATAAATAAATAATAAATAAATAAATATCAGGGGACAATGTCACACCAATTGACCTAGTTCCAAACTAAGCTCTAGGCTTGTACTATGGGTACTAGACAACGATATAAATACTTATATAGAGAAATATATACTTAAATACATAGAAAACATCCATGACTCAGAAACAAATAGTTTGCGCTCATCACACAAATATCTGCCCTTACCGGGATTTGAACCCACTCTTGCTTCGTAGGCTGGGTCACTACCAACTAGGCTATCGCGTCGTCAAACCCATAAATTTCTAAAGTAGTTAGTCAAATCTGTAAACTAAAATAATGTATCTTTTAATATGATCCTGTCTTCATCCTCACGCCTCGTCCATTATCCGACACGCGTCGTGTCATCTGGTAGATTTATGATCACTCCACTGATCCCATTCCGTTAAACATTTCCTCAGCTATTTAGGTTGGCGTGACAATTGCTTTACGATCGATGATGTCATCTATGTATGCGTCAAGGTTAGGTATAAGAGATCGATTGTGAGCTAAAAAATCTGGTAGTCAGAGAAAAGGATACAGTTGTACTGCTCTCATAAGTCAATAGGCGGAATCCCAAATTCAATATCCTAAGAAGCACGTGCTACAGGAGTTTAGTCTGAAAAAACGCCATTTGTCTTTACATGGCAATATATCACTGCCTGTAAGTTGTCACGTTTTGATAGCTCATATTACGATTACAGATATAAATACACATAGATAACGCAAATGCATCTACTTCGCGTGTCCAAATCCCGACTTAAACCCCGACCAAGCGTGGAAATGAAGAAAATGCTTCGTTGCGTGATTATAAACTGCAATAGCCCAAATAGCGACAATTTGGAATCGATTATGCGCGGAAAACGGAAAATTCTCTTCTCTTGGTACGTCCCAGTTCGTAGCAAAAAAGGGACACGGTTGGTATTCATACAGTTTGAGGTGTTTACCTTATCTATGTGTATTTGTATCTGAGGTCTTGACAGAAGCACGTTAATGTGATTTTGTTTAACGAACAATTGTACTCACGTGTGATATCCATGGTTATTTCTATAATACGAGTCTTTAAATGAGCCAAGATACACCTTAACAAGTGTGAAAGTCTAAAATTAAAATTAGAATTAGAAGTAATAATGTAAAAAACTACATCTTCGTAGAACATCTCCTTTAGACCTGTTAAAAATACTCTTCTGGAATAGGTTCTCAAATTTATGAATCGACTTTTTAAACAGATAATCTTACTTAGAAGCTCACCGTCGTACTCAGAGATATTTTAGAGATAAATTAACTGGTTCCTTTTTTGAACTTGAGTATGAAAGTAATTAAAGTCGTTACAATTGCTCAACTATCTTAATCGAGATATCTTATCGCCACCCTTGAAATAGCTACCGTTGAGGAGTTCCGGTAGCCATTTGTGATCTTCATCATCAGTTCCGCTTCACCAAATGATACTTTCTCAATGCAAAGGCTGGACTTGTTAGTAAAAATGCTATAATCGCTGTATATATGCCGATAATATTTGAGAAGTTCCTTCAATTTCTCACGGATCCCCTCATCAGATTCAGATGTGGTGACAATAGAACCACTTTAAAAGTATACTCTATCAAACGATTTCTTTTTTGTAAATCGAACAACTCTGTAAAAAGTTATGAGTGATCATACATCAAAAAATATAAACGGGTTGACTTGAGATCCTCCTTTTTTTTCTTAAGTCAGTTGAAAAATCGTCATTAAGGAATGGCTTAATTGTCATTTACTCTGAGTACGGCCCTAAGAAGCTAACATCATAATAGCATTATATTAAAAATTACAGTCCTGCGATTTACAGCTATACTCGTACGTTTTATAGTCTATTGACATTTAAGAGACCTTCTCGCAAGACATTACGCGTTTAGTAATAAATCAGTAATTTATGATCATGATTCTCTTTCAGTTTCAGTGTTGCCAAGGTAATAAAAGAGTGTACAAAGATTTTTAATTACCTGTTGGTTTGCATCTGTAGGAATTGTAATCTTATCAGTTTAATCGAGCGTATATGAAAACTTTTTAGGTAGAATAAAATTACTCATTTCCTTCCTAGCTAATTTTCAAAAAAAATATTTTCAAGATTAAATTATACCTACCTTAATAATGTAAGGCTGGTCCTATCTCCCCGTATCAATGGTTTTTTAAGTCTTTTCAATAGCCTTGTGTACGGCAATTTCTGTAAAACAAGCACTCAAATATATAGCATAATAATTTCAATGAATTATGTACAATCGGCTATCAAAAAATGTCTGCTTAAACCTAATACAACTTCTTACATGTACATAAATTACCAAGATAAAATGCATACGTGTTTCAGTGGGCGACCATACTGTTGACACAGATGCGTTCCCTGTTCTTCGTAGCTAGATAAATACTTCTGTTACGGTTATACTTGCCTCTTGACAATGGTCCATTTCAATATTCATTATCTTTTCCGAGGACCGTTAAGAATTCGGTATTTTCTTGAGACCGGTTTCAATTTTGTTGGGTCGGTCAAGCCCTTAAATGGGTTGTTTAACGGTTAATTAAAGGAGTTTATGAAAAGGTGACTGACGGTAACTGTGACCTATGACGTAACGGATATATTATACCGTTCACAAATCCTTACTTGTATTATAAACTAGCGAGCCGTCCTCGCGAGGCTTCGATTTATGTCAGTTTTCTGCAATACGCCTACATAAACCAGAATGTATAAACATCTTCTGTGAAAATTTATCCAACTGATTGTAAAAACCGTATCAATATCCGTTGTGTGGTTTATATTAGGATTTCGCGGATATACAGACAAACAGGAAATCAGACAGATATGGAAAGCAACTATATTTTATACAGTCATTTGGTCTGTCTGTTTGTTACGCATTTACGGCTGAACCGCTAAAAATGATTTCAATGTAATTTGGTATGGAGATAGCTTGAGTCTCGGGAAAGGACATAAGGTACTTTTAAACTCGGAATATTTGATAGGAAATAATATTTCTCGAAAGGAATAGCGATAACCAACTTCTACGCGGACGGAGTCGCGGGCAACTGCTAGTAATATCATAAATAGTTTATTCGTCATTTCAATGGAGCCTAGTCAAAGGATAATCGGTTTTGTAAGGATATACGGTGAATCTTTATTTATGGAACCCCGTGTCCCGTTTGTCCCGTGTGGTTGCCGGGTTAAAATAGTGCCACTCCATGTCTTCACGTGGATGTTGTGAGAGGCGAAGGGGATAAAGGCTTGTAGTACCTACCTACTGTTAGGCGATGGGCTTGAAACCTGTCACTAAAACTCTGGTAAACATCTTAGCTTAATTATGTAAAATGTGGTTACAGAAAATTCTAATTTATTTAGAGTTGTTGGTAATTCTGTAGCTCTGCGTACCCCACTCTGGGAATAAAGGCATGAGTTTATGTATGTAAGTATGTTATTTCTGTAATGGAGAGCTTGTAGGTCACAACATCGATCAATGATTCTGTTTGGTACAGGTCTGTTGTATTAATTACTGCAATAAAAAACACTTAAGACGACTTTAAAGTGACCGACAATTAATAAGTTTTAGGAACTCATTACGCCAATCAAACATTTATTTAATCCCACGATGACCAAACAAGTCAAACCTACGCCTACAAATAAACAGAAATTCACACATTCCAAGGATTTTCACCTGTGCTTACGAAGGTTATAAAACCAAAGTAACTATGCGTTTGAGTAATGTTCGTCAATTTCAATGAGGATTTTAGCGTGATGACTTAAAAGTGTCGTAATATCTTAAATCGTTTGTTCGACCGCAAAATTATCATTGTCAACATTATTAGGTCATATATGAATAGCATTGATTAGCGATCAAGTGAGGTTTGTCACAACAATGTCAACTGTCAAAATTGACTCGGTGTCGTGTCATCGTTTAATAGAACGTCATCGCGAATTATATGTTTGGTGTGATGATAAAATTTGAACAGCAGAATTGTGGCAGCCATTATATATATAGGCTTTGTTTTGTTTTAAATACATTTTTTTTAGGGTTCTGCACCTAAAGGTTAGGAACGGGACCTAACTAAGGCTCCGCTGTCCGTCCGTCCCATAAACCGTGATAGGAAGACAGTTGAAATTTTCAATGTGTTTATTTATATTGCCACTTTAACAACAAATAACAAATTAAAATCTATAAATGAAAATGAATCGCCGAAATGTAGGTACGTACGCGTATAACTTCCGAACGACTGCACCAAATTGTATTTTTTTGTATTTATTATAGTCAGCTCAGGGCAAGGTTTGTATGACAGAAAAAAAAACTACCGGGAAAGTCAGAAATCGCAGCGGGGTGAAACCGCTGGCGGACCGATAGTTAGTAAAAATAAATTAATACAAATGTATGGAAATGGATGACACGGAACCCTTAAAGTGTGACTCCGATTCGATAATATACAGATTATATATAAATGTGCAAATAATTAAAATAGAATTATGTGTCCAACCAAAATACATCCGCAGCAAGCAACTGCTGATACCATGCAAAACAGAAAACAATGCGACTGATTTGTATGGCCCGTGCAGGTGCAGCTAATTCCATTCACAGATTTTTTTCACGTTTTATTAATTTTGTGGTAATTTTAATCAGCGGTTGTTGTCGCAATCTTTATTTCGCTGGTAGTTTCAGGTTTGCTGCCGTTGGAACCAAACTTTTTTTTAAATACTTACGGTGTTTGTTGCCCACGTGCCTGATTGACCATTTAAAACATAAAAGAAAAAATATTTCTACAATATCTAACGATTTTATGGTCATTAAGATTAAGGCATTTTTCATAAAAAAAAAATTAAACGCGTCATGTGAAAAAAAAAACGAAAGTCCTCAAAAAAATTACTGAAAAAGTAGCGCCCCAAAGCTTTATCCTGAATCAACATTTTCAAAACCAATTTCTTACACAAAACTTTACTATTTATTCTAGCCGTCATCAAATTATCTAATCGTGAACCGTAAATTCCGTGTCACTTTCATCTACCGGCCGTCGTCGCCGGAATCGTCACGCTGACACATTGACAATATGTCACTTTGACGCGCTGTCACCACGCACGGTGACTAATTGCAAGTGCATAGTGACATGCCGTGACATACTTTGGAGAATGAGAAAATATTTGTATATGACACGGACGTTAGATGAAAATTGTACTTATACAGGTGGTTAAGCGAGACAAAAAAGGTTTCCAAGTATGTAGGAAATTAGAATTTTGACCTCTTCCGTTTTCTAGAGTTGTTACACTTTTCCATAGAGCATTGCAAGGAAAACTTTGTCGAAATTGCCGTCCAAGTATCGAAGTCCCTGCGCTTGATAAAAAATCCAGCGGACATATTTTGCCCACAGAATGGTTTAGAATTATAATTTATGTATGGTTTCCTAATTGTCACTCACAGTAAAAGTGGTGGTAAGCTTGCAATTAATTTTCAAAAAGAGACGTTTACAAGAAACGGAGCTTTCATAATCATGCTGTATATAACAATTTATAGGCAAAAATTAACCGTCAGAGGTTATAAAAGTTTTCTTTTAGGTTGTCATTAAAATTCTTGCGAGATTGGCCATAAATGACAAAGATATTTACGGCTATTTAACGAGACAAAATAACAGCGTCCAATTTATTGCTAAACTTCGACCTATGGCGATGATTTATCGTCATCGTTTTAATTTGGACCCTTCGCTACGCTCCTAGCGAAATGTGTTTGGTTATGGCCGTACAATATTTAATCAAGGGAAGGCCAGAGTTCGGTGGAACGTTACGCTTAAAATCTATTGAAGGGACTATTTATATTCCGATTGCGTTTTAAGTTCCGAAGTGAAATTGCTTATAAGAAAAACTATTAAACCTTCACAAATATTTAAACCTCCATTAATTCTCAAAGTGATTGAAATTCAAGCTTCTGCTCGATTTGATCATTCTTAATGACACTTGATTGATAAATCACAAAACCGTATGATTACTAAGCATTGATTAAGTTGCACATACAGATTGATTAATAAGCCCTGCAGACAGGACAGTGGATGCCCTCCCTACGGCAAGCCATGACCCAGTAAAGATGACGTCATTAAGGCTTAACCGTGACTGTAAAATGTGACATACCGTCGCGTAGAGCGGCTAACTGGTTACAAAAACCTTAATGCAGTCTAGCCTTGACAGATTTATACAATAATCTTTAACCCTCCTTATTCTACTTTCCAATATACATAAAAACAAGCAATTAATAAATACGTTAATTAAATTGGATATAACCTTAAGTCGCGTGCCGTCAACTCCCCAATGAGACAGAGACTTAAAACTTTAAACCTAACTCAGTAGGTACTGAAAGACAATGCAATAATATTAATGCAATCAATTATTTAAAAAAAACGCTTTATTCTGAACTTTACCGTGGATATTAAAGCACTTTTCTTTTTCTGATTCTTTGGCCATTGGATCTTTTTGAACGCTTAATATTCAGGATTTTGGTGGAACGCGACTTATGGTGTAATGAATCCGCAACTTTTTCGTACATGTCAATATTAGTCAATTCAGATAAAATCGAATAAAAATGGATGTTCGTTATTCTACAAATCCGAATAAACAACGGACGTTCTGAGTAAGAACACGCTGGATAAATATCTTAAACGTTTTATCGTTAGTATCTAATTGTATCACAAAAGACCAGTCGACATGCGCAGGCGCGTGAGCGGAATATCATAAATATACCAGCTTAACTTTGCGGGTGCCCAAAACATGAAATCAAACTTACCCACACTGAATAATACTAACTTTATAAATATTTGTCGACAACAGCGACATAGTTAACAGAATGGATAACATTGTGGAGGTCCGGTGACATAAGTTGGGATAAAGTAGGGCAAGTTTCTTAGAAAATTCAAGTTGGATTTGTTAATTCAAATGCAAACTCAACAGATGTCGCGACGTGCTTCTTGTACCAATAAATTGTGTAATGGTTTTCAGTTACGGAATATCTTTTTTCTAAGACGACCCTTTAAGAATGCTTCTGAATATCAGATTTTCCGAGCCGCGACCTAGAACAGTTTTGTTTTGAGGTACTATTTTTTTAATTTTCAAATAATTACTTGTGCTTTATACGAGTTTAGTATTGTATAATAATATCATTAGTTAGCTACGTGACGTATTATTTTTATCCTATTAAAATATTAAAATTTCATCGTAATGCAAATAACACGACAAAAATACTCGTAAATAAAAGTAAACGCAAGGTGTAGCTTACTAAACGCCATAATATTGAACCTTTTATACTTTATTCGTCGCTCTTGTAATAAATCTCACGACTTGACTCTGCCGCGTTCGATGCCACAAACTCACTATCAGGCGCAATTTATATGTAAATATTACTATTGGCACTGAACAGAATAACGAGATAAAAGATCGTGGAACTCACAAAATATATGCGTGCCAAAAAAAAGCTTACTTTTTTACCAAACGACTCGTGCGCAGTACTGGGATTCATCGCGTAAATCAGATGACAGATAACAAAAAGACTTTTTATGAGGTGTTACGTGTCTCCTAAAACGATTATTGAGGGACAATATGTCCACAAAAAAAACGTTTTGGTTACGGCAGAGATACGACGTTGTGCCACTTCAGTACTTTGACTTCAAACGCCGCGGTGAGCGTCAGACGGCCAAACCAATTCAAAAGAAACTAGCCTCAGCGTCGCTGCGTCACCTTGTGGCATGTTTCATACAGTTCTATACATTTGTTTGCTGTCGCTTGACGCTACTCGCTGTCGCGCATAGACGGAGCGAGGCGGGAGGAGCAAACGCACTACTATTGCCATTATCATTATGTTCCTTCCATCTTTAAGTCTTCTAAAAAATATATTATAGGGAAACTGCAACCCAATCACATTTTAATTTAACAGTTAATTCTGTGCCTAGGCAGTATTTTCCAGGATATTGTAGTCATTGTTTAGACTTAGTCATTAAGTCAGCTAGTTTGTTTCTAGTGACAATTAGTCACCGAGTCATCTAGGGTTATTGTTGCGTTACGACATACTCACTGAACAAACAACCTTTACTGAAGATAGGCGGTTCGTTGTCTCGACTTGCTTATTGACAAAAGGAATTATGAACTAGTGACACTTTTTTGATATTAATAGATTTCACGCTTAATGTCAAACTATCCAAGGCAAATAAAGTGCAGTCGAAACTGGTATTACACTCGATTACAATTATTTCAGGTGTAAGAAATTATCGCAGTACCTAAGTACATTAATGAGCATAAATTAAGATTAAAACAACCGGCCAAGTGAGAGTCGGACTCGGGCACGAAGGGTTCCGTACCATTATCTATACAACATTAGCAAAAAAACCGGGTAAGAGCATGTCGGACCCTGCTCAATGTAGGGTTCCGAAGCCGTTACGACAAACACAGTCACAACCTTACTAGGTATTTTAAGGATAACAAGTACAAGAAACCCTCTCTATGGCCTTTTTTTTCATTAAAGCATAAACTATATCAATAAATGGACATCACGCAGGAGACATCAGAGTGATAAGAATACTCTTATGAGGATAAGATAGTCTTATGACCATTTATGACTAACGGCTAGCTGGAAGATGATCTCGAAATACGTGAAACGTTTTAAGTAGGTAAACGGGAAAATCCTACGTGTCACAAGCCACGGATCATTTCGTATTCTGGCCACGAGTCAATTGTTAAATAATGGGGGATACACGGACAAATAATAATTCTTCTTGTGTGAGTCAACGGTGTTGACATAAGCTATCGTGTTTAGAAAATAGAAAGGCAATAATGAGGTAAATATAAACAATTTGATGTTTAAGATCTTAAGTGAGATAGAGCGCACGCATCGGAACGGAACGTCGTAAACAAATATGATAGAACTTAAGATCCAAATATAAATATATGGTAGGTATACTTATAAGATTTGAACACAGAATGAAAAACCAAGTTAACAAGCAAATGTGAAAATAACAATGAAACTTTGCACTTTAATTCATTACAATATTGCATAGCACACATTCAGAGTGTAGACGTAAAAGTTATCAGCAGACTGGCAAGTCTATCTTCAGTTTCAGAATCACTTATGCCATCTACGGCCTCATCCGACTTCACCATTGGACTGGTGACTCTATTCCCGTACCGATACGGCGTATAATTTCAGATGTGAGGAGATTTATAAATAATTACAGTGCCCCAGTTGTTACGAGTATGGCGCGTTGTTGTCGGTGATGCAATATGCAGGAGTGCAGTTTCCTGGTCAGGTCGATTAGCAGCAGCTGATCGTATTGTATATGTTCAAATTAATCAAGTATAATGATGTCGTTTATATTGAAACTTCGGGTTGAGAGGCAGACAGAATACGTCACGTGGAATATCCATGAAAAATATAGCGATGAAGCTGTGCAGGGTCCTTCCGGATCGCTACCACCATCGTTTTCCTTTAACCTACTGCCAAGGAGTAGTGTTGTGTTCCGGTTTGGGGATAAGACAACCGGTGAAATTACTAGCATAGCGGTATTCTATCTTCGTCCTGTGTTGGTAACGCATTTGTAGTCTTAGGATTGCAGTTTTGAGACCTTGAGAAGGTAATCTTGAAAATTTATGTGTATGGGTCTCAAGTCCTACTTACAATCAGTTGAACTGTGTGCCTTTTCACTGCACACTTTCAAAGTCACTTTCCTCTTTTTTACCAGCGCTTAGTGTGAAAATGTGTTGAAAATCAAAGGAATCTTAAAATTAACTAAAATTATACATGTACATTTAATGGTGTGACATGTGATATGCAATAAACTATTTCTATTTCTATTTCTATTTCAATATTTATGGCAGACATGGCAGCCAATGACTATTTTCGTTTTTGAGGTATGGCAACGTCCTTAGCGAAGCGCTAAGAGATATTTGCATGCTCTGCTGACTTTTTGGTAAAGTTTAGTTTTAAACCGTTAATATTCCGTAGACATACAGTTCAATGAATGGTGATGTAACCGGAATCAAGCCCGCTGCCCGCTAACCCATATAAAATAAACATAATTACGCAAACGCACAAGAATAGCCCGTTTATAATAAGGTGTTAAATGTAGTTTTATTGCGATGGCACTCGTTCATGGTCAGGTGCGTCACCGTGCGAATGTAATCATCAAAAGGGATGCAAATGCTTTTGATCCGGTTTTGTATGGTTAGTTTATATGTATAAGTTGGTAATGTTCAAAATAACTTCAAATTTTTCAGGAGTGAAGCTAAAAGTGTCCATATAAAATGCAATAACGTTTCTCTCCTAAAAAACCCAGTCTGATGTTTACGATTTTTGAATATGTTGTAGATATCACGAAAAACTGTCTGTACTCCTTTCCAAGAAATTATTTCTTAGAATTAAACAAATTAAAAAACAGAAACATTCAGACCTAGTTCTTAATAATAACTACAACATATATCTGTCGTCGAAATCGGACTTGATTTAGGGTGTGAGAAGCATTATGGCCCGGAGCTAAATTTATATAGTTGTTTTTTTGATAGCTACGCGATTTTAGCGGCCGCGGCGCTTCACAATGGCGAAATTTAATTTAATTTACGTTTGTGCAACTGACCATCAGTGTAAGTATAGGGAGCCCGTTGTTTCCCAAAATTATTTTTGGTCAAAATGTCATTGTTGACATAATTATTGATCGCCATCATTTTTGTATCAGAATTTCTTAAATATAATTGAATTGGCTAGGTTAGGTTAGGTTTGACTTCTAAAAATCCTGAAAAAGTAATAATTTCTTAAAAAATACGTTACTTGCGACAAACATGACCTAAGACAAAAAATAATTATGGCAGATGAAATAAACTCGTAACTTTACTTATTTTTGTTGCATTTTAAAAAATGCTCATTCTCACTTTCCGTTTCCTGAACAATTTATAATGGTTACACCGCAATGCATCAAGTGATGTCACCGATCATGAATGAGCGGTTGCACCGGCTGAATAGCGTGGCGTTCATTCATGCGGATGATTAATCGATGCTCGATGACTGCCTTTGGCGTGTGATGGAGTCTAAACATCATCGTAGTATAGTAATCTCGTAAGTGATTACGGACTATGCACATCAAGGTGACGTGACGGTATGGTATCGGCCGCTTTATTTTGTACTAGCTGTGGCTCGCGACTCCGGCTGCGCAGAAAAATGAAACATAGCCTATGTTCATCAGGGATAATCTAGCATTCTAATGGTGATATAATTTTTCAAATCGATAGTTTTTTCGGAGCCTGTTCAATGCCAACAAACAATCAAATCTTTCCTATTTACAATACAAGGTGTGTAGAGATAAAAAGTAGCCTGTTTCTCTCTCACTTTCTTTCTTGACCTTGTTAGCCTATTTGGTAGTGACCAAGGGCGTACCCAACTTTTGGCCCAGGGGCCCGAGGGCAGGGGCGCCCTTGCGCTTGTTTCGCTCAACATACAAACAAAACTACTGCATTAGCTCTTAGACGATGCTTCGGGATTGTACCTGCTTGTCTCTCACTCACTGTCATACTGTACCTACTGGAATCCAGGTAGGGGAAAGGGGGGAGGGAGAAGGGAGCTGCCCCCTTAGTACACCCTTTGTAGATACAGGGTTCGATGCGATGACCACCGGTATTTGTTCCTAAGTCTTAGATATATTTAGGTTTCAGTATGTTTATCGTTGTCGAGTACTCATAGTGCCAGCCAAGACCTTATTTTGGGCCTAGGTCAATCTGTGTGAGATTTTCCTCGATCGATAAGGTTCCTTAATTAATTCGTGAGAATATTCTCTTATTAGTAAATTCATTCCACTCAGATATTAAAATTCCATTTAATAGACAATTATATCATTGTCTTTGCATCCCACTATTCACATTCTGCGTCAATTTACGATAGAAATTATGCAGCTCAAATTATCAGTGATAACGACTCATCAAACAATCTGCGCAGACGCATGCGCGACGCTGCGTGCGATCACGACAGCGGCCATTACGGCCACACGCGATAGTGAATGAACTTTGGGGGAATGCAACAATGTACCGATTACAAAACTTTAATTGGGTTGCAATTTGTAACTACCTTTAATTATATACAAATATTACAACCCTAACGGTCCTGCTCGAGTTTAATCCCCATTAATTGTAAATATTATGTGCTTTTTTTCACTACGGATACACCAATAGGGAGGAACATTCATAACTTTTTTCACAGCTTCAATAAAAGCAAATTCATGAAAAATATATTTTTTAATAGCCGTAAAAACAACCAAGATACAATTTTTTTTTCTTATCTCTTTCTAGCAAAACAGACTTTAACATGGAGTTTATTAGGAAGAACATGACGTCATGGTGCATATCGGGTGACTCTGTCTAATCTCTGTCTAATTAGCGATTTAAAATGCTTGTATCATCCGTATTTCTTGGTTGATTTTAATTTTAATTTCACTTTTGGTTATCTTGTTTACGGTATTTTTATATATTGTTAAGAAATGCGGAATTTTAAAAATCCATGCGTATTCGCTAATACCAAGCAGCGGTGAATTCAATCGTAACCGAAAAAAGGAGGGTTCTCTTTCTTATTCCTTGATGTGAGGTGTCAACCCCATCGTTCTTTAATCAAATAACCTTATCCTATAAATTAGCAAAAAAAAAAGACACTGTATTTTATGAATTAATGAATTTTTCATTTTTTTAGGACTGAATAAATTTGTGAAAATTGTCCCCTGACATTATTTTATTTACTTAATGTAGTGGGAAGACCGAGCATAACCTGGGTTTCTGTTGCTACAATCATAATCACATATAAACGACTTCTCAGTAATAATATCGTACTAAATCGATTGTTCGTTCCAAGAAATACTTGATATTTTGATAAACTATGAAGTTCTAGCCGTAGTATATCGTTATAGCTGTTTACCAACAGGAAACCAATGAATAAGTGTTGCTCGTTTCAAAGTTAATGATATTTCTTTATCACTAACGAATGCATTTGTTTTAAATATATGAAACGGCGCTCATTGACGCTAACGAGAATTTCTGTACTTTATGTTCATATTATTCATGAACCAAAGATATAATGCAAACGACCGGGTACTAAGGAATAATAAGTGCTAGGACGTCTATACCTAACTCTTAGTACGGTCAACAACTTTAATTGTTTAGGCACTACGGGAACCTGTCATACGACATGGTCAAGCCACGAGAAAGAAATGTCATTAAAATAATAATTGGTTTCCTGTGACAGTGTTTGCAGGGAATGCACTTTATCCATCTAACATCATCAGCTTGCTATTTATGCTCCTGAATTTCACGTTACAGCTCTAAGAATTGAAAAGGAGATTGATACAGAAATTAGTCAGCAGAACTGTAGGCCTAGCTAAGATGAAAATGCTTACTTGCTTGTGTGGTTGCCGGGTTAGAACGGTGCCGTCTTGGCTGAGGTGCCCGTCACAAGATACGTCAAACTAAACGTCAAACCATAGAAAACTGTCATTTTTGAACCATCTTGAGACGAGCGTTACAGTCGAGATTAGTTTATTAATACGGGCCTATGTCTTCCCGTGGATGTTGTAAGACTGTCGTGGAGGGCGATATAGGCTTGCAACCTGTCGACTATCACTGGTAAATATCTTAGCCTAATTGTGCAAAATGTGGTTACAGGTTATCAACCAGTTTTTAAGATTGTTGGTAATGCTGCACAGATATGTATACATATTTTTGAAAGTTTAACTGTGTCGATATTATTAGACGTGACTGTACGTGTGTGTATGTATGCATGCTAATTTAGCGTTATGCATCTTGACTATAGGCCCTCTGTCCTTCAATGTAATAACTCCACGAACCTATCAAAACAACGAAAAAGTACTTTTTATGTTTGCTTTTCATTGTCTGTCTTCGTTCATAAACGTGTCATCGTAAGCTGGTGAACTCCATACTCTATCTAGGTGATGCCTGACAGGATCCTTAACCTAAAGAGTGTAAGACTATATTTGAATAGCCGATAGTTTTTATTTTGAGGTATGACTTGAACGTCTTCAGTCATGATAAGCTCGACGTATTAAACTAGCACAGTGATTTTTAGATAAATATGAAGGATAATACAAATTAAGTACACACATGAAGTGGCCTTCAATTTGACGTATGCTGCATGTAAATGTTAAAGCCTGATAATATAAACACAGATTTTTTTAAAGGACGGTCAGCGATTTCTCCCTTCCTAAATAATTATAAGCCGAGGATAAATTTAGCTAATCATTCTGTTAAAAACACCCCAAGTCATAACTTTCGGGAACAAACAAAGGAAGTGAATTCCACTCTTTAGCAGTTTTGCACCAAACGAAGTGGAACGTTTCGTGCGAAAGATACTAAGAGGGTGAAGCCGCTCCCTCTGTCTGGATGTCTAATTGTGAAAATGTGACGCTCCGTTGAGTAGATATTTTGGAAGTTAGTGCGGTGTATCTACAAGCATGCGAGAGGAACATTCAAACTAGTGATATATTATACCTAGTTAGCGACAACAGTAATATGAACTTTGGTACCTAGTCGCCTTATAGTCACGTAAACAATGGCAAACAAAATTTACAAATGTGTTAATGCTATAAAGTACAAAAGTGATAAGCCACTTTTGACGCTGACTGCACTAGATGATTTTTGATGCGGATTTCACAATCGTTCTGATAATTTATATAAAAAAAAAAAAAAGCTTCTCGCCTCGTTTTAGAACTTTGACCAGTAACAGTAACCAAGCAGAACTTCACAAGACACATTGATTTTAAATTCGAATTTTGTAATTAAAATAAAGTGCGTGTAAGCATAACCGGCCATAAATACGAGTATTTGTAAGGTAAACATAATCTCATTACCGAGCTGAATAAATTCTCGACCGCATATAAAACCAAGTGAAAGTGTAGAATTAAATCCAATCATCCACACCTCTGCACCGAAATACATCCCGAGTCAACTCAAGGCTTACGCTTACTGCCTTGAGAATAAAGGCTTGTATTTATTCTTAAGTGTACCTATATGTAATCTTGATATAATCCAATCAACACAGTGCCATATCGGGTCGATTTAGTAAATAATTCTTGAAAACTGGCACTGAAGGCACGAACAAAAGTCGCAGTTATTCCAAGGATCTTGTTTCGCCACGGAGCGATGGTAACCCAATTCGCCGGGCGCTTTCTTTGTAAGGCGAATGCACGTTGCATTATGCATATCATTAATGTTATGGATCGTTTTGGGTTTTGATTACACAGCTTTGTTCAGCAAGGACGTGGCCTATTTACTTAATGAATACTGTGTTTTAATTCGAGTACAATTTTCTGTTTTGTCGGGAACTTTTCATTTTAGTTCGGTTAATCTTTAAAGCATGTTCCTATCCTATATTTCATTCATGTCTGCTCTTTATTTACTACATTGATTTAACATTTTAATCTCTTGGTAAAATATGCTCAAATCTTTGAATTAAGCTCATGTATTAATAATCGTCATAAGTAATTATGAAACTTTGCGAGTCTCAAGGTTAATAATTATTGTTTACCCTTAATGAATTTGAGAAAGTAAGCTCAAGGGAAGCATGTAATAAAAATAACTAACCCTAGAAGACCTGGGCAATGGGGTGGCATACTTTACCGGACAACTTTAGGTCAACACTCATGCAAATGCATCAAAATCAAATTGGGTTCACCAACGCCAAATTATAATATCTTACGTATCATTTTCACCTGAAAGACTATCCATTGCCGTCATCATAGAGACGTCCCGCATCTAGAGACAAATAATAATTACGAAACATTGTCTAATGATAGGTACCTACATAAGGTGGCCAAACTCAGCAGTTTAGCCTTTTCCCACCTTGTTATCTGATACCTATAGCAGTTACAGGTACAGAAGACGCTGCACTGTCCTGTATCATATTTTAATTGGTGGCAACATTAAAATTCGAAAACTACAGGGGTTTATTCTACTCGGTAAAACCATATTACTTCTGACACATTATCGTATTGTCTTTAACTTGACCACCATTGCTATCATAACGTTGACTATACGACAACATGGCTAAAGCAATATGGTGATGCCAAGTAGAGCCACAGTTAGGGCTCCCACACATAAATGCGAATTCGCATCGCATCGCAAATATCTGCGAGCTATTCCTAGTAGTTCCTATGAAATAAATATCATTATTTGCGATGCGACGCGAATTCGCATTTATGTGTGGGAGCCCTTACATTGACTTGACGTAGTATTTTCCCAATTGCAAACAAAATACTGCATAATCATTCGATTATCAATCAAGGAAGGTAATCACTCTAAGATTATTCTTATTACTTTAGCTAAACGTCACACGCGATATTCAACTAAATCTCTCAAGTCGGCCATCTTTCCGCTGTACATGATAAAATCTAGTTAGTAGTAAAGCCAACTAGTAAACATGACGATATAACTTTCAAGACAATTTCTGGTTTAAACAAGTTCTCTAATAATTTCCACACATCATTAAAGTTATCTAGTAATCTTAGGACGAGAGATTAATTCCCATAGGTAATTTCTTGAGAGGCCGACGGTGTAGGACGCAAAGGAACGCGGAAGGGGAGGGGTTGAGCGCAAACGTGCTTTGACGTCTGCGCAGGACTTGCAATCAAATCGTCGTACGAGCCTATCATGAAAGATTCATGCCCATATTATCTTAATTTAATGAAACTGTGCAAATTGTATTTTCTAGATGTTGTAATCAAAATATAATTGTGTTGAATCGTTTTTGCTTCTTTTCCAGGCGTAGAATATAGTCTTAAGATTGTAGTCTTGGGAATGAAAATGTCCGTGGGCCTCAGAGTCCATTTATTCCATCGGTTGGCCTGTATGCTCGCTCTCCTTCTCAATGCTATAAAAAAAATCGAATAGACGAACGATATACAATACCTTCATCACCACCACCACACCACCACACCACCACCACATCTTCATTCATACCTTCACGCCTTATTTCCGAGAGTGGGGTACGCAAATAATTACCAGCGTATTAGTGACAGGTTGCAAGCTCATCGCCTAACAATGCTACAAGCCTCTATTCCCAACAATACCTTACTAGTAAATATTACTCTACTGATATTTTCTTAATTCTTTGTTTGTTCTATCTTCAGACATTTTATTCCTGCCATATTTCTTCTAAAATGTCTTACTATTGGACAACTTCATCCAACTGGTCCAATTGTTAACGCTACGTGATCGTCAGGAATTCAGTTTTTTCCATACTTTTGTAAATAACTTCGAAGTCATGGACCCCATTAGCAAATCGTTATAAGTTTTTGTCGAGTTTATTGTTAATTGTTTGCTTGTTGCGACTCATTCGTAGATAAAGATAAGTAATAATAATAGTTATTTAACAATGAATTGGAAGTACATTTTAACGTACGTAGACGTGTTTTGTGTGCTTGTTATAACTGTAGCTTTATTATAGTTTGGTTTAGCCCATCTTGATTTGTTATTGTAATCACACTGTTGACGTTATGGCAGCTCTTACTGTCAAGTGAATAATAATGCAGACTACTTTTTTTAAAAGACAAAATCAGCTCGTTTTTAGTATGAGCAAATTTTACCCTTGTATTTTTTTCCAATCTATCTGATTGCTCTTGTTATTTGATTATAGTACAAGTGTAATTATATAAAACTCCCTTTATATCATCAAGCCCTTCGCGTGACCGTCCTAATGGATCCTTAACTAGACGAGGGGATTGGCAATTATCATACCAAGTAATTTCACTAGCTTCCTCATTTATATATCAAGGAAACGCCAGACTTTCATTACTCTCATTTAGATTTAATGGAGTGATTTAGTTTAATGTCTAGCCTAGGCGTTCTATTTAGCATATTCTTGAGGAAGTCCGTATTTTTAACAAACTCGTCAAGACTCCTAGAAACAGATCTAGAATTGAATAGAATGAATGGGAATGTGCTTATAGTTTAAGAGAAAATTTATCAACTAGAAACAAAAAGAACTCAAGTAAAAACGCAAGCAGGCCATTTTAGTGTTACTACTTACCTACTTTAATTAATTTAATATTATTTTGTTACAGGTAAACATTCTGATGCGGACAATAATGATGACAAAACAAGTAGGTCCTGAGTAAACTAAAACTGTAGTTTCATACAATTTTACTGATCTGAAATTCAGTAGTTTTTTTTGGAAACCACTGTGTGGGGTTGTTTGGGGATTACCACTGTATGGGGTCCCCGCTCGCTACGCGCCATGCAGTTGTCAACTAAATCATCGTAGGTATAAATAAATATAAGTACACCATTAGGTATCTAGGAAGTGTTATCCTTAAATTTAATTGCGATCAACATTAGATATTATGTTACTTTCAGATCAACTGATACGTGCATTGTATCTTTACTATTTATAGCAATACTCAGAAAAGAGAAAGTGAGATATGATATGATACTAGATCGGTATCGACTTTGCGAAGTGATAACGGAAACTTAACAAACATTGCTGCTACTCGTAACTAAGATAACAATGCAGTTCAATAAACGTACTATACAGAGTTTTAGACACATGCGCACTCTGTTTTACTTTATCAAACCTTTAATATTACTACTACTTTACCGTTTAAGGACTACACTATAAATGCAGCAATGACCTAATCATACTACATTTATGAACTTTTGTTCTCAAACCCCCAAATAATTTTAGCATCAATACCATTTAGTGTAATAATATTAGTTTTTCTTTCTTTCTCCACAGGCATCTCATTTGCTCGTCACAGCTAATTCTCATCTTTATTTTCTTTTACATAAAACGAATGTTATTTAAGTTTTCCGTAGCCCGGCAAGTGTTTTCTTTCACCTTTCAGACTTTCGTTCTGACCCGCACTTTCATTTAGTTCAACTAGGTCAGTTACCTGTTCACTACCTGTTACCCACTTCTCGTAAGACGCGTTATCTCGCTGTAAGTGGGCCACTGCGTCCTGGTCGCGAACGTGACTGAAACTCAGTTAATTATCTTTACTTAGCCAGTTCACAACAACAGTTTACACAATTCTTCAGTTAAGAGGTATGTACAAAATCACAGTAATAGTTATTATGAACGTGGAAGTTTGTGATGAAGTATATTTTTAACAATTGCTAAATGAAAGAATGGATTTGGTTTGACGCGTAGACATAGCTTGCCATGTTCTGCCATATCCATGTATGTTGTACAATAAATGGCTTCTAATTTTGAAACTTATTCTAAGTTCACAGATAAGAATAACTTGGAATTTTAACAGATTTGTAGACAAAATGACGGGCAAAATTAAAACCAGTTTTTTTTTTTATTTCAGATCATATTTCAGAATTGTGAAGGTTCATTATTTAGTCCAGACATGACTTGTTGTCTCGATTACATATCTCTATTGTTGCTAACCTGTTTTTCCCAGACACGCAAAATAACTGATTCTGGGGCGGAAATATCGATAGTGGCGTTTTATCAGATCGACACATTGGCATAACACATTATGATAATTCTAATCGTGCAAATTCGAAAACGTGATAAGAGATAAAATAATTTTGGTAACGAATTTGTACTTCTTAGATCAAACATTCTTGTACGGCTTGGTTTTCTACTCAAGAGATACTCAGTATTGACTTTAACCTGTTATTCGACGCCTATATTTCTGCGTTCACTAGAACCTAGCTCTTGATCAACTCCCACTGCTGATTGTTCATTCATATTGTAACAGTATTAAATGGAGATTCGTTGTCAGGGTCACTCGTATTCTCTCATTTGCTTTAGTTGTCATGTTTGCCAAAAATAATTCTTACCAAGCCTGAACAAATGTGCATCTCATGTGACTAGATACTTGATCATAATGATCATGCAAGTTTAGTTGAGTCTCATAATTTTTAACAAATTCAATGTTGTGTACCTCATGGCATTTTTCGAGTATTTGCCATAAGCTAATCCTCTAATTCGTAGACGCACGATAGCTAGTGTTTAAAATATGCTTTGCCCTTATCCATTGTGACATTTGAGTTTGACGGAAAGAGACAAAGATAACTTTAACTAAAAAAGGTTTTTTTTTAATTTATTCATCCAAATAACTTAATGAAATTGATTTCGTCACTAAGTTTAATGTAGCTTCACCTAACATTTCGGTCCATTCAAATTCATCTTTAACATTTTTAGGTTCACCAATTTTTGACGAAGCAATCAATCCCATTATAAATTGTAAATTAAATCTGTTTAAAAGTACTTCTAACCTTTTATACGAAATAAACCCCCACATGGCGCTTTTTATTATTCGGTTTTGTCTTTTCACTCCAAAATTCATGTATTTGTTACGGAGTTGCCCAATTTGGAAATTTCCAGACATCATGGCTTCTATAGATATCCCTTCAATCAACTCTGTCAAAATTATTAAACATTCATTTTAGCTTAAGACCTTGGACTCAAGCGGTTCTCACAATTCGTTTTGGCGGACTTGGTATTCGATGCTCATCTAGCGTGGCACTACCTGCTTTCCTGTCCTCCGCTTATGGTTCGTTGCCTCTCGTCAGTATTATCTTAAATCTTCCACAGATACTTGACGTTGAGATTGCCAACCTGGTGGAGGCCAGGGACGCTTGGTGTGAGTCGTGTCCAGGAGTGGATATGCCAGTCAAGAGGCATATCCAAAGAGCATGGGATACACCTCGCCTCGTATCAATTCATGAATCTCTCATACAAAATAGTCCTGATGATACGGATCGTGCCCGTCTCCTCGCTGTCTCAGCAGACGAATCAGGTCACTGGCTCAATGCTCTTCCTTCCCGCAATATAGGCACAGTCTTGGACCCAAGCTGCTTGCGCATTGCAATAAGCTTGCGGCTTGGAGCTAGAATATGTGAACCTTATACTTGCTCGTGCGGGAAGGGAGTGAGTGAGCTGGGTCGACATGGCCTTTCATGCTCTAGAAGTGCCGGCCGTTTGTACCGCCACGGCACAATTAATGATCTGATCCGTCGTTCGCTTGCCACTGCCTCTGTACCAGCTGTCCTGGAACCAGCAGGTTTGCATAGAGACGATGGCAAGCGACCAGACGGAGCTACTTTAGTGCCGTGGAAACTGGGTAGGGCACTGGTGTGGGACGCGAAATGTGTTGACACATTCGCTCTTTCCCACGTACAGTCAACCCGTAATGGAGCCGGTGCAGCAGCTGATCAGGCCCAAACCATCAAGCGCCGCAAATATTCATCTTTATTAAATAATTACGAATTTATGGCGCTTGCAGTAGAGACTATGGGACCTTGGTCAGCCGATATGAAAAGTTTTATAAAGGCCCTATCATCCCGGCTCATAGACGCCTCCGGAGATCCTAGAGCTGGTTCTTACCTCTCCCAAAGGATTGGGCTAGCTATCCAGAGAGGTAATGCAGCCAGTGTTATAGGGACTATGCCGCGCGCGGACCTGCTAGAGAGGGTATTCTTTTTGTAGTGGTGATTTTTATTTTAATCTTTAATTTTTCAGTAGCTTAGTTGTATTTTAATTAAAATAAGTTTAGTTTTTAACTTTGAATTGTAGATACGATTGTATTGTAATAAACTTATGGACGTTTAATAACTTAAATATAGTACATGACGTAATTACAGCGAAATAATAGTGCGTTTATGAATAAGGGTTAAGTGTTTAACTAAATTTTCCTGCGATGTTTAATTGAATTTTCTAGAGGTACAATTTTGGATTTTACCAACTACAACTATCAATCTATCATTAATAGTTAATACTCAATACCGTTCGTTAGTAGTTCATTCACTTGTTAGTGCAGCAAAAGTCCTTGTGATAGCCTATTTTATGGGATTACCTTTGTAACATTGTAATCTAGTCCGCAATTACACAATGTTAGAAATCTCAGAGCCCCGCGTAACATATAAAATAGGTATTCAGATACGAGACTGATAACGGGTTATCATTAAGCACTACTAGATAAGGTGGGGGTTTAGCAGTTCTAGGAAATGTAGTGCTATTTTTTTGAATAAGTTTTTTTCGAGATAATTTTAAAAACGATAATATCTCGCTTTCTTATTATCTTTTTATGGATTTCCGTCTGTTTTATCCATAAAACTTCTCTTTAGTAGGTATTTCCGGCTGTTAATTTTTAAGTTGTAATTGTGAATTCGTGATAAATTTTTGCCGTAATGGGCGTAGTGACGTTCTTGAAATAAGGACCAGCTATCTTCAATTATTCCAAGGTAACGAACAAAGCTGTAAGAAAATATTTGAAAACAGCTTATGTGAACGTTCTAAATTATGTAGGTATTCCTGACCTGTTGGCCGGTATTCTTTAAATACACAAGGAAACAAGTCATAAAAGTTTTAAAAAGATGAATAACGTAGGAAATCTTGTATTTTATGCCAATGCTGTAATAAATAGAAACGGTAGGATGGCCTCGCAAATGTATTACGATTGACTTAAGTAGGTAATATACACCCACACTGAAATAGAATATGCGATATGCATAATCTGGACATAAAACTGACAAAAACACAAAGTTATGCAAGAAACATTACGTAATGTTTTACCTTTTTTACACAAAAAGTTCATTGCGCTCCGCTTTTGTTCGTTAAAATATTGTTTGGACCCGCCCGAGGCACGTGAATGTCTATTTTGCAGAATTGCGGTGACCTTGAAATATCTTTCCTTAATATTACGTGGTGATGGGTTTTCCTTTTTTGCATTTTCAAAAGTAATTTATTTCCACCACCTCATAAAATGACTATTACCAATTCACACATTACTATATTCAATTCATTATCAAATATGAGAAATATGATTAAAATCAGTTTTCTGATTAAACAGAACAAACAATTCGTTAGGAGAGTTGTTGTTTTCTAAAGTATGGTATGCGTAGGTAAGTAATTTTGAATGGTGACCATGTCCATTAATGTGAGACGGCAGATAACAATCCGAATAGAATTAATCGCACAAGAAGCATAAATATTTGAATTATGAGATTTATGAGATAAGTATTATAGAAAAGAATAAAAGAAAAATAGAAGAATGATTTGAAATTTATAAACATAACGGGCAAATGCCCATCGCACAGAAATTAGATTCAAACACGGTTTTGTTTATTTTTAGGAAAACATTATGATCACGAAATGCTGAGCATCCTGTATAACTATCCATCATGATATTATTTTATTCGCTATCTTTTTTTTTTTAATGGCATAGAGTAGACAAACGAGCACACAGGCCACCTGATGGTAAGTGGAAACTGTGACCCATAGACATTCGCATTCACAAGACTGCAATGCAATCCTAAGACTGCAAATGCGTTGCCAACCCTGAGGACTAAGATGGAATGCCTCTATGCTAGTCATTTCACCGGCTGTCTTATCCCCAAACCGGAACACAACAGTGTGAACACTGCTGTTTGGCGGTAGGTTAATGGATAAGATGGTGGTAGCGATCCGGACGAACCCTGCACAAGGTCCTAGGTACCACCCGCAATATATAATATATAATATCTGTGCAAAGCGAGCTTTTTGAATGAGCTTTGTCAACAATGAACCCTTGTAGGGATAGAAATCCACCACCACGAACCTCGCTTCAAAGTTTCTCAGGCTTACAATGCTATGATATCACCTAGCATCAAATTCTGTAATATTGACTTGGCAAAACCAACTTACACAAAGACCTGCGACGGACAATAGCATCAGTATTTTATTTCCTATTTCGTTTACAACAAAGGTCATTTTGAAAATATTAGCGTGCAAAAGGATTTTGGCTTATTTACAATAAGCTATTAAACACAACCTGACTGGAATTCCGTATTGTCGTATTTTCTTAAAAAGGCTAAGCCAAAATTGTTCCAAGAATGGACGTGAATAAATGCGAGATTATTTTATGATTCTGAGAAAATGGTTGTTGGGACACGTCTCAATAAAATTTAGATTATATTGGTCAACGAATTGAGTAAAATAAAGATTTGTGATTACGCCGAATGTATAGTTAAGCCGAATTTTGTTTTCGCATAATTTTTCTCCAGCTAAAATGGAAAATAGGTATTTTTTTTTTAAGTTTTGTATAATCCTGGTAGAATAGAGTAGGTTAGGTTAGGTTTACTTTTAACATTTCAAAAAAGTCAATGGTATCAGTAGAATAACAATTACGCGAAATCATACATTCGGACAATCGTGATTATGCGTAAACAAGGGGAACCATTTGTGATTTATTTCGATTTGTGGCAAAAGGTTTCTTTAATGTTTTCCGTCAATGAAAAGATTGATCCAGCCAAACATTTAATAAAATAAACATTTGAGTTCTTAAACTACACAAACTGATTATTACTCATAACATACAATGTATTTTCTTATTCTTTTGACATGCAATGCAATTTAAATATATTGTACTATAACATTGATGAATAAATAAACTAAAGCTAACTAAACTAATGATTGTAATCATTATAAAATCACAGTTTTCTGTGGTTTGGGCAACAATGTATCTGTATTACATGTTGTGCCGATAAAATACTTTAACGCTAAAGAAAGGGTAACAAGACACGTTGTAAGCTTGGTAATAAAAAGCTTACCTACAAGCTTACTAGTTAAAAATGTAAAATACAAACATCTCAATCTATGCTTACTAATACTTATGTTCCAACACTTTACATATGTCTCTCGTATTACGCATATATTCACGATACATACAATTTACAAATGTCGCTGTGTCATAGTTTGTCATACTTACCTATACAATATACATTTTACTGCACCCGTATTCCGCTCACTGGCTTCGTTCCGCGCCACACATGCGATTTGGCGTGAAAAATCGATTTTACTATCGGTTATCGTTCTGTCGTCAACGCTGTACGACGAGAAGCGTTTATTTCTCTTCAATTGTGTTTATTAATTTACTTTCGATTGTGTAACCGCGCTGAAAACAAACATCCATCCTCCATACTAATATAGACGGTCTAGAAGGCAAATGTGCTAAGAGCATTTTTTTTATTAAAAAGTAAACATGGTTACTTAGTACATTTAGCATTTATCGAAATTTTGCACTTACCACATTGGCCTTCTATCTAGACCATCGATGTTATAATTGCGAAATTAACTAGGTTTGTTTGTTTGTTACGCTTTCACAGCTATAAACTATAAAGACATAGCTTGAGTCCCACAGGACATAGGATATTTTTACCCCGGACAATTGGACAGTTCCCAAGAGGCGATAAACGACGTCTACGCGGACGGAGCCGCGGGTAATAACTAGTAAGGCAGCTTCTATCCATATACGAGTACAGTCGGACATACGCTTAGTCATCATTATTGGCCTTTCGCGTCCCATGGCAGACGATAATTTCTATATCTGTGACGATTATATGCAAACCAATACAAATGGCAAATTCATCCACATCTTGTCTTATCTTGTCTGTATTGTTTTTGTGTGCGTCTTGTACAGTTTGGTGTTGCGAAATAGCATATAATATAATATTTCAATTTGCCTGCCGGCGGCGCGCCTTTGAGAATTAAAAGCGCTACTTTGCCCGACGTGGTTAAGGACATTAAAATTTTAATAGGTCCCTAATTATTAAATAAGTTATAATTAATAATATACAGCAACCAGTTTAAAATTAAAGAAATAAGCTTATAATCAAATCTGAACTAATTTGAATCTTGTGTCGATGCAAATAAAAAGTAATTCAAAGAGGAATATTTTTCTCCTTGTTTCGTTTTGTTTCACGTGCCGTTTATCTTATCAAATAAGAATTTGTACCGAATATTGCTAATGATGCAGTCTTAAAGAAGCATAATTGAAAGCATAATTGAATTTATTAGCATTTTACATCTAGGTAATTAGGTACCGATTTTTATCTTAATGTCCTCGTAATTTTTTAAACCACCAATTGATTCGAGTGCCTCTTTGATATTCAAACGAAATATTAATGATAAGCTATGAATACTTTGTTTGTTTAAATTCTAGGCGAAATACTTTAGTAATATCGGATGCTTCGATGGTTCGGTCATTTGGAAAGGATGGATGAAAGAAGGTTGACAAAAGAGATATACAGATCGAAAGTGAGTGGACGGGTCGGAAGCGGGGCGCCCTAGGCGTACTTTTTCGAGTCAAATCGGAGAAATACTGGAAAAGAGCCGAATCTTAAGTACCCGAAACCGACGTGCGTCCATGACTCGGATGTATGAATGTGGTAGAAGTGAAAGAAATTTGTCAAGATCATAGCAAATGGAAAGAAGTGGTCTCTGCCTACCCCTCTGGGAAACAGGCGTGATTTAATGTATGTATGTGTATATCGGAGTAATGTACTCGTATGTATGTAAATAACTGGTAACAACGTCTAAAATAATCTGTCTAATTTTGACCAGGACATAATCTATTATGTAATTGTAATTATATCGAAAATACAAATTAATAAATCATGATAAAATTACATTGCAATTGCTTTACGTAGCTCCCAGAAAATACTTGATATAACCGGAGTTCTGGTAAAAAAAAACTAGTTTTATCAGCCCCATACACTCGCGGTCAAATAATTCGGGTCAGAGTGCGTTTTTCATACAAACGAGGCTATTTCGAAGCCTTGGTCCCTAGCCAGGGGTTGTTGTGAGTGAGGTTTAATGGTGGAGTTCTTAAGATACCTAACTGATAGCACAATCAGTTGACACCACAGCGAGAGAGTTTGGGTCAGCATTTGGATTTCCTTACATTTTATTGTCATTTTAGATGTTTTTCTGAAGATGCACAATTCCGGCATTAGCCGCAGATTCAATCAGTTGGGTGTCCTAGGCACTCTGGAAGTCCTGTATCGATGCTCGGGGTATCCATCATCAGATTTCACTACAAGCATCCCCTGGCGAGGAACCAAGGCTTCGAAATGAACAATGAAGCCAGAGCACAATACTGTGAAGGTAGATAGGTACACGTGTAGAGAGGCTGTTCTTATCCAATACAAGAGAAAGGTATTTACTCAGTAATGAGAACCGCGCGAACTTGCCGGGTGTCTGTGCAAATACTACTTGTAGATATATTTTGGATCTGGAACATACAGCTGTATTTTAATGGCGTCACCGTCCAGTGTTTTTTTTGTCTACGTGACTAGTCTAGAATCGTATATAATCAATCATGCATAAAAAAATCTGGCTTTTAGCAGTACCTTCTTCTGTGTGATGCCTTATTTAATAGTCAATTAATGACATTTCAAAGCGGAAGTTTGGAAATCATGGTGATTTATATATCGAAGCTACAGATCAACATTCACATAATTTTGTCACTGAGATTTTAAATTAACAGCCGATTCTATCTCAAAGATCTACCTACTTACAACTTTTATACCGAACCCTTAAACTCCGATACAAAGATAGACATGTTTTTAATTACATACATACATTTAATCACGCACCCAGAAGGGTAGGCAGAGACCACTTATTGAAGACAACAAATATGAAGTTTCAATGGCGACCTTAAAAATGAAAAACTTTAAATTTGCGGGTAGGCCGCCCCTAAAAGGTATTTAATAATGTAGCCAAAAATTGTGGAACAGCCGAAACGCCCTGAATGGGTAGTTTAACGCGTTTCGACTGTCCAACTTTTTATTCATTATTTCGTCGTTACTTCGCCCCCGCCCGTGTCACAGAGCCCGTGTGTTTTTACCGTCGTCTCGGGAACAACTGTACTATCTCGTATCTGCACTGTATGCAAAACGAACACTTTGCCCTTCACTGCATTATTTACACTTTCTGGAACGTTCTCCTTATACATTCTTGGTACGGTATAAAATACTGCTCGCGTTGGTTTCAACTCAGTATGTATACATGAAGGTTCAAAAACATGCATTGTAGTCTAATTAAAAGTCGACAGTACCTTTATTTGCAAACGGATGTAAAGCTATTTATTAATAAAATCAATTACTTCCTTTTCGTTATAAGGTGCTAAGTGTGTAACGTTCGTCACTTTTAAGCTTCTTTGATAAATCCTTAAATAATTGTATTGTGACACGTTATTCAAGTGTCTCTTCAAATACACTACGGTTGAAGAGCACGAGTGTGTGAATGAAGACACGTATGGATTCCTTGTTTACAAATGATAGTGGACCTGTCTCACTGAAACACTACTAAGCCTGATTAGCCTGAAATCTATTATCCTACTAATCTTAGGACCTGTTGTTTGATCAGTAGTTAAACTAAATAATTATTAAAAACCGTAACTAATGGTTTAATCTCAAGGAAATGTGTCAAATTTTCGATTTTTTTTTCGAATTTTAACAATTTGTTCAGTCAACTATTCATCAAAATAACTAATTGTTAAAATTTGAAAAAGGAATCGAATATTTGAAGAAATCTCAAGAAAATGTGTCAAATATTCAATTTATTTTTTATTTTTTTACATTTCGATTAACTACTGATCAAACAACAGCAACAGCAACAGCAGATTAGTTTTCAAAAGTACCAATTTTTTTAATACTATGTAGTCATACTTCAACATGTTTCAAGCTTTTACGAGTTTGTGGAAGTATCTGCTGAATCTCGTCTCGTTTGACACCATACTATAGTTCGGATATATCTGTAAGACTTTCTACATTGACATTGACACCTTATTCTACACATTTAAATAATAATACTATAATAATACTCCTTATAAGTACATGTAGCTTAATGAATTATTTGCTTTTACTTTACTATACCTACAAATATATACATTAAAGCCACATTTGACCAAACTTAGAATACGACTTACTTCGATTAGTCTATAAAAAAAGTCGGCATTTAAATGAGATATAAGACCATATTCGAGTTTAGACAAATACGATTTAAGTTAATTAACATGTTTGGTTTAAGTACCTACTGTTAATGTTAATTGTAAACTTCTGTAAAAAAACCTACTGAGAGATTACATAGATGATGTAAGGTAGCCCGACGTTAGATAATCCGCGGCAATGTTGATTCATGCAGCAATAACCTCCCACGTGGCGACTACTGCTCTATATCTATAGTTTGAATAGGTCTCTCAGCTCGTTACCAACTCGTACGTTTAATGGATCTTCGCTCTATATGTACAGTAAAGGAAATTGATTCCTAGAGCATTTTAGACTATGTCATAGTGACGTAATTAATCAAAACGTATGAGACTTCTTATGATTTTATTTACAATGTTTCTTTGACATAGTCCAAAATGGTCTAGGAATCAATTTCCTTGACTGTACGCTCGGCCTTGCACAATAGCGAACATTCGTGACTTTTTTTCACCGATTTAAAAAAATACGTAACAAACAGTTGAGGAAAAGAAATGTTTGAACTGCTATAAAAATAACCAAGAAATAAGTCAACAAAGATTTGCTCAATCTCTTTCTGGCAAAACTGAATTTAACATGGAGTTTATATGGCTGTATAATTAGAAATTTATCATCCGTATTTCTTAACCGATTTAAATTTTTATTTCATCTTTTACGGTTTTTTCATATTTTTTTGAAAAATCCATTCTTGCTATTCCATCAATGCCTTGTCATTTTATTGTGTTATTGTTACCTTCCAGCAGCACCAAATAACCAGTCAAGTATTAAGTAGGTAGTAAACAAATAATATGTCTAGTGTCTAGCCTAATTAGGCGTGTATATGTAGAGTGCACATAAAAATAAACGACGCGTCACCTGATTCATGCATGCAACACTTGTCGCTGAATAATTACGTAAAGCCATTTGAAATGCAATTCGAGCACTGCTGAGTAATGGTTTGGCAAATTTCCGTGGTTTTTCAAGGTTAAAATGAATAGAGTACATTATCGCAAATTTATTTAAAATACAACAAAACAGTAAATGGCGTTGGTTCCTGTAAATGTACGGGTATTCCGTAAATAATGTTAATAGGTACGCCAAAACTTATGCAAAGCTTACCTATAAGCGTATTTTTTATTTTTTGTTTTGGGTTTACATAATGAATGTGTGTGTAGGCATTTATTTAGACAATTGGCAATCGCAAATTACACTCAATCTTATTGAGGGTGTCCGGTAGATAGTGGCCAACCTGACAGAAATCTGAGTTTTTCTTCCGGCAAGTTTAACATCGCACGCGATTCCTAAACTTTAAATTTGACTTGAAAAATTAAAATAAAAACTACTTACAGTAAACAAAACTAAAAAAGTCTAATAACTGTGGTCGTGGCATCAAAAATGATAAACCAGGGTACAGCATTTCCAAAATTTTGAAAAGTTGATATATCTCGTTTTCGGTGCGACTTTAACTAAACATGATTTATCATATTATGGACACTCCTGAGTTAAGAAATCCCGCCCTGTCAGGTTGGCCACTATATACCGCATACCCTGTATAAGATAGAGTGTAATTTGCGATAGTCATTTGACTAAATAAAAGCCTACACACACATACATATGTAAACCCAAGGCTGAAACGAGTTAGCTGTACACTCTTTTAGATACGAGTATGAAACGTAATGGATATTTTCAGTGCGTGCGAAGAATATTGAATCATCGGGTTTTATTGGTTGACCGATATAGCCGCCAGAATTGTTTACTTTTACTAAACTAAATATATCGGTTCGCTAGAAAGTGTCATGAGAAGAAAATAATTTTCTTGAATATTCATAATGATATTTAGTGCGTTCAAGTATCAAGAGCGTATGTCGGAAAACTGGTCATTCGAATTTCAACCGAGCGTCTCTAGTTTTAAATTCACTATGAAAACCGAGGCTGCTTTGGTTTATTTTTCTAAATTTTTCATAGACGTTTAGTGCGCTGTCGCCTTTGATATATTTATTGCGTAACCTGAATTTTACTTACGGATACGATGAACTTGAACTCGTTATTATATTTTTGATCATTGTAGAAGAGAATACGAAGTTTAAATAGAACTGGGATGTTCCTATGCAATCGGGTCGCCATATTCCAAGTATAACCCTTATTTTGTATCCTTAGTCGGTGCACCAAATTCTACTTTTTGCGATGTAAATCACTATTGCTGTAACCTGTAATTGGCTTTCTGATTTTCTATAATTATCTAATGTATTTCTGCTAGCTGTTGTTTTCCTTAAATAAATAATCTTATAAATGCTAACATATACCACCGTTTCCTACACTTGGCGGTGGAAATAGAAAAGCATTTCTTAGTGTACATACATACACACTACATGAGTTTATTTGTTTACACTGGAAATGTTTTATATGTAAAGAAGACTCCAATTCAACCTATTTAATACGTAAAAACGTTTAGCGAGTTTTTGCTTAATAGTAAATGGTTTTCACACCAAAGTGCGAGCATAAATACTTGCCTCCATAAACGTTGACACTTTAATCATAGTCCGGAAATATAGCTGTCACATTACGCTATTTCCTTTACAAAGTAAGCAATATTCCGCCTCCATAATACAGCTTCTGTGCAGCGTAAACATAGGTAGGTAGATAAATAAATATCAAGAGATAATATTTTACCTAGTCCCAAGCGCAGCTAATTTTTAGGTATGTAGCACTGTTTATAGAACAACTACAACTACAAGACAACGATAAACATACTTAAATACAGAAATATATACTTAATTGTACATACACATACGAAGAAGATGTCTAAGACTCAGGAACAAAAACTCCCGCTCATTACTTTATATTTGGCAGGGTTACACCAAATACGGTTATTTTTAGCGAATTTTGTTATAGTGTTTTTTTAGTCCATAAATGCGCGCCCCGTTCCTCAAATTGACGTTTTATAACGTTGTTTTTACATAAAATACCTCACAGTTTCCAATTACCACTGACATAACAACACGAAAAGTGAACTTGAAAAATCAATCAAAAGATGCATAATTTAAGTTGCAACTGACAAATACTTGAGTACTAAAGCAATAAATACACTGTATTTACAGATATAATGAATTGTCTGTTGAGCAATCAGACTGGTTGACATTTCACGCCTGCGCGTTTCTATTGCGTTTTGACCGGAAAGGCAACTCATGAATGGGTACCATTTACGCCAGACAAAATGGTAATCGATATAAATAAATCTTACTAGGGTTGTGTCGTTGTTTATTGTGATGTAGCCAACGAAATATAATTAAATAAACAAGACGTCGCGCGTCGATGAGCAAAAATATTGTATAGCTAAAAAGTTCTATGTATGAAAATATGCAAAAACACAATGAGTAATTCACTATTGTACAAAAAAAAGAGAAAACAATTATACAATAGACAAACATAATAATATAACAGGGATGTACAAAGGCGAACTCATCCACCATCTTTATGAACCATCGATGATCAATAGCTGAAATCTTAAAAAAGTTAAATCCAAATTACTGTAACTTACTCGTTTTAAAATTTGACAAAAAAATTACCTGTTATTTAGTAACAAATAAGCTTGCGTTCTATACTGGATATTATTGACCCTTAATTTGACAGTGTTCTTTTTCACCCCGTGAAGATACCATTTTTTTTTGTTGCTGTTCCTAATTAAAAAGTGTTTAAATTCACGATTCATCTTTTTTTTTTGGCAAATTAACGGTAAATTTATGCTTAAGTGCTCGTATAAAACTGACTGACAATACACAATCTAAACCAGCTAACCTAGAGCCTTGAAATTTGCAGGGAATATTGCTTGAATACCCTTAGGGTGCACAGTAGAAGTGATAAGCACAGATTTTCCGAAAATCAACGGCTAACGGGAAGAAATAGAGGAAGAAGCAGGAAACTTATTCGTCCTCTAAGTAGTTTTGTGATAAAGCTTTATAAGTACTATTTGTAATATAAGTAATAACAAAAATAAATTATAGACTAAACAAAACACAATACCAAGACAGTTTCCCAACGATTCAGCAATTTCACCCGACGCGCGACATATCGCGTTTCGTCTCGATTTGGTTCAAACCTGCGCCCGCGCCGGTGTCGCACGCGTCCATTACACGCCGTAACGTAACCCATATAGATTTACTTCCTGGTATTTAATTGAAAAGTTAAAAGAATAACTATTTATAACTGTGAAATAGATTAAAGGGTCAGAAGCCGTCAGGTCAGAGTAAAACGACGGTAATATTAAAATTAAGCTCGCAATGATATTCGTCTGTAATTGTACTTTACTTGAGCTTGAATATTCAAGCTCAAGTTATTCAGTAGTAGGGTCACTGACCCTAGAACTATGCAAGAGAGAAAATGAAACTAGATAAAAAAATGTGTATTTTGTATTATGTGTGTTTTGAGAATGATTTTTCTCTATATCTTTTTGATCGTATTTCATTGTTTTTGGTTTCATTCCGAAAACTTGACAAATATCATAAACACCTTATATTTTGTTCATTTCTGAATCCCTTCAATCTTGAATTTGGCATCACACCATAGCTAATGCCAAGGTCCTAGTAACACAACTCGTCTGCAAATAAAACATAACGTTACTGGGTACCCGCGAACCGGTTCCCACTTCATTCCAAGGGGTCCCGAAATATCCCAAAAGAAACCAATTGCCGACAGGTGCAAGGTACCCAAATCCGCATCATTGCAAAATCGAACTTAAAAACGACTTGTTTCAGAATAAAATTGAAGAAAAGTTTAAGATATTTAGTGCGTTATGTTTGCGAGCCAGAAGGGAACATGAATGGGACTGGTTCTTTGTTAATTGAAAAGCGGAAGGTTTTATATTCACATAATGTTGGCAAGTTTATATCACGACTGTTATAAAAGGTGCGGTAACAAAGTAATAAGTAGTTAGCAGTAAACTTCGCAAGATTTATTGAAACTCTTTCATACTCTTAATACATAAATAGTCTGAATAATCGTTGATCATGGCTTTAGGATATAAGATACGGACGAGGCAAGAATTATAAAACTTTCTGAAAACCTAAGATCTACACCGGTTGAGTCATATATCCCTTGTATTTTTAAAGATTTGAAAAGTGGTCTGATTCTGCGGCTTACAAGAAATGATAGTCCAGACTTCGATGCGTTAGGACAAAGAACATTTAAAAAACCAAACTATGGTTTGCCCCTTCTATACATGTAGCGATTTAGTTGGGTTTTGTTCTCTATACGTACCTACCAGTTTTTGCAACGCTCACCGCTCTTACCGCCGTACCTAGAGACAATTAACTCGTTGCCTTTTCAAACTTACGCATAAAAAATCGTCAGGAATCGGAAGGATCGACTTAATCGTCATTAACTGACTGAGTACAACCGTTTTGCTGTTATACAAATGGAACAGAAGTATCTTTAGAACAGATATTTTTAAAATCAAGTAAGTGTCACACAAAATAATTTTTTTATAAATAAAATGTAGTTAAACTGAAATATCTCTGTACGAAAACAGGAGCCGAAAATATAAAAACCTTTTTAAATCTCTCATGATTTGATTGTTTCCATAAATAGGGTATAAGTAGGTTATTACAGTAAAACACAACCGATATGGCTTACCGATGTACCTGCGCAGATGACATTTTTTCGAAGCGCGCGAACCAATCAGCGTAGCGTGGTTGTATTATGTGCTATTATTGGTTATTAGTGACGCCATGTTGACGCACACTCGCGTGTCATTCAGTCAGCCGTCAAACGTGCGTGAGTGAAATGGAAAAAATAGATGCAATTTAATTTGCACCTTATAACTATTTCACAAAAGTCTGATCGTGGGTTTTAATCGTGCTTTCGGAAATCATCGGAATCGTTGTTCGTGTCTGCGCGAACGAAGATTCACGACACGCCATATCGGTTGTGTTCTACTGTACGAGCTACTACATTTTTTACGAACGCAATACAATGTTTCTTCAATTTAAAAGATCGTATGTCCATAAAAAAATATAGGCCATACGTGCATTTATAAAATAATAGTGATTAAAGTATTACCACCGATATTTAAGTGGCCAATATATTTATGTAGAATCGCTACGGTCCAAGAATTTGCGTAATCGCGTATTGTTATTTAAATACAGAGATAATATAAACAGACGTTCACAGAAATATTAGTAAATTAGTAACGGGCCACCGTGAAACAAGGCTTAGGTTTCAAGGACACGTTATAGGAGACAAATGTCAGCGGTTCAACAGGATTACATCTTTTATATAAGCGTTAAACCTTTTCTGCTAAATATGGAAAAATGGGTAAGTATTGAAGTTATACGAATCATTCACTCCGGTCTAATGATCCTAATAGTACTTAATAGTACCCAACGAGAACAGGGGACAATCGTGTGTTGATTTACTACATAAATTGCAAAACCAATCGGACTGTGGAAATTTATACCGTAAAATATCCCTCTCAACTATCTCGGGTTACTTTTATCCTGACCTGCTATGCTGCTGCTATACTTCTCGAAGTATTTTTTGCCAAACTAAGGCTTTTCGTAGAGTCGCTTCTTAACTCAGAGTCAGTTAACGACGATTAAGCGCCCTTTGTTTGATCAGTATTTAACTCAACTAATTGACACATTTCCTTGAGATTTAACCATTAGTTACAGTTTTTAACTATCAAACAACAGGCCCTTAGCCGTTCCTTAGTGATGATTTTTCATACACAAGTTTGAAAAAGGAACGAAGTAATTGTAGACGTCGACGAGTTGGTGGTTAGAAACTAAAGCGTCGTTTGAGCCTGCAAGTTGGACCACCATTCCAAAAGTCAATAATTTAGGATTACTCAAGCAAGCCGGGCTTTTAAAGCGTCTAATTAGTTTTATTGCGGCTCTCATTTGCATAGTTCTCATGTACGCGGATTTTACTAAAGGGAAGTTTAATCCAATATGTTTAGCTACGGTTGCAGACTATCTAGCAGCATTAAGTAGCGACTGGTAAAAAGCTACAAAGGACTTCGCTGAAAGATGGGAGCCCAGTTGGCCCTGTAGTGTTATTCATTATACGAGTACATAGAATTTGCTACGGCCCCCGCGCTAGCTTAGTCCGGTAGTGGGATATTTCAAAGTAATAAACGGATATTCTCTGGTCGCGAATTGAGTTAAATTATCAACAAGACGTGTGAAGCTTGCTCATGAAAAGATTGTTTGTTCATTTCGAAATGAATAATGTCTTTTCAAGAAATATGTATATTCTTGGATGTTTACTGAGACACATGACGATTTCGGACGTGTATGTCGATGACAGCATTGTCATAGGGCGACTGCGATTCCGGACGGAATGTAAACACTGCCCTTGCGTCACGATTGCGGTCATAAAATGTGGTAAAATTAGTTTTAACGCCTATTTTATTTTTCCTGTATACATAGCTGCCCTAGGATATTGGATTTCAGTGAGTCTTAGTTAATTTAGATTTATTACATCTTGATAATTATTATTAAGTTTGGAAAGGTTTAACTTCGTGAGGCCGGCATGCCACTTTTGAGAACTCATCGTAAGTCCAGAGTTTTGTTTCCCAACTATTTTATTTGTCAAATTTTAAAAGTTGCAGATAATTTTTAGGGTTACCTATCATAAGTTCGAAAAATGTTTGCCGGCTGTTTCGTTTGCTCGATTTTTCATAAGTTAGAAAATATTTTTGTCTGAACCGAAGAAAACGACCACCGAAAGTGCATGAGATGAGATTGACGTCAGATGCCTTACGGTCGCGTCGGGCGCTTACGACAATTCTTACACATTTGGACAGAATTTAAAAGTCGTTAATCAATAGATATATATAACAAAGTATACATTATTTAATTTACCCATTTTAGGTATATTTCACCAATCTAAACAATAATCAGGTTGTGGTTGATGCACTGGCCAATCCTACCAACATTACGACGGCAGACGCATTCACCACGCAAAAATACTGACGTTCGTTTTCAAGGTATTCAATCAAGAGAAATTATATCAGTCATGTCATCATGTGACCCAGAAAAGTGACCTTTATGTTAATATACGCAGGTCGTAAATTTAAACGACGGGCAGTTGATCGAAAAGCGCGATACGAACTCGTATATAAAGTTGTCGCATGACAAGTGTGAGTACAGTCAGTATAAAATAATAGAAGCATTTAAAGTTTTAAATATTTGTACAGTCGGCCTCGTCCGCAGCCGGTCTGCATTTTAAATGCAATGTAGATGCAAAATTGCATTGCGTTCCACCAAAACTGCTGAACGATGACGTACCTACTCGTAGTTCGCTTGCTGTTGGTGCCCAAAGGCTTGAAAATCGGAGTTCAAAGTTACATTAGCTCCTTCCCTATCATTTGAGACTAAATCGAGAGAAAGGGATGGGGCTAACGTAACTTCGAACTTCGATGACTGCAGATGCAATCATATTGTAGACGGACCAACTGCATTAGAACTGCATTACATGCGTCGCTTTCCTTAGCAATTTCTCTGGCATTTTATATCAAAAGAAAAATACACCGTACGGTACATGACTCGACCTTTTGAATCTGGTTTTCGACTGGACTTACAACATTTTACTTAACTTCAATAAAGGGTCTTGATTTATCGTTACAAGTTGTCGCATGCGTACTGCGTACTGCTGGAGTTTTCTTAAAAAAAAGTTGTTTGTTTCGTGGTTTCTTGTTGCTGCTATTGTATCTTTACACGTGGAACAGTTTCGCTCGTTAAACTTACAGACGTATCGTGCAGGTCGAAAACCTTATTAATAAAACAGGTCTTAATCGTAAAAGGATTTTTATACCTATTACTTTTAAATTGTGAAGTTGATGGTCGATTTTTTTTTTTTTAAATTAACCAATCGCGTAACGGTAGAGATAACCGAATTAGTTATGAAGGACTATCTTTTGCCCGCGACTACGTCCGAAATTCCCTCCGGAATTATTCGATATAAAAGGTATATGGTTCTGAATTAGATTTCACGTCTATACACAAAAACATAAAAATAAGGAAATTTATTAATTACTAGCGACCTGCCCTCGCTTCGCTTCGGTTTATGTGAGTTTTCTGTAACACCCGTACATAAACCAGAATCTATTATACATATAAACCTTCCTCTTGAATCACTCTATCTATTAAAAAAACCCGCATCAAAATCCGTTGCGTTGTTTTAAAGATCTAAGCATACATAGGGACAGACAGCGAGAAGCGACTTTGTTTTATACTATGTAGTGATTATTATCACATTATCATTTATTCACAATTATCATTTATTCGCTTCAATTTGGTTTATGTGAGTGTGATATATGTATAGTCGATAAACGGGCTATCTAACACTGAAATAATTTTTCAAATCGGACCAGTAGTTCCTGAGATTAGCGCGTTCAAGCAAACAAAAAACAAACAAACAAATTCTTCAGCTTTGTAATATTATTTAGTATATGTAGATAATAAAACCGGCGTTAAATAGTAAATTAACAAAAACTGAACACTAATTTAGCAACCGCAAGATACTTAAACAAAGTCTATCATCAAGATTTAATCCTACGTTTACTAAATATATGGATCAAAAACATCCAGTATAAATAGATCCATTTACACCACCATGACTTACTATGGTGATGTACTTTTACCAATAAATATCTGTATTCTGTATTTCTGTATTCATCCATTTCCATTCTTTATTAAATCCAGCAGCGATGGTAGCACTTCCTGGTGGCCCGCAGGTCATACTATATTGGCCGGGTAGATCTAAATTTTCCCCAAGGCTACGATTCAGGCTATTTTCACGCTAATTGAAAGGAACAAGTGTCGGCCGGTGCACTAATGTGACCAGTTCGGTAAATGCGTGAGACAGTCCTATTACAAAGTTAATTGTGCTTGTGGCTAAATACGGAACTAACATTGCCCTATATTATCTTGGTATCTTTTGTTTGATGACAGCGGTAATGATAAGTGAACAAATAAGTTGGTTTTATATTGTCTGGGTTATGATTGAAACTAATAAAGTCAATGTGAAAATAATGGGACTTGATGCCTTGAGCGTCAGCTTTGAGAGAGTTTACTTGGCTGTTACGATTTTGTCTTATACAGGACCCTACCTATAATAACCTGTAATATAAATTGCTTTCTTGTGAAAGGCCATTTTTCTCCGTCTTTTTTATTTTTGTGATTTAGATAAAGATTGAGTCGTGTAATAAATCGCATCAATGGTCAAGTGTAATAAAATAAAAAATCCACGTGGTTGCTTTTATTGCATGCCACACATCTGACCGCTTTTTGCGACTTGTGGCTGCACATTAGCTAGATTCTGCAAGTGCTAGCATGCTCAGTTTGATATTTATTACCTAGCGTAGAAGATTAAAGCTTCGCGTCGCGAAGATGGTAGTACCTAATAAAAAACTTCCTTAAACTAAATAGATAGAAGGGTTAGCTGGAAGAGATGCCTTAAAGGCATAAGTCTGCCTTTGAAAAAAAAAATTGTAGTGTTCATTGTATTGTTTTTGTTTTTGTTTTGTACAATAAAGTGTTTACATACTTACATACATAGATGTATTTTCTATTTCATCCATTAGTAATTCGCATTCGCCCGCTCTTTGTCAGGTAATAAATTAAATTTTGGGGCAAAATGTAATAAGCCGTTGGTGTGCCCGTTGCTTGGTGGTTTAACCATGAATTTATGGATAAGTGCAAATATCCTCGAAATCTTTTACATTTATTATATTAATTGGCAGAGTAGAGAGAGTAGGTGAGTAAGTTTATTTTACATATATTTAATAATAATTATATGTATTGACAAGCTTACATACATCAAGTTACAAAACATATATAAATCAAAGTAATATCATTGGCCTGCTAGCTCCGCTGCTCCATTTAAGGGCCGGGATCGCGCGGCAACATGCCGACTGGTGATTACTCGATTGTCGCCTTTTTACTGAAGAAAAGTTACAAGTCAGTTTACAAGCCGGTTCGCAATCGATTTCTCAGTATTTTACATTATTTATTGCGCATGATTGTATGTAGTTCAATCACTTTAAACAATGTAGAAATAATCGAGATTTGCTCTTATGATTGTAGCTTGAAAAAAAAACATAGCTACTACATTGAATAAACTAATACCGTAAAACTACACAATTATGGTCCTGGCCTACAATAATTGTCCAATTTTACTTATCACATTATTCTAAAAATAAGATAGCTTTAGCTCTAGCTTGAGTTTAGGCTAAACAGTACATATACCCAGCAATAATAGCCGTAAGGTATCATGCTTTAGAATAATGTATTGAAGAAAATTGGACTATTGTTACAGGCTAGGACCATAGTTGTGTAGTTTTACGGTATTAAATACTACAGGGTGTCCCACGGTTATGCAACATGAAGGGGAAGTACCTTTAATATTGTAGATAGAGGATTTTGCTTTATGAAGATATTTTTTTATTTTAAAAAGTAACTAAGACTGCATTCAAAGATTTTTGAAAAACTGCTTGCCTCAGCTGGGAATCGAACAGACCAAATATGAAAAAAATATAATTTTGTATTTTTATGATGCCAGTCAAAAGGGTAATTGATAAGAAATAATTCCCTCGTAGAAACATTCTATCTAAAAATAAAGGAACAATGTGAAATTTTACATTCAAGTTACTAGGAAATTTATTAGTATGTAAAATACATGCAAAAACTGAAGATTTTTTTAAAATCTTTGAATGAAATATTATTTAGTTTTAAAAATAAAATAAAGTTTCTAAATAGCAAAGTCGCCTACGGACCATATTTAAGGTACTTTCCCTTCATGTGGCATAGCCGCGGGACACCCGGTATATTATAGGTATGGGGATCTCACCCGAGGCCGCTAGCATTTTAGGCAACCGGCAATCAGCTGTGGCTAAATCTCACTTAAATGATTCATTCATTACACGATAAGGATGTCTTAGAAGCAAATGTTAACCTCAATAAAATTAAACAACTGATGTTTCTATGGACTTGACAAAAGCACGCAAGCAGATACAATAACGCGAAATACACCTTAACAGGAGCGAAGCCATTGAATTTAAATAAGTATTAAAGGTTTCTAAACGTGGATAACAGTAGCATACATTTCACGGAGTTTATTTATCCATGTACAATTTTTTTAAAACAAACGGCAATTTACCAGTTTTGTTCATTCCGTATCGTCCTCCCTGATAATAAACCCTCTCTCTTCTAAAACTGTAACGCCATATTTCATTCACTCATCCTAAACCATTCATTCAGTCTCAAGGCTAATCCCAAAGCGTGGTCGCATCATTCTTACGTCGGCGATGCGCCGGCGCCATTCGGTGAGCAAAAAAGATATTTTATTGTCCAATGACCTATATATTTGGCCGATTGGGCTAATAGCTTAATTTGCTTTGTGGGTGGTCAATGGTTGGTTACTAAATGTTTTCGTAACTGTTCGAGATTATGATTCATCTGCATAAATGTCCAATAAATCGTGATAAACATCGTCTTATATCCCGAGAGAAAAGAATCTTTGATGAGCACACATTATGATAATCCCGTAAATGTTATAAATCTCAGAGCTGTTATGCATTTGACAAGAGCTTTAGTTTGATTTTTAATGCCAAATCCACGTAAATTAGATGTTTAACTGACTTGGCTCCTTTTCGAGAAATATTCTAATAAAATGACAATTCTAAATATTCTAATAATTGAATTATAATTCAAGTTAATTCAGGATGATATTAAGCGCTGTATCTATAAGCACGTTAGTTTGTACATGTAATCATTTATTAATAAGTAATAATGCACACAAATCCCAAAACGTGTCTCATGATGAGTAATTTCTTACTTTACTTACGAATATTTTATTTACTTTTGTAATTCTATTATCAAGAAGTTATTTGAAATTTTTTGGATGCTGTTCACTCACAGGCTTAAAAAAGGCAGAAAAAACTTACTTGATTATGATTAGTAATTCGTGTTAAATTTAACCATTAAAACTTGATCGCTAGTGGTACTTAGTACTTGGGCACGAATCTTAATCGAGTTACGCCCAGCGCAAAAAAGAAATATTTGTAGATCGGTATGATTATGTTGTTACTGCTTTTGGGTTATGGGAATTACCTTTTGGCGAATCACAGTATATAAAACTTTCCTGAAGCACAATAAAGGTATATATTTACAAGCATTAAGTTAGGTATCGACAAGAACACTTTGACGGTGTACCATATAAGTATGTACATAATATGTATAACATCATAACGACACGAGCAAAAATAAGCTTTTTAAGTGGGCTCTGAGACTCATAAGCATTTGCATTAACAAGACTATCTCAAAAGTCAATCGTAAGACTTGAATAGGTACCTCTATGCCAAGAATTTGACCGGTTATTTCATCCCCATTACCGAACACCAACACTGCTGCTTACGGTAGGTTGAAGAATAACGCTTTTAGAGATCCAGACGGACCCTGCATGTCCTGGGTACCACGACTAGAACATCTTTGATGAGCTATTTACATGCGGACGAAGATGAGAGCAAAAGCTCTCATCTATACATATAACAAGCTTTTTTAAAAATAATTCTTTACGGCCTAGAACTTGTTGTACTCGCACAGTGTTGTGTTTCTTTAAACATTTTGTATGAAGATTTCCGATTATACAATAGTGTTTGCACGATCCGTGGGTGTTCGGCGTTGCGAACATGCCACGACTGTTACTGAGGTATTTAACGTAAAGCAAGGTCAGCAATGCTTGCTCCAGACATTCCTTTAGTGTTAGGGTTTAGTTTACTTTAGTAATATCTATTTGAATTAAAGATATTTTCCTCGTTGCGTTTGCAGCAACTCTTCATTCGTCTGGGAATATATATTTGACGACGCGTTGGTCTAGTTAGCTTAGCAGTAACCTTGCCTACGAAGCTAGCGGTCCTAAATCCCAGTAAGGGCAGACATTTGTGTGTTGAGCGCAGGGCAGATCGATGCCTGAGTCATGGATGTTTTATATTTCTTTATATAAGTAAGTATTTATATCGTTGTCCATAATACTTACAAGCCTAGAGCTTAGTTTGTGACTAGACTAGGTCAATTTAATTATTTATCTCGCATATAAGTACCCCCCCCCTCTAGTGACGCATATTCGAAAAAAATCGCATCTCCACCAGCACCATACCAATTGAGTCTTTGATGCGAACACGATCGCTATACCAAAGGTAAACCTCTTCTGTTCCATGGCTTTACTGATATCGTTTTTCATTAGAATTGTGTCATTGATCCATTGATAGAGCAATCACCCTGCACTGGACGTTAGATTGTAGGTTTACATTTTGTTAAGGGTAAATTCTGCACGACAAAAGAGAACTATAGTACCCGAATATTGAAAAGAAACCAATGCACGGTGGATTTAAATTTGCAAGGGACAAATGTATCACTAAATCATTTTCAAAGTACTTTATAGTTTCAATTGATTAAATTACTATACACATGATGATTAACAATGACTGCAAATAAGCCAATCATTTCCAAGATAATTACAAGTCTTCCAAATTATAGGCGCGACATCCTATTGAGCAAGTCGAAAGCCAAATGCCAACGGTGGGTGGGCGAATTTCTCCGGACCTCGCTTACATACTAATTAAGATATTGAAACCGAAACTACAACAAAAACGATTTGTAATACAACTAAAAAAATCCCTGGTCAATACATGAGTGTACGAGATAGATAGATATCTTGGACGACGCGCTGGCCTAGTGGGTAGTGACCCTGCCTACGAAGCTAGTGGTCCTGGGTTCGAATCCCGGTAAGGGCAGATATTTGTGTGATGAGCGCGAATATTTGTTCCTGAGTCATGGATGTTTTCTATGTATTTAAGTATATATTTCTCTATATAAGTATTTATATCGTTGTCTAGTACCCATAGTACAAGCCTAGAGCTTAGTTTGGGACTAGTTCAATTTGGTGTGAGATTGTCCCCTTATATTTATTTATTTATTTATAAGAAAACGAAACAGGCACTTTTTTGACATGTTTAAGATGCAAACATAGTAATGGTTCTTGCACGAATAAAATTGTATGGAATTGACAGCGTCAAATCTAGTTACTCTTGTAATGAGAGAGTGTGAACTTGTATGTGTATTTCAATATGCAAAAAAATCATTTGAAATCACATTATTCCAGATGAAAATAGAAAAATATGTACTTACATCGTCGGTCTAGATGACATGTGACGCCTCTTAACTACCATTGTTTTTGTAAAATGAGTTTTGTTTGCAAAAAGATTCATGTGCTATTTTTGATGTAAAATTTTAAATTTATTTTACGTAAACGTATATGTTTTACTTTCCAATAAAAAATGTTACTACTTACGACAAATGTTATTATCACATCTATACCGATGATATTATTCAACTCAGGCAAATTCGTGACTTATTACAATAATAATGTGATACTACTGAAATACAATACCTATTGTATATTTTGATTAGCGCATCTCCATGAAACCACGTTACTTAGTTACAAAACAATGTCCTTACGCAAAGTCAATATTTCCCATTGTCTTGGTGAGAGAATGACTCACATCCCAACTAGCAAAATTTCGTCATATAATGGTCGCGGCAACGTAACATATTCAGACTGTTAGCTTATGATATTAGTCATATAAACGTAATGAAAACGGTTATAGAACGCGATTTGGGCCCATTTTACTCAGCGTTTTCGTCATATAAAAGTCATTTAACTGCAACCGCCAGCCACTTATTGGTCATATAATAATCACCAACGTGACTATCTTATAACTCATTAGCTGTATAAAAGCGACTTATATGACTTTTATATGACTTTTAATCATATAAAGGACATATAAGCGTTGAGTTAGTTGCTTATTAGTTATATAATTATCATAGATGGAACTACGTTATGACTAATTTGACATGTTATTGCTAAATATACAACGTAATAGTGGAATAAAAGTGACGTCCTGGAAGGCTAAACAGCAGAAGAATTGACATCTCATACCACAGGAACTTAGTGAGTTGAGTGAAAATAAATGTCGGTGAGTATTATTTTGATTTCTAAGAAATATATGGCCATGTTGACATTATAACTCGAACGGTATTATGAATGCTGTTAAATTCGACTTAATGGTGGAAATGTGTTGCGAAGGCCACTTTATTGATAAAGTATACTATGTTTAATTGTAAATATTTAACGCCCCACAATAATAATAAGTTATTTAAATTTATTTTAAATAAATATTTTGATTTTTTACGTGAGATGCGGTTATATATCATTTATACGATTAATATGTCATATAAATGATTCTTATATAGCAAGCTTAGCGGTTAAAGCGCCATGACACCTATGTTGCTACCATACCAAAGTGCTGAATAAGATACTTCTATGTAACATGATCTATAATTCGCGTTTATATGCCTTCATGCAGCATATACAGCACAATAGCCATATAATAGCAACCATATTTCATTTACTCGAGCAAAGGGTATATAAGATGTTATTACTCGACCGAATAGTCACATGAGCGTCGTATAGAGGTAGATTATTCAGCATTATTTTATATGACTCTTTAGTAATAAAAAGACGTCGAGTAAACGTTTACTCAGCATCATAGTATGACTTTAAACCAAAGTGCTGAATAAGATACTTCTATATAACATGATCTATAATTCGCGTTTATATGACTTCATGCAAAATATACAGCACAACAGCCATATAATAGTAACCACATTACTTTTACTCGACTCTGCCTGGCATGTCATAAGTCAGCTATATAAGTTACTGTTACTCGAGTAAAAAGTCATATAATCGTCTATTAAATGTGTCTTATTCAGCAATTTTTTATATGACTCTTAAGTCATAAAAGGAAGTCGAATAAACGTGTACTCGGTATCATAATATGACTGTAATGCTGAGTTTCTAAAATGCTGCATAAGCTGGTTTTATACGACAGCTTCTGTATAATTCGCGTTTATACGACTTTAATACGATTTATTAGCTGAATAATCTCAATCTTATATGACTACTTTGCTAGTTGGGATGGTATTTGGTGGGAAGCTTAACCTTAACTGTCATCGATGTTCACAGAGTAATCAATCATCACTACCATACACGAAGTAACTATTGAATTAGTTTCTTCATAATATTATTAACGTATACCGTAACCTTTCTGCGTAAACTAGTAATCTTATATTTGTACAGATTTGACAGAAGAATTACTATCATGACGCTTAATGACTGAGGCAAGACCACCAGTCAAAGAGCATGCTGAAATTGGATTCGAAAAAGAGTACCACTGTTGGTCTTACTGTAAGTCAATATCGTCGAGGTTTATGACGGATGTACTATCTTGTAATTGGAGTAAGAGGCCAACTATACGACTACTATCTTGATCTCCTACTTCGAACAGCAGTTTCAAACTCTTAACGACACAATAATACCGACAATATACTAAACGGCTTGCTTCAGCGACAGTGTTTGTTACCAACGAGTATTTAATACCTTTTTTACCTTTTATGTTATTTCACTTGGGTATAAAGCACGAGGTGGATGTATGGAAAAAACTAAGAAGAAGATCGTTTATTGGTAGAAAATAATAATAATAAGATTTAGAGAGCGGTGTAACGCAGAGCCTCAACTCAACGGATTTGTAACAAATGAACTTAGATGAAATTAAGAGCAACATCCCCAATAAAACCATACTCAGACCGACATTCATAAGTATGCAGAATTTGCAGAGACTTGACGATGTTTTCCTCCATCTTCAAATTGCTTTGATAAGTTTTAAAAAGTAATTTACACTCGGGGACTCAATTATCATAAGTGTAAGTGCGGTCACTTAATGCCCGTTAGCATTCTCGTCCAGTCGACCATTAGGCACGATGCGTCTAGCGCAACAGTTGCAACACAAATACGCTTTAAGCGGAATGAGAAGAGCTTTTCTTGAAAGTGCAGGCTTGCATGCGAATGAGTTACCGTTTCCAAAACACTTGTGTTATATATCTAACTTGGTGGTATAAGTGGTTTGTATAGAACACTAGCATGGACTAGTATGGCATAGCATTAATTGATAATTACTTCGTATAGTACGTCGATGCCACAAGGCAAGTCAAAAAAAAAATCTTAAGAAACCTCTTGTACTTGCATTATTACTTTTGCTTTTTTTAACTGTTCAAATAACCATTTTGTTTTTGCACAAGTTATTTCTGAATCAATAAAATATCCACTACACATAAATAAAACAAAATGAATGCAGGGGTTCCTATTTCCTACGTGGTCTATGCATTTTGGTGGTTTGGATAAACGAATTGACCGTGAATTTGTGTTCAAGCAAGGACACAAATTTTAATGTGTGTAGGGTGTAGGATGCTAATGATTCCAATACAAACTTATTTGGGCCCCTAAAAGAGGCGCCTATAATTAAGAATGATTAAATTCACATTTACATTTATTCCGGTAGAATTTGGTAATTTTATCTGAACTCGTTTTTGCGAATCATTAATTTCAATTCATGACAGTTTCGTCTATTCATGGATGTGTTTTTTTTTAAATAAATAACGTTTAATAAAAGGGGGTAACTGGTCAATTAGGTCAGATCAGGTTTTCTAAAAAACATGACCATAATCATACTCAAGTTTTAACTCCTACCATTTTAGCACTCTACGAGTACATTGAAACTACCCGTAACATTAGGTACACTTCATGACTAGTGAAGAATCGAAGATGAAATCATAATTCTATGGCGGAATCAACTGAGCTTCCATTACAACACTTATTACCAGTATACTCAATATCGTTTATCGCTTTCGGATGCAATGTACTCGCAATGTACCCTTGCTCGCAGAAAAGATGGCCGATGGGGTCGAAGAGTTATCTAGTGGCGTTCGCGTGCCGGAAGAAGCAGCGTGGGTCGACCAATAAGGTAGACCGATGACATGGCTAAAGCTGCTGGAAATCGATGAACGCAATTGATCGGTCCTAATGGCAAACCTTGGGAGACGCCCATATGCAACATTGGACGTTTTTCGGCTGTATTGACGATGATGAAGACTTTACTCAAAGACCAGCCCCCCATTTCGCCATCGCGACAATAACAGGTGACAGGTGACATTTCAGTGTACACTGCGCAGCTTACATGAAACCTAGTTATGTATTAGAGTGTTAACTTTGCAATGTATACAGAGTTGTCACCTTTCACATTTCATTGTGAAGATGGTGAAATAGGGGGCAAGTCATGGCTAAAATTACAACGACATTTTACGTGTCGTATCACAATGGACACTTATCAGCTTGCGGCAGACGTCCCGAGACAAGTGGAACTAACACCACAAGACAAAATTAAAAAGGAATATCTCCAGAAACAAATCTACTCCAATTTGAACCATGGCGAGCGTGCATAGAACTTTCATTCTAACTTATGAATTTCTCTCGCTATGTGTACTCGCTTTTGTTAGTAATTAGCCTTGACAACCGCATTACCTCGTGTTTGCCTGCAGCTAAGAATTGGTTAATTTATGTGCATTTACGGGTCTCAAGTGACGTTACGAGTAGTTGGCGTTTAAGGAAACTTAGGTACCCTGTGATGCATTGTAAATATGAGGGTCTATCCATTTGTTTGTCTACTGGTATCCTTTTATTATTTTTGATACTTCAAATTTACATATCTCGATAGATTTAGTTAGTTATTTACATATCTCGATAGATTTAGTTAGTTATTGGCATCACATTGTCCAACTACTTCTGGTTAAAGACAGTTACCTAACCTAGTCTCAGAGAACGGTTAGCTATGAGATCATAGATCGTATACCATCCTCAAGTAATAGTACTTATTTGCCTTTTTATCTTAAAAGATACATCGTTAACAATCTAGGTAATACGTCTCCATTTCAAAGTTAGCCATTACCTCAAATTATGTATCTAACCCAACGAAATCAAATTGCAATCAACGTTCTCCAATTTAAACAACCTCACACATACCAAGCCTGAATGTTTATCTTTGCTTACCGAACCAAACCATAATAACCAGATGTTTAAACGATTCGGAACCCTAACTCGTCAGTTTAAAGAACTTGTTTATAAATATAAAATGTGCATGGTATGCTGTAATAATGACACAGTGTTCTGAATAAGCGGTAACCCAAACATCCCATGGTGGCTGGGATGATTTATTATTTTAAAAGTAAAACGATGCCACAGATACTTGAAATTAAAAACAAAACTTTTTAGAATAAAGAAACAATGAACGCCTGTCAGAAAGTGTCAGAACCGAAGACGTTATTAATCCTTTATTTTGCTGAATAGGGTGTGGCACTATGTTATAATACAACATGGTGATGTAGGTTGTTGTGATTAGAAGTGGCACAGTTAGACTAGGATAGATACATATAAATAAGAAACAGCTGTTGTGGGCGGCCGGTAATTACACAAAAGATCCCATAGGGTCGAAGTGTATCCGTAAGGACCCCATCCAAAAGATAAGATAAGATGTGGGCGGCCTTTTTGAAATAAATAACCGTTTTCTAGCAATTACTCGAACCCGCAAAAATAACCATTTTTATTTTTGTACAAACCATAGTTTCAGTGTTTATTTTTTCTTATGCCGTCTTAAATATTGAAGCTAACGTTAAAGATAAACCTGCCAGTATTATTTTACGATGTCGCTAAAACATGTAACTCGAGTCATGTGTACTGCCCTAAGGTCAGCGGGTAATAACAAGGTTTTATGTGTAATGGGCTGAAAATAACCCGATAAAAATAGGGATTAACCTGATAGCTGTGGCTTATGTTCCAGTAAACAACTAGGTATGTACCTACGCCTTCGAAAGACGTCACGTCGGTAACGTCATATTCGAAAAGAGAGGGTAGCGTTCAGCATCTCTGTACGTAGGCAAAGCTTAGAATTATAGAATTTCGCTAAAGCACCGCAGTAAGCTTTTGCTTATTCATTTCTTGAAAATCTTTTAAGTGTGTCATTGCAGTCTCAATTTTTTCTTGCTTTTTCCAATTGGATAGATCTACCACGGCCTATTTTTTTATTTTAAGTCAAAATCTGACGTGGAAACCAGAAGAGACAATAAAAAAAGTGGTTTGTGATTATAAATTACTTAACTATTTATTAAAAAAGACAAAATACTCAATATTCAAATGTATCTTTTTATTTTATGAAAGTGTGTAAGTTACAACAAACACAAGTGTACAAAATTCAAAACAAAATACAATGTTTACAAAATAGGGATGTACATAAACTACCTTCCGACGCAATAGGGTAAAAAAAACAAACTTTACCTTTAGTTGGGCTCATAATAGTGTATCCATTAGGTAAATGAATTATTCCATCTCAGCCCAAAGGCCGTTCTACCGTTGGAGCAGATCCTTGCTGCTCATGAACTCCTGGTTATAGAATGAACAGATCCGAATGAGATTCGCCTTAACTTTCAATGTTTTAATTATAAAGAGACATAATACAATAATAAATAATAATAATAATTATACCAAAGTTTCATCTTCAATTCAACAGCCAGTATAAATGCATACGCATTGTTGTTATGGTTTGCATTCCAAAACAGTCACGTATCAATATTTCATCTACCGGCGTCGTTTGAGTTCTCGAGTGCACTCGAAACTGCGCTCAAGAGACGAAACTTGCTCTGGTGAGGCGTGTTTAGTGATCTTGGGAGTGCAATTAGAATTGGAGTGTGGTAAACTTAAAATTGTGGATTTATTTGAAAAGTTGTTCCAGTTGTACGCAGTACCTGGTTTTAATTATTTCGACATTTGAGGTGTTACTACTACTATTTTTGCAAAATTTGGGTATCATTTGTAAAATACGATGTAACATTGCCTGAAGTGTACACGTATCAGAACAACCAAATTAGAAACCTTCATTCTAATGCTGTCCAGAATTTTCCAATAACAAAAGTTTGATTAAGAATTCATAATGATACTCGTATATAATGGATAATATAATGGTCCAGAAGAATTTTATCCATTTATAAGAGTATCTACGAAGTTTGTTTTACTTTTTGCTATCACTTCAGTAAACACGAGAGATGATACCGATCTTTAATGTGGATAATATCTTGGGTTAAAAAAACGACACAGATATAATTATGCACTGGAAAAACCGCGCCAAGTATAGGCTGTTTATATTCAAATCATAGCAACGCAACTGTTTATAACTCCAATATACCTACACCTACATTTGGAGTCTTAGGATTGCAGTCTTGAGATGGCAGTCTATGGCTCAGATCTCACTTACTAGGCATCAGGTGGCCTGTATGCTCGTGTGACTTCTACTTGATATAAACAAAAACATTTGTGTAACACAACAATTCGAACACTGTTGCTTCGCGGCAGGTTAAAGGACAAGACGGTGGGATTAAAGGAAGTTATCAATCATAACATTGACAACATAATACTCGTATTGTAGCTGTTTTTTTTTAAATACGAACTGGGATTTTTTTAAAGGAAATATTTTCTTACTAGTTAGTAGGTATATTATTTACACGGCTGCAAACATATTTAAGCATATTGAGCTAGGTTTTAATACTTGGCACTGGGACTCAGTTAACTTTATTCCTTGAACTTGGCCCTGTCACTTGATGAACGCTATCAAGCGCAACGCACGCATGGTTGCGTTGCGGTGTGCATTCGGTATCAGGTTGCTATGAACTTGATTGTTGTGTCCAATTGCTAGGCAACGTGGTTCAGATCGTGTGAGAAATGGAGTATAAATTCTCTTGAAAAACACGTCGGGAAAGCTGAGTGAGAATGACCGTCGAATTACCAAAGATGTAGGTAGATACGTACTCCACCACAAGCAGAATATATGCTTGGCGTCATGTTTTGGAAACCAGCCCGCTTTATAATACAAAACAATACATGCGCTCGTTACTACGAGAATGAATATCAATACCGTATGAATATCAAATCTAAGTTGCCACTTTCAACTACACGGTTGGTGAATTTGCCATAGTATTCTACTTCAACTCTATTTTTCAGCATCCCTGTCTACAACTAAGCTTTAGTATCTACTTTTAAGTAACTTCCGAGTATTTTAAGCACTTGACCAACCTCACTTCACTTACCATAATAGTTTCCAAAAGCCATTAGAAGCTTCTAGCCTAGGACTAGGTCGTGATATTTTACGATGTAGGATTACGAGTAGTGCCATCTTAGACCACAGGTATTATTTCTAACCATTACGAGTAACCGTTTACGACGACGTACAGTTTTGGCGTCCGTTTAAAGTTTTAACTGAGCTCTTTAACTGCGTCGTTAATCAGCGTAACGGATTCAATTAGGCTTCAGTTCAGCTCGGGATTTCATGCTTTCTGAACATAAACCTTACTTGCCGTAAACGGCCGTTTGTTATCCTTTCTTCGGCATTTAAGGGGCTTTAGACCAATGAGGATGAAGGGGATAGCCTAGTTGATAGTGACCCTGCTTATAAAGCTAGCAAGCAGTCCTGAGTTCGATCCCCAGATTAAAATGTAGGTAATTTTGTGGTGACCCTGTATACTTGCTTTTGAATTTGGGATACTTTCCATGTGTTTTATTTCTAAATTCTATGTATATTATCGTGCTCTGGGTACTAGCACAAATCTCAAACTTTTGCGAGTAGACTAGATCAATTTATGTAAGATTGTTCAATAATAAATACCATTGCTTATTAATTCTAAGACGATTGAGCACGTCAGTTTATTTAAGAAAACTACAGGCCCGTATATCTCACAAAACTTAATAAGTTTAGTGTTCAAGTCGACAAATTTGAGCACTTTTTCTTTGTAAAACCGAACAATTCTGTCAAATTGTACACTTGGCTGATGGCCATGTTTTTTTGAAAGCCCTGACCAATTTCGTCAACCGTCTATCAGTGGTTTAATGTTTCGTGACGTACGGTGTAGCAAAGGTAAACATGTATGTAATGGTGAATAACCTCAATTTGTATCACTATTTGTAATTGCGAAATATTACATTAGTACTGAACCTAACGAACCCTTTCAAGTCTATAATTTACCCGTGAAATCCGTTTGCAATGAACCTTATTACATGATGGCCGGCAACTTCAAAGGGCAGTAATTATAATGCATAGATCACGCGTTTAGCCCTAGGTCTAATGGGATTGCAGTTATTCTAGAACAGCATCTGCAACTACAGGCAACACAAAAAGTATTTGTTTAGTTTGTACTTTTAACAAATAATTGGCGTGACTTTTTTTTAACGAGTAAGAATAAATTAGGCATCGTACCAATAATTTGAGGACCAAAATTAGGTACTGAAAATTCACTATAAGTTGGAACTGTAGGTACAAATGTAGTGAATAATATTAATAATTAATAAACGATATAATTTTTTGTCGGATAAGTTTGTAATCGTCTTGTTTTCTCAATTATCATATCGATAGGTACTAAAGCTGAATGCGAAACCAAGAAAAAAAAAAGAACTTTTCCGTCCAAAAATGATGTATAATGTACATCTCTATGTACTTCGTTCATTTTGTGTATTTTTTTACTAATTCTTAAGTCCTTTATTACGTTTATTTTTCAATATACATGTACTAGGGAATTTAATTGAGGCTAAAGTTCCATTATTTGTTTCTGTTCGACCATTGCGTAGTTTGTAAATAAAAAAGAAATGTAATCTTTAAATTTGAAGTTTCCTTAACAATTTGTAATCAACGTCTGGTTTTCGTCAAAGTAGGAGCTAAAGTCTAAACCTACACGTTCTTGTAAAACAATAACTAATGAGTTAACTAAACGGACACTCTAAAGTACTCTAAACCCTATAATCTACTTACATTAACAATAAGTCATGTCCATTCGGGTCATAGAAAGTCTACCGTGGAGAAATCTAGATTCAGATAGTTTTAATGGCATCGTAAACCTTGGCTGCATGAAGATTAACTGCGAAGCTAATAAACAGCCTGTTGCAAGGTCTGATGGGGTTCCAAATAAAGTAGTTAAAGTTCCAGATTTACTTTCTTTAACATTTTTAAGCAGCAGCTTAGCTTAGCAGTTTAATGGCTGTAGCAAAAATGATGTAAATTTTGCAGCGTCTTTGAAGATTACATGCTATACGATAAGCAAGATGAAACCCGTTAGTCTTAAAAATTAGCATAAACCTAGTATTCGATCAAATTGTTACGGCACATGCAGATAATTCCGCGTATTCCCCTAGCTAGATAATTCGTAAACAGATGTAGGTGGGTTTAGAATCGTCATAGCATATTTTTATGCTCGGGCAACTTTTGCTGGAATTGAAGATCATTCGAGGGTGCAAAAATTTTGATTGGCATGCCTTTCTTTATCATGAAGAGTCAAAGAGAAGCCTACACGAATATTCACCGAATCTCGCAGACGTGGCCCAGGCATTACGATAGGACAGAACAAAAGACCATACATTTTGCCATTTAACCACACTTTTGTGCAAGAACGCTGTTCTGAGTCAGTGTTTCACATACCTAAATTAAAACAATAACCAAATATAGGCACCAATTTTTTTCGCGATAAAAATATTTATGTTTAATGTTGTTTTCTTTTGTTTCAGGTGTTTACACAAGGAGTGAGCCAACATCCAAAAATGTGTAATGTCTGTAGAGCGTAGTGTCAGTGAGTTCAGTGTGTAATTTCCCTAATAAGTGCAGAACCGTTGTTAGTGAAACTTTGAAAATGGAAGCGTTGGAACGGAGAGGGAAAGTGTTGGCGGTCGCTGCAATCTTGTTCATCGTGTTTTGGTCGCAATGTAAGTATATTTTGCAATTTGAACTATGAACTTGAATTCTGCCTTAAACTTATTTTTAAACAAGCAAAAAATATAAACTAAATCTGTAAAGTCTACATCACCGGATACCTCACAGGACTACGCTGCAACAATTCTGATGTAGGATTTTTATCGGCCTGAGGCATGTGACATTACATCGAAATTGGCAGTTTTACGTATTCTTCATAATCTCGCTATTCCCCCATTACAATTAATTCTTGATCTGAAGTAGATAATGCGATTCGACAACGTTACACCAACAAATATCAAGTATATTAGATTGCTTTACAACATTCGTTAATACCCCTGAAGGAAGAGCTGTAACTTTTAGGTAACACAGGATTTAAATTTTTAAAAATAGGCAAGAAACGGTAAAAATTTGAGTTGCTCTTTTGCTCAAAAATATCTGATCAATTTCTGAACTCGATTTTTTTGTAAAACAGAACGCTATACTGTTTTAGAAAAAAGTCTGGTTCCGGAATTTTTGAGCGCTTTATTTGACCCGATATATGTATTTGTATGGCGACGGTACAAAAACAAATGACTATTAGAATGTCATAATACATAAAAACCTTTTCTGATGGTGGACACAATCTTTAAAAACCCGCCGATTCGATTAAAGTATACATAAAATATATGTCAATACCGTTATAAAGCTTGAAATTAGTTTTCAATGTAATTTCCAATAAAAATACCGTTCCGCAAATGGGTTGTGAAAATAATAATATATCGATATACATGTCGCCGAACGATATAGTCAAATGTCAACAACATAAGCGTGCGCGCAATCCAGTTACCTTATCGGTTTGGTTGTAGTCTAAGAGCCAGCAACAGTTAAACGACAATAGGTATACCTTGTGTCAACAGGTGTTGTCTTTTTTTGAAACTATTTGGGTTTTTAATTTACAGAAATACTAAACCAGTTTCATATAAAATTTAAAGTGTAGTTATTACATAGGGAAAAGAAAGTGGCCTAGGTAGACGAACTGGATTTTCTTTTCTAACTTTATTATGTCCTACGATTTTGTATGAACGGGTTTCCCTCAACAGCACGTTTCCCAAGAAATTTTTTTGGTAATTTGTACTATGTTACGAAGTTCTTATTACACTGGAAAAAGGTGCATTGGGACATGTTTTTGAGATGTTGTGTTCTCCCCTATTTTTACACTTGACTTTAGTTATTCATTACCCTTAAAAAAAGCTTGCAATCCCTTCCCTTCTCATGTGAGTTTTAATATAGTATTCAAAGTTTATTGAGGTTACTCAATTAAAAAATGTATAATATGTATCGTTTTTTTTTATAATTGGCTGTATTTGATTTAGGTAAATGAACTTTTACTGGTCCTTTTAAGCAATTAAATTAATTTATTTTTATTGGATCCAGAAATTCAGGGCTGTTGGCTCTTAGTCATTTCTTCTGTTCCAAGCCAAATACTCATACGAAAGTGACTATACTTTATTAGTTTATTAACAGTAACTTATGCTAAATTTATGTAAGAAAGCGCACGTGGGCTTTTTGTACCTACCAAATAGCGGGTAAATCGCCTTATTTAAATAAATGGAATGGCAACAGCTGTGTTATAAATAAATTAGTTTTTGTCAGTTCGTTATGTGTAATTTACTGTGAGAAAAACTATCACTTATTTATAGGTTTATTCCTTTTGAAATTGAAATCCATTCATTATTTAATACAACGCGTAACTGTACCATTAGTTTATTAATTTACCTATTATTGCAATTTTTGTAATAATAAATTAATATAAGTGTATAGATAGACCCTACGCTGCATCGCCAGTACAATCTCGAATCTGCTTTGTCCAAAGGTTAACTGGTTGAAAATGCCTTACGGTATTTAGTTCGCCTTTTGTACGAGTAAGGTAAGGTGGGGTATGAGCGTCAATAGAGTAAGAGCGACAAACCATATATTCGGAGATATTGTTGTTTAGATGGACTTGCCCCGTTGACGCGCTTATCCCACCTGATGGGGCAAGTTCATGCGTCTATGGGGCAAGGCCAACTAGGATTGACCAGTACTTACTTTACCACCGACATAGCTCTGCGAAAATCAATTAGTAATACATGGTGATTATAACAATTATCTTCAATCGCAGGTAAAGGAGTGGAAGGGCGGCTAAACTCGACGAAGATGTCCTACGTGTGCCCGCCGAACTTCATCCGGCTCGGCCACAGTTGCTACTTCTTCAGCGACACCCCAGCCACCTGGCAGAACGCGCTCTTTGCCTGCAAGGTCAGTCTTATCACCATCACCGAACAAGACGTCATGTTCGAACTTTTTTTAAAGAAAGAACGTAATTGTTGAAACGTTGTATTGGCATTATTTGTTTGAGAGCTAACTAAAGAAATATCTGCACTAGTTTTGGATTTTGGGGTACCCAAAATACTCTCCAACCGGCCATCAAGACCGGCTGTAGGAACGTAAGAACGCTAAGAACTAACACCCAGTTGCACGAACGTCACTAGCACTAAGGTCCCATTAGGACAGCCGCTGGCACTCCCCAAGAAAGTGACAGGTCGCAACTTAAGGAGACATTATATTTAATAAATGTACGTGCATTTGTGCAAAAAAGAGGTTAACAGGACAAAGCTAACAAAAAATATTGTTACGGACCATTTTAGAGACGAAACTCGAAAGTCACGCCAGCTTCATACGTATTATTCTACTTGCTAAAAACAACACTCTGTATGTGCCAATTGCGCTCTCGAACGCACAGTGAACGTTTATAGGTTGTAAGACTAAATAAGTAAATAACCTGTGACTTAAATATTATACAGAATTTAGGTATATACCTACCTAATCTGTGTCACGTCATTACATCTGTCAAAGAAATACCTAATACAAACAACTATTGTCAAGTAATCGAATTATTTTTTTGATCTACCAGGGTTACCGAATTAACCCTCGTTCACGCGAGTCAAAAACAATTTAAGTAAGTACTACGTCCTTTAATAATTTAAACAATTTGCACAAGGGTGAACATTAATACAGGCTGATGAGATATGACAAGTCAATTCAAGATCGCGAGGCCGAACCACTTTAGTTTTACGGTTCGCTATAAATTCGAATCAAGCTTTAATGGCGTATTTTATAAGTGAATTAGTGTTGTCGTCAGGCATTAGGCTGGGAATTATTATATTGGAGACTTGCGCAATGGGTGATAAAAATTGCCTAGCGATTGTATGAAGCGTTTGAATTTGCTTGGTATTTGATCTGCCTTCACCTTCAATCAAGCCATTGTCGTTAAAATAAAGTACCTTCGTTAATTTTAACGGACCATGCTCATTATTTACATCATAAAGATTCTTGACATTAAGAATATAGGTTTTATTTATGAACGTTAGTTTTACAGTGTCTTCGGATTCTATCAATTTAAGATATTGGCAGGCTTCGTTTTTTAGGGTTCCGTAGCCGAATGGCAAAAAACGGAACCCTTATGGATTCGTCATGTCTGTCCGTCCGTCCGTCCGTCCGTCTGACCGTCCGTATGTCACAGCCACTTTTTTCCGTAACTATAAGAGCTATACTGTGGAAACTTTGTAAGTAGATGTATTCGGTGAACCGCTTTAAGATTTTCATACAAAAATAGAAAAAAAGCAATAAATTTTTGGGGTTCCCCATACTTAGAACTGAAACTCATTTTTTTTTTTTTTATCTAACCCATATGTGTGGGGTATCTATGGATAGCTCTTCAAAAATGATATTGAGGTTTCTAATATAATTTTTTTCTAATCTGAATAATTTGCGCAAGAGACGCTTCCAAAGTGGAAAAATGTGTGTCCCCCCCCCCCGTAACTTCTAAAATAAGGGAATGATAAATGTAAAAATAATATATGATGTACATTACCATGCAAACTTCCACCGAAAATTGGTTTGAACGAGATCTAATAATTAGTTTTTTTTTAATACGTTATAAATCGTAAACCGCATTTTACCTTTCATTCAATCCACTCCAATATAATAAAGAATAAAGAAATACATTTATTTAGATGTATAGTGGTACGGAACCCTACATGCGCGAGTCCAACTCGCACTTGGCCGCTTTTTTTTAGGCCTTAGAGAAGGCAAACTAACGTTTAGGCATGGTAAATGGGATCGGTGACCCTTAGACATTTGAATTTTCAAGACTACACTCTTAACACTGCAAATCTAAGATCGCAAATGCGATGACAACCCTGAAGGCTAAGATGGAATGCCTCCATGTTAGTTATTTTACCGATTGTCTTATCCCCACGCCGGAACACAAAAATGCAAACACTGCTGCTTGGCGTCGGGTTGAAGAATACGATGGTTGTAGGAATTCGGACGGACCCAGCACATGAGTCTACTACCACAAGACCATTTAAGTACATGCTAAGTAAACACTAGTTGACCTTGTTGGAGAAATCGAAACAGTAATCGATATTTGCAGAACACCGAAATTAGGAGAGATCCATGAGAACACCCACTTCTTCGAAATCTATATAGGTTTCAGCAGTTATGTCAAGTATTTACACTAGCATAATTTATTATTCAAATAGTTGGACCCGTTCCTAAGCAATGCTATAATATATTACCATACAAACGCCTCAGAAACCGATCTAGTACGACACGTCCGTAATACGAAATGCGATGCTAATATCTCATTTTACGCTTCTTAGAACAGACAACGCAAACATATTCAGAATTCAACCGTGTAGGATGAATATGTACTACTTCTCACTCCTTCTAATAAAGTTTACAAAGGATAGAAGATAGCAGTCGGATTGCAGTCGATCGACAATTTGAATACGCAAGACAAGACGGTAGGAAGGAGTTTAAATTTAGATTTCTGCAAATCGAAGTAGCCAGTATTTAACCACGATAAGGTTAGATTAGATGTCATTGTTTGAGAAATAATATACATGACAATACTAAGAACCACTGACGGCTTATTTTGAATAAATGAGATGCCGGATTTAGTGGCCAGTGTTTACGTTAAAGTTTAATAAACAACATTATCTTACAGCCCGCTTTACTCAATGCGTAAACAAGAGAAATGCCTGTGAAAGTAACTGAATGAATTTCATTCGTAAGGTGCAAAAAAACCTACAGATTAGACAATAGTTATAATGAATTTCGTAATAGAACTGTAAAGAATAAGTTTACTTAATATTTAATTTACGAAGTGACTTTTTTAAATGTGTTCTTACTCGTAACAAGTAGGTAATAAAATGTTTGTATGAACTGCATTCAATACGTAATATAAATTATACGTTTATTACGAATAACCGCAATAACTTCCATTTAGTTTAACGATTCATAAATAGTGATGGTTCAAGGTGCTAATACAAACATTATTGGAATATTTGCTTGAATCCTAGTTTTGTATTGTATAGTTAACATTACAAAATTACTGATTCTGATATCACCATTTTGACTGGATTATTTTACCATTTTGACTGGATTGAATGACACGTGACAGGTGACACTTCCGTATACATTGCAAAGTTAATAGGGCTTCCAAAATTACGGAAATATCAATTACGTTATTGATAACGGAATTATTTTTAAAAATTACGTAATTTTTTACGGAATTACGTAATTTTTCCTATTTTAGTTAAGAGTTATATTTTCATTAGTATTAATGAAAACAACCACTTTTCAGGCATTATTAAAGTTTTATTATATTAAAATTATAAACAAAAATAGAAAATAAAATCAACATCATAAAATCAACAATTACTTACTTGAACAACTTCAATTATTATTTATTTATTGTTTTTCCCATGAAAATGGGAACTCATGAAAGTTAGAGCGTCCAAAGATTTATCAGCTAATGAGCTTCTCAGCTTATTGCAAAAATAGCCGGCGGAAGAAAAAGCTCGTTCAGCTTCAACACTCGTCGGCTGTATTGTTAATAAATAATTGTACTCGTATGCAGCTTTAAGGTAGACTTCGCGTCCACCGCCAGTACTATCATACGAGGCTTGCTATGAATATTTTTAGTTAATTAAAAACCATTATTTTTTTTTACAAATTAAGTATTTTAATATTTTTCAAAATATACTCCTCCAAGTTCAATACATCGCCTCATTCTATAAAACCAATCCTCAAAACATTAAAAAAATGCGTACTGCGGATGGTCAAAGAAAAGTCGCTCAAATTCTAGTACTGCCTCGTTCGAGTCCATAAAAGTCCGGCCACGTATCATTTTCTTTATAGTGGGGAACAAGAAATAGTCGCACGGGGCCAGGTCAGGACTGTAGGGTGGATGCGACACCAGCTGAACACCTTTACTGGTCAAAAAATCCATTGTTATTGCCGCGGTGTGTGCAGGTGCATTATCTTGGTGAAAAAGAATTCAGGGTAAACAGACCTCTGTATACCACTGGCTAGTAACTGTCCTTCGATCTTCGAGTGGAACTACAGCTACTGGCCCCCCGCGGCGAAAGAAAACGGCGATCATTTTTTTTGTTCACACTACGGCCACGAACAATTTTTAATGGAAGCCCGTCTTCCTCAAACACCCATTGCATAGATTGTTGCTTTGTTAGAGGGTCATAGCAGTATATCCAGGACTCATAAAGGATCAGTAAGGATATTTTGTACTCTGTAGGCAATATTGATCCTTATTCCGTTTGTGAAAGAACGTATTATTGTTCGATATTTATTTTTTGTAAGGTTATCAACTCGAGCCTAACCTAACGGGGAATTACCGAGTCCTCTACCAAACACAACTATTTAAAGTAGGCTGAAGGCGGGGAAATCCCGTGCCCGCCGGTGTCAAAAATGGTAAAAGTGTATCGTGTGGACGTGTCTTAGCAAAAACATTTCTAATAATGTTAAAAAATAATATTTTTTAATGTACAATCGGATGTGAAACTGAAAGTAAAAAATAACGTAATTACGGATTTTAACATTTGAATAACGTATTTATGAGAAGCCTAAAAATCATCCGTAATTACGTTATTACGTAATTCCGTAATTACGGAATGGAAGCCCTCTTATACATCACTGGGTTTCATATAACCTGCGCCATGTATACTGAAGTATCACTTGTCCCCTGTCATTGTCGGGATGGTGAAATAGGTATCGCTGTTTTTTTTAACCTTATTCTTCTCTCTTCTTCTAAATGTGGCATCAACTTGAAAAATCCTCGCTAAAACACAAAAGACGTACCAAAATTTTAATCCGCCTATATCTTCCATGAAAAGCAAGTTGAAACTATCCCGGTTAAAGAAAAAAATGAGATTGGGTTTACTGTTCCATTTCACGCTCCAATTATAGCTCCTGTCAGTTTGGATGAAACCATTTCGGGCACTGCGCGGATCTTTGGAATGTAGGTACCAGTCGAAGTCATAAATATACAGTCGGTGTCAGTTGAAATCGCCAAAGATGTATACAAAGTCAGTACCGTTTGACACATAACCTAAAATTTTCAACGAGCGTGTTTTTGTCTAATAAAAACATATAGTTAATAGTTAAGTGTAGAAATCTTGAATAAAACCTCACATTATCTTTAGAAGTAGGTGATTATGGAGTAGTAATGGTAAATTGGTTTGTTTACATCTATGCCCATTTCAATCGAAACCTAGAATACATTATAGGTACGTTAACTCGTCAAAAATGTATGCATACTAAGGCCGGCCTTACACTTAGTAAGTTTACTTACGTAAGTAGGGACGCAACTATTTGTAAGAATAAGATAGAAATATTTTTTTCTCATTGTAACAGATAGCCGTGTCCCTACTTACGTAAGTAAAACTTACGAGTGTAAGGTCGGCCTAATGCTACTTACTATAAAGTATGTACTTATATACATATTTGTCGAAATAGCTGTAAGTATTGATTTATAGTTCGGTATTAAGGCTTATTTTATCTGTCTGGAAAATAAAAATGCGTCATTTTCGTTGACATATTCATCGAAGCGATACACTATGTAGGTAAAGAATTTTGTCCGTAATAACACCACATTGAGTCACCACAATTTTATACAATTTTATCTACTCAGTATGTTGTATATCAGCAGAATTGAACTTCCAAAAGCATTTTTTTTAAGTGAGCTCTGAAAACCAGTGCAGTGGCTTGAGATGGCATAATGCTGACTGTTTCATGTTTAACACAATATAGCATCACAATAACATATAAGTAAATATAATAATAAGTTCTGTAACCTGACATATGTTCAAATGTGTGTTAAATCTTTCTTTCATTCTTCCTTTCAAAAGGAATTTCCAATATCAAAAATATGTATACGTCACGCCAGAAGAATAGATACAATCGTGGCGGCACGTTACACTTCGCTCTCTTTTTGTTTAAAATAGAATCAAGTAAATAGTTGGACCACCGGCGACGGGCGTGGGCACTGTTTACCCGCTTTAGTCACGTGTTACCATCACGGACAATAATAATAATTAATAAACTACGACGTCTTATTAATCTACTAGCTTCTGCCCGCGACTTCGTCCGCGTAAATTTTGATTATGGTTATTCCCTCGGGAACTTTCAAATTTTCCTGATCCCCGGATGAAAAGTAGCCTATGCGTTAATCCAGGGTATAGGCTTTCTCTATTTCAAATTTCATCCAAATTCGTCCAGCTTTTGCAGCGTGAAGGAGTAACAAACTGACACACACACACGCACACAAACTTTCGCATTAATTATGTTTGTTGGATATCTCTATATCTATCTGTATACTCGCACATAACTTCTGAACCACTGCACCAAATAGTATAATTATTTTTTTGTTGTGTTCTTTTATGTCAGAACAAGGTTTGTATGGAAAATGTAAAGAAAAGATGAATCATCCAATGGAAAAGTTGGAAATTTAGAAATTGGCAGGCAGCTAGTTAATAATAATGAATGACTGTTGAACAATGTGCAATAAATAGGTTACATACCTTAAACCTTTCTATGTTTTTCCAAGGGCATGTACTACTAAACTAAAGGCATGTACCATAGGTACTAGTGACCGGTAATCATACCTAATTCATAAAAAAACAAGCGTAAATACACAGACAAAATCCAATTCTCACCAATAAAAAATCGCGACTGCAGATTATTACAATTATCTCGCAAATAATTGTCTATATCGGGGATCGAACCTAGGACCGCCAGCTTCCTAAGAAAAGTTATAGGTAAGTACTACATTACCAACTCGGCTAACCGTGTCGTCTCGCTATACACGCTAGATTTTTTTTAACTTAAAGAAAATAGGATTGCACTATAATTACCTACTCGTATGACGCAGGACGCATATGCAAAGAATCTGTAACATTTAATTTACTGCCGGATTAGATTAGCACAGTTTAATCTGCTTAAATATCAGCTCATTCATAATAGTATTTCGATAAAGATAATTATACTACTTACTTACAAAGAAAACAAATCAATACGAGTATAAATTCCTTAAAGTCATCTAACATCAGCAGTCATCTCATTTGCCTTTCAAAGTACATTCGAAAAGTTCGAATCACTCCTTCAATTTCCATCATCAACCTATCCAACCATCACATCGAAAATATTATTATTTTGTTTTATATTGAACACGCTTCAGTCGAGATTTGAAAGTATAATGTAATCTAATTTATTTTAGTCTTTTTAGATACTTTTTTTTATTTATTTACCAAGCATTAAGAGCATAAGATTTTAGTACCTACTCTGTATTCAATAATGAAAAGTTACAAAGTGCTACTTTAAGTAGAGCAACCTATACATTATCGTATAGCGTTGCGATAGTGCTATAAGCTACAATCAATATACTTATTAAAAATAAACAAGGGACATGCCCCGGCTTTGGCCGGTTTAAGTGTATAAAACACATACTTACACCTCTGAAAGACAACTAAATATTGGTACAAAAAGCATCAATATCTATACTCAATACTCAATACATTTATAGCATTCCACATTTTACAGATGTTGTTGTACAATCATAGGTAACGTATACTATACATGTTTATGATACTTAGACCCTGTTGGGCGCAGCAACAGGGTCCACGTATATCTATTGAATGGTTAAACATAATTAAACGGATAAACAGATGTAACCGGAGAAATTATGATCTCTGATCTTACTGTAAGACCCATGCTTTAAAAAGTAGCACGTAAGTATATAGATTCGTGCTATTTTCACGTCCGTATTTAAATGAGTGACCGCGTAAACCAAAGACCTGGGACAGGAAGAATAAAACTTTTATCGGTGTCCGAATCACACTGTCCTAGTGAATCGTGCCAAAAACGTTGCGATTAGTCGTCGACGTCGTCGTCCACATACACGCGGGAAATAAGTCGCTAGGGAGACTAAATCGTAAAAACTAATTTTTAGTAAGAGGTAGAGTCTGTCATCTTTATTCTTTTGAGACGTAACAAATTTATGGTATGGTAAGATTGATAAAGCTGTTAAACCTTACTCCTAAAACTTACTATATATCACATACATACATACATACATAAGCTCACGCCTTTATTCCCAGAGTGGGGTAGGCAGAGTTACAGAATTACTTACTAACAACTCTAAAAACTTGTTATAATTCTGTAACCACATTTTGCACAATTAGGCTAAGATGTTTACCAGTGTATTAGTGACAGGTTGCAAGCCCATCGCCTAACAGTACTACACAGCCTTTATTCCCTTGGTCGTCTCTTACGCCATCCACGGGAGGACATGGAGTGGCACTATTCTTACCCGGCAACCACGCGGGGAACTATGTAATCATCACATTTCGTTGCAAAACTCGTTTCAAAAAACTTAATCTATGCAAGACTGCAAATAGCTAGCAGTAAATATTGTATAAGATTAATTGTCAAAATCAAGTAACGGTACATATGCAACGAGAAAAACCCGTCAAGTGAATCTGCAACCAGTCGGGCCGTGTCGCATGCATCGGACTGGGGTCGATGAACTTGCTCAAATTAAAGTTCGCTCACATCTCAGATGGAGGACATTTAGATTGGTTAATTTCGGCTATTGAAAAATAATAGGTCTATTAATTTGACAATTATCCTTGTCCAAACTTTGACCATGAGATTGATGTAGATCGAATTTTAAACAAGTGTGTAGAGGGCGTGTTCCTTTATTATTCAGCAATTAATTGGGCGTTTTCACTGAAAAGTGTACCCAATTAAGGACTGAAATTAAGGAACTTTAACTTTGTCAGTTTTGTGACGAAAATTAGCCATACAATGCGGCCGTCAATATATAGCTAATTTTCGTCACAAAACTGACAAAGTTAAAGTTCCTTAATTGGGTAAGTACACTTTTTAGTGAAAAGGTCCAATTACCCAATGAACCAATGATATCTAAGTAATTTGGTGCAAAACAAAGAGAATAGTTCGTACATTTTACAAAAGGGTACCCAACAGGGTAATCAACAACAGCTCGTGACTGGTACACATCGAATTAAATAAATTAAAATAATAAATAAATTTCAGAGGACACTCACATAATTTGACCTAGTCCCCAACTAAGCTCTAGACTTCTAGGTAACGATAAACTGACTTATATAGAAAAATACATATAAAACATACAAGACTCAGGAACAATAGTCGCGCTCATGACACAAATATCTGCCCTTACCGGGATTTGAACCAAGGACCGCTACTTACCTAATACTTCTTCTTCTTCTTCTTTATTAATGGGCCAGTATAAAGTGAGAAAGAGTACAATCAGTAAACAGAATAAATCAAAAGTAAAAGCTGGTCATTTTTCAATCGGCCATCTTCCCTCCCGGAAGGTTATCGGGAATTGGTATTAGATACCGAAAGTCACATAGTTTTAAGACATCTCATACAGTAAAAATAACATATTATTCGTATTTCCACACTCGAATAATGTCTAGCGTAAAACTAACAGTAATTAAATGAATCAATTAGTAATTGTAGCCAATTATTTCAAGGCCGGTCGTGAGAGTAATAAAATCCGTTCAGGGGTGTTATTCTCTTAAAAAGAACGGACGGTCGGACGAATGAGCGAAATCGCAGCCGCGAGTTTAAGTAGTCCCCTCAGAGCGAACATGTTTTGTTCTGACATTTTAGCGTTGCATTTTCAATTTGGCAGCATGCCTTCTGTCGATAAGGTCGAACGTATAAGGCTGCCTAATTGTGAATGCACGCGCTAAAATGTGTTTTGTTCGCTCTGACGCGACTACTTAAACCCGCCGCTGCGATTTCGCTCGTTCGTCCGACCGTCCGTTGTTTTTCAGAGAATAACACCCCAGCACTCGGTTAGATTTATTACACATACCTACGCAGAACAAAGTCCACTGTTTATTTAGTGATATACATTTTCAGGAATGTTAGTAGATATCACATCGCGTATTATCATGTGTACAAGGACGTCTGACGTAATTGGATTGGCAGCCTCCGCAACTACCGTGCCAAATTAACCCGATATGATAACACTGATTATAGTAATCCTATTAAAATTTTACCTAATAATGTTAATAAGAATGATTTGCATGTGATTAGCGGATTTATTGTTGTTTCAATAACATAAATATACTTAGTAGAATACATTGTTTTACTGCGTTTCTGTCACATTTCAGACGGATTTTTTATGATTTGTCATCAATCTAACACCTTTTTTTCACAAAAACCACAAGTGGTTTGACTTTACTACCCAATTCCTACCTTACCTTTGAATTGTTTACAGCAAACACGATTCGTCAACAAGCGCTTTTTTTTAATTATTTTCAAATTACGCTTGCCCTAAGATTGCGTATACTAGATTCGAATACTAGGTCAACCTACAAAAACTTTCTTGACAGACTAACTAAACACCCAGCAGAGCGCTCCGGGTTCGATATCCGGGCAAGGCAAATTTTGTGTGATGTGATGAGTGCATTTTTTTTTCAGATTTTTATTTATTGCGTTCTTTTTTATTTATAGAAATAAATATGTTTATCGTTATCTACAAGCTCAATATTTCTTTATTAGTTGGTGTAGGTATGTTTAAATAAACAGATTTGTATTTTTTATTTATTATAAACACGGTTTTTTTTAAACACGGAAATAAAACGTAAATAGTTTTTTATTAACTTGTTTTTAATTAAAGTATCGCGAAAAGGTCATCAGTTCCGTTTCTGTATTAAATTTTTCGTAGCTCATATACATAGCGACGCTTGAAAGGCGAAATGGGATAAGCGACCAAATAGTAACTTTACAGGAGAGCCAAAAAATGGCACAGATTTTTGAAAAAAAATCACTATAATTTATTTTATAAGCCGATTTTCAAAATTCAACTTTGTACATGATCATGATGGTGTTTTCTATATACTGTGCTCAATAAATTACCCACAAAGGTATTATTTTAGGATTTAGTGTAGCTTACGCAAATTGATCTCAAAAACTGCAGGAGGTAAAATTATCTAACCAAAAATTGTGGTGAAAAATGAATCAAGTAAAAATGTCTAACCGGAAAAAGATTTGAAAGATAATTAGGAAAAACTATCTAACCGCAAAACATTTCAAATTTAAGAACAATGTTAGATTATATAAAAGTCATTTTTAGCCAGAAATTAAATCAAGACAAATAATCTAACTGCTATGAGCGACAATTTTAAACTTCAAAATATTTTATCTAAGCTAAAATTTAACCCTCATAATTTATTCTCCACTAATAAAACACCACCAAAATTCAAGATATTGATGAAAAAAGTAAATATAACAACTGTTACGAATATTAATGGGTCTTTAATAAAAATAAACTGAAAAAATCCAAATGAAAAAAAAAAGTTACAGTCAAACTATTTGTCGACAAACTTTTTTGTACTAAAAACTCTAATACTTAGAGCAACTTTAGAATTAGCGACAGTAAGTAGTTTAAAAATTATTGCAGGTAAAACAGGATAAGCGACATTACTCTCGAAACTCATATATCAAGTAAAAGGCTTTAACCTACAATAGTGCGGATAAAGACGTTTAGGTTATTTGATCTAAGGCATTTTTTGTATTTCTGTAGATATAGGTAAAATGATATAAAGGAAATAAAAATACGTTTTACGATGAAGTAATAAAATATAACCGACACATAAAAAGAAAGTTGAAAAAAAGACAAACAGTCTAAGTAACATTTAAAAAAAAAAACATTTTATCTAATCTCCAATATTCAAAAACCTGTAAAAAAGAAGTCGCTTAGTAACAAAAATAGATCGGTGTTTCTAAAAATCACCGATGGGATAAGCGACACAAAAGTCGTCATACGGGCGTGAGACCCAGCTCATGCGACGCAGAAAAATCTGCTGATTTTAACGATGCATATAACTCAATATCACAAAAAATGTCGCTTATCCCATTTCGCCTTTCAAGCGTCGATAGTATCTATCGGATCTGTTTTTAATACGTTAATTAATTCGAAAGTATAATTAATTTAATAATTAAATCAATCGTGCCGTATTAATAATAAAAGTATTTTTGTCACTTTGACCAACCTTCACACTAAAATAATAAATAGTCAAAGATTAATATATAATAAAGCATTCCTGATCCCGTAAAAATTGGCAGTTCCATGCATTAACTAGGCTAGACCAAACTAGCTGTAAAAAGAGATATCAACGGTCAATTATAGTCCAGCTACCAGCTATAGCAATAGCTCGCTATCCAGCTAGTAGCTGTAAAGGCACGTACACATACATATACATACAATATTGCTCATGCCCATTAGCGCTTTAACATTCTCGAGATCAATACCAGTTGACCATTGACATCATCGTCAAGCCCTACTGTTTACGCAACACCTATTAACCTCACAATTGTCCAGCTTAGATGAAGTCATTTCTATTTTGGCTACCTTTTATATTGTACTTCACACTATGATACAATTGTTTGATTAAAAGTGAGTCGTCCTTTATAAAGGACAAAATTGAATAGTGGTTTAAAAGCAACGTAGGTATCTAATTGGCAATATAGTCGCAGAAATCTAATATAGTACATCATTCAGTTTACAAAAAAAATATCGGTTTATAATTGCCAGGTTGCGTGAACATAAATAATAAAAATACAAACGCGGCGAATTGAGAACCCTCTCTCCTTTTTGTATTTTTTTGTGAGAATGTGGATCATTCTAAATTGCTAAAGATAGAAATATTTACTAATGATTACACATTAGTAAAAGCCATTTATTGAAATGCTAAGTTTTCAGATCAAGTGTTTAATTTTCAGATCAAGTGTTTAAAAAACCAAAAACGAAACCCACCATTTTTTTTTACAAAACATTCGTGTTTTTATTCTGTGCATGTTTATATATGTTTATTTCTATGTCATACTGGTCAAACATAAGGAAAACCTTACTCTTACTGTTATATTAGTACGAGTAATGACCAAACCGCTGCACTCCAGTGCCTGTTGAATACGATCTGCAAGTGCAATCAGAGCTTACTCGTAATACCATCATGACTCAATCGAATTCATCGATTACCTACTGTGCAGATCATCTGTATTCTAGTACAATATAAATTCGCATAAATAACTTAGAATGACTTAACCACAGCGGTATTGCGAAGGCTGATAATAAGACCTAGTTTCTTACTTTATTGCCCTAATTTATGGTCGTCTTTATGGACCCTAGGTCTTACGAGAGTAATTAGGTCTAATAAGATGCTGATTTAAATCCGCTGCAAGGTTCGAGAACTGGGAACCTGCGCTTTAGTTCGGGACCCAGGACGTTTATGGCATAAAAGTGTTTCCCTTGTTTAGAGTTCACACTGGATATAAACACTCACTTAAGTCAGTATTCAATTTCGTTCAATGGGACAGGTTATTATGCTTTTATATAGAAAAGGAGCCTATTGTACCATATTGATTAAGATCACTCCTTTGAGTAGACCTAACCAATTCCACAAGACGTTTCAATCATATCAGTTTAACACTAAAAGATTCTAATACTCGATTGGAAATAATAATAGGTACATATTTGAAGTCATTCTAAAGATGGGAATTGTAGTGTCGATTACGTTATCAACACACACGTTTGCACAGATGCGTGGGGCACAAACAACGACCTACTTGCACGACATTGGACGTATCGGGTGATCGCGCATGCTGGGGATTACAGGTGGCATTGGGCGGGCAGAGGTCGGATTATTTCTAATAATTCGTTAATGTTGTCATGCATTTGACTTTAAACTATGTTTTGATTTCTTAATTGAGCCGTTTGTCACGTTTTTTAATAAGTAGGAATGGTAATGATTCGATAATCGACGAGTTAAGTTGACGTGAAGTGTGAAGACGAATAATGCCATTTGACAAATTTAAGGACTCGAGATAAGTATGTCCATCATTCGTAAATGCTACAGCGTACAACTAACTTCCAAATTCTAACGACAAAATCAGTAAGTAAATGCCATTTGAATAAAAACATATGTAATTTATAAAAATGCAATATTTTGTCCTTTAAAAAGCACACCACATGCTCGTTTTTATCACTTACCCCTTCGTTTAACCCGGAATGTCCAGACACGCCCGCCCTATCATGTCCAATAGAATTAATTGTCGATTATTTTTGTCGATCGATTTTATGAGGTCAATCGCCCGTTTATTGGTTATTGGTTAGCATAACAGCAGTCTCTGGACCTGTTTATTTTGATCTTTTGTGGCAATATATTAATAGCATGGAAAGTTGGCTCTTTATTTCCATTATTTATTAATCATTTGTTGTTTTATTATGGGGCTAATGTAAAATAGTTCTACCCTTTCTCTACCTGGCAGATCTTGACAGTAAATACGGCCTCAGGGGCTGACCATGCGGTAATACCATATTCCTTTTTGACATGTTATGTATGTTTTTAGGTCGGCCGTAATTACCGTCTAGTAAATAAGAGCTAACGTAACGTTGGAAATATGATAACATGTCAAAAGTAAGTAGAACCTCAATCAGCTTAAAAAACAACGTGAAACAACTGAAGACGTTTAACTTTACACAGGGAACTTTTTCGACATGTAATGCCTCTTGTAGTCTACCTTTGCATGTAAATCACCTAAAACCTTATCCTCTCATAGCAAGAGATCCGGTTATTTACATTGGTAAAATTCGCTGTTGTTTGCACAAAGTGAGATAACAATTATTCAGCATCCAACAATTTCCTGTCAATCACAATAACCAAAACAAAACCGGTTAAGAGCAAACATTGTCTTCGCAAAGTTAAACATGGAAGTCTTCATCTGTGATATTGAACGAATAATGAAGCCTATTGAATTATTCATGAAGAAAGACTTCTACAATGAAAATGACCTCCAGAGCACTGAACGAGACCCATCTGGCGACCGTCGTACGTAAAGCCTTTCATGAACACCGGCCAACTTATCGTTTCAGATAACACTGTGACTTTCGTCCTTAAAATGTATGATGAGATGAAAGGTGCTCTTTTTGACGGAATGTATTGTTAAGTTTGTAAAACTCTAGGTCATCAGACAGGCAATTGTTTCACTTGGCGAAATCTTATTCAATTTGTGATTTGAAGAGCCGCACATGGTGTGGAGGCGGGGTGCGGCTGTAAGCGGGAACGTTTAGGATCGGGACGCGTTATTCGCAATTCATTTATCATCAAATCTGCAAAAAAGCTAAACTTTGGGATCGTCCAATTGAATTTGACTATTTCCTTAAAACTGTCTAATTTTGTGACCTCTAAGTACCTTTATCGCAGGACCTGTAACTATATGTATTTATACTTTATTTCACATCGATCGAAACCGCCAATACGGCCTAAACAAACAGGATAACACAATAAATACGAGGACACTACTGTTTTAAATGATGTATATTTTTTTAATTGTAAAAAAAAAGTACTTATTAACTAACGTTTAAAGAACAATGCCAGGTCTCCGTAGAAGCTTTGGCTACAAAAATATTGTGAAAATATTTAAAACAATGCTATGTGATCTCTGGTGTAAGATTTCAATGACCTAGTATCAACTAACCCTTACTTATCAAAAAAAGTTACCTGTTGATATTAGCTTCTTATATTCTTTAGATACCAATACCATATTAGTTTTAGCATCTAAAGCACAGTAACAAAGTTTATATAATAGTTAAATTTCCTCCGCTATCAGTGACTCCTTATCTTTATGTAATACTCATAAACAACATTCCTATCGCTCGTTTTGGGTCATACTCGGATAGTTTACGCCTGGTGTTACGTGCTAAATCGATTAAATGCTAATAACTATTAATCGAAAACGAATTGATATATATCGATTATCGACTCTTGTCTTCATTTAGGCACTAGACAAGATGCATTCGATGTTCGCTTACGTCTCGTTTGCGTCGACGTACGGTGTCTTCCATGCATTTTGTCAGTTTTCGAAAATCCTTTACGTTAGCATTAAGCCACTGGTCTAGCGTCACTGTGTATTGTTCTATACAATCGGGCGCTTCTTTTGCTAGCTCTATGATTTATTACGATTCGTCGATCCTTTTCTAGGATATTGCTGCAAACATTTTGTCCCTTTAAATACTCTTTTAATTTTAATTTAAAAACACATGTAATAAACCTAATGACGGCGGCTATTTATCATCATTGGAATGGGTGTGCTCGTTTACCTTTTCCACGACATAAAAAGACGGCAATATTGAGGTGTCTTACGGTTGTTTAACTTTATGCACTGTAAGTCTTCACTTACAGCCAGATATTGTAACGTCTAAATTGACATGTAGACCACACGTAACACCGTCGACGCCGGATCGAGATTGTGGCTATTGTTGGCGTAGACGCAAAACGACCACGACCGTCGACATGTGTAGATTGCACTACCATGCGATCGACTTGGACATACTTGAAGGAGATAAACTTGTCTTCACAAACGAAATAAGTTCATTTGTTTTGGTATTTGGAGCATTCGACATTTCGTTCAGGTCATGTACAGTCACATGAAGTGAATGTTGAGGTTTTGCTAGCCTAATTTGCCTGTGTAAACTTATCAGCAAGACGAGGAGATTCTAAATTCAAATTTGACTATGAAAAAATAATAACACGATAAAATTCAGTGAATATGCTAGAACTGAATAGGACCAAAATTAAGTTTGGATAGATTCATCACACTAAACCCTTAGGTTTCTTTTATTTACGGGAATTTTGAATAGTTTATTTTGTACAATAAATGTATTGACAAGGCCTCCGTCTCCTCAGCTTCAAGGTCTTTCCAATTTAAATTGAATATGGCCAAATTGATTCGCCAATTTCCTTTTTGGTCTAGCCCTGGGCCGATTACCGTATCAGATTCGATCAAAGAAGCAATTTCAACCAACACACTCTTTACCAGTACATTTAACAATTTTAATGGTTCAGTCACTATAGAACACACAACAACACAAATCATAAACACACGAGAAACAAATTACGTCAAACCGAATCTGCTTGCTGCGACATGTAGGTTTATTATTGGATTAACTTTCTCCCATATCGGTCGTCCACCGAGAGGGCTTCCATCCGCATGTAGTCAGTTTTCAATGGTTCGGACCCAGCGGTTGGCTGCGTTATTTCTTATTTACTCTGCCCAGGAGTGGAATTCTCTCCCTGCGTCTGTCGTCTGTATTCCCGGAATCGTATAACCTTGGTGTTTACAAAGAAAGAGTAAGTTTTTCTGGGGAAAAGAGGAGTACTCTCGACCTTGTCGTCACTTAACATCATGTATTTTCCATTAAACAAACCATGCCGTGTATCCCTTAATTTTGTTCTAAACCTATGTTAAATTGGCTTTACAAAGACTAAAGGATTTGCATCGATAACTGACCATGATATTATTCGCTTCATTAACAACAGGGATGTCAGTTGTAAACGTGCCAATAGAAACCCTAGAAACCAAGTGAAATCAACCCGTCATATCGCCACGGATCTAACACATCGTTACATCTTAACTGCTATGACCTGCGCAATATTCGTCTTCCGAGAACTCGATTACTATCGAGTAAATCAAAAGCAAGTGGAACAATAGCAGTATTAATTGACACAATAATTTAGTGGCGACAATTTTTCACACTTTACAATCGTTGCTCAATCGCTAAATGCATTGAGGTGCAAGTCGAAAGCGATGGCGAGAGAGATGAAGTGTCACTCGTACTTTAAATAAAATATGTAATTTTATGTCCGTGATAATATATCCTGAATTAACTAGTTCGTTATCTGAACTTCATATTTTTTTACGACTTTTAAGCTCCTGAAACATACTACTACCTACGTGTTCAAAGTGGTCGCAAATCGGGGTACCTACCCTGGGCGGCAAATGGCAATTACTAGTGGTACACAATTCGTGTTTGAAGAAAAAAACTAGATGTAAGACGCTGGAGCTTCGGAAGGTTAAAAAAATACATCCGATGCTTATGGCATCGTAGTTCCCAAAAGTTTGATAGCTCTTGAAACTGAGATGGTCTCAGTTAGGTTCGATAAAATTCAGTTGGGCCGTTTACGATCAGCTCTGAAAGCAGCGATCGCAATTATTTTGGGGTCTTCTATCTAAAAAAATAGTTAAGTGACCACAATAACAAGATAACTCGGACCTGTGCCCAGCGAGCAACTAGTAATATATGTGTCTTTTTATTGAAACGGGATCTACACTGGCCGCAAAACGAAGTATCACATTTTTAATGAAAATTTAATTGAAAATGTGATACGTAGATTTGCTGGCCAGTGTAATATTTTTTGTTGGAGAAAGGTTCTCGCCGGCAGTGTGAACAGCCAGCGATCAACTATTAATACATGTGTCTCATTACTCTCATTTATTGACACGGAATCTCTATCTTTTGTTCGATTCTTGAACGAAAAAATAGTCTAAAGCTACTTAATCAGTACATACATGTATGTTACATATGAGTTTGTGATTACGTAAATATAATATGATATTTTTTTATACCAAAATCAGTGCTACCGCCTACTTCTTCCGCCACACACCATTCTAAGAAACGCTCCGTGCAGTGCCAGCATTCCTATTGTACAACGTACTGCGTTCGCGCGGCATACCCGGCGCAGCTTCGCATTGCGCACGCGCCTCTCGCGCGTCCGCTCTCGCCTAGATATCGGCTGATTGACCCATTTAGAATGCCGTCACCTAACACTGTTATAAGGATATGGATGAGGAGTGCATTCAAGGTCGTAATAGTTCGTTGAAGTTAAGTCTATACAGTATTTTTCTTGAATAATGTATTTAAGCTTAGCTTTCTGAATAATTAATGACACAATGTCAAGTATAGGTAGTCCGGTGGGGTTATTATGACATGGCTATGCAGTTCATTTTACGGTTAGCGTAAAGGACGGATCTATAGCAGTTACATAACTCTGTCCTTTCTCTCAGCGTAAAATGAATTGCACACTACAGGGACGTCATAATAACCCCACAGGACCGGAACAAGGTATAAAATACGTAAGATTTTTTGAATACAATTTAAGGTAAAGTAGCTAGCAGGGTAATTTTAATTACTATAATACCACATTGCGAAGAAAACGGTGGTTTGATTTATTATAGGAAGTTAAATTTTTTTTTTAACAAATTTAGATTTTTTTACGAAAGAAAATAATAATTTTACATGAACAATATTATTTTATGTTATTGCATAAAATCTCATTTAGTTACAGTATAATAATAATATGTAAACTACTTGACTTTGCAAGGGGGTTAATTAAAAAAAAGGTGTATCTACCTAAATGAATTGAGGACTGAGCACTAAAACTCTATCGTTATTTTTTAAGTTTCAGCTTATTCGATCGAAAGGAATCCTTTTTCTGGATAGTTAACGACTATTAAGGATATTGTATTTTAACATTAGATTAAACATTTGGCACGGTCATTGGTTTCTTTGGTTCACTCACAACAACGAACGGTTACATAATTAAGTGAACAATTGATTTTTTGGCTCTAGTATGAGTCACACAATTTACTTAACGTTACCTGTTTCTTTAGCGCTTTAATTGTAAGATTTCAGATATTTCGTTTCTTTCTTACACGTATTAACCCAGAAAGATATGCGATGCAGTTCTCGACAAGGGACGACTCTACATAATTTCTAGAGAACATTTGCCTACATAAATCGTATAAGTACACATTGCTAAAATCTAAGATTAAGCCAAAGCTGCGGTGGATAAATGTGGATAAACCATCCGTCTCTCTCGCACTTACATACGTGTCAGAAACTGACGGACGTTCTAAGTAAGTAAACGCGACTAATCGGCCAGCTGAAAGCTTTGTATTGGATAGAAATGTAATTCTAGACGTCACACGTCATCCCGAAGTGCAAACGAGAAGGAATTCCTTATCCAATAAATACAGCTCTATTCGTCTTGATTACTATCTCTCTAATTAACACAGATATCGTTTGTTTGCCAACGCCCTCTATTGGCTTACCTAAATAGAGATTTACGACCGGCGACCTCAAACCATAATTCTCTGCTCGGAAGCGAAAGCCATTACTATAACATTATTATGGTTAATTGCCCACATCTATTTCCATTTTGTTTTATTTTGGGCTAAGTTTGTTCAATTTATTGCAGATCGTTTATCGTTGAAGTTCATCATAATACAGGGTGCGTCAGAGAATGTATCATCATTTATCGAATGTAATTACAGATGCCTCGTTTGTATATGATTGCTTTTTCACTCAAATTAGAACTGTTCTAATCGTTATTGCCATTTCTAGCTTACCGAACATTATGTTAGAAAAATGTGTTGGCATAGTTCTACAACTCCAGCTTATATTATAACATACAGGGGGTATTTTTCTGAATCACACTGCAGGGGGTTGATTTTTGAACCTCACTGAAAACAAATGAGATATTTAGGAATTCATTTACACAGTGTTTTTGTTTACGAGTTTCACTCGTATTTAGTTTCATAGGTATGAGAATTTAATACGCTGAGAGAGGTTTAAAACAATAAAAATGAAAGTCAGACAAGATCGGTCATGCTCGTACGCTGCAGTCACCGAAAAAGTAAGGATAAATCAAATCTGTCTGTTCTATTAACTTACCACAATAAATTGTTTCAAAATTGACCTGTCTTTCTTGATTAAACCATAAAACCATCATAATTTAACATCCGTAAATTAAAACGAAATTCAATCATTGAATAAAATATCTTTCAAATAACTCAACCCATTTACACCCGTCAATCAATGAATTTGAATCATTAACAGAGATGAAATAAGAATTAATTAAGTTGATTATATTAACTCGGCCGCTGCAGTTAATGTTAAGTAATTAATTATTCTTCATAAGGCGTCAGTGTTAATTGACTCGTGTTTCTTAATTATAGTGGTTTTACGTGTCAGTCACGTGTTTCTAATGATTACCGTTATTAATTTAATAAAAAAAACGTCTGATTAATCAAATCACATTTTGCAAACTTTATATTACCTACTTACTCTTAGTAATAAATGTATATTCGTACAAAATGGTACCTTTTGTTTTTTTCTGTTTGTTTACTTATAGGTATCTATAATAATTGAAGCTCAATTCAGCCATAGGCCAAATCATGAGGCATTCAATGTCACTTTAAAAAACAAAAATATTGTTGTCATGGTATCTTGCTAATATATGACCCTTTAATCTACATCACACCCTTATAACGGGAGTACATGTTTTTAATGAATGCATTGTTTTTCTGAGTGTTCTGCTAATATGAGTAGTGACGCGTGTCATCGACTCATCGTGTCAACGAGACGTCATCGTTGGCAGCGCAAACACAACAAGATCACGAACGATGCGTCATACACTCTTGCAGTCACGAGAGCACCCTTTAAACTACTCAAAGGGAGCGGCAATATTATTGTGCAACTGTACGGGATAGGCAAACTTTAAATATATTAAAAACCCTCGACTTAATGGCGACCCAAAACTTCCGAAGCTTAACGCCAACGTAAACGATTTTCGTAAACTGTCAACATAGATTTGACGTAGGCGCTCGATGCCACCGTCTGACAGCTTACGCCAATCCTATAAATTTTGGATGACAATTATGAACGCCGAATGCATCTTGTCTAGGACAATGATAACTCATAAACGGCGCAACCGACCATCAAAGCAAGGGTTTCGATATGTAAGCTTTTAATAACAAAAAACTCATCGAAAACTACAGACAGACATAGGCGTTCAACTTACACCCTTCTTTATTGGTCTGGGGTTAATCAATTTAAATGGTTTACTGCACCACAATTATGAGAAGTGACGCGTATCATCGACTCAACGTGTCATCGAGATGTCGTGTCATTCGGACGTCTCGTCATCTCTGACAGCGCAATCGTAACAAAATAACGGGTGATACATCATCCATGTAATCCGAGATCAAAAGCATCTTTTAAAACGATTGGCAACGTAAATTTAGACACTATGAGGCTTTAATTTTATCCTTATTTTCAGTTATTAACGGGTAATAAACGGTCTTCGTCCTAATATGGCTGCGTTTATCGCTTGGCAAAATGTGGATAAAGCATCCGTCACTCTCGTAGTATATAGTAGGGTGGATCATTGAAAGTATGAAAAAATTTTTTTTTGCTTCAATCTTTTTCGGCTACCATTAAAAAGTTGTTACACCTACGTAACATTCATAATATAAAATATGAAAGAGATATATTAATATTTAGTACTGCCCCAAGCTAACGGAAGTTTCACATAAAAGTCTTATTTGGCATGATTTCTGTTACCTCACTTTTTAATTCGAGTCGATTATTTATTTATCGAATGTTGATTAATCGTTTAATTATACCGTGGTGCATCACTACAAACCCCTACCCCACCTACGCGGCGTTGCGTTGCGCAATTAGTTGCGCCATAACTATTGTTCTGAGTGGTCGATTATTGCAAAAATTATGTCCTTGTTACGAAGTGACGCTGAGTGTCCTGTGTTCGGGGCTGCTCGGGATTTGCCTACAAATACATTGCCAACGTATGAACATGTTATGCTGTGCTATTTGTGGGTTAGTCGGAACAAACAAAAACAGGGTCAACATAAGAACTTAGTGAGTGACACTTGTTTCGAAGTTTCTGTGAAAGTTATGAAACAATGGGAGCTAGCTTCGATACCTACTATTGACGGTCGATCCGTAGTTCGCAAGATTAAGGACTATCATGATAAGTATCGCAACCTTTTAAAACCTTATTTATCAAGAAAAAATGTCGAATCGTATAAAGAACGCATGAAAATATACAAGCAGGAAGCGCAGGTTTTATTTGACATAGCAACATGTAAATGTAAGTGTTTTGATTCCTGTACGTGCGATAAAGCCCAGAAAGTACCCATTCGTGAACGAAAGTTTTTGCAAGATCAGCGAACTAATCGAAAAATGGGCATCGGCAGCGTTGATATACAGGTAACCAAACAAACTGAGAAAAGCCTCGGTAGAAAAAGAAAACTGGAGGATTGGTGTCAAGCTCAACGCCAGAAGAGCATTTCTAAAAAAGTTTGTACATTTCATTTACGACTCCGATTTGCGAAAAAATTTGCAGTTAGGTAGGGTAAATGATACTGAGCCTAAATAACATAGTCTCCCAAAATGTCCCAATTAATTTGTATGGAAACTTCCTTTTTTGTTACCACGAACGGAAGAATTTTGGTAACAAAAAAGGAAGTTTCCATACAAATTAATTGGGACATTTTGGGAGACTATGTTATTTAGGCTCAGTATCATTTACCCTACCTACCTGCAATTTTTTTCGCAAATCGGAGTCGTAAATGAAATGTACAAACTTTTTTAGAAATGCTCAGAAAGTGTTTGTTTCGGAGTCTGAGCCTACGCTGTCTACAAGCAAATGCTCTATGGTCAAATCTACTGCTTCTACAGGTACCTATATAGAACTACCCTCTAATGAAAAAGACACAGACAGAAGTACTTCCATCGAACTACCTACACTTCATATACTGCAGGACTCCTCCGCGATTGCCAAGACTTTAGACCGTTTTGGTGTGTCTGATCGAGCTGGAGCAGCAATAGTATCGGCAACATTGCAAGATATTGGGATTGTTACCGCAGAAAATATGTCAAATGTTGTGGATAGAAATAGAATTAGACGTGCACGCGACAAAGAGAGAAACAAATTGATTGATGTATCCTTTACGTTTGAGCATAACGAGTTCGGCCTCTATTTCGATGGACGCAAAGATAAAACCTTAATATACGAAGATTCAAGAAGGAAGGTTGTGTTAGAGGAACACATAAGTTTGCTTAAAGAACCCGGTTCTGAGTACATGGGTCACCTGGCTTTGCAAAGCGGAAAAGCTCTGCACGTGAGCAAGAATCTGCATGAGTTTTTAGTGCAGAAAGAAATTGACTGCGATATGCTTGTTGTGATCGGTTGTGATGGGACTGCAGTAAACACGGGACACAAGGGTGGTATTGTTAGATGTCTGGAGTTAAAACTGGGAAGGCCGTTGCAATGGTTTATTTGCCAACTACACGCAAATGAGCTTAATTTGCGTCATTTATTTGAGACCCTTGATGGCACTACGACTGGACCTCGCAGCTTTTCAGGAGGTATAGGTAAAGCGTTAAAAGATTGTGAGACACTTCAACTGAAGCCCTTTCAGGCAATCAAGTGTTCTTTGCCTGTAATTACAAATAAAAGTGATTTGAGCACAGATCAGCTTTATTTATTTGACATTTGCGAAGCTATCAGTTTGGGATCTTGTAGTGAAAGTCTAGCTAAGAAAAACCCGGGCAAAATAGTACATTCAAGATGGCTTACAACAGGAAACCGGATTCTGCGGTTGTATGTTTCTACGCCTGCACCGACAGATAATTTGCTTTTATTAGTAAATTTTGTAATTAAAGTCTATGCCCCTATGTGGTTTTCTATTAAGACTGAACCACTTTGCATTCACGGAGCCAAACATTTACATAAGACTATGATGCTATCGCGATACCTTCCCCGGCAGATGAGAGTCATCGTGGATCGTGTTATCCAACGGAATGGCTATTTCGGGCACCCCGAAAACATTTTATTGGCCATGTTAGCTGATGAAAGAGAGCAAGTGAGAGTTTCAGCTTTACAAATTATTACAAAAGCACGAGATTCGGCCACAACATCTCCCCGAGTTTTCAAACTTCCCAAATTTAATTTTGGAGCTGAAAACTACACCGAAATGATAAATTGGAACCAAATTACTTTGACAGAACCACCACTAACTAAAAATATTAGCAAAGATTTGATTCTTGATTGCATTCAAAATCCACACTTAGTCGAAACTAAAATTATGCCTCGTATCAAAAACTATCCTTGCCACACTCAAGCCACAGAAAGGTGCGTCAAAATAGTCACCGAGGCAGCTACAGCAGTTTGTGGCCCATTCAGAAGGGATGGATTCATCAAAACCAGGCTGGAATCTCGAAAAGTTATGCCATTTTTCAACTCAAAAAAAGATTTTAAAATACAGTGAAAACCTAAATTTTACGTTTTTTCATGAGTGTTTTTTTTATTACGGACTTTAAAGTATGTGTTTTTTTTTATTTTATATAATTTTTCTAATTCTTAACAACGATTAAAGGTTAATGAACAATGATTTCCCGTTTTTTATTACCTACCAGTTCAGTTTACAAGTGGCGGTTTTTTTGATTTTATTGAAAACTTTGACAGCCTTGGGGCAGTATAAAACATTAGAATAAATTAAAAAAAAATACTCATCTGATATCATGTTAATGGGTAACAAGTTTCTCATGGTAGCCAAAAACCAAATTCAAAAAATATATTTTTTGATCCACCCTAGTATATAGTATACCTACGTGTCAAAAAGTGATGGATGTTTTATCCAAATTTTGTCACGCGATGAACGCAGTCATTTTAGGCCCCCTGCTGGCCACGACTTTGCGGTGCGGCGAATGCTGCGGCGGTGAGCGGTCATCAGTACCGCGGTGACTCTTGGCATGCTTCATATCATACATGTCAATGCATTTGTTTGTTTCCGCCCGTCGTTGCCACTATCACCGTCGCGCAAACTTGTTGCCAGGCCGTAAGCATTCATAACCTTAACCTTCAGAGCAAACATAAGTTTAATATTTCATAACATTTGCTAGAATGAGCATTGCTTAGGGCTACCAACCCTTTAAAATTAGAATATTTTGAGGAAAGGTACTTTATCGGTGCATTATAGACAGCTTTGACGACTCGTTAACCTAGATGGTAGTAAGCCTGCCTACGAAACTTCCGAACTCGGGTTCAAATTCCAGTAAGGATACCTATATGTGAAGAGCGCGACTATTTTCTCCTGAGACATGGATGTTTTTTGCGTTTACGTAGGTAGGTATGTATTTCTCTATGTAAGTATGTTCATTCTCTAGTACAGTACAAGTCTAGAGCTTGGTTTAGGACTAGTTCAGTTTCTGTGACACTGTCTCCTGATAATTATTTTTACTAGAAAAATTTACACACAAAATGATTTTGTGCCATGAAAATAACTTCAAGAATATATCTTATCAAGATAACTCAAGCATTGCTGACTGATAGGAGGGCTCATCCTGATCCTAATCAACTTCCGATCATCCCATTGTATTAAATGATGAATTATGCAGTTTGTACGTGCATAATAAAATAAACCTTGACCTTATGATGCAAGCCGATACGGAACTAAGAATTGATACTCTAATACTTCAATGATAAATAATTCACTATTTATGCAAAACTATGATAAAGATGTATTTCCTAAAGATTATGTCACTGTTGGGAATAAAACCAAAGTTGTAAATAATTTCATTTTCGTTTTAAAATCTTAAGCTGTTTTTATCGAAAGGATAAGGCAAATGAACACATACGCCACCATATCGTAAGTGAGGGGTCTGTGACCCATAGACATTTTCATTCTCAAAACAACAATCTAAAGACTGCAATCCAAAGACCGAGAATTACTCTCTGATAACTAAGATGGAATCCCCGCGGAACATTACAAATGTGAACACTAACATTGGTTACAGGATACACTGAACACTGGCTAAAGGATAAGACGGTGGTAGCGTTCTGGACAGACCTCGCACATGCTCCTACCACCACTTGATTACATACTTGAAACTTATTTAAACATAAAATTTTCCAGCTTTATAGCATATTTTGACCGTTGCACACTTTTTGTATTCATCGCCAATTTCGTCCTCGAACATGACAGACGCATGTGTGTAAAGTGACTCGTTTGATAACGGTTTGCCTGTCAGACAATACAATGACAATTGTACGTACTTATCCTTGACAAGACAAATTGACATGTCCTTAATTATGTACTAAATATGTGTTAACACAATGGGCCCAATAATAAGACCGTCAGGCCACAGTGAGTTTTATTAGTTTGCTTAAAATAAATTACGAGCAGACGCAGGGGTGTTGGGAAATAATCTGCCACACAACGTGGTAGTAGTGGTACTTAATAAGTAAGAATACGTATTTTGACGTGATTCAGAACGATGGATCTACCAATAAAATCGGTTCAATAGCGATTTTTCAATAAATCGCCATTCAAAAACAAGAAAAAAGCTTACTGACATAAAATGTACTATCGGATTTAACCGTTTAAAGGTCAATTTTTATATCTTGTACTATAAATTACCACTTACAACTGACTTTTGTATTTTATATTGAGAGAAATCTAATGAGGACGCGTGGCTGACATACTTGTCATACTCGTAAACGGGTGCTGTTTGTGGGGTCCGGTATGTTTACGTTTGCAAGGACTTGTTGTTAAATAAATTATTCTAGTTATGGCTTTTGACGTAGAGACCTCGTAGGATCTACTATAGTAGCCGTTGAAAAAAATTGGTACTAAATAATATAGTACTTTCTTATCAAATTTCTGTTATACCATCGCCCTCTGGTCAAATTGTAACTTCATTCACAATCCCATTCTTCTCAGTTTCAGTCACAAAAATCTAAATCAGTTGTCAGAGCGGAATGCAAGCAATTAACATCCATCTGTCACGACCTCGTCAAACTGTCATTTATCATTTCACGCAATCGCGCGCTGAAACAGCCACCGACATCTCACTCGCGGCAATAAATAACGTTTAACCGTTGAACGAACACGAACCTTTTTGAATAGGTGGCAAGACATAAATTGGAATATGGAAACTTCATCCTGTATTTTTGTTGTTTTTTGAAATTTTGAATATAGAATTTTCTTTTCAGCCAGTTTTAAATGTTATAATTTGCAAACTTTTAGTTCTTTATCATCCGAAATACCTACGAGAACGTTGTTTAAATTAGGAAAACGCAACCACTTTGCAAGTCCTTCGATGTATTTCGAACAAATTTACTTTGTATTATCATTGTAGGTAAGTATTCCATAATTGGTTTTACTTACACGATCGGACAAAAACTACTTAACGAAATGAGCAAAAAATGTTTTGTATTATAAGCCTTATTTGTTATAAACGAACAAGCCATTATGCGATCAATAATCTCAATAGGATAAGGTACTGTCCACTTGCAGGGAAAAAAACATGTTCATTGTGAGATTAATAAGAAGATTTAGCAGTTTAATTGAGTAAGTAGTGTTGTAGTTAGATTCTTATTATTCTTAACAGGGTTCAGGATTGTACTTGACATTGACACAGATAAAATCACTAGGTACTATATGTATCTAAAATAACTTGACAGTAGCTATTCCTTTCTAATTTATTTTGACTTTATTGCATAACATTATACAATAATACAGTCGCTAACTCAATCCCTTCAGGCATTCTTCACCAATAGGTATTCCACTGGGCCAAGGGTGAATATTTGGCGTTTCAACCGCCGTCATTATTATTTTCGCATATTATTCAATTTAAACTTAATAACTTCCTTGTTATTTTAAATGGAATGGATACTACCCCCGGGTCCGCTGATTTAGACATCAAAAGTTGCTGGTAGCTATCATTATTTTCGTCAATGCGTTGAAGAGAATAATGACGGCGGTTGAAACGCCGGAATATTCACCCCCAATCACTATGTTCAAACCATATCGTTATCATATTGTTCACGATACGGCTGCTGCTAGTGTCAGGTTTGTAACATTGTAACATAAACAAATTATAAAATTGTAACTGACAATTTCTTCAAGACTAGTCAATGCGTTACATGTATTTAAATGAAACATAGATCCTACTTTTTTGAAGTAGGTTAGAAATAAGATCATAATTATTTATGCTTAAATTTAGCTTAGCTTCCTTTGACAATATCTTATAGGAACACATTTACTTGTAGGCAAAAAATATTGAGTACCTACTCGGGTGTGCTAATATGAGTCATGTTATAATACTTACCTTTAAGGTAATAGTTATCGAACACCCATAGATTTAACGACCACCAAGTTACATTTGCGGCTAGTTGCGTCGCTACTGTCAACCGGTTAAATTGGGATAGTATGTGAAAAAGTTAGTTTCTTATTTAAGCACCAGCAAAGTTACCTTGGTGATTCTGCAAAGGGCACTGGCCTTTCAATAGACTGATGTCAAACAGAAGGTAATTGTCCGAATAGCAATTTGCACAGCACAATAGAAAAACAACTCCAAGTTTAAAGAAATAAGAGTTGAATTAGACAATTGCGACGCCTAATAAAAATTGAATTGCAAATTCTCACTACTGAATTAAACATTTTAAGCTCTTGTTTGAAATTAGCATAATATTTGCAAATAGCAAAGATGTAGGATCGGCTATATTTTTTTACGTAAGTAATTATTTATTTAAAGTATAAATGTCAGCCATTACTGTCAAGTAACAATAAAATTATTAAAATTCTAAATATTGGCTATAATTGGTTAAAAATTGAAATTTTTAGTAACAAATACGTTGTCATTAACATATTATTGAATTCATTAAAAAAAATATTCAATATTGTGCACTACGCTTAAATCCATTAACGGCGCGGCGGCTGTGCCTTCAAATCTCGCGCGCGCCGCGCCTCCTTGCTCAGCGCACGGCGCGCCTCCTTGCTCCGCGCGCGGCTGCGTCACCGCGGGCTGCGGCCCTGCGCCCCACGTTTTTTTCATATTGAAAAATGACAGTTATCTTGTAAATAAGTATTGTGTTTGTGTTTTTATAAGTCTTCTTTTTTGTGTTGTATGTATAGGTAGGATGGGAAGGAGGCCTTTGCCCAGCAGTGGGACATTCCGGGCTAATAATAATAATAATAATAATAATAATAATGTATAGGTAATCTTTTATTACATTTTTAGTATTAAGTTGATGCCCTCTCAGCCCTGTTTTTCGGCAGTAGATTTTATAGGGTGCCCAATATGTGGGGACAATAAAAAATATAAGGGTCAGCGTGGGCTAGCGATACACACAGCGCGCCGACATGGCACGCGCATGGAGGTCGATCCTCCGCTGCCGAGCGCATCGCAGCCCGCGCCGCCGCCTGCCCCCGCGGGCACCTCATTCACCCCTACACTCGCCGAAAGACTGGGTTTGCTGAAGCATAATGTGCCAATCATAAAAAGAATACCGCGTGGTGCGCGCATATCTGTGGCCAGCTGCCTCTCAGAGTGTGTCGCCAAAGTCGTCGCGGAGAATTCTCCCGCAGCTTGGACGCTTCTGCTCACATTTTCATATTCTGTATTGCACGCAAATAAATCAAAAACACAATCGCTTACCAACCAAATAAAAAATAATTCCCTAAATTTTTCCGGCCTACCGACTGATCTCCAATAAAAAAAGGACTAATAAAAATCCACCCGTTCAATATTCAAAAATAAAATCAATAGAAAACAAGCTATCTGAAGGAAATGTGAGTGGAGCTGCCCGGTTTTTATTTTCTAATGACGACTTGGCTGCACACTCCGCCGAGACCTTTGCTGCCCTCAGAGAAAAACATCCTCTCCCACCAGCTCACACCTCGCTGCCTGACCCACCCTCAGCCGATGACTCTGGAATATCAGTTGGTGAAGATGCCGTACGGCAGGCAATCGTGTCGTTCCCTAATGGTTCCGCTGGAGGGTTGGACGGGTTATCACCTCAGCATCTTAAAGACCTGACGACCCCGTCTTTAGGGGAGGCGGGACAAAGTCTGATTAATAACCTCACTGCTCTAGTTAATCTAATGCTATCAGGTCGTGTACACGTCGAAATTGTCCCACTCCTCTATGGCGCTAATCTCGTAGCTTTAGCAAAAAAAGACGGTGGTATCCGTCCGATAGCCGTTGGCTGCACGCTTAGGCGCTTGGCATCGAAGCTTTGCTGTCGCAAATTTCACAAGAGGCTGTCAGACACTTTTAAGCCTCGACAGCCAGGTTTCGGTGTCAAGGGAGGATGTGAGGCAGCTGTTCACGCAGCGCGTTCTTTTTTGAATAGTCCGGACTATGAGGTTTTTCTTAAAATCGACGTCAAAAATGCTTTTAATTCGGTCAATCGTGGTGCCCTTCTAGCAGCTATTAAAAAGGAACTTCCAGAAATATACACTTATTTGTGGCAATGTTATGGGGCACCGTCAAAATTACTTTTTGGGGACAAAATTATTTCATCATGCATGGGTTGCCAACAGGGAGACCCCCTTGGTCCTGCCATATTCAGTTTAGCTATTCATCCGATTATTTCAGATCTAAATTCCAAATTCAACCTTTGGTACCTTGATGACGGATCTCTTGGCGGAGATGCCTTAACAGTATTTCAAGACCTAGAAATTATCATTAACAAATTTTCAGATATTGGTCTTTCATTAAATTTCACAAAGTGCGAAATTTATCTGCAAGATAACCTTACTTCAGAAAAAAAAATTGAAATCATCACAAAATTTAACGCAGTCATGCCCAACATTTCGGTCCACTCTAATACCTCTCTGACTCTTTTAGGTTCTCCAATTTTCGACGAAGCCATTAATCCTGTAATAAATTGTAAACTAAATCATTTTAAAAATACTTCAGGTCTTTTGTTTGAAATGAACCCCCACATGGCTTTGTTCATCATTCGGTTTTGTCTTTTTACTCCAAAATTTATGTATTTGCTACGCAGTTGCCCAATTTGGAAATTTCCCTCTATCATGGCTGCTATCGATAATTCCCTTCAGGAAACTCTATCTAAATTATTAAATATCAATTTTGACAAAAGTTCTTGGACTCAAGCGGTTCTCCCAGTACGTTTTGGTGGACTGGGTATTCGTTGCTCATCAAGTGTAGCTCTACCGGCGTTCCTGTCCTCTGCTTATGGTTCGATGTCTCTCGTAAGTATTATATTAAATCTCCCACAGATACTTGACGTTGAGATAGCAAACCTGGTGGAGGCCAGGGATGCCTGGTGTGAGTCATGCCCTGGAGTGGATATGCCAACGCATAAACACATTCAAAGAGCTTGGGATACCCCTCGTCTTATGGCAATTCATGCAGCCCTTTTAGACAATAGTCCGGACGATTCAGATCGCGCCCGTCTTCTCGCTGTCACAGCTAATGAGTCGGGCCATTGGCTCCAAGCCCTTCCCTCTCGCAATATAGGTACAGTCCTGGACTCAAGCTGCTTGCGAATATCAATCTGCCTGCGGCTTGGAGCCAAGATCTGTGTGCCTCATTCTTGCAACTGCGGCAAGGAGGTGGATGAGCTTGGTAGACATGGTCTTTCTTGTTTAAGGAGTGCCGGCCGCATGTTCCGCCACGGCGCCATAAATGATTTGATCCGTCGTTCGCTTGCCACCGCCTCTCTACCTGCTGTTTTAGAACCAGCTGGTATGATCAGAGACGATGGGAAGCGCCCAGACGGAGCAACATTGGTGCCGTGGAAGCTTGGTAGGGCTCTGGTGTGGGACGCAACTTGTGTCGACACTTTTGCCCTATCTCACTTACAAGCAACCCGAAATCAGGCCGGCGCAGCAGCTGATCAGGCCCAAACCCTCAAACGTCGTAAATATTCATCATTAATTAATGATTACGAATTTGCGGCGCTTGCAGTGGAGACTCTGGGACCTTGGTCTGCTGACATGAAACTTTTTATAAAGACCCTGTCTACTAAGCTTATTGACGCCTCCGGGGATCCCAGAGCGGGCGCTTACCTCTCCCAAAGGATAGGTTTAACTATCCAGAGAGGTAACGCAGCCAGCATCATGGGTACAATGCCGCGAACGGAGCTATTAGAGGGGGTATTCTTTTTGTAGTTGTGTACACAAATATATTTAATAATTCTAGTTTTAAGTAGATAATAGGTTTTACATTAGTTATTAATTATTATAATTATTATTGTTTATTGTATATTAGTTATTATAAATAAAGTTTATATGAATCCCTAAAATATCGACGATGTTGCAATCGTTAAACATAATCACGGGATAACTGAAGTTCTGCTAGTAATTATAACTAATGTATTCTATAAATGGTAGTTATGTTTCTTGAACTTTCCTTTTACTTATAACTATAACACAAAAAAACTCTATTATATTGATAAGTATATTAGTCTACATAATTTATTTTTGTTAAATACTACACCCTAAAATAAATACTAAAATGTCTTTGTTATTTTCCTCGGGATTTACCTACGCTCTATGCGGCAAATTGTGTCCATTAATATTATACGACGATTTTTGGATCTAGCGCACAGATGCTAAGCCTAATGAGTTCGGTTTTAGGTGACCTTGATGAAACGCTTGTAAGATTGTGTCAGACCAGGGGCCAAATTAATTTGACATATTAATATGGTCAATATGTGCGAGATGTTTTTTAACATTACTGCCACTGGGTGTGAGAGTGACGAATGCTTATTATGTAAGTACTTTTATCCATAGCGATAATGGCAACCATAAACCATCTTGCTTTATCAAACTATCAAAAGCATAACAGCAGTCATAACATCAACAATATTATGTTCTAATTTATATTAGATTTCGAATCGAATCAGCGCGAGCCCAACTCGTGCTTGACCATTTTTTAGTATTTGTTGTTCTTCTTCAGGGTTAAAATAATCATACCAAATTTCGTGTGCTTGTATGTTTTACCGTTTTTATGATAGGATTATGATTTAGCTTTTCCTATACGGGGACCTCTTTATTACCTATTTCACTTTCTTTAACTTTTTATATTAGTTAGTAAATCCACCGTTATACATATATATACATATACATACATATAAGTCCACGTATTTTGAAGAAAAAAAAACCCGTTATCTATTACGGTTCAATAGATAAGTACTTACAGCGGTTTTAAGTTAGGACGGGCTCCCTTCGGTCGGGCACAGAACCCTAAAAAGGAGTATAATTTTAGGGTCTATGTGTGTGTGTTTGTCATGTCTTTTGTTCCCCATAATTACTCGGTCCGCCGCGGCGCCATGGTTGACGCCATCGTTGGTAAACAAAAATGACAGACGGCTGGCGATAACTAGTTAAATGGGTCGTGTCACCAGGGCCGGGTCCGCGCCGACCACACGTCTCTTTACGTCATTTCTCGCTTTACACTAGGAAAGACGGTTACTTTTCAGCGCCGTAAAAGCATTATGGCCTTTGACGTGTTACTGTATTGTCAAGTTCACGTAAGCGTAACGAGAAATGGAGTCAAAGGCAATATTGTTATACCCCGAAGAATAGAGGCCCTGCCCTGTAAAGTTACAAATTTGAAACCTAATTATGACGTTATATCATGGACAAATCCTTTAATATGATGAGATGGTTTCCAGGTTTCAAATGATAAATGATTTAAATACTTATACAAAAGACATGACGACTTCAACAGAGAATTAAGTTTGGCAAACTGACTTGCAAGTTTAAAGCTGGAGTTTCTTGCGGTGCTTCTCCGCAAGGTTATAGTATTTTCCAAAGCGCTAGTAGATTCACTCCATATTACCGACGTGTAAAAGAGCCCGCTTGTGGCTAGTTTACTGAATAAATATTTGTTATTTTAAAGGTTTCCTATACTTACTCTACCAACGTTCAAGCTTGCAAAAATAAAAAAACCTGAATACAAGGAAATGGAACCAAAGTTAAATCAGACTGGCAGCTATAAAGCAGCAGTCATTTCACATACGCATACGGGTATGTCATCGAAAACATTGTATCACGCTTATATTGTCTCATGTTTTTATAGTGGACTATTAGGTACACTTCCATTCTGTGCGGTTGGTGCGTTCCAGACTATTTACGATATAATTGCTGGCAGGCCGTTAAAATGATGTATGCAAAGGTGAGACCCTTCAAAGATTCCCAGCCAATTGAAAAAATTAGCTCTGACTTCATGGGATAGAAATAGATCTTCATCATAATTATGTGGCGTCTTTTTTTATTAGGCAGTTCATACGCTCGTGTACACACAACAACACACCTAACTAACCATTAAAGACGGAGCAGAGAGAAAAAGAAAGAGATGTATATATGTGTATTATGTCAACAACATTCGATTCTAGTGCGACTCTCTTTCACGCAATATTTCAGATTTCTGAAGTGTATAGCTAGATGTGTTGCTGTGTGTACATAACGTGTATGCGAGTCCTGACCAGTCCTCGAATTAATTTGGCAATATATTAAACGTCGTTCAAATGTGACCAAATTTATTCCTAGGCCACTATGGACTACCTATATTAACGTGACGTTGTAAACCATAGCACAATGGGTCTCAATCTTACGTTTTGGTTGACAACGCCGCTAATAAAGTCCGTAACAGCCTATTTCAAATTAGATGAATAAAATTAAATTCACCTAAAACCGTAAGAAGCTCGTACAATAACAGGTGCCATTATCTATACAACATTAGAAACTTTACCAGTTGCCGTTAATAATATCGAGCATAAAACGGCAAAAATATCAAGTTTGTTGTATGGGGGGCTCCCATACAACAATCGTGATATTTTTATTATATTTTTAGTATTTGTTGTAAAGGAGCAACAGATATATATCATCTGTGAAAAATTCAACTGTCTATCACGGTTCAGGCGATACAGTCTGGTGACAGACAGACGGACAGTGGAGTGTTATTAATAGGGTCCCGTGTTTACCCTTTTGGTACGGAACCCTAAAATTTATCATAAAAAACATTGTATATTTAGTTATTTGTCGAACAAAAAAGTAGTCCCACCCTCCAGTGAACTAATTTCTTGAGAATCATAAATAGAGCATAGTTGCTCCAGAAAACCGAATTCAGTGTCAACGACTTCTATTAACGAATTGCCTGATAACAGATGGGTTCGGGGAAATACGAATTCGGAATAAGCGAGATCAAAGAGAGCGCATGAATCTGTCGTGGCGACCGGCGCGGCATGTCTGGAATGCCCCATGGAACTCGAGTTTATAGCTTAAGAATAGGTACCCACGCGAAATACGAAGTAAAATTACTACCAAAGATGATGGGAACCTAATATCACACAGGGACCATGCGTTTAACCTAGTGACTGTCTACGAAGCTAACTAACATCTTTGACAATACCATACCATATTTTTTCACCAAGAAGGAGAAGAGAAAGAAATACATTTATTCACGACAATTAACACACATAAATATAACATAAAAATAAGGAAACAAAACGACAGATAGTGGTAATTTTTGCGAAATGGTCCCAACACAGCAAGGCAAGACGAAACAAACAACGAAGCAAGACCGAACGGAAGACCAGCGGTCTTCCGTTCGGACTGTTCGGTGAAAACATGGAAGGAGATACTCGTACAGACATTATGGGTAATTTCGCTCATTGAATACAAAACTGACACATTCCAAAATAATTTGCTCTTGCATTAAAAATCTTATACGAATAGCTTCTAATTTTAAAATGCAACACTGACTCATTTTGAAATGTGTCCGTTTTGTATTCAATGAACGATTTGAACAAACAAAACTAAAGCTAATAATGAATTCAAACTACACATAGTACTTGAATACATAAATACTAGAGCTTAAGAAAGGTAAATGAAAGCAGGTAATGGCAAATATCAGTCGAGTTATGGCTAACAATATTGTGAAGCCGTTACTTTTAACGCTGATTCCATATTCTACAGAACACAGACATCTCACAATCGTCTTGGCCCCAAGCTAGAATATCTCCGAGAATGGGTTAATAACCATTACACATAAATGGGTATCCTGAAGTCTAGACGGGAAGCGTAACTACAAAACTTGTTTAACGGATCCATTATATATTTTATGTGCTTGCTTACCCACGACTCCGTTGACGTGGAAACGAGAAATACGTTTTCTGCGAAAACTAAAATATTCTATTTAGTACCAGTCGTTTTCGTGAGCTGTCGTTTGCCTAATCGCGGGTCTTCTTTACCTTCACTTTTGCACTTTAATAAGTAAAAAATATTAGTTAAATATAAAGAAATATTATTGAGTTTGTTAATTTCTAAAAGATAGCTATTGTTTTTCTTAACAAAACTTCCAGTAACTATCTGTACACCTATTTTATGGCAGACTAAAAAGAGACCCCGCTTTAGATTTAACTTGAAAACTTTTATAACTTTAAGTTTGCTTAGTCTCTTCACTTTAATATTTTTAACAATATTTGTAAGCTAATGATGAAGCTAATAATGATTTGTGATTTGATATTTTGTGTTTAAGAAGCATTTTTTATTGAAATCGACTGAGTGTAAACCTAGCGAAAGTAACTCTGACAACATGGGAATGCTTAACTCGTGGAGACAGAGAAAATCACCTAAACGTTTAATTTCTTCTTCCCACCTTCCTAATAAACTTCGTTAGTTGGCACGCAAACGTTCGTGTTTAACCCAGTTGGCGCATGCCCCTGTGACGTCACTCGAGTAATTACATGTTTTTCCCACGCGTTTTGCCGCGAAAACAATTATTCTCACTCCTCCCTTACCATGTTTCTTAGAACTCAGGTGACATCACATGAGAAAAATGGCACTAGCAATTATATAATGGAATCCAAAATTCAATGAGCCACATGACAACACAAAATGTACTATCAGCCCAACGGAACCCTGACCCACCATAGAACGGTGTCACAGTGACATTATAAAACAATTAGTTTGTCACTTCTTACGACTTGAACGGAACACGGTTCTATGGTGGGTCAGGATTCCATTGGGCTGATGCGTTACTATGATCCACAGACCACTTACCCTATAGACTCCGCTTCGGAACAGTTTGTCTAGTATCTCATTAAGCCAAAATGGCGGGGCGCGGGGGGCGGAAAGTGCACCGTGATTGGCTAGTTCAAAGTCAACGAATAATCAAGTGTGCGCGTCGTGGTGCGCGCCAATAGAACCATGGCAACCAATTAGTGTTCTGTGAGCATAAGCATGGCTTACGGGGGCGCCTTTGTATGCGGAGTCTATAGGGTAAGTGGTCTGTGCTATGATCGGTGATACATGGACGATATGGTTATTGTCTGCGAGCTCGTCGCAAGTCGCTACTGAGGGGTTATTATGACATGGCTTTGCAGTTCATTTTACGGTGAGCGTAAAGGACAGAGCTTTAGAAGTTATAAAGCTTTGTCATGTTCTCTCAGCGTAAACAGAACTGCATAGTCATGTCATAATAACCCCCCATGACTGTAGTCGTCGTTCAGTAAGTTAAGTTCTATGAATTACCGAAATCAATAGTAGTCGGGAAACGCTAGTAAATATTTGGTAGTAGAAGCCATGTGGAAATACGAGTACGCGTGTGTAGTCCCAGGCATTGCACTCCACAAATAATTGCAAATAAATCTAAAGTTGGCCAGATCGGCCGACTGGACCGCGGCCAACCGGCCGGCTTTGGCCAATTATTTATTGCTTTGTTAACTTATAATCGTCTGTACGTGACGGAATCCATCTATCCTTGAAACTAGGAGAAATTGAGGAAGAAATCTTGAGGAAATTGAGGAAGAAATCTTGAGGAAATTGAGGAAGAAATCTTGAGCAAATTGATTAATTGTTTCGTTTTGTTTGTATTAATTTAATATTTATAATGTATGTATCACCTTCCGTGTTTTCACCGAGCGGCCCCAACGGAAGACCAGCGTTGGCTTCACAGCTAGCACATTCTGAGTCGCAACATTGGCACATGTCACGTCATGTCGTCTCATTTTCTTCATTTTTATTGTTACCCTTTTTAATTGTGTGTTATAGTTGTGAATAAATGTTTTACTTACTTACTTACTTACTAATTGAACACGCTGTATTTCAGTTCTTCCTACTTAAGATCTTGCAAATTTGCGCAGACGCGACAATTTAAACTGTGTCAGTACTTTTCTACCTTATGGTCATTGTGTAACCAACTATTTTATCCCTGTATCGATTGTGCTAAAACATTATTTTTGTAAGAGGACTCCAAAAAGCTGATTTGAGAGTGGTGTTGCTGCTACAAGCAGTGTAAAACTGTAGATATCTACAACAAATATACATTATTAACTTCTTTGTATCCCAGCATAATAAAAATACACCTTATCCACCAAATAACTCAATCACAACAACCTCAACACAATATAATAAACAGAACAGAATTAAACCAACATTCCGATGAAATTAACTTCTAAGATCTTATAATACCTACAATAAAACATCATAATTAACAAGCTTTGGTAATAAATCACTGGATGGATTAGGGATAATCCTTCTAAGCTATAGAAGTTGTAAATATTCCGCTACAAACAACAGCCGATGGACTGTTATTGTTATACATATAGTTTTATTATTAAATACATGTAAACATACACATGCATAGCGTTTCATCTTAGTCCCCAGGGTTGGCAACTCGTTTGCGGTCTTAAGATTGCAGTCTTGAGGTTGTAGTCTCAAGATCGCAAATGTCTTCCGATCTGTGGAACAGATTCCTTTTACCATCCGGTAGCCTGGTGCTAGTATGCCAACTCCATGCCATGAATAAAAAAATACTTAATTAAAGAAAAAAACAATTTGACACAATTTTTTTGGCAAATTAAATATAACACTTACCTGATAGTCCAGACCTGTGTGCTCCTAAACAAAAATGCCTATACCTTGCCAAAACAAAATTCTGAGTACCTAATAAAGAGTAATAAGGAAGGATGTTTTAAGAAAATATAATTGAAAAAAAAATGTAATTTATCCAAGAAAATATAAAATTATATTTGAATAGTTTCAATTTAAAGCTATTAAAACGTAACTCGTCGGATCTTAGAATAACCTCACAATTGATGGGCACCGATTATTCTTTGAAAATAAAAGTGAGTTGGAATTGGAATCTGGAGCTTAAAGTCAAGGGCACAATACGAATAGAGAAACCGCTCGCGGGGCGTGCGCGAACCGCTTAGCAAAACAACGCTTCAGAGCAAATTCTATCGTAGATTAAATCTGGCGTAGATACAGTTCGCATTGTTTTTTTATTACAATACTCATGGATCGGTTCTGACATATATCCATGCGCCATAAGTTTTTTTTAAAATTCGTTTTGGCTTATCGGTGTTCCGTAAAAAAAAACGTCAGCTCCATTACATGAAAAGGGAATGATTTCAAAATCTGCCTTAAACATTATAATTATTGCTTTATTAACATTTGCCATAGCCAATCTTAGAGATACCCTTCATTACCTATGTAGATATGCAATGAAGTGTATATGTTCTCTCTCTTCTCTCTTTTTTTTAGCTAGTAAATTAGTAAAATAATTGGGTTCTACTTGGGTACTTAAAGTCCCATCTGTATTCCACATACGAGATGCAGCATCATCTGCCTACCTACCTAGTAAGTCTGGATGCATTTTTAATCTCTATGGACACCAGACTCTTCAAGCAAAACAGCAAAGCAGCCAAAAAAGCCAAAAGGGATTAAAAATACATAACAGTTGACAATTGACCTAATCCATATTTTACAGTGCATGGTACACATTCAAGAACTATTTTCGAGTCATGTGTGTATTCTACAAGTTATTAATTTGATATTTGTTTGACCTTTAAGGTTAACCTCGGTTACATCATCGGGCACAACGTGTTGCAAAATATTTACTTTGAATTATGTATGAAAAACGAAATTTAAAGTATTTTAAAGTCAAAGTAATGCAAAATAGATACAATAAATCTTTATTACCGGTCTTTTATTTATATTTTTGAATAAAAAATGAGAGGTTGCAATTTATTGCTCGTCATAACTTGTCCACTTCTCTATTTCATCGAAGCGCTATCGCGGTTATGTTTCAAGATCGAAAGTAGCGCAACGATATGAGTAGAACCACCTGTTGCTATCGAGCGCTGGTTATTTTTAAACAAGCTGGAATGCTGGCTGGATATTAGAATTACTTACTCTGTGGTCTAGGTTATCTGTGGTGAGTAGAGAGCTCGAGACGCTTGGCTCGTGTCTACGGTCAAGTTCAACTTAATTTTAGCTTGAAAAACATTTGTTGTTGTAGGTGTATTGTGTATGGACCATATAACAAAGGTACCCTACCCTGCGGCGTTGTATCCATATCTTACTTTAACTCATCTGTTTTGTGGTGCATTGCATCCATGATAGCGCCTTAAAGGCAATACACTTAAAAGTAAACGATAATAGGTTTAGTGCTTGTATCACTATGCAGTTAACCGCTTTCTTTGGTCGGACGACAGAATAATATCAGTGTCCCCTTGTTTCACCAACACTAATTTCATAGAACGTGTCACTTTGCGGAATTTTCGTTTATCCGTATTGATCTCAGGTTATCTTAAATATGATTCACTAGGTAAGGTTAGAGTTGTAACCATCACAAGATATATTGAAAGCGACACGGTTTCAGGAGAAAATAGCTACTTATTATATGAAACGCTCTGCATACATACATACATTAAATCACGCCTGTTTCCCAGAGGGGTAGGCAGAGACCACTTCTTTCCACTTGCTACGATCTTGACAAATTTCTTTCGCTTCTTCCACATTCATACATCGAGTCATGCACGCACGTCGGTTTCGGGTACTTAAGATTCGGCCCTTTTCCAGTATTTCACCGATTTGACTCGAAAAAGTACGCCTAGGGCGGCCCCTTCCGACCCGTCCACTCACTATCGATCTGTATATCTCTTTCGTCAATCTTCTTTCATCCATCCTTTCCAAATTACCGAACCATCGAAGCATGCCCTTTTCAATCTTAGTCAATACATCTACTTTTATTCCACATTTCTCTCTGACTTCTTTTTGACGCTCTGCTAAGTGATATTCTAAGAAATGAGTGTCTACTGTAAAATAAATTCAGAATAACGTTAAGTCCATTATCCCTTAACATTCCTAGACTTCTTGATCACCAAGCACTCTGTACCTATTTGAAAGTTCTGTCAATCCCAGACCTTTGTTATTATTATTACATTTATACTAGGTATGCTACGACTTTATGAACAAATAGATATTAAAAGAACACAGGACGATGACGACATAAATCATAAGGATCTTCGGGGATTTACTTACTCCTATTTAGTTATTTTAATTTGGGAATCCTTCATTTGGGAATTCTTGACAACTTAACATAAAATCTGACATCTAGCAACTCTATACATTAAGAAGTGCGCCCCAGTTTAAAAATTAACAGATTGAGGGCCGTATTAATAAACTAATCTCAACTCAAATTCTCGTCTCGAGATGTGTCAAAAGTGACAGTGTTCTAAGGTTTGACGTTTACTTTTGTGTATTTGGGACGGGCCTGTCATCTAAGATGAGTTTAGCCCTGAGTCCCCATTAACACTACAAGTATAATTCAGATACCAGAAAATACCACTTATGTTAAATGCATGTATCTTTCTTTCTTTCTTTAAGCCCCACCTGTTCGTGATCGGTTTCTCTCCGATAAGCCCTAAGTAGTCACCTCTATCACTTCGATGCCCACGCGCAGGTTTGCGCACAATTTCACTTGGATTTATGGTGGTTTTGACAGCGTGGGCTGAGTCGAAGACAGTCGGGAATTTGTTCTTGTTAGCCACAAATACATTAACATAATTAATTATGTTTACACTTTGAAGACAAATGTTGACAACCCATTCGTTTTGTACAAGAATGTACACTTTGATTTTATTAATATATGTATAACAAGTATAGAATAGCATAACTTTACTTCAGGGAACGAGGCCCATATTTACAAATATTTTACAGACTAACATAAAACAATTATATCATTACATTTTACATCGCATTTAATAACGATCCACCATTAACCGCTCAATTTAAATCTAAATTACCCACTAATCTAAATATTTACTGGGCACCTCAATCAATAGTGCTTCCAGGGGCCGAACGTCTTAATTCGCGTCTACTAGACTACGCACACTTTGTTCTATTTTTAAATTTCCCGCTAATACGTTGCGTTGTCGAGATCGATATATCGCCTCTGATGTATTCCCCAAGCGTCAGAAATCGATTGAGTCTATTATTAAACCGATTATCTAAGGAATTAAGCCCTTGAGATGCCGAATCAACGATACGGCTCATTAGATTCGTCTGGTTACGATTTAAAAAAAAAGTATGTTCAACACGTGTACGAGTATGATTTGCGAAAAAAGCCGAACACACAAACACATGTGGCAATTGAGACGGCTAATCTGACCATATTTTTGTTATTTGTTTTGTTCTCACGGAACAAGTAATTTTAAAGATAGAAATTTAAAGACGAAGCTGTTGAAATAGTAAACATCTTAGCCTGTTGTGCAAAGTGTGGTTATAGGATTAACAATAAGTTGTTAGAGTTTGTTGGTAATTCTGTAACCCTACACCACTCTGGGATTAAGGCGTGACGGTATGTATGTATGTAGCTCCTGGAACATTTTGTCGTGTTTTAACATAATTTTACATTACTTGCGTAACTTTTTTGCAACTTTTTTAAATATAGTAGTTCGACAATAAGTGCCCCTTATTGAAGATCGTGTGACGTACTATCGTTTGTTCTAGGAGGCAAAGATATGTAGTGTTTCTGTACAGCACTGTCTAGTTCTACTTTGTGTGACCTTAGTTATTTTTTAAGTGTCCCGATGCCTACATTGTTGGAATTCTATCAACACTTTCCCGACAAAAGCAACCGTGGCTATGACAACAGCTTGTATAGTAAACAAGACTTCCTAGCAAATAGTAGAGTCCCGTGTGAAAAAACTATCCGACACATGCACACAATAAATCTTAACGTCTCTCGCGAATATAAACCTTATCGGAGGTTAAAAGAGTTGTACGTTGATGAATTAACGATGTTCTTTCGTATGGTTGGCGATGTGCATTTTTTTAAAGATCGGTAAACGAGCGTTACCTGTTACCTCATAGTAGGTAACTGTGATCTGAGACTCCTGGTGTGTGATTCTCTTAAAAACGCTGTCTGTCGAACGAGCGAGTGAATATGGCAGTGGCGATAAACTCGTAGTCTCGTCAGAGCGAACAAAACACATTTTAGCGCGTGCATTCTCAATAAGGCAGCCTTATACGTTCGATCTCATCGACAGAAGACAAGCTGCCAAATTTAAAATGCACGCGATAAAAAGTGTTTTGTTCGCTCTGATGCGACTACTTAAACTGGCCGCTGCGACATTCCCTCGTTCGTTCGTCCGACCGCGTTTTTGAGAGAATCACACCCCAGAACATAATTTAATCTCAAGACAAATCTGTAGTCAACCCCAAAAGACTATTGTTAAATAGGTAAGTAGCTCTATGCCGTTATTATCCCCACAATAACGCGTTTTTGACGCCTTGAGTGAAAAAAGTTTCGACTAATTATTATGATTTCAGTCGAAAGATGTCGACAGCTGAACATTAAACGGTCTTGCTTGTCCGGATCTAGCTGAATTCTTCGATCTTCACTATGTCGATATCAATGAAATTTTGGAACGTCAAACTAGGTTTTAATTACTTAAACAGAGCGTAATGTACCTATAGTCGGTTTAAAGTTTTATCAATTATTTTTATTTATCAGTTCTTTTGATAATATTATTATTACTTTATTTCTTTTACTTTGCGTGTCAGCCCTACAGTACAGCACAAAGATGTTGTTCTCTAGAAATGGTGAATATGTATACATAAGTGCGAGGAAGTAGGACAATTGGCAATAGCGGGTGCTCCCAATGACGTCACCGGTGGAATCACCATGTATAATGATTTAGAGGCCGTTGATTCGCTCGATTGAATCACTAACTGCCGTTTAAACTGATTCCGATTAATAACTATTAACTCGATAAATGTCTCAGTGATAACATCATATTCGTAATAATAATTTTAGAAATCCTTCTCTATCTAAAGTAAACTGTACTTTGGAAAACATATCGATTATTAGTAATTATTACATAGTAACAAAATATGTGTTGACTCTCGAATCTCTCGATTATAGAACGCCTGAACAAATGCATGAGCAATGCATCCATTCTTCAACAATTATTCTCTTCAACTAGTAAGGCATAGGTACGTAAAGAAAACCACCGAGATATATTCCTTTCTCGGTTTAAGTACTTTAAAAAAAGTATAGCGTCATTATATAATTACATGCGCGCCAAACTGTTACCCAGTTTGTTTGATAGTGAAGCAGTCAAACTTCCACATACTTTATACAACTTTACAGAAGCACTTACAGGCCATTTGCCTGTAAGGGCTTAGGTAAACAAAATAAATATCTAAAAAGTTTAGGTGGCTTTCGTCGTTTCCATCCTGTATTAAAAAATGGTCTTATTATTTTTGAATAATTCGAGACAACGCCGTGCTAAACGTATAGTTATCTGTAAATAAGTAATTGTAAGATTGCATGATGATATTAACAAATTATACTTGTTAGTTATTTTAAAAAAAAACTTTAGGTATTAATGTCCCTTTGACCTGTGCCAAAACTACAGGCTTTTTTTTCAGGTTTGACTGTTTGACTTTAAGGTTTTGGGTAAAAAATATAATATCGCCAAAATATTCCAAAGTAACACTTATAATTCCGAGAAAATTTACATTCGTATTTCCGAGAGTGACCGAACGGCAAAGCTATTTCCCAATTATTCCAAGACATCGTTAAATACAATGTCATTACATCGTGCTTTGTGACTAGGGCTTCCAATCCCGGGATCCCGGGATACCGGTATCCCGGGATCCCGCGATATTTCATGTCTTTTTCAATACCGGTATTCATTAAGCAATAACGGGATCCCGCGGTATTAAATATAAAAATTGAGAAATAAACCATTCGTTTATTTATAATGGTTTATTAACTTTCGTGTGTTTCAACTGCTTCGTAACTTTTGTAAGTTACATGTAATGTAAGAGATATCGATACTCAGCCGTTATCTGGTCATTGTTTAGCAATACCGAAAAAAAACTGTTTTACAAAAAATCAAACTGCCTCGAACGTGTGGAATAATTTCATGGCAGCTGGTGATAGAAAAACTGCAAAGACCATTTTGGCCGTAAAGAAAAAAAAATATTTAGGTTAAGACTTTTTTTATGATTGCAAACTGTTTTTTTTTATGTGCCAAAAAAATATATTTTTCATTTTCATTTTTCATTCATTCATTTTTCAAAGTGCAAGTTATGTAACAAAATTATAAAAACTCGCGGTGGGTCAACCAGTGGTTTACACACTCATATGCGGACAATGCATAAGGAAATTAAGGAATCAAGCAATGAAATAGGAGATATTCCGATTCCGACTTCTTCTATGACTTCCGCGAGTTCGACGTCGTCTGCATCATATGCACCTACTTCATCTAAGACAGTTTAACCATCTGCGAAGAAAGTCAAACTTTCAGATTATGTACTTTCTTTTGCCGAATCCCATTGAGCAAATTTTGCACTAGTACAAATTTACGAAGACTTTTTAATAAATCGGGGTACCTACACAAATTTACCGAAATCACCAACAACAATTACAAATATTATTTTGAAAGAAAGTGACAATGTCAAAAATAACGTGAAGAAAGACTGATTATTTTACTTTCATATCTACAGAAAAATCACCGACCATGACAATATTAATAGGAAATACTTTAATTTTTACTTGTTTCAATTGTGGTTCAATTACAAGGATGATTTAGTTTTACGATTATATACATTATTATGTATGTATTTTAAAACATACATACAAACATACATATCCTCACGCCTGTAATCCCAGAGTGGGATCTTTAAATTTTAAAACAAATAATTCATATTTTATCTAAGATTGTTATTATAAATAAACCAAATTATAGTTTTATAAAACTAAAAAATATAAAAGCTAACTTGATTATGAAGTACTATTGAATGAAACATTTTTTTAAATAAAAGGATTTATCGAAATTAATCTGCTGCAGTTTTATTTTTAATAAAATCTCAATTTTTGTTACTTTTTCTTAATACCGGTCCGGGATCCCGGGATCCCGGTATTGAATAACGAATACCGGCATCAATACCGGTATTATGAAAAGTCCGGTATTTGGAAGCCCTATTTGTGACAAAAATATCTGATTTACTGCTCTCGAGAACAGCGCGGGCGCACTCGTCAGCTAAATCAAAAGGTTTATTAACGTTTTGGCGGCTCAAGGATTCTGCATGCTACTTTGATTAACAGTTTATTTTAGGCCTTCAAGGGCGAAATATGTGATCGGGGAGGCCAAGTTACTCGAAAGCTCTTTATTTTATCGTCGGCGAATAGTTGGTCGTTCCTGTATAATAATACGAGTATGTATGTCGCCATTGACTATGCATTTTTGTAATTGGTTTAAAACCCAGCATTCAAATGTAAAATATTTTTTTTAACTTCGGAACTCGACTAAAATCGACTTAGCACACCGACTGACCCAGTACGAGTACTACCAACTCGTATTCGGAGACAACAAAATTCTGTCTCGATTTCTTACTATAGTGACCACTTTTGATAAGGTTATAATTTCTGCTTTTACAGGACCGTGAGAGCAACTTGACGGTGCCTGCGCGGTGGGAAGACCGAAATCTGCGCGCCTTCCTGAACACGGGAAAAGTTGGTAAGTGTAACTTATGATTTACTTTCATAAAATACCCTTAGTTCTAATAGCTCATGCGTTTTTTCTTATATTTTTGGTAAATAAAAGGATTTGCAAAAAGTTAGATAAAATTGAAGTAGATATTCCTCGATCCGGGGCAACAGAAGGCCTTTATAGGACAGCCACCACTACCATTGAACTATCATGGAACACTTTTCCTCGACTTTTGCAGCGGCAACATCAATTGCTCCATTCCATTATAATATAATCCCCATCCTCAAAGGAACCACTACATTTATTATACTAATAAATATTATACTTCGGTAATACCAACCGCGAGTGTGTATTCTGTCCTCTAGCCCTAGTGTGATGTTTCTTAGTGAGGAGGACAGAACTACAGTACTACATACGTTCGAGCTCAAAAGTATCTGTATTTTAGTACCTTGTCGCAGTTATTGATATACTAAAGTCAAACCGCTCCCGCTTTTATATGATACTGCGACAAGGTACTAAAATATAAAGCTACTTTCGAGTTCGACTGTACTTGATAGCCGTCGGCTGTCTATCGTTATCACACCCAGTAGTATCTGGCAGTTTTGAAATTTGTTTCATTAAAACGCGACGAAAGCCGATAGTAATTGAAGAAATGGTGATACTGATGGTAGGTACTTACCTATATAATGAGATCGTATTATCATTGACGGAGTAGGTCGATCAAACTATAAAATGTCAAAACCAGTGAAGCCCCAAGCAGTGAAATATAGTAGACTCATAACTAACTTCCCGTATCCTGGCACTTGGTAGACTTGAAGACTTGAGAAATTGTAATGAGACCATTATTTGCTATTCCAGACCCAGTTGACCGCTGGATCGGTGGGATCTACGACACCGGCGCGCGCGCGTGGAAGTGGGGCGGCGAGCTGCGGCCCATGCGCTACCAGTCCTTCTCCAAGATGAAGAAGATGACGCCGCAGGAGCTGCAGTTCCACTGCATCGCCATGATCCCTGATCTACTCTACAGGTACTCTACAATTTGACGGTTGGTCCCACTGCTTTTTGTCCCACTGCTATTCAACGGAGCCTCCTATTTCTGGGCGGTTTATCCTTCGGGGATCTAAAGATTGGAGTTATCGGTGGAGTAATTTCCAATCCTTTCTCCTCTCTGCCAGATCCTTGACCTCTTTATACGACACGACATGCACCTTCTTGATTTGGTCCATGTAGCTTCTTCTTGGATTTCCTCTGCCTTTCCTGCCTGGTTAATAATCCCTCCTCTTCTATTCTCTATAATCTCCAATATCTTTCTTTTGTCCTTTACCCTCGCCAATACTTCTTGATTTGATACCATTTCTGTCCAACTAATTCCTTCCATCCTTCTCCAGCACTACATCTCAAACGCTTCCAGCCTCTCTCTGTCCCTCTATATAATTAGGGTCCATGCCTTGCCTCCATATACTGCTATACTCTATATGTATGATTTTATAAAACGTTTTCGAGTTCTAAATCATCAGTCTCAAATATCATATATTTCAGCCTGCTATTCTCTTGAAAGCCATTTGGAAAAACTTATACAACTTACCACAGTTATTCAGTGATAGCAGGCAACAACAGACAGAAAATTGTTATCCTGCCAAAAGAAGCAAAAACAAGGCCAGGGGGGTTATTATGACTCTATGACATAGCTATGCAGTTCATTTTACGGCGAGCGTAAAGAACAGAGCTATAGCAGTTATATAGCTCTGTCCTTTTCTCTCAGCGTAAACTGAATTACATTGCTTTGTCATAATAACCCCCTAGGAACGTAATTCACAAGGTACTGCTTACTGATGACTTGTAGTAAAACTCAGAGCGAAACTGAAATTCAGCGTCACATGTCGGACTCTTTCCAAACTATCGGTTAGACAAACCTAAAATCTACCCTTATTCAATCTTAATTTATATTTTTGTGAAATACCGCCATTGTGCCACTCTTGTCGAAAATATTTTTGGCTCCTGTGTATTTGTGCAGAATCGTGCTATAAAGACGACAACTTACGGTCGTAAGCACGACACGCAGACTAAACATTTCAAGCGAACGCCGTCAGCCGTCCCCTAAGGAACCTATTAAGGGGTTGCTAAATGTGTTTGCCAACAAATATTTATTACTTTTGCGTGTGGTCGTATGTGCAGAGATGCTTCGTGAATTTCCAAATGCTCAGAGAATTATTGTAATTAAATATTTCGCCCAGCATTGGTGCTCCATATACCAAATGGCCATCGATCTTTGGATGTTATATAGTAGTAAGGGGAAAGTACTGGGTACTGCGTTTGTTTGCTTTTCACTTCTGCCTGAACCGATCAGTATGAAATTAGGAACCGTTGCTTTTTCATCCAGGGACTATTTTATTAGTAAGTATGGAGTATTTTGTACCCTAAGAAATCTGACAGGCCCGAGGGAACTTCTACGCAGACGGAGTCGTGGGCAAGCATTACTTATATCCCAACCTTAAATAAAAGAACATAAGATGTACGCACACATAGATTAAAACAAAATGACAAAATACGAGTATAGTGTCGCTAATACGTACGCGACTCGCTATACGGCCAAAATACCCCATTATGCACCGGCATAAATACTGTCATATTCGCCCGTATCTCGGTAATGCATTGGTCCTGATAACAAAATGGCGTTTCGTGACAGAAATAAACCATTCCAAGGGTGCGGGATTCTGGTCTGGCGGGGCATACTATCGAAAACCACCGACGCCTGCGCACACGGTGCGGGGGACGCACTTTAGCGATCCACTCCAAAAAATATAAAATTTCCAGGGGGGTTATTATGACATAGCAATGGAGTTCAGTTTACGCTGAGAGAAATGGACAGAGCTATATTACTGCTATAGCTCTGTCCTTTACGCTCGTCGTATAATGAACTGCAAAACTATGTCATAATAACCCCCCATCACCTAATTTGAATGTAAACAGCAAAGTAAAGAGGCTCTATCATTTTAAGTTCATGAAAATTGAAATCGTAATGAAATGTTTATGGCCTAGATAACTAGTGTCTAGATAACTAGTGTAGATATTCAGGGTGTTATTCTCTTAAAAACGGTGTTCAGTCGGTCGAACGAGTGAACGAGTGATCGCTACACAGCTTATATAAACCGGCGAGTTTAAGTTGCCCCGTCAGAGCGTGCAAAACACATTTTAGCGCGTGCATTCTCAATTAGGCAGCAGCGTCTGCCGAACGATCGAACGTAAAAAGGCTGTCTAAGTAATTGAGAATGCACGCGCTAAAAGGTGTTTTGTACGCTCTGTTGCGACTAGGTACTTAAACTTGCCGGTTTGCAGCATTCACTGGTTCACTCGTTAACTCGTTTGACGGACCTAACGCCGTTTTTAAGAATAACGCCCCAGTTAACCTTATCGATAAAAAAGTACGATTTCGGATATTACCCTCATTTGTTTAACTTCTTCATTAAGCTGTTGCTGTTTACATTTTAGGCCTTACATTTTAATTTTTTATTGGTTTTTTGAGTGCATCAATAGTAGGTATAACAAGGACTGATAAGTTATTACGTAGTATTACAAACTAGGATTATTAAAGTCATATTTAAAATAATAGTGATGCTGATGCCATTGCATTAAATTAAAAATAATACCATTTATCCAAATAAGATTTTTACCTGCAATTTAAGTTAATAATTCATGTTAAATTGATAATACATTTCCAAAACATGCCCATAATCCTGCCAACATTACAACGAACTCAAATATTTTAAGTTCTCGCTACCTCTTATGATTTAGTCTGCCCGTCGCGACATAGTTGATATTATCGATACCGCGAAAAGCCATATAAAAGGTTTACGAGACAAGAGTTACATCATCGCCCATTGTAGATGTAGATGTTTAACCGCCATTATCGCAGATGGCGCAGTGACCCACAAATTTTTAATTATTACTAAACTAAACTAAACCGACAAAAGTTATGTGAGGTCATCTTTGCCAACTGAAATATTGAAAAAGGTGTCCCAGGCGGGATAAGTTACGAATTACTCACTGTAAGTTTGTCCCCGCTAAGAACACTTTTCCAATATCCAAGTTATGTATATGATCTTTGCATTATTTAGTTGATATCTTTACTGCTGACCGCAGTCTTTTGTTTATATTTGAAATATTTTTTAATGTGTGTATGGGGACATTTGTTGCGCCAATAGATTCTACTTACCATATTCGTAGTTAATCAAGCAGCAACGGAATAGGGATGTATAGACACGGAATCACACAAAATGAGGTTAAAAAAAACACATTCATAAAGGCAAACATTCAACTTAATATCTTGTCTACCTTATCTAGAAGCGCTATGATAGCACTGCCTTACCACACCTACTCATGTTGCCATTGTATAAATTCCAGATGGTCACCCCGCAGTTGCTACGATCCCCGCCAATACGTGTGCCAGACGAAGCTGCGAAAGATACCCACCAACAGGCTCAAGGACTACCAGCGGCGCTCGCGCAGACGCGGAAAAGTCAACGACATCACGGCCCCCAGCATCAGCAGGGAAGAGAACGACCCGCGAAACAACGATGTTACTGCTAACCCTTTCTCCAACCCGAAGTCCTACGATCTGCGCCCGAGCCCGCTCCGACTGCTGTCGACTCGTGGGCAACAGAACTACGATCTGAGGCCGAATGAGCTGAGGAAGCGCTCCGAGCTGCGCCCGTCGAGGAGGCTCACGAGACCTTTCCCTGGGTAAGTTATTCCAACTATAAACAACATATTTTTAGAACATCAAACCAGATTTTAGGAGTTACATACAGTGTAGCCAGACGTCCAGATTTTGGTGGGACATCCCGATTTTCAGGGGTCTATGTACACGTCCCGATGTTCAGCACATCACTAGAGCGATCATAAAAAAGATAACTAGGAGGTCAAAAACGGTAGGTACGCCACATTTGTTTATCGTTGTAAGGCTTGTAAGGCGTGCGATTTTTCCACTCTATTATTAGTACTGTCCCGATTTAAAAACCCAGCTCCCGATTTTTATTGGCAACACTAGTTACATAACATATGACTTCTATAGCTTTATCCTTTCACTAAGTGGAACTTGGCAGGTATTAGTATTTCATTTACTGAATAAATATTTTGAATTTTGAATTTTGAATTCGATTCGGCTCCTGACGCTTCCAAAGAGCAACAAGAAGCACCGAGCAACTAGAGTACCTCTTGTCGTTCTACGCAAATTGCGCTTCAAAATCAATTGTTGTCTGGTCTCTTTGATTGATGATTGAATTACTTATCGCCATTTACATGTAGTGGCTGTTTGGACCACGTTGGTCGGGTTGGTACGTCCTTTATATTTTTCTAATATTACTTAGTGATACCTACTAATGAATACCAAACGATTTTAACCGCGCCGTGTAATACAATCAAGAACTGTTATGCAAACAGTTCGAAAACGCTTTACTTAAGTTGATTCTTTTCGAATAGGCCTTCTGCCAAACGAAACCTATAAAAAACGTTGTTACTTCTTCTTCTCAGAGTCTATAAAATTCATCTAGCAAGGGTAATAAAATCGAATCACGTATCGCTTGTAAGTGGATAGTCGAACACTGAGCATCTAATGTGGTTTAGTTAAGGGAAACGAGAGGTTTAATGTCCGATAAACGGTTAGTCATATGCCATTAATGCTGGAAATTGGGCGCTTTTCGCGGTTTAAGAGTGAAATAAATCGTTTTATTACCAGCGCGGCTAGGACTCGTTGCCCGCGACTTGGTTGTCGCTCGGATCTGCCTTTCTGTCTAGACAAACGAGAAAATACAACTTGTGCTACTGTAGTGTAATGACTTTCGTTTCGTTTCGTTAGTTAAGTCTAAACAACTATCATCATCAGTTTACATAGTTTACTAATATATCATAAGTATATACATACATACATACATAAACTCACGCCTTTATTCCCAGAGTGGGGTAGGCAGAGCTACAGAATTTCCAACTATAAAAACTTTTTGATAATTCTGTAACCACATATATATATATATATATATATGTATCATATATGTATATATAAACACACACTTAAAAAAACATCTGAGCATCAAAAATATGCAATTACTGCGTTGCGATACATTGCAGAATATCAAAATAATGTAGGAGTATTTTTGACCATTACACATTTAACAACTTAGATCTATAGCTCCTTATCGCCAACATTGTTGATAGCCGGTAAATATGTCTAACAAAAAAGTGCACGAAGGGTTCCGTACCTATAAAAAATCACGACTCATCTTCTATATAAAAATAAAAAAACTAAATGTGTTGCTAAGTGCAAAAACCGAACCGATTTGGCTGATTTCTTTTTTGTTGCGTTCAGTATTGTCAGAATAATGTTTATATGTAAGAAAAATAATGAAAACGTGAAGGTCGTAAATTTGCAGCAGGGCGAAGCCGCTGGCGGGCAGCTAGTATACAATACATTTGTATTCAATACATATTTTATTTTAATTGAATAATTTATTTTGAAAGTGAACATACAACTAAATATTCTGTGAATATTTCAAGCATCTACCTGTTGCCGTTATTAATACCGAGCAAAAAACGGCATAAAAAATCACGTTTATTGTATGGGAACCTCTTAAATATTTATTTGATTCTGTTTTTAGTAATTTCTGTTACAGCGGTAACAGAAATAGTCTAGCTATCACGGGTCATTAGATACAGCCTGGTGACAGACAGACAGACGGACGGATAATAGAGTCTTGGTAATAGGGTCCCGTTTTTACCCTTTGAATACGGAATCCAAAAAAAATAGTATAGACTAGTCTTAATACTTTATCTATTAACCTTGTCGCAATAATCAAACAACATCTCTGCTCTCTCCAGATACCACTGGAACCGACGCGACCCGGTGGGTTCATACCGACGCAACGCCAACCTCCTTCAATCCGGCCGCACCGGACTCAGTCCCCAGCAAGTGAAGGGTCACTTGGCCCGGCTACAGCACCTCAGGGACCGGCAGCTCGCCCGCATTACCCGCTACCGCAACCGCGGCGACTGGCTCGTCAACGAACCCAAGCGAACCATGGCCCAGACCCACCCCAGGACATACACCATGGACAACAACATCAGCGCACTCCACCCAAAGACAATCGTAGAGGAGTTCGACATCATGCCACCGAAACAGGTTGCGGTCGTCCAGCCAGTACCCGGAACTGGATAATTCCATTTTCAATTTTAAACGCGTTATTTTAAAATGGATGCCGAATATTGTTATTTTGAAATTAATTTATGGATTCTGTATAATTTAAACAAACGTCTAAAGGAAAGGACAACGAAAGGCAGTGTTTAGCTGCTGAAATACAAACTTGTATCAAAGATATTTTTTTTAATTACCGATGCGTTACTAAAATCTAGAACCACTTCACGGGGCCTTATATGGCTGCGTTTATTGCTTGACAAATTTTGGATAAGGCATCCGTCACCTTCTGACACGTAAATAAGTACATGTGTCAAAAAGTGACGGATGCTTTATCCACATTTGACACGCGATATAGACGCAGCCATACTAGGCCCGCAGCAATTCAAGTTTCAGTTATTTTCAACTGATCATTGTGGTGTTTTCCCACACAAAACTTTTTAATTTGATATCTGTGCTTGTCATAAACAGATATCATGCTATAAAATGTGGGAGCCTGCCGTTTGGCCGTAATATGTTTGCCAAAATGGGTCGTGTCCGAACCGTTTCATTTGCCAACCCATTTTTTTTCCTGTAACTGTAAATATTTCGGGATATTTCAGTACCATCGTATAGAACCCTCTAGGTTAATTTAGGTTAGTTTTTATAAACTCCTGAAACATTTACGGTTACAGAAAACAAAGCGGGTTGACAAATGAAACGGTTGGGAAACGATACAATTTGGCAAACATATTTCACCGAAACAACGGTAACCCATAAAAGTTCTATTTTACATTCCTTTTCCACCGGTTGTAACTTTCCTATAGAATGTGAAATTTAGATGTGTTGTATCTATTGGCGTGTTAACTGGAACTTCTAGTTAGTATCTACACCCTGTAGTCATCTAAGTACTTTGTGTAAAGTTTTATTGGGAAATCACAGCTACACGTTATGTTACGCGTAATAAGTACTACATTAATTATTTCAAAATAACGGATCCATAAAGTTAGTTCCTTGTAAGTGTACCTACTTTACCATAGCTTGGACTCCGTCATCGGATCTGTTTCAAAAAAACTCAGTGAGTCGTTATAACGAGATTGTTAGCTTATTTATTTGCGGTTAACATTGTGATCGCGTAGTCATAGACAAGATTAGTTAGTGTTCTTCTTCTCTTCTAGTTTAGAGCGGCCGGAACGTGACGATTAATATTCGAAATTTAAATTTAGCTGGACGTTCACCGTCCTTCATCAAGGACCCAGCGAATGCCCTATTTAAGAGCCACTTACACTTCTGTCAAGTATTACTTGTAGTGTTGTAAAGTTTACTTTAGAAAACCTAAGTTAATCTGTATTTTAAGCCTAATTATATGTTTCATACTGTTATTTTAAATCATCTCATTTCGAGTATTAATTAGTGGCGCTGCGTCATATAGTTTTATATAGGTTAGTATTAAAGATAACACTCGAGTAGCTCCACCAATTCCTTCAAAAAAATAGTGTCTCAAATAGAAGTCTTAAAAAGTTCAGTAAAAAAATAGATGACATTATCCAGTGCTATATTCAGGTGTGATAAAGTCAGACACTAGAGGCAAATGCCTGTGGTATCTACTTAAGTTCCCTGTGGTTTTAAAAGAGTGAAAATATCTGCTTTTTTCTTATATTTGTAGTTACATGTAATGACGTATATTTTTATATTTAAAAACAACTAGTCAGTAAGTTTATTTCGAAAAAAATAACATGTACGAGTAATAGTATTATAAATATAACCTACGAATATTCATTTAAATTAAATACCTTATGTCGTACTTTACATTGGCATTTCATGTTATTCTTAGGTTTTAAATTATAGAAATCAGAAAATAACTTAGGTTACAAAGAGGATTCTCATCAGATGGCGCTTCTGTATAAGGAAACTATAGAAAATAAAAGTAAATTAAACATATTACTATTAAGCTTCTACTTTTGCGCCATTTTTTATCGCAAAAATGTATATTTTGTGATACCTAACTACAAATACATATTATCTTAGGTCAGCGAATAGCATATTCGGAAACTGAAACCTAGATACGAGTTTTTAATGTTCCCGAACTTTTGTTTAATTTTCTTTTTTACTTTGTCTTATGCATTAATCTATTCACGAGATTCTCTTGCACCTAGCTTACTACTAACTTTAAAAGTATACCCTCGCATTTATGATAAAGAAATAAATGTATCACTTACTTATTTAAAAAATATTGTATTTTTCTAAACGTTAGATATAAACAACAGTAACTTACAATTTTTATGCTAAAGAAAACTTTAAAATTTGCAAGAAAATTACTTAGTATGTAAAACAACAGCCATATAATGTTACTATAACATAGTCTTTTTGCATTTGAACTAATACGACACTTTAAGTAAGTTTGCTTTATTTATGTGTTAAATATCTGAATAAATATTAATTTGATTACATTATAGAAATGACAATACTTTGTTTTAATAAATCCTTATTAACAGTTCTAAGCGAAATAATGAAAAGGGAGATACATTGACGCTAACGCCATCTCTTATCCTGCAGCAACAATTAAATTCTAACGGTGGCACTATCCCAGTGTCAACTATAGTTGGAGTTCACTAGAGAAGATACACAGTATAAAAAAAAAGTTTAAAGAAACAAAAACCCGCCTGCAAACGCAAAAAAATGCTTCATTTAAAATGGAAATAGGACAGTCAAACTGAAGTCGGCTTTTGGTTTAAATATTGTGGGAGGCAGTGATCATAATAATATTACCTCTCTCAATAGGGTATTTGACAACAGTGAAATTAAATTGGTTTTTCTTTAACAACAGAATAACATTATAAAAATACTAGGAAAACATCAATCTTTTACTTATGTTTGCTATTTTAAAATTTTAAAATTCATTAAATCCAACAATAAGGACGCTGTTTGATTGTGACGTCACACGATAGTAATCCCTATAAATTCCATAGTAACGGAGCGTTTTTGAGGTTACATAAAAAGAAGCTGATTTGACTTTTGTCAAATACCGTATTACCTAATAAGAAACTTTAGGACATTAATGAGAAAGTCACCGCAAGCAACGCCGCGGGAAAGTCATAGTGCATATAATTAAACCATTTAATTGCGCTTCGTCACTGTCGCTCAACTATCTTAATTGAGATATCTGCTCGCCACCTTCGAAATAGATACCATTGATAAGTTCCGGTGGCCATTAGTGGTCTTCATCATCAGTTCCTCTTCACCAAATTGTGCTTTCCAAGAGCAAATGCACGAGTTACTATGAAAAATACCCAAATCGCTATAGGTGTGCCTATAATATTTGAGGAGGTCCTTCGATTTCTTGAGGAACCCATCGTCGGTTCTTGACATGTTGACAATGAGACCAACTAGAAAGTATACCCTTTCAAACAAAATACTACTACTATACTAGCTACCGGTTATTTTCTATCCATCGTTAAAGTTATGCAAGTGCATATTATAAAATATTGAACTACAAGTAAGTAATTGCTATTTGCATATTGAATAAAGGTTATCACCTACATAGTATAAAACAAAGTCGCTTCCCGCTGTCTGTCCCTATGTATGCTTAGATCTTAAAAACTACGCAACGGAATTAGATGCGGTTTTTTTTAAAAGATAGAGTGATTCAAGAGGAAGGTTTATATGTATAATATTTTTTTATTTTATGTACTGGTGTTACAGAAAACTCATATAAACCGAAGCGAAGCGAGGGCGGGTCGCTAGTTGTTTTATAAAAATTGAATTACAATAAACTAAGGAAAAATAAACAAAGACTGAAGGTGACGAAGCAGGCAACCACTGATGTATAATTCGATGCAGCTGCATAATTTGTTTGCAGTTAACATAAAGTAGTACAAAAAACATATTTATTATCAGATAATTAAAGTAGTAACAATCACACTTAGATTCTACCTACTAGCTTTTGCCTGCGACTTCGACTGCGTATAATGTACAGTCGGGGTAAGAAAAGGTTCGTCACCTTAAGATCTATTTTCGTTTGCTCACAATGAGCGTTACTCTGCTTTACCGATTGAGTATGACATATAATACGTCACATATTGCAGTCGGTAGTCGACTGTCACTCGCCGCCAGTCGGGATGACAGTTACAATTAAACTTTTTAGACTACAAAGCATTCACGAAGGACTAATGCTTCGTGAATGCTCTTGTAATATCGGAGATTAGGATAATTGCTTTGAATTTTATGAAAGCGATAACGATATCAACTGTGTCATCTTGTTTACGAGATTGCGGCTTGAGTTCGTGTTCAATAGTGCTAGTTAGTAAAAGTAAATAAAATAGTAAACATAATTTGCAAATATGGTAAAATTTATTTAAATAAACAAAACTTAACTAAAACCGAGTATATCCGCCATTCGCATCAATCACAGCTTGTAGTCGCTCTCGCATTGAGCCAACAAGACGAGAGCATATGTCGGTTCCTCTAAAGCCCTCCCAAACACTTCGGCAATGTTCAACAACAGCTGCTTTGCTCCTCTCGTTGTTATTTATCCACCGCTGCATCATCAAACCCCACAGATTTTCGATCGGGTTTATGTCCGCTGATTTTGCAGGCCAAGGAATCACTACCACCTCAGGATGCCGATGATAAAAAAAAAGATAAAAGATGTTTATTCAGTAAGTAGGCCGCACGGGCACTTTTACACGTCAAAAATCTACCAGATGGAACCACTCGTTCACGATACGTGCTGTGTGGATACGGGCGTTGTCGTGGACATAATTGAACTCGGTCAGTTAATTAGCCGGAAATACAGTACGAACGCTTGGAAGCATGCTGTCCTCCAGAACAGTTATGTAACCTGCAGCGTTTGCCCTAGGCGGAAGGTCAACAAGCTTGCCTACTCCATCAGCAGACATCCAACCCCAAATGTTGGCAGATATGCGTCCAGAACTGAAATTTGGCACAATATGGTCCTCCGAATACCTCGTTCCAAATATTCTCCACAAGTGTAGTCTACCATGTTGGGATGATTGGAAGCTCTTTTCATCCGTAAAAATTGTGTGACACCAATCGAAATTTATAAATATGATCGGGCAATACTTAAACGTTGAGCTTTATGAGCACTAGTTAAAGCCACTTTTTTGGCAGGACGGCGAATGCATTTCTAATTATTCTTGGAGACACGTCAAACATTTGAGCAAAAAAACTAGTTTTCTCAAAACCATTTTCTTCATATTTTTGCCTCATAAACTTTAATTGTTCATGGGTGAGGGTCGGGCGGCGTCCAGAATTAGTATGGCGATGATCAGTAAGATGACCCTCTTCCGCGTGTCGGATGATCCAGAACCTTACAGATCTCTGGTTATGTTGAGATTGGACGAAATTTCGCTAATATTATACCCAGCTTCATGGTCCGCAATAATTGCAGCTCTTTCTTCGATGCTTAAATTCCTCGGCATTATCGAAATTACACGTCGGAGCGATAAATTATTATTGCAAAAATATGTGACAGTGACAGACATTGACAATTAAACAGAAGATATCGTAACTAATTAAAAGTTTGAAATAACTAAATAGGCCATTAAAAAGGTTTGATGTTGATATGAAACTAGACGTAGGTCAAAGGTGTGTACTAATTTGAACCTTGTTATCACAGTATGTTAGTATAATTTTATGTGCGGTTGTCTGCGTAATGCTTTAGTTTCAAAAGGTACTAAGAGTTTACGACTTGACAAACGAATGAAAAAGATAACTGACGAAGGTTTTCTTACCCCGACTGTACCTTTCAAACTTTCTGAGATTTAATTTAATCACCATACCATTTTTTTTAAACCCCCGGCGAAAAGAGAGGTGTTTTATAAGTTTGACCCCGATGTATGTGTGTGTGTCCTTTTGTGGCACCGTAGCTCTCAAATGAGTAAACCGATTTGGATGCGGTTTTTTTTATTTGGATTTCTAGCTTGGTTTCATTAAAACCGACAGGAAAGGTCACCATTATATTTGGGGTTTTTCTATAATGTAATAGTTATGTTAAAATCGGTTTAGTGAAACTTTCGACTTTGTAATATTAGTGTGGAAGAATGTTAGATTTGAATATACTTTATCTAAGAAGTTGTCATTAATCATTATTAAATCTAACAAAAATACTTTATGCTCAAGAGCAAGAAAGCCAGTCACTAAGGGCCAATTGCACGAACGAGATAAATCTCATTTTGAACGGACCAAAAAAGGAGGAGTTTCGATGTTCCACTGTATTTAGATGAGGGGATCCGTGAGGAATTGAGGGAACTCCGCGACTATAACGAGGAACATTTAATTGCTTAAATATGTCTATGACTTTGGTGAGCTTGAAATGTCTCAAAGTTTCATAACAATTAAGAAATGGGACTCCATAACAGCTTCAGATCACTAAAAAGTATAAAATAGAAAATGTTTTAAAAATCAAAAACTCGCCTACAAAAAAGCAAAGAATAATAACTCAGTATAAAAACATTTTTAACCGAAAGCCAACTTCAGTCGAGTTGATTGATTGGACCTGCCATTTTAAAAGAACTTGTTTCTTGCATTTTTGAAGGCGGGTTTTTGTTTTTTTTTTACATCTAAGTATTTTTTATTGTTACAACTAGATTTAGGTCTGACAGACCTAAATCTAATAGTTTAAGCTGGCTTCAATCTTCGTTTTTAAAAGTGCCCCTGACATCATTTTTAATGTGCCAATTATGTATAAACAAACCAAAACAAACATTTTAACTACATCTTGTCGCAAAGTAACCTCGGATGAAACATAAGTTAGCAAATCTGTCCACTCAACCGACCTCCACGCTTCAAAACAACACAAAATTAAATCTACAAAATTAATGTGGTTCGGGAAACCTTATGGTAAATACTAAATAGGTAACTGAACCAATTGAAGGACCTCTCACCATCAGATTGTCGTGTTGCATTATTTAATAAAACGAAAGAGACAGTAGGTAGTCACGAACTGGGATTGTTGAGCCACTTGCCATTGTTCGTAATTTAGCCGCGTATTCAATAACCGATGTCACCGACTGTCTGACAGCTATTCGATTTGCATTACACGGCCAAATTAGAAACATGGTTAAGTACCTCAACAATTCCGGTTCGTGACTGTACAACTAATACATCACACTTTTTCAACTAGCCAACTAACAATTTATATGAAGCTATCTAAGAACATAGAATGTGTAAGTCTGCAATTTTGTAGGAATGCTGTAAACTAGTTTCCCTCAATTTCCTCGTTTTCTTTTCGATAGATACTCTGTGAACCTTCAATTTAGGTAGATACCAACTACAGATATCTGTATTCTAAATTGTTTTTTTATAGTTGTTTGGTATTTTAATTAGATTGTTAGTTTTACTTAAATAACATAAATATTTTGAACTCAATAGTAGGCTTAGGTGGGGTAGAAATACACTGATAGACAGAGCAAAATAACATAAAGGTGGCGACTGACTTGTAACATGTCGGTGTAATGTATCACTCGCGGCCCTTATCTAATGGGTGCGATAAAATAAGGACCGCAGGTGATACATTACATCAAAATGTTACAAGTCAGTCGCCACCTTAACACTCCGAAAGAAGTCGAACAGGTGTCTACGACCATATTAGCGTTATTATTACTTATTATGACGCGGTCCAACTCACGTTTAATTCAAGTCACGAACAAGTCGCATAAGGGTCATAAAACACTTTTTTATTAGACAGCTTTATGCAAAGGTGAGTGTTCGCGCCAAAAATAATACCCACGCTTTTTCTAAGCAATATTTTGTACTTGCCAAAGGAGTATATACTTAGAAACAATGTGCTTAAGGTTGTTTAAATTGTGGGGTTTTACAGACGCCGGTGACATTTAGACTGTTCCGTATTTAAATTTTAATAATACCGAAACGGGATGATTTTATTAATGGCCTGTCTGTTCTTAAGATCTCTAATTTAAATTAAGAATATATTAATGTGATTGGCAGTTTGAATAACTTACTATTTGCTTCCTTACCTCTCTTTTACGAGTCTTTCACTTACATCAACGTCAAATAGAGGTCCTATAGTTTATAAATAAAACAAGCATCCTTACTTTACTAAATGTATAATAATCTAGTTCCATACAATTGCTCACAGCTAAACTGTATATATACGACAATAGTACATTACTTAACAAGGGCTGTAAAAGAAAGAAAGCCCGAAATCGCAGGTATTTGAGACCCGAGCCGTAGGCGAGGGTTGTAAATATGCGATAGAGGGCTTTCTTTTTTACTGCCCGTGATGAGTACACAATTTTACGTCTTCACCTGGCCACAATGCGAGTTTTACCGTGCGCGCAGCGTGCGATAAAACTCACATTATGGCCAGGTGTTACGTAAATTACATAATTACATTATTGCTGCAAGTGGGCTTAAGTGACTTACGTACTTTGTACGGTAACCCAGTTGTAACCCATTGATTGTGTACGAGTATGAGTCCAGTGTATCTATACTTATACATGCATACTCTTTGGGTTAGGTTAAAAAAATGCGTTGTTGTCTGGACATGACAGAGAGGATTTTAATAAAAGCCTAAAATGGGCAGATACCCGACCTTTTGGAAAGTTAAAGTTTAATTTATAGAGATTTATTGGATTACTGTACCGTGTACACATGCATTAAAGTGCAGTAAAAAAACAGTCAATACTCTCAAGCTTGTAACTAAAGAAAGAGAGGCCCACTTGGTTGTTATTTACATGAGTCTAACCACAAACAAAATGCGTTAATTGAATTGGTATTAAAGGTGCACAACTGCACAGCTATTATATAACTTGTGTAAATTGTAAGGAATGCAATTTAACCGGTTATTAACCGTTTTCGTATGAAAATAACCGGTTAAAATCGGTTAAAACCGGTTATTTGCATTCCCTAGTAAATTGCATCTAAAGAGTTGAGGGGGTGAACAAAAACGCAGTACAGTGTGTTAGCTTTAAGGAGGTGCTTCTGGTTTTTGAACTTGTCTCTCACTCGCTCTTAATGAGCGTATGAGAGCGTGTGAAAGAGAATTACAATATGAATGAAATATTTATTCGGTTACAGTGGAAGATTACAAATAGGTAGGTACATTTAAATAAAAAAAACAATAATGAACTTAAACTATGAACTGTTTCTAAAACAAAAACAAAATAAATGCGCTAACCTTACTTATACCGAAAAGGCCAACCAGTTGAGCTTGTAGCTGGGCAGAGCCTCATCGCTGATTTTCAGCTGGAGCCTGAGATGGCGGTAGATTACGATAAACAAGCTAAAAACAACAAGTAAAAATTAGGTAAAAAATATGGGTCTCTATTGACTGCCATAATTATTTTTAGTCATAATCTGTTTCAAGTCATAATTTTCGCAAGTCATAATGCATTTTTCTCAGGACACGGTTATTTTTTCAGGATTTTTATAAAACTAACCTAACCTAACCTAACCTAACGAATCTACACAATAAACGTTTATTAAAAACTATAACTTCAGCCTGAAAGAAGTTATGACAAAAAAATGTATGAGTAACAATACATTATGACCAACGATATGTATGGCAGTCAAAGGGATATCTAAAAAAATACAACTGGAATAACAGCGTGTGTTCTGTCTCTTAAGTACCTAGGTAATACATGTTAAAAGTTAATAAAAATACAATATCCTAAAAAAAATTAAGCTAATCCCATCCATTTGTCGCATTAAAGTAAACTCTTTTTTTTTTTACTAAAACTGTACGTAGCTATCTAAGAACGAAAGGCACGAAAAGGAGGAGGTACTTAATGTCGTTCCAAATGTTTGCTACGGCGTAGTCAAGTCAAAGCTTCCTTGAAATGCTGCAGTTCTATGGGAGTGGATACATAGCAGTCCAAGGCGATTTTGTAATGACCAAGTCAATGTTTTATACAGGTAAAGCGGTTTCTCATATTTTACATTGCCAAAAAGAAGGGTTGTATGTATCGGCGTGAAGACATATAATTAATAGTTTTTCTTTAGTTAAATATGTTGAGGTGTGATTTCTAGGTGGTATTTTGTAGCAAAATCTTAACACGTATTTTGTACTCTTTGTATTAAAACTTTAGTTTTGCAATGCAAACCCGAAGCGCCTTCTAAGTGTTAACTGTTATAGTGTTTTCAAACCACAAAAGCTCATTCCGACACTAATTAAATTACGGCAGTGTGCCTCATTTCCATCTCGGAAAACTTTAATGTTTCAGGTCTATCTGGTTCATCAAAACTAAATATCACTGAAATAAGAATGTCTTTATTGGCGGTCTAACTGGCCCGCTTGTACAGTCGAAGTCATAAATATGTTTACACTTTAGTACCTTGTCACTTCAATCGCTGTGTTAATTTCATATGACACTTTAAACATGACGTTAAATAGACAAGGTACTAAAGTGTAAACATATTTTTGACTTCGACTGTACCAGGAAACCTGCAACAAGATCGAATTGTAAGGCTTTGTTTTAAATTATTAAATAAAAATACTGTTTTATTACAATGTGTAAATGCAACTCTGGGGAAAATTACTTAAGTGTAAGCATCGGTAGACTAGCTGGCCTTGTAGCCATGGAGGCGTCTGATCCTATACACACACCGGACACTAAACAAGGTATAGAATTACACTAATCACAATATACTTAAATTCCTAGCTGATACAATGCTTCTATATCCTTCTTCGATGTATGCATTTAAACGCTTTATTGTACAAAACACAGAAATTAAAATATATTATTTACAGAATTGGAATGTGTTATTATGTATTATCCCATTAAAAGGACGCCCCAGACTTCGTATGGTCGATTTCAATTGAAATGAGCAACACCAAACAATCCAATTTAACATTATTACTCAATAATCACATACTTTTGAAGATCATGTGCGATTTTATGAATGGTTTATACCCTTGATTATTATTACTTTCATATTAAGTTTAAGGTTGAATAACTATTAATTATACGTTTTTATAAATAATAACATGCACGATGAAAATTTGAGGTTATGGTTCTACGCTGCTATGGCATCTTTGGCGATTTCAACTGACAACGACTGAACCTACGCGTATAATTAGTTTTCCGCTACTGGCTATTTCTTTACGTTTGGGGTCGATTTTCGGATTTATTTATTTTGTGCACCCCTACCCAAGGAATAGGTACTCCCTCCAATTTTCAAGTCCCTAGATCCAGTGCTTTAGGCTGTGCGTTGTAGGTTATAGCTTTGCTTGGCATCAAAAGGTTGAGGTCGTGACAGAGGCTCTATTCCTCATCGTGTTATGTTAGCCCTCCTTAGTATGATATTGTTAATGTTATGACAGTTATCATATCGTCTACAGTGTGATTACGAGCCTAGTTGGTAGTGACCCTGCCTACGAAGCTCGGGTCCCGGGTTTAAATTCCGGTAAGAACAGATATTTGTTGTTTGTTTGTGATGGATGAGCCCTAGCGGGTGAGTAAATATGGAGCAATTTGTGCGGGTTTTCTGCCACAAAAAGTTGTTAAGTGCACGGAACCTCTTTGCAATGCAAAGAAATCAAAGGCTGCAGACCGAATGACACGGCCTGGGGCACACAATACATTTAGAGGAATTTATAAGTCTACTAATGTCCACATAACTAATACATTATTATACTAATATTGTAGTCTCAAAAAACATCATTCAGCCTCAGATTATTTTAATTTCTGCCGTCATATTGCGACAGAACAGTCATCTTCCTAGTTTCGGGATCCACCCAATATCCGCTGACGATACTCTAATGACTCCACACAATACTTTAGAAAAGTTTCCTCTTCAGAGCAACAATAAAATTATTATCCGGTATGATTTGTTTACCTCTAATTATCTGCATAATCATCAAGGAATCATTTTTATAATTTTACTTCCGAGAATGTAACTATAGTAATAAGTAACTAGGGTTGTTTTATTTGACATATTTACAAGATTTTCTGTTTTAATAACTTCAAACCTTTGGAAGTTTATAACTAATTCAAATAAGTCAAGGCTTTTTTAATTATTTATACATTTAGTAAGTGTTAATTGCATAAATACAACTTTACATTTTCCTTTACTATCTTTGTTATAAATGCGAAGAAACCTCTTGAACCGACCACCTGTCGTGGTGAGAAATGATACATATAGTCACCCCGACCGAAAGGTGATAGGTTCAAGAACACTTGACTACACTCATTTGAATCAAACTAAACCTCGGGCCTATTATGGTTGTGTTCGTCGAAATGGAAAACGTGGATAAGACATGTATCACTTTCTGACCGGGCGGAGTCGACATTTAAATCTCTCTGTGATAACATTGAGTCACAATGAAAATTTAGTCAAGTAGTGAGAATTAAAAGATAGAGACATTTTTGAAATCAATAAAAATCGGTAATTTTGGTAATTATAAGCTTTAGTCGTGACTGTCGTGAGCAGAGTTTGAAAAATTGACTCGCAATGGCCCTATTGGGCCCTATTATTCGGGTTGTGTTCTCTAAATTTATAAACGTCAAACATCTTGTTAGACTAGAATCAAGTTTGACGTATCGAACCAATATATACGTAAGTGTAAGAGTACCGATGCTTTATACACAATTATCCACTGCGATACGGATAACCATAATACAGGGGGCAGAGAGTAACGACGCAGAGTACAAATGAGCCCTATCATAAATTAGAATTTTCTTATGTAGCCACGTTCAATCTATCTCACGATGTGGCCTTGTGCAGACGTTTGAGACAGTGCTGTAGAATTAGGAGTTCGGGTGTGAAAATGTTGTGGCTGTTAGTGTTGGTGGTTCTTGGACTACTGGTCGGGTACTACATGTGGCAGAGGCGGAGATTGTACGAGTTCAAGAAGCAGTTTCCAGACGTTGGTCTGAAAAACAACCTCATTTTTGGAGTTGCTCTGAATTTTTCTGGAAATGATGAAGGTACAAGTGGTGTATTACATTCGGGGTGAAACAATTACTATTGACGACGCGCTGGCCTAGTGGGTAGTGACCCTGCCTACGAAGCTAGTGGTCCTGGGTTCGATTCGGCAGATATTTGTGTGATGAGCGCGAATATTTGTTCCTGAGTCATGGATGTTTTCTATATATTTAAGTATATATTTTTCTATATAAGTATTAATATCGTTGTCTAGTACCCATAGTACAAGCCTAGAGCTTAGTTTGGGACTAGTTCAATTGGTGTGAGATTGTCCCCTTATATTTATTTAGTTATATTGACCAGGTGTAATTTGTGGAAATAGAAACTTGAGTTGGTGGCCGGGATGTGTTTAGTTCGAGATTTTTCAAACGAATCGGCTCCAATATTCATACTGCGTGTAATTAAATTAGATTGTAACTGACTGACAAAGTGGTTACTCTCTCACCCCCCATCACCATGGACACCATCCGGTAAAGTGGTGACCCCGACAAAGAACACCATCGTCGTTACCCTGCCTGACTAAGAAGCATTTTCACCGGAACCATTACGCTGTTGCGTAGTGAGAAGAGCGAGCAGGATGACAGTAACAAGACCAGCAGCTCCAGGAATTACTGCAGATCGCATCGAGTCAACTGGAATCTCCACCATATACCGCATTCCGGAGTACAGGAGACCCAGGGTATGCAGTGATTTTCAAATATTGAAGATATTCTGCCTAATATTTAATAATGGGAATCAGGAATAAATATGCCACCGGGAACGAGATTATTATGGAGGAACGTAACCCGTGCCGGCTATAGGCACCTACCGCTACAGTTTTGGATCGGCACCGATTCATTGACATATCAATGGCATTAACAAGCGGAAACCCAACATCGACCCAGTTACGTTAAACATTGCAAATCGCATCATCAGCGAGCAGTGCTACCAGCAAAAATGTGCATTTCAGCACGACCTCGACAAATGTCGTCACAGCGCTCAGCTTGGACAGCAAAATTCATCAAACAAGTACGAGAGGAAACTAGCAATTTAAACATTATTATGGTATTTATTATTTTGTTTTTGTAAATATTTATTTGGTTGACTGTGTAATAGTTTCAATTTCAGAAGTTTTTTACCTTCATGCAGAGCCGTGAAGATGTTTAATATCTCAAATGCGAATTATTTCTTAGGTTATCGGTCAATGAGCCAAGAATGTCGCCAACTGAGAAAAGTTTTATTGCCTTCATGCAAGTCTATGCAGAAGTTTAATATATCCAATACGAATTAATTCTTAGGTTATCGTTCAATGAGCCAAGAATATCGTAAAAGTTGAAAAAAGTATTGTGCCTTCATGCAACGGCCATGAAGATGTATGTACCTCTAACTAATGCGAATTGATTTCTTAGGTTATCAGTCAATGAGCCATGAAATCCGCTAAGTGAGGAAATATTTACTACTCCACGTCAAATACCGACAAAGAGTCGATGAATTTTTGGGGTAAAAGGTAATTTTAATCAAACATATTGTCCATAGCGGCACACTTTACACAGAATACTTTTTAAATTTTTATTTATTTTCTCTTAGGGGGGAGTACTGTGCCGGTAGGCACGTTTAGTAATTGTTATCGATTCACGTATTGATGAATTGCATTTAGATTAGACATTATCTGTACGTGTAGCTAGCGCGCATTAGTTAGTACTGAAGTAAGTTAACGTTGTATATACAATACGCATGTGTAATTGTAATTAAATTAGATTGTAACTGACTGACAAAGTGGTTACTCTCTCACCCCCCATCACCATGGTAACCTCCGGTAAACTGCGTTTAGATTAAGTTACTTACTTCAAATGAAATTTTGCATTTTGTGTATGCCAAACGTCAGATTTCAACTCGAGTTTACCCAACCGGGAACTGCCAGAAGTGAGAAAAACTAATTACTGCTGTTATTGACATACCGGACAGCCCATTATTGATATATTTAAAAAAATACAATCAGCTGTTAATTCAGATTTTTCATCATTGCGGGCGAAAATCTCGTTAACTGTTCTCCACAAAAAGCGTACCTAATAATAAACGAACTAATCGTGATAATATAATAAACGAATCAATTAGATTAATACGGATAAAAACAACATGCTTGTTGTACATGCCTAATAATTAAACATTGCATGAACGATAATTGTAATAGGGCCTTTTGAACTAACCAAAAGTTTTGCGACTAAGTTTGGTAACAAGCTATTTTCACTAGTAAAGGGAATCCTTAGGAAACCGGCGCCAAAGACAAACGCACGCAAGCTTAATTTATATAATGATATTTAGATATGTACAGTCGCGGAACGATAAGGTTGACCAGTTTTCAAATAAATTAATTTACGCGTTGCAAGCACATGTTACCTTTTTAAACTGTGTAACAGACGAGAGAAATAATATTGAACAAATAGTGGCTGTTGTTTATACGTGACCATAGCAACCCTGTTGTAACGACCAATAAAGACTAAGTTCAGTTAACTAATGGTGGCTGTTGTTTATACGTGACCATAGCAACACTTTTGTAACGACCAATACAGACTTAGTTCAGTTTGAACCAATAGTGGGTGTTGTTTTTACGTGACCATGGTAACCACATATCTGTAGGCCATGTAGTGAAATGACATTCATTATGACGGAATGTGTCATACTCGGTCGATAAGCAGATACTTACTGATAACTTAAGATGATGATGATGGTACTAAGCAAGCAAAAACAGATCTTAAGGTGGTCAACCTTTTCATTCCGCGACTGTACCATGACACGGTATACAAATTTAATATGTTCACATTTAAGCTACAACACAAAAAAATACACCCGATTTTAGGCGCGGCGGACGATTCTTCTACCAAGAATGGCAAAGGCGTTGATTTATAATGCAAGTACACCTCCGGCTCGCAGGCAATCCTTTGACGGTCTATGAATAAACAATCACACATCAAACCGCGGTCCACGATGCATCGCCTTTGATCGGCAAGGCTCGATTTAAATAGGTAGGACATATTTTACAATATTTAGAGTCATGATGACGTGAAGTTCTATCTATTTAATTCAGTTTTACACCGGTTATGACGTAGCGGGGTGCGGTAACGAGCGGTGGACAACAAAAATGCTTAGAAATCGCACCATATCGCCGCCGCAGCCTACCTCATAAGTAACTTTAATGACAGTTTAGTGTTAAGTTTGAAAAAGGAACGAGTTCATTGTCTTGTAAATGTATCTGAGTAGGTACCTACGGTTGTTCGCATTTAGACATTTATAATCTGTAGAATGCATTTTCAAAGTCGTGACCAGTGGGGCTAGACAACTTGCCATCGTTCACGAACGCTAGCGTTAGGCGATCACTTTGGTGATCACCTGTCACTTGGCGCTGTCAAAATTAAATAGGCTAGACAATCAGTTTTCAGCATGTCAGTTGTAACGAGTGATATATCACGTGACTTACGTCATTCCCATACATTTTTCAATGACAACACATGTCGCCAGTGATCACCCAACGCTAGCGTTCGTGAACGATGGCAACTTGTCTAGCCCCACAGAATGGTAACTCTATGAACCTCTTGAATCGAAACTGCCAACTCGAACGCCCCATTTTTTTTATTCGTCGTTCGAGCGAGAGAGTCTGTAACTACAAACTGTAATTTTCGAATAAAACCCCAGACCTCTTAGGCATTGTATGACAGACTCTGTGCAACCAGTTAATATTAATGGCAGTTAATAACAATGGGCGAGGTCAAGTGCGAGGCAAACTAGCGCATTGAAATTTCTGCACTTATTTTCATTGAAATAGTGACTCATTTACTTAAAGGGTCTACAAATAGATTGACTAACCTAAAATAACATTCTAACTTTTTTTTTAATAACCTCTTAACATGCATTACCTACGTCAAAAAGGAAAACCTTTCATAGACGCATTATTGTTGCTATTAGTTACCGAAATGAATGTGACTAATTCTTACGAGAATTACGCTCATTATGACTTATGTTACGTAATCCAGAAAGTGGAATGAAAAGAAAGTGCGTGCGCTAAAAACTTACTTAAAATGGTTTATAAAGTTCCTTATTCATAATTTTTAGATCGGATGAACGTAATACAGAAGGTGGGCAGGACAGCCGTAGAAAAAGGGGGTCTCACTTCAGGCTGGATGCTTAACAAGTTATACCTCGGTAAGTGTAATCTACTACAATCAGGGTTATTCCTACCTGTTACCACCAATTTGTTACCACTGGTAACAGCTGGGTTTTTTTTTCCCACCTGTTACCACTGGTAACTACTGGGAATAATAATTCCAAGCTGTTACCACTGAACTAATTGGTGGTAACAACTGGGTTTTTTTTTTCCAGTAGTTACCACCTATTTCTTTAGTGGTAAGAGATGAGGTGGTAACTACTGGGGTTTTTTTTTCCCAGTTACCACCAAATATGTTAGTGGTAATAAATGGGAAAAATATTCCCACTTGTTACCACCGAATACCTTAGTGGTAACAGGTAGGAAAAAAAAACCAGTGGTAACAAATTGGTGGTATCTAACAGGTAGGAATAACCCCAATTAGGTCGATTCTGCAATCTCTTGTGGAAAAATTGTAGTTTGTGGTTAGCAAAATTGAAATGCATACGGTACAGGGCCTCTATTCTAATCGGTAAACCAATGTTTACCTTTGACATGTCATCGTATTGTTTTTGACTCGGCCGCCGACACTGTCAATTAAGTAAGTAAGAGCTATCGTCATGTTGAAAATGGGTCCATATTAGCTCATATAAAATTTGTAGTCCGAATGTATTGTTACTCATAAATTATCGCAACTCATAAACTATTTTTTTCTGAAACAGTTTTTACTTCAGGGTTTTTATAAAATAAACCTAACCTAATCAATTACCAGCTGGATATTTCAAAAATCCTGGAATTAAAACCATTTCAGAAAAAACACTTTATGAGTTGCGATGATTATGAGTAACAATACATTCGGACATTATATGAACTTTAGCGCACCCGTTGAAAATACGTTGTCAAAGGCCTACGTGTAAGTAAACCTTTGACCGATGCCTAATACCAGTATTATCCAATAGTTTCCACCGACCCTCGCGTATCGGAAACGGTTCTGAAGTGTTGCTTGGACAAGGACGAGACGACGATGAGGTTTATGCGCACCATCACGGGCAACGGAAGCATATTTGCACCAGGTTAGTTGATCGCTGTACACTCGTGTCAAAATACTTCTCTACATTTTTGGGCTAAGACTAAAGATCTGCACAACAAGAAATAAAAACTCCAGTAGAAAATAATATAAGCGTCAACAGTCATTACAGGTCACATATCAGGGTCGTATTTTCTTTTCATAGTTGTGCAGATCCGGTATGATCCAGTTTCAGTCAAAGTATGAACCATTCTAGTAGGTGGAGACTTAGTCTTACCCCAGAACGCGGACACTGCTCCTTAGTGGCAAGGTAAGCTGAAAAGACGGTAGACGACTAGACTAAGATTTTGTTATCTAAGATCTATTCCTATTGTGATGCAAACCCTGTGATTTACCTGTTCTACCTGTGATTTAGCCAACAACCCAATACTTAATTACTTACCTTGAACGTTACATTACCTTACAGTTAACATTTGGCGTCGTCGCAGAAAGATGGTCGCTCCGATGTTCAGTATAAAGAATCTTGACAGCTTCGCCAGCGTGATTTCCAGACAGAGCCAAACAATGATAATGCTTCTCAGGAAAGAAGCAGGCAAAGGCGACTTTTCTATTTGGAAATACTACACCACGTTTACTTTAGACGGGATCTGTGGTGAGATATTTTTGTTATCTTTGATTTCTCAGTTACTTCTATTTCAAGTACAATGTAGAAAATGGAGATCCCTAATATTGTGCTTATGATTGACATAGCTTTGGCATGCGGGTAAAGGGAGATATACCCACAAGATTGTTTTTGAGGCTGTACTTAATGGTTTCTTTCTAGCTATTCTTATTAATTTTGTCGTGTCATTATTGTAAATGCAAAACCAACCAAGTGGCCTATTCGTATTTCTATGTTTACCTAATTTTACGTTTTAAGAAACATAATAATAGTCACCTCATCTATTTAAGATTATTGGTAAGTGGAATGACAGATTCGTTCTTTCCAGAAAATGCTTTAGGTCTACAGTTGGACTCCCAGCTGCAGCCAGACCACCCGTTCCTGAGGGCCCTCGACACCGTCCTGCGGCTCACCGCTCATAGGCTCTGCAGTCCCTGGTTGTACCTGGACTTTATCTACAAGAGGCTTCCTCAGTACAAAGAACTCGTGGAGAACACAACTTTAATAGACGAGTTTGTTGATGATGTAAGGGAAAACATAATGTTTTTCAAAATAAAAAGGGGAAAACAATGATACAATTTGTTTGTAATTCTTCTTTGAAAAGGTTAATAATAATAAAAATACCACATTGCCATTTTTACAGCTCATAAGAAAAACACATGAAAAATTAGCGGTGCATGGCGATGACGGCCCAAATAACAATCGTAAGTTATTTATCATACCCCGTTTAATTCAAGGAATTTTAGAAGCATAGGTATTACATACGCATACGACGGCGACGCCAATATTATAGCCTAAGTGTATTTTTCTACTAGGTCCTCTACACCGTTTATTTGTCTTCAAGAAAGTCTACCGGCGCGGCGCCAGTCCCAATATCGAATTTGATAAACATATTTTTTCTTCTGGATATAGAAAAATATATATACTTCTATAAATGAACTTATGGCCGAAGGCCACCCTATCTCTATTGAGGATAACATTTCTTTAACTATCGGTTGAAAATTACGAACATCCATATATATTTATTTTTGTTCTTATTGTTTTTACAAATAATTTCTTACAGAGCAATCCACTGTTAATACGTTTAACACTGAGTTTTTCGCTACATTATCATGAAGTTTATCAACACAGATTCGGATCAAGTCGAGAAACGCACTATTCTGGAAATGCTGATCGAAGCCTCAGCCCGGGACTCGAATGGCTACTCAGACCTGGAGATCCGGGAGGAGATCCTGGGGCTTATAGCAGCCGGCACTGACACCTCGGCCGTCGGCACCTCCTTCACAACCCTGATGCTGTCCAGATATCCTGAAGTGCAGGAGAAGGTGTATCAAGAGTAAGTTGTATAACTTACAATCAAAGTGTCTCTTTAAGTTAAGAAGCTGAAAAGGTGTTAAGAGTGAGAGCATATTTCAAATATCTCAGTACCTAACCTAACCTAACCTAACCTGCTTCTTTGTTGCAGGCTCCAGGAGGTCTTCAAAGACTCTGATCGGCCAGTCACCGTGAAGGACCTGCCAAACCTCAAATACTTAGAAGCCGTGATCAAGGAAACCTTGAGGATCTATCCGGCAGTGCCTGCTATCGTGCGGGAAGCTGTTAAGGATGTCAAATTACGTAAGCATTTCTTACAAGAGTCGTCTCTTTTATATTTAACTACTTTTACGACTCCTCAAAACATTTAAATTGTCAAAGGAAAATTAACTTCAGCGGTTTTATCTCAAGAAAACGGGTAATTACACTTGTGTGTGTGTAGATGCACGTGCACGTTGTCTTGGAGTGCGTAAACTGTCGTCACTAAGCGCTGCCGGTGGTCGGGTGGCAGCGTGCGTGTCTATACGTATTACAACTACAAGTAAAGCTCATTCGCTTTCATGAGATTAAATACATGTAGTTAGTGTGTTTATTGTTCTTGAAAGTTTATCTTGTTTATGTGATGATTATCCCATTATAAACGAGTATATCATATTTCGAAATTGTCTTGAAACACTACCGTATGTAACTCCATCAACAGCAAACGGGGGTACCCTGGTAAAAGGGACAGGCATCCTGATCCACTTCTGGGCGACAAACCGAAACCCCATGTACTGGGGCGACGACGCTGAGCTGTTCCGTCCCGAAAGGTTCCTGGAGGGTCCCTTGAAGCATCACGCTCAGTTTCTGCCTTTCAGCTACTCCATGAGGAATTGCGTCGGTAAGTTGACTGGAAAAAAAATGGATGACGGTTTAAAACGCCTGCCTATCAGTTAAGTGATGTCATCAACATACTATACATACTTTAGCTCGTGATGTAAACCGTCAGAATAGGGGTCGTAGGCAAGTTAGTTTATGTAACTAAAAACAGATAAAATTTATTTCATCTAAATTGGTCGGTAAATTCGGCAAATATACTGGAAAAGAATTTTGGTTTCATAAAATTTCTCAAAACTGATGAAAAATTATGATTGAGATATTTGGCTGGTAAAAAAGCTGGCACTTCGAATATTGATCGGTATTGAGCTAACCTTATCCATTACGTTATTTTGAAATATAAACAAAATAACATCAAAGATGCTAAAATTAATGTTAGACTTCCTTGCTTGTACCTTAGAATTTTTCAGATTACCTATAAAAAAACTGTTTTAAATTTATCCATATTGATATCAACGAAAACGGAGGTGATTTCTCGATTAAGTCGCTGACATTAACAAATGTGGAACATCTATTGCAGGATCTAGTTACGGAATGATGTCGATGAAGACTGCGCTTGCGACGATGCTGCGCCAGTTCCGCGTGCTGCCACCTTCCTACCTCGATCCTCAAGAGTGGACGCAACCCCTCAGGGTCAAGTTCGACATCATGATGAAACACGTAGACAACTACATTGTAAGGATAGAGCTCAGGAATCCTTAACTTTAAGTACGTAGCCGTTTACTACCCGACCAGTAACTAGCCAACATACCTGTAATAAAGTAAGGGCCTGATTCACAATCGACGAGTAAAGTTATCTGCCATTTGAAGTTGGCTGTGTCCTTGTCTATTTTTAAGTGTAAGAAAGAGAAAGGGCTAAATTTATCTGTCAAAAATATGCTTTACTTGTCGATTGTGAAACAGGCGGTTATTCTTAGATTTGTTAGCATTCTTGCCTTAAAAATCTGTACTTAGGTACTTTGATTTTGTTAGTCTTCCGATTCACGTCCATATTTAAACATATAGGTACAGGTATTAGAATGAAATTACAGGTAATACTCGTTATGTATGTATATTATATGTATTTTGACACCTCTATAAAGATACTTCACTGACAATACACTTAAAACATACGAGAATACCTACTTCTACTCTGGAAATATTATAATTCAATTTTAAATTTTCCCATGGTTTACTTGTGACTTGTTTTTTTGTGAGTAGATATCGTTGTCGGTTTTGTTACTTTACACACTGGTGGTGCTGGCGCCATCTAGTGTTGAGTAGAAATACTACAATATTGTCATAGCTGTTTACTAAATTATTTACAGATGGCGCTTCTATTGCGCAGAATATAAAACACTGATTGTTTAAAGTTGAATAAAGAGGACTGTAAAATCCAAGTATAAAATCCTGTAAGAATACAAGTAGGTGTCATATAAGTAAGACATAATACAATTATGTTGCTGTGTAGGTAATCGTTGTTGATGGAGATTGTTTTGTGATTATTTATTAAAAAATGTTTTGATGAAATAATTGAAATTGTATTAATAATAACGTATTGTAAGATCGATGATAAAAATTTTGTTTATTGTGATACGCATACAAGATGTTAATAATAAATACTTTATTTACCTGTTTGTTAACTGTATTTTTCTCACGTGCATATTTTATATAGGTACACCTATGCAAAACACATGCATCCAAGTAGGTAGTAGGTATCCGTAATAAGCTAAAATGCTGAAAATTTTGCCTACGAGGCGCGAAACCAACATGATTCATAAACCCTACTATACTCCTAACCCGTTTGTAACACAAAAAAAAACCTGAGTAAGGAGGGGTGGATTTTTTTTCTGCTGTGGCTAGGTCGTGAAAAATGCAGGAACCATATCCGGAATCAAATCAAGGAAGAGCTTATTGAATGACAAAAATATACTTACACTATACAACAGATATACAAAAGAATAATTAGATTAATTTAGAACGAATGTACTTAAAACTAAAATTATTACAGTAGATTGTTCAACAAGGGACTAAAACAAGCCATAATGATACGAGATGTTTAGCCACTCGAGCTGAGCGAGGAGAGATCCCCGGAGGCATCGATAAGTTTGGCAGACAGGGTCTTTATAAAACATTTCATGTCAGCAGACCAAGGTCCCAGAGTCTCCACTGCAAGCGCCGCAAATTCGTACTCATTAATTAATTATGAATATTTGCGACGCTTGAGGGATCTGGGCCCGATCAGCTGCTGCGGCGGCCTGATTTCGGGTGGCTTGTACGTAAGATAGGCCAAAAGTGTCGACACAAGTTGCGTTCCACACCAAAGCCGGACCAAGCTTCCACGGCACCAATGTAGCTTAATCAAGAAATAAAATGGTCATAATCTACCTAGGGATAATTCGGTTTTTATTTCAGTGCCATATTTACCAGAATTGTATACCCGTAAAAGATCATTGAACCCGTTAAAAATATTGCCAACATGCAAAGCTGCGGAGATGTGACGATAGTGTTGCCATGGCAACCGTACACAAACAACACGCCGGAACTACCACTATAAGTTACGGTGGAATCTCAGTGATATAAATATAAACTACAAGTTATAGCAATAGGCTAGTTTATAAGGATAGAAATAAAATAAAAATCTATAGATAAGTAATATAATGTAGTATAGGTACCTAAGTAACAATGACACTACTATTCAATAAATAATTAATGGATGCTGGTTTTGTAGCAATCCCCACTTAGACGCAAGAATTCCTCAACAGACTTTGAACAGTTTAAACCCAGCTGACACAAAAACGCCCACAAGAGTATGATCCTTGTACACCCTTAGGTACTTCCTTTTTCTTCCGTACAGCATGTTGCTTGTAGCTATGCTGCGATTGGCTAACCCGTTTTCCTTGGACGTCATAAGAAGAGACACGAGTGTCTCGGGTAATAACCGCGCGGTTGCTGCCGACCCCGGTCAATATCAAGGAGGATTAATAAAACTACTTTACATCATTAAATGACTGTTACTAGTGACGTTAAGTGATTTGGTTTCTGTATACGGTAGGTATAATCTGTGATAATAAGCATGCAACAGAAAGTTTGAGATTGGTATGACTCCGTGACCTTCCTTATTCGAGTAAGCATTCGATATGTTTTAATTAAATGGTTTAGTTAAATACAAACTAAAAGAGTCACACATTTATGCTGATGTTGTTGTTGGAATTAACTAGAGTGAGATAGAAACAAAACAAATTAATTACATTCCCTGTTAAGCAATATGATTTGATCAAAACTTAAACTGCTTTTGGTCGTAAAATAATCGATTTGTAAACAAGGAAAACGACTGAATTCCTTATTTCATACCTTTATATTTCAGACATGGCAAAACTCTGCCTAATATGGTCCGTAATTTTACTAATGACTATTAATGGACTCTATGCTGACCCAATCTGCGCACGAGGGCTCAGTGCGACCGGCCCGAACATCGTGTGCACTGCTGGAACTAACGATAACATCCTAAGGAGACGCCTTGTCTCTGACGATAATCGTACCACAGAAATAATACTAAGAAGTTGCCGAATCACCAGAGTCGAAATAGGCGCTTTTAACGCCCTCCCTTCTTTAGAAAACCTCGACATGTCACATAATGCCATCGCAATTCTAACTGTATCGTTCAAAGAAACGCCAAACATGAAAAAACTGAATTTAAGCGACAACAGACTAGAAGGAATCAAAAATAACATTTTCAACCCACTGACAAAATTAAAGTCACTCGATTTATCAAACAATTTAATTTTAGGAAACACCATAGAAGCACAAACATTTAAAAATAATCATTTTATAGAGGATCTCGATTTTTCCGGAAATTTCATGACTGAGACGCAAGATAATTTGCTGCAAGCTCTACAAATACTTAAAACTTTAAATCTAGACAGATGTTCATTACAAGAAATACCTGAATTTGCCACCCGTACGAATTTAAAAACAATGACTTCATTGTCATTATCCTTGAACCAAATCAGTAGACTCCACAGCTCAACAATTTTTAATAATTTGGTTAATTTAGAAAATTTGTATCTTGATGGAAACCTTATAGACTTTATTCACGAAGACGTGTTCAAACCTTTGAAAAATATTAAATCTGTATCGCTACAGAATAACAAAGTTACTCGTCTTCCTGAAACGTTGTTTAATAGTTTAAGTAAATTGGGAAACATCAACTTATCCCATAATCTTATTGAATATGTCCCGGTGAACGCATTTAGGAACACAAAACTTAAGAATTTGAACCTTGCTGATAATAGATTCACGTATCTGCAGGATAACTTTTGCTTTGAACTGCGTAATTCTGGTGTCAGGTTGAAGAAGTTCTTCTTCAACCAGAACCCTTGGCAGTGCTCTTGTCTTAACGAGATCCTGAAAGAAATGAAGAAGATGGGGATAGAATACAACGGGTTGAAGTACAGAGGAAGGGAGCCCGTGTGTGTGACCACTAAGGAGTTTCAGTGTAAGAGGCACAAGAACTTTAATGACGAGTATTTGGAAATGTATAATGGCATAATTCACAACTAAATGCTTCGTGCATTTACAGATCTATCCAAAGTAAAGAAGTACTTTAAGTAAAGAGTTTTATTGACTGCCTTGGTTTAAAATATATTGTATGACAGTCATGACTGCAAAAACATAATCTTTACTTGTGCCTACAGTAAAACAAGAGATACTATTAATAGTATTCGGCTGTCTATCACTTTCACACTCTTTCTATAAGCTCGAGCACGAACATATCAATCATACGTCACGTTTTCGAATCGTCTTTACAACCCCTAAAATAAGCTCACCTTTACTACTTGATGATGTCAATTTGCTTTCAAATTTTAGAACTAAATATAGAGGCCGTGGATATCCATCGCGGTAGGTACACATTTTCTCGATCACGCTAAATTTACGTTACTCGATAGTAGCTAAGTTCGTGCTAGGGGTTTCATGCATGAGACATATACTGACGATGCCAGAGAGAGTGTGACAGCGATAGACAGCGGAGTACCTACTACTAATAAGCACTTAGGGTTTACTGTACATTAATGCTTGATATCTTGACAAGGCTCTAGTAATAAAAGTAAATACTTGTCCATATTATAGAAAGTGAGTGGCCTAATTTTAAGAGACAAAATAACAAATCGTGTACTTCACTACATAATGTACCTAATTAATTAGAAATATTACTATCGACACAAAAAATTACCGAGTTTCATTTCAATTTATAAATCTTGATATGGGTGTTCTGCCTTTTCGCCGAATTTTTTTTGGTTGAATTTCATTTGCCAACCAACATTTTGCTGAATGTTCACTGTGACAGTAGTTGTCACAGTTTTGGCAAATTTTTGTATGCCAACCTCTCATTTGGCCGAATTATTATGAAGACGAATATCATATTGACTTTAAACTTTTGGAATATCTTTCACATGACAAATGTTACACTAGGCCGAAAAACTCTTAGTTAGGTACGACGACGAGCGTAGCGAGGAGGATCGAGTGTTAGGTAGAACTGCGACCATACAGCACCGACTTTTTTTATATACTACATACACAATACACCGCGAAATATATATTATCCCAAGTGAACTATTTGGCTACCTATATGAAAAAAGACATTTTAATAAATGTCCATTAAAAAAAAACCAAACGTTGAGTTGGAAATCTAGAGGTTGGGAAATGAAATTAATCATTTTAACAAGTTGCCATATGATGATTCGGCAAAATGAAATTCAAAACGTTGGTTGGGAAGTGAAATTCGGCAATAAAATTTTCGGCGATACAATAGAGAACCGTTGATATGACGTGCTATAATTTTGATTACTAGACCAATTAATCACTAGTCCGAAGGATGGATAGCACAGCACTAACGTCATATCTTCGATAATACTGCACACGTAACTAACAAAGTAAATAAGGTGCAAAATCAACCCTAGAAAGTAACTCAGTAACGTACATTTTGCAACTTATCGAATTTGTAAGTTACGCGGTATTGCAGTATCAACGACGATATGCGACCAGTGGCGACCACCAACATATGCTTGCGCTTCAGAACTCACCACTGCCATCGACATCTAAATAGTTTTGGTCGCAGGTATGCCGGTGTATATTTCTGTAACGGAATGAGTAAGTTGGTGGAGATAGGCCCTGACTGGCCCGTGTCACGCGAATACCGATGGGTATCAATGCACGTTTAGCCAATACAAAGTGGCTTATAGAAGGTACCTTTAATAATTTGCAGCTTTTGCAGGATGTCATTTTAACTGTAAACTAAAATATTAAAAATGTACAGTGCGATGGCTCTTAGAAGTTGCTTTGGGTATGTACTTGTCTCTCACTCGCACTCATACGCCCGGCCCTAATTAAGGGCTAATTAATGCTCGTCTCAAGATGCGTCAAAAATGACAGTGTTCTATGGTTTGACGTTTACTTTGACGTATCTTGTGACGGGCGTCTCAGCCAAGATGAGTTTATTAATACGGGCCTAATAAGACAAGTACAAACCAAAAGCACTTTTAGTCCTGACAGATTGTACGTAATTTGCATGAGCTCTTGTTAGACTAAACTAGATAAAACTTAAATAGATTGCTATTTTAACAGTGAAAGATTACTTATTTAAAAATCCGGTCAAGTGCGAGTCGGGCTCGCGCACCGAGGATTTCGAATTTAAAATAATTTACCTAGTTAGAAAACGAAAAAGCTTACTTTTTAATTTTATTGTGAATTTTATTTTCTATAAAATACGAGTAAGGTCCATTAATACAGATTTTTAAAGTTTTTAGGTAACATTTCCAAAAGTGAAAAATTTTACAACTTCATTTTATTTTGTGCGTAAAATATAAATAGTTATCTTTAAATCCGGAATTTTTCAGATTTTTTGGTATATAAACTTCGGCGATAAAGGGGAACGGTAATTTTTTGTACATTTCTGGCTATCAATCCAAAAGTACATAAGTAACGAAAATTTATTAAAAAGAAATCATCAAATCACTCTCATTTTTCAACCCCGATTATAGACCCCTTATCAAATAATTCAAAAATAATATCATATTGCTTTTACTAAAAATAGATGCGGGCAAGCTGGTTATTCAACTACACTCGGCGTCAAAAATATCGCACCTCGTTGAAAATCAGATTCAAGCAAATCTAGCCCTTAGTAAAATTATCCCACCTCGTAAATATTAGTATCAATCGAAAGCACGTTTAATGTGTTTTAAATTAACAATATTTAATTTAAAGAAAAAAAAAGTGTTTTCGCAAACTGAGAGTTTCGAAAAAAAAGTGCCAAATTACGCGTTTGAATGGTCGCGAGTTGTGCCGTGTTCCAGGTGTATAAAAAGTCTGGTAAAGGTCAAATGTCAATCATTCGCTATCCAGACGTTAAAGAGAACACATCTAAGGAGCTGAAGCAAAAAAACTACCCTCAAAAATGGAAACCACTGCTGCTGAATCAACCCAGGTGGTCGCACTGCTCCAAGCAATGTGATGTCGCTCGGCAACTGAATTTAAGCCGGTTTGCTGTCCGCCGAGTATACCTGCGGTTCCAGGAGACTGGAAACTTCATTAGGAGGCATGGAGCTGGCCGCTGACGCTGCACATCTGAAAGAGACGACCGCTTTATTGTGTCGTCGTCTCTACGCAATCGCTTCTCCAATGCTGTTGAGGTGCAACAGCGTCTCCGAGAAGCTCGGACGACCTCTGTTAGCACCTCCACCATTAGGAGAAGGTTGCGGGAGAAGAAGATTGTGGCCCGCAGGGCTGCTACAGGTCCCCAACTGACCGTACAGCATCGCAGAGACTGCCTGCAGTTTGCTCGTGCTCACGTCGATTGGACATTCGACCAGTGGAGGCAGGTTCTCTTCTCCGATGAGACGAGGGTCTGCCTCTACTGCAACGACAGGCGTAGAAGAGTCTACAGAAGGTCGGGAGAACGATTTGCTCAAGCCTGCATTGAAGAAACGGTGGCCTACGGAGGTGGTTCGTGCATGTTCTGGGGCGGTATGTCCACAGATGGCAAGACCGACCTTCTATGCGTCTCCCGGACGGGGGGTACTCGCTGGCAGGGGTCTCTGACTGCTCACCGGGACGTCACGGAGATCCTGGAAGAGCATGTGGTCCCATATGCGGGTTTTGTCGGCACTGGATTCACTTTAATGCACGACAACGCCCGCAACCACACTGCATTGCTCGTTCGTGATTACCTGGGAGAGGTTGGGATCCCTGTTATGCAGTGGCCAGCGAGAAGTCCCGACTTGAGCCCAATCGAACACCTTTGGGATGAGCTGAAGCGACGTGTTCGGTCACGTGATGCCATCCCTACCACTCTCCAAGACCTCCAGGACGCCGTGATTGAAGAATGGAACCTCATTCCTCAGTCGGACGTAGTGAAGTTGGTTCGGTCAATGAAAGACCGCATGGAAGCAGTAATTAGGGCAAGGGGGGGTAACACTAGGTTTTAGGTTACTTTTAAGTGTCTTTTTTGTTTGTTTGTTAACCATTTCATTGATGTTAATTTACAATTTAATAAACATTTTTCTTGTCCTCGCATTAAACTTCTTCTTTTTTAAACCTGGTTACAATAATTATATTTTTTTTAGCTTTTTTAAAAAGTATATTTTATTACCTTTCAAATAATACCTAACAGTCATACCTTTACCCTTGATTAAATAGGGTATAATGTCGGTTGAACATATTTTTCCCGAAGGTGCGATATTTTTGACGCCGAGTGTATGCCAAATTTCAAGTTGATAACTTCTATAGTTTCAGAGAAAAACTGCTGTGACATACAGACAGACAGACAAACAGACACCGAAGTCTCACCATGAGGGTTCCTTTCGGTACCTATTTTGGTACAGAACCCTAAAAACGCAATTTATCACCATGTAAAGTAGTAGGTACGTCATTATAATTTATAGTGACCGTTTAAAATAATACGAGTATAAAGCATAAATAATTTTCATAACTAGGAATGTCGTATTTAGTAGCCGTAGTCCTTCGCTATAATATTATAATGAAATATTAAAACTAAAATTACCATGGCTAACCTTGGAGCGGTATAAATCGTAAACGCGCATCTTGGCATTTGATAAAGCCTTACGTGTCTACGTGTCAAATGTTTCATATTTCTTATAAAGAGGACGGATCACGAACAGGCCTATGAACGATATGGCTATATGTCCAATTGGATACTGGCGGCGTGCCAGGTTTAGTATTACAAACAGTAGTACAAGTGGCAAAGGGTCTATATAGTCGCGCCGATCTTAGAGGCCCGTTTTGACAACTGTCAGCGCAGTATAAAATATAACCTCAAACATCACATACATATTTTGTACTGAGTTTACAGCTGTCAAATTAAGCTCTTAGAACGCCGCGACTATAATAACATTGTAAAACAAAATAATAGTGACAGAACGACTGAACCATTTACTAGTTGCTGACACGACCAGAGTGATATCACCCTTCACAGAACATCGTCGAAGAGAAGAAAAGTTTTATATTTTTTTTTGGAAAATGAAGTAACATGCTTGGTTGCTTTTTGAACCACGTTTTACCTTAGTCTCCTATAGTCTACTGATTTTCCATATTTACTGTGGCGAATTCAAAATCTTTTCCTATACCAGTTCATTGGCATTTCCACGCAATTCTCCACTTAAATATGTATGTGGGGGTTGTTAGAGCCCAATCCAAGGCAGCCTCGAAACTAGTAAGAAAGGCCCGAGTCGTTTACCTATGGTAATGAACTGGAATAGAGTATGTTAACCCGCCTATTAATTATTTCTAGCTAAAATAAGTATTGTTTTAAAGCACGGCATTGTCCTTTGTTGACCTTGTTATCGGTACTTACATTTTTCAAACAATTAACTTTAAAACCGTTCCTAGAAGACGGTGTTTAGCATAGTCAGCTGTTTAGCATAGTAGGCACACTAGTGAGTGACCCTGACGGCTCCCGGTAAATATGGGCAAAATGGTAGATGGGTGTGTCATGCATGAGCGCAAATATTTTTTCATATTGTCATCATCTATACTATTATTTATTTAATATTGTAAAGCTAAAGAGTTTGTTTGTTTGTTTGCTTGAACGCGCTAATCTCAGGAACTACTGGTCCGATTTTTTTTCAGTGTTAGATAGCCCATTTATCGAGGAAGGCCGAAGCGAAGGGAGGGCGGGTGGCTAGTGTTCTTATATTTTGTCTGTATTTAACCATGTATTTCTCTAAATAAGTACCTAGGTATGTTTATCGTTATCTAGCAACGGAAAAGCAATAAACCTTCTGAATTCACAAAGTCAATCGATGTGCCTTCTAAAAATAGTCCTTACCGATGGGAAATCGCACATGCATCTAATCAAAATCCATAATGGCACAACCGGTGCACAAAAACACCCCTATGCCAAGGCCGAGCATATGAGCATGATTTAAAAAAGATATGGCTACGGTAAAAAAAATAACAAATATCAAAATATATACATTGGTATCAAATTAATGGGGCCCTGTACTCCTTTGTGAGCAGACAGGGCGCTTCACAAAAAGCCCGACTGGCTGTTCACAATGGAGTGCTGGCCCCTACCCTGATGTATGGTAGTGAATGTTGGGTGTGGCAGGACAAGCATTAAAAAGTCGTGTAAATGCAGTTGAAATGCGCTCTTTGCGTAGTATGTGTGGTGTGAAACTGATTGATAGAGTAAGGAATGAAAAAGTCAGAGAGAAATGTGGAATAAAAGATGTAGCGACTGAGATTGAAACGGGCATGCTTCGATGGTTCGGTCATTTGGAAAGGATGGATGAAAGAAGATTGACGAAAGAGATATACAGATCGAAAGTGAGTGGACGGGTCGGAAGGGGCCGCCCTAGGCGTACTTTGTCAAAGTCAAATCGGAGAAATACTGGAAAAGGGCCGAATCTTAAGTACCCGAAACCGACGTGCGTGCATGACTCGATGTATGAATGTGAAAGAAGCGAAAGAAATTTGTCAAGATCGTAGCAAATGGAAAGAAGTGGTCTCTGCCTACCCCTCTGGGAAACAGGCGTGATTTAATGTATGTATGTGTATGGCTACGGTAAGCGGCTATTTTGATGTAGGTATAAACTGTGGTATAAAGGCCGCAATCTAGAGTAAACTGTCTCTTCAAAAAAATCAAAATTCAAAATATTTATTCAGTAAATAGACCACATGAGGGCTCTTTTACACGTCGGTAATCTACGAGAGCTTCGGACTCTCGTCCGTCATTGCGGAGAAGAACAGCCGCAAGAAACTCCATTATTTTATGATTATGACTAAGTATTAAGTCGTTCCATAGTGACGATTTTCAAACACGAGTTTGAAAAAGGAACGATTTATTTATGCCCGGTTCCTATATTCAAGAAACGAATCGTTTTCCTTACGGCTCGTTATAATTTGACACATTTTGTACGTAGCAAATGTCAAATTTTTACGAGACGTAAGGAAAACGATTCGTTTCTTGAATATAGGAACCGAGCATTAATTGTCTCCAAAATGTCTTTGAGTACGGCGGTAAATCGTTCGAAAGTATTATTAAGAGTGATGAAAATCGAGTGGGCCTGTATTCTACCGGGTAAGAACCATTAGCTTTGACGTGTTATCGTATTGTCAACTCTTTGATAGCTCTTATTTACTTGACAGTTATGGCGGCCCAGTTGAAAACAATACCGTCAAAGGCGATATTATTTTTACATAGTAGAATAGAGGGCCTTAGTATGGGCAACTTGTTTTTTTTTCTAAAAAAATGAGTATTTATAAATTTATCGCCACGTAGTAATGATTTTTGAGCGTTGCCTGCGAGTAAAGTAGTGAAAAAGTATAATGGTATCACCGTAAATCTAAAAAATGGCCTTAAAGCTTTACTGCCAATATCATGATGGTAGCAGTGAACGTATTAATTATTACCTATAACGTTCAGATTTTTTTGTACTACTTAGTACCGTCACCGGCAATATATTATCCAACATTGGGCGCAAAAATATCAGACACGTCTTTACTTTACTAGAAGTATAAGAGCGTGTGAGATATATTTGCGCCTAATGTTGGATGATAAATTATTGCTGGTGACTGTACCTACTCCGAAGTAGTTCCAAACTTCCTTCGACAGATAGAAGAATCTAGTAACTTTTATTTTGGAGGGATTAAATAACATTCCGTGCCTTTCGGACCCATTATATCTTATTTCCACTCTAGATATCGGAAATACGTCACCCGGTTCCACAAATTACGTTATAAATATTGTATTGGTTTAAAATTAACTCATGACGAACACGCGTGTTACGTCGTAACGTAACACTCGTGACGGCAGGTGATGTATCACTTAACGGACGGCTGACGTGTCATCACACTCATCACTCATCACTATCATGTTAGTTTACAACTATCGCCGGGAAGATCGCCTTCTTACCGACGTACAATGACGCGATGACGGGATGACGGGAACCGGAATAACGGGAAAAGGGATGACTACTTGACTTAAAAGGCAGCAGTGAGCGAGGTAATTTACCCGTCGATAAATCTTCAGATTTTAAATTAAATTTCAAATGGCGAACGTTTAGGACCGTAACGTCAACGTTACCGTAGTCGCTGTTATTTACTTGACAGTAATGGCGGTTGAGTTTAAATTAATACGAAAACATGTTAGTAGAATAGAGGCACAGGATAGCAGAATAAGAGAACACACACTATAGGACAACAAAAGAGACGAATGCCGAATGAGAATGTTGGTCTTCATGGTAGAGGCTTTTTTCATTTTCCATGAAGCTATTCTGTCAACATGATAAAATATCATGATGCCCGGTAAACTCCAACCGTTTACTTTAAAAGAAATATGTTGTAAGTTTCGAAATTTAACAGACGCACTAAGTAGCTTTTGTTAAAAAGTGCCTAAAAACAACGTCGTCAACATTAGTGAGAAAAAACCCAGCAACTAAAAAAAAAAACGATAATTTCTCACGTAATACAAAAATGACAAATTTTCCTACCAGAGCACTATTTTCTTGTAGCCATCCACTGTAGGAAGGAAGACCTCCGTGTAAATATGTAAAAGCTCTTTTCTAACTATTTTTGTAGTTCGCGTAAGGGGAATAGAGCTCAATTACAATTGGTTACTTCTTTCACCACAATTTAATTTGTCAAAGAAATAGAGTGAATTGAATGTACCTTTAAGATGGAGATCAAACATTAGTACCTACACAAACCAGCAACACTAGAAAACGAACCCAATTCTAAGATACATGTGCTACCGCTTTTGTTACTGGAGGTACGTGGAAAATAATTAAAAAAAAACTATAAATAATTTACTTAATAAGTACTTCATGTCGTACATTTTGTTTCTGCTGAATTCGAGTCCTTTGTCCTTTACAGGACAAATAAAACTACAGTAGGTAAAACAACAGTTCTACTATACTTTCTACGGAAGTATTGCCGTTATTTGAATGCCAAACCAAACATTAACATCTAGATACTAGACTGATTAAGGGCATGTTCTAGTAAAACTATAGCCGTGTGAAAAACAGTGGTGGTTTTTAAGCTAGGGTGGCACGTGGCGGCCAGCGGTCAGTCGTCACCCCGCGGTCGGCCGGTCGATCCGCCATGCGAGCTCGGTGAAACGGACCGCCGCCGCCATGACGGACGACATACCAGGTGAATTGTGTTCTATTTTTGAAAATTTAAAATTGACACTTGCCAGTTTCCCGCGGATGAAACAAGGGTTTGTTTAGGAACGGCTGAAACATTTGTTTTTAATTTAAAAAACGTGGTTAGTTGTTTTTATTGACGGAGGTTTAACAACGTGACGAGTATTTTACGGGTTGTTTTGTTATTTTACCTGTTTTGTTATTTTTTTTACGGTATTTATTGAAAACTAACCTACCTCCTCGGAGCCGGAGGTTTAGGAAAATGCAACAAGCGTGTTCCGTTGCACAACCAAATTTGGTGTGTTATGTTCGTGACAAATTATTTCCTTTTTTTTTCATAGCATAGCATGAGAAGCAGCACAGTCCGTTTCAAATTCACGCAAATCTATCGTTGCCCATCGTGTTATTTGTCCCGTTATTATATTCATAGGTACGAGAGAGACACACAAACAAATCCAGTTTCGCTCTTGTTGACAAATGATAAGATAATTACGCAACACCGACGAAACAATTATACTAAGATACATTTTAAATAAAAGAAAACGCAAGTTCGGTTTTTTTATGTAGGGTTATTGGTGGACATTGTATGATATCGTAGAAGATTATTAGCCCTCGTGCTGTGTCCGTCTGCCACCCTTTGGGTTTAATAAGCGGCTCAATTAAAGAACCACCTTTCCCGTGCAGGTAAAGTGTTTGAATTTGTATAATATATGCATAGGCACACAAAGTTGTCAAGAATTGTAGAGTTACGTAGTGGCAGTGAACGTTAAATCAATAATCGTTTTCGTTAATAACAAGCCGTAAATGAACTAACATTGACCCAGCGTCGTTCCGTATTGCTTTAATAAAATACCAATTTTGTATTGTAAAACAGTCACTATAAAGACTGTACACGATAAAATCGGGGCATGCATGCTCTCGTGTATCTTTGCGATGAATGCATATTTTCAAGCAGTTTTTTTTTAATATGTTGTATAATTATAATACTATATAATGAAATAAAATCGTATCATAATGTATGGGTATGTGTGAGTTTTCGCCAAATATATTCTATCATACCTTTCATCTCCTGTAGGCACATCGTTTTTTGACAATCTTCACTCGCTTCCTGCTTCTACGCCACAACTGTATTTATATTGTTACAAGCAGTTTAGCCACAATAGAATGTCGTCTTACGAAAAAAATACTTTTAGAAAACTCATTTCTATTTGTAGTAGTCAGGAAGACTTTTTACTCCAAGCACTGAAAGTTGTTTTTGTATGGGAGGCATTTATTTGTCAAAAAGTCAAATTCGCCAAAGTTAAAAAACCTCAGAACTATCTTAATCTGAATATAATTAGGAAAGTTTTAACTATTGTGATAAGATAATTTAATGGTATAATTTGGCTTATATAATTAAAATTAGTAAAATGTTTTAAAACGGAGAATTTGGTAAAGACTGTCAGAAGATCGTGTACAAAAAAATAAAGGTACTGTGGATTATATAAGGGTCTAAGACACAGACGCTCTAACATTTTATTATGATTGTATTTTTATTACTTATGTAGTTTCATAACCACTGACTATTACAAAAAAGTGCTGCTTGAAAATTAGCATTCATTAAAAAAATACACCAGATCATGCATGGCCGGATTTTATCGTGTACAGTCTTTATTATGTGTATGACTTTATGACTTTGTTACATTTTTATGCACAAGTTCAAATCCTCCAGAATGATTTTCAACATCTAAGGTTTTGCTTTTCTGTTACAAAAAAAAACTCATCCACACTAATATCCCTCCATACTCATATTCATCATCCTCTTGCCCTTGTCCCACACTAAGTAGGGTTGGTTATTAACTCCGTGCTCATACGCCTTTCATACGTATGTCATGCTTCACACAATCTATCCAAACTTTATTTGGGCTTCCTCTTCCTCTATATCCATCTACATTCATACTCACCACACTTCTATTCGTGTTTTCTTCGTCCCTCCTCATTACATGTCCAATTGTCCATACCACGCCAATTTATTGGTGCTACTTTCAAGCTTCCTCTAACATATTCATTCCATATCTTATCCATTCTAGTAACACCACACTTCGTAACATCCGCATCTCCATCATATGTAGGTACTCTTCTTTCATCCTTCGTCTTGGTAGAGCAACAGTGAAACCCTTACATGAACGACCGGTGTCCCAGTGGTCTTTTAAATTCTGCCCCTAAGCTTTAGGGTCATTTCAAAAGTAATATGATTTTACAGAGTAGATTAGATCCTCGATACTTAAAAAAAATCACGTGATATACGCGCTAGCAAACTTCTCATCTTATGGGTGCCAATATCTATTCCTATTTCTTTGAACTTATCCTGTTTTCAAAATCATTGTGCTATATTATTTTTATCAATACGACCGCCTACCGTCAGTTGCATAAACGTGACAACCATACAAACCAAACCATACAATATGGTTAAAAATAATAGAGGAAAGGCCCACGTTCCCCCACCCTCCTGCCAAGCACCAGTGGTCGTACTGGCGTTCTCTTGTGTAAAAGGGTAAAATGTGCAAACAGTTACTTCATCTTAGCCTTCATGTTGGCAACGCTTTTGCAGTTTTATAAACGTCCACGGGCCTCGGTTCCCACGTGCAATCAAATTCATAAATATGTTGTGTACACTTTAGTGCCCTGTCACTTTAATCGCGGTGACAATTCATGTATGTCAGTTTAAAGATGACATTGAATAGAAAAGCTACTAAAGTGTACGTACGACAGGGCCTTCATTCAACTGGGCAACACCATATTGCCTTTGACGTGTTAAGCAGCGACCACACCAATGCTTGAAAAACGGTGACGGTACGAAATCGCAGTGACGCGTCGTATTAGCACCGTTTTTGACGCATGCTCTCCACACCGGTGCTCAAAATTCACAGACGGTGCGTAAACAAAAGAATGTGTCATAGTAATAACATGGCGTCAATTTTGACGTACCGTGATATTCGCAACGTTAAGCAGCGGTGTGGGGAGCGTGCGTCAAAAACGGTGCTAATACGACGCGTGTCACTGCGATTTCGTACCGTCACCGTTTTTTAAGCATTGGTGTGGTCGCTGCTTTACGGTATTGTTTTGAACTCGGCTGCCATTACAGGTCAAAAGCAGTCAAAAGTGCCGTTGTAGAATAGAAGCCCGTCTTCCCGCCGTAAAAAATCAAATGTAAATTATTTACCAATAATTTTTATCACAGCCTTGGCCAACGGTCAGTAATATTTAGAATTCTTTCAGCTATATATCATACAATAATCACACCGTGTACGAATGGTAATGTTTGATTCGCATGACGGCGCCCCGCCCCCTTGCTATTTTACCACGGCAATAAAAGATATCCAAGACAAAAATGTAGGTTTTTTTTTCAAAATAAGATTATGTCTCCTTTGCGTAGAATTTTCTATATCCAATATTTAAGGTAAGTAGTTGCCATCCATGTGGCGTTCGTTTTTTCCACCCTGTATAGTGACGATGTAAAAGTATTCAGCACTTTATCTCACAGCGTAAGTTAAGTATATATCGGACATAATTAATATTGTATTTTTCAGGAACTTTTAAAAAAATCTTGGAGATACGGTACATTCCAGTGCAACCCACTAATTAAATTGCCATAAAAAGCAACGTATTTGATAGGAATAAAATAATCTATAAACTCATGCCTTCATTCCCAGAGTGGGGTGGGCTAGAACTACAGAATTACCAACAACTCTAAAATTGTCTTGATAATTCTCAAACCACATGCACAATTAAGTAGGCTAAGATGTTTGCCAGCGTATTAGTGACAGGTTGCAAGCCCATCGCCTAACAGTACAAACAAATAAACAACTAGAATACCATATGGGAAATCGTTTAAAGGTTCTTAAGTTGTATGTAGCTTACATTTTTTGTAAAAATATCATCCTAATGTGAGTAGTATTTTTCAGATAATACCCTCATATGATAAATAACGGCCAAGAGCGAGTCGAGGGCTAACTGACGGTGGAACTATCCACAACCCTTGCCTCGCATTAACTTAGCACGTGATCAACATTTTATAGCACTTTTTACGCCAGCGGTTTATGACGTTTTAATTAACTTGTTAATCGTATTGCATTCACTGATGACCTTGACTTAGTTTTCTTACTCAAGGGACAATATGGCTAACAGGAAATTCATTTTTAATACTTAGGTTACTTAGTAGATAATATAAAGCACCATCTATGGCAATGACAGTATCAAGTTAAAACAAAAGAATTAAGAAATTATTGAAATTAATCCCATTTAAGCCTGCATTTAATGACGGTCGCAGAAAACCTGGAAAGTCTGGGAAGCCAAGGAAGAAGCCAGTTAAGTAAAGTTAGGAAATAATAAACACATCAAAGTGAAATGTGAAATGAAAAATGTCCTAAGGCTCACTAGGGAATGTTTTTGACACTGTTTTCTTTCAAATGTTTGAACTGTTTTCATGCGTTCATTCCCAAAATACCGAATTCTCATAATACCGGAATCCCATAAAGTTTACATACATACATAAATTCACGCCTTTATTCCCAGAGTGGGGTAGGCAGAGCTACAGAATTTCCAACCGCTATAAAAACTTTTTGATAATTCTGTAACCACATTTTGCACACTTAGGCGAAGATGTTTACCAGTGTATTAGTGACAGGTTGCAAGCCCATCGCCTAACAGTACTACACGCCTATATTTATCATTCAAAATAAATATTTATTTTTTATTTTTATCCAAGATTTGAATCTATTGTTTCGGGAACTCGTTATAAAATAGAAACCGTTTTACCCGCTATCTTCGCGTTTTCGAATGAGCGTTTTCACGTGTGTGATTTACTTTTTGACGCAAACAATTTTCTCGCAAATTAACCGCAAGAAAAAAAACGTGTTTTATAAAAATGCATGAAGGCGGCATTTTTGCCGCCGGTACTTATGTAAATATTAATACTTATAGACGTGCCAAGCTTTTAACACGGCGCCGTTGTTAAATAATTTCACCCACTAAGTGTGTGATTATTCATCAGTGAAAATGACGTCAGTCTGAGTAGTGGTTTCTTTTACCACGAAATGTGCTTTGTTCGGGGCAGTAATTTCCCCTGACCTTGCGTGGATAATCTGATGAGATTGCTATCATCCCGAATTTATAGTTGCTCTTTTTAGGCCTGAGTTAGACTGAAGGCAAAGTTAGAAATGTTAAGGTAATTGGTTTGCCCTTTGTCTGTTTACGGCGAAGATTTTTTTTGGTGGTTATAATAAAGTATGACTCGCGTCTCATGAAATCGTGTACCTACCAAATGATTTCATAAGACGCCAGTCATAGGAACTTAACTTACCTAGACTAAACAACATTGTCTTCAGTAATGTCTTCTGCTCCGTTACACAAACAAATATTAAGGTTGTTGTCGTCTTAAGTCGCGAGCTGTCACTTAGTCAGTACTTCGGTAAAAGTAACGAAAGGTGTCCTAATGGCACATTAGTGCTAAAGAAAGTCAACTGAGTGTTTATCCTTGATGTCGACCGTTACTTGATCCGCCATCCAGTCTGTTTAAAAATTAACATATACCAAAAATATCCGTATTGCGATGTTTACTCTTTATGTCAATCTAATCTATCATCATTAATTACAATCATTTTATATCACTTTTAAATGACTCTTTCGACCCTCAAAAGTCACTCCTAACAAAACCTCGCTACTCGCTACTTATAACAAAATAATATAGGGTGGCACTTACATTTAAGTTAAGACGTCTGCATAGCAATTAAAAAACAAAAGACGGCGAAAGGTTGCAAGAATAGCAGGCTAATAGAAAAATAGCGCGCTATATGGAAAGTAGATGGTAATGAAATTCAAGGGGGTAGGTCATGGCCTGAAATAGCCTGGGACCGCCTTAATTGTCGGTGTTCTAGCCGAGCCGTACATCAAAGAGATGGAATGTTTGCTGTAGCTACGAGTAGCAGGAGAATGCTGGTGATTAGGCTAACTATACATAGCTTGTAAGTATATTGTACTGAGCGTCTTTAAAGATAATAGCTTTTGCGATAGACTAACCTTCGAGAAAGGTCATACCTTAAAGTTAGACGTATAGTACCTACTATAGAAATTTCGATTAGGTACGAAGCTAAGGTAGAACAATAATAAATGTTTTCAAGTGGTGTTTACTTGCCTATCTACACCCTTACGCTGCCCAACTACCACCCCATGACATCTGCTATTAGACTACACTTTTAATAAGTTTTACTAACAACATCTTTCGGTTGACAGAGACAGGTGCCGTGTTCACGTTCGGCAAGTCGCACTTCGCCGACAACGAGCCGAGCCACTTCTTCATCAAGAGCGACCCCGTCGTCGCCATCTCTTGCGGCGACGAGCACAGCGCTGCAATATGTCGTGAGTATATTTATCCCCTAGCCACTATCCTTACCCGTACCTACTTTATCTCTCAGTGACTTTATTCCTATCCACTCTAAGTTATGTGTCGTTCTAGTAATCTACTTAGGTCGACCCATAAGCTACGCAAACGACCTTTTTAGATGACTGCGTGAGCTACGGGTAATGTTTATTGGAGTCAATTCTAGTCATTTACCATATGCTGTTGGCTCTACTCAACTCAGCTTTAAACGTAAGAACCAGACTTATCTTGTGATATAGTACTAAAACATCAAAAAACCTTTAGGTACTTTTTGTTTCATGTCCTTTGCAGTCAGAGAGAAATGTGGAATAAAAGAAGATGTATTGACTAAGATTGAAAAGGGCATGCTTCGATGGTTCGGTCATTTGGAAAGGATGGATGAAAGAAGATTGACGAAAGAGATATACACATCGATAGTGAGTGGACGGGTCGGAAGGGGCCGCCCTAGGCGTACTTTTTCGAGTCAAATCGGTGAAATACTGGAAAAGGGCCGAATCTTAAGTACCCGAAACCGACGTGCGTGCATGACTCGATGTATGAATGTGGAAGAAGCGAAAGAAATTTGTCAAGATCGTAGCAAGTGGAAAGAAGTGGTCTCTGCCTACCCCTCTGGGAAACAGGCGTGATTTAATGTATGTATGTATGTATGTATGTCCTTTCCAGCATTTTTGCATTTTATAAATATTAAGTATCATGAATTAATTTCTTCATCAGAAAATGGGCGAGTGTTCGTGTTCGGAGGGAACGCGTGGGGCCAGCTCGGGCTGGGACACAAGGACGAGGTGACGCGGCCCAGCTGCGTCAAGTGGCTCAAGCCGCACCGCGCCATGTTCGTGGCTTGCGGGCGCGCGCACACGGTCTTCGTCACCGGTCAGTACAGTACCAGTAGAGTAAGAAAGCGCCACTGTAGCGTGAGGTCAACTTGAATTGGGCCACAAGGCTGTCACTGTAGCGTGGGGCCAGCTCGGGCTAGTCCACAAGTACGGAGTGACGTGGCCCAGCTGAGTCAAGTGGCTTAAACCGCCCTGCGCCATGTTCCTCACAATGAATGCTACCCAGTCTTTAACTCAGGTTATCTTTCAGACTCCAACTCCGTGTACTCTGTGGGCTGCAACGACGAGGGCCAGCTGGGCACGGGCGACCTGGAACACCACACCGTGCCGCAGTACGTCGAGGTCGAGGGGCAGCCCAGCATCAGACAAGTCTCCGCAGGGAGCAACCATACTGCTTTACTTACTGGTATAGGCTAAGTATAGCGTGGAAAAAAAACATTTAGAGAAAATAGCCTATTCAAAGTGACATTGGTAACATGAATTTTGATATGAAAACTGCTACCTAATGTGGTGTGGTGAGGGTGTCTACATAGAATTTTGTAGTTCCTGTCACCTCGTCAAAATTCTTATTTTTGTAAGTTAACCGTAAATGATCGCTTTTGATCTTTGACTCTTGTTCGCATTTCGATCACCGAAAAATCAGATCTTTTAAAATAAGAAACTCGCAATCAAAATCCTCCCCCTTCTCACTAGTCGCCTTTGTAAATAATAATGCAGTAGTGGTAAAATTATTCCTTTGTCCAAAGACGAAGGGCGAGTGTTCATGTGCGGCTCGAACACTGAGGGTCAACTGGGCCTCGGAGAAGACACCAGGTCCAACACCAAGTTCACTGAGCTCAAGTTCATGGAGAAGATCGCCTTCGTCGAGTGTGGATACTACCACACCGTCTTCATCACCGGTACGTCAAGTTGGACCAACAACATTGTATGATAATAAATAGGAGGTGCAGGCCTAATAATTATAACCGTTTTTAGTTTTTTCCGAATATTCATTGGTCTGAATTTTAATTTTTCCGAAATCTATATTACGCTGGAGCTATTTTATATTAAATGGATAATTTCATTGTCATAGGTAGGTTAGGTTTGAAAAAATTGCGTTCGGAATTATGAAAATTCGGAATTTTGATCAATTCGGAATTATGACTGATAAAAACATTCGTCACTATCTGACTAATATGTAAGTGTGAGCGTGACTATCTACATTTATCCATAGTAGGCCGCTGCTGTTAAAAATTGACCAGCTAGCCACAGTCTAGGTTAAAATGATGTCGTGTATGCACAACCTAACTAGCATCCACTAAATTAAGAACGTCATATGCAGGTAGTACGAATACGAATACGCATACGAATCTCTGGAAATAGACAAAAAAAACAAGTATCTACTATGACGCATAATTTCCTTTGTCACCGAAAGTTTTGTTGGAAAATCAAATTACCATGAAAATAGTGTACCTAAATATATTGGTCAAGTTGATAGTTAGTCGTCAAAAGTCCGTGATTATCTTACGAAATAATACTGATAAATTGGTTTGTTGACATGCTTGGACTATTTCTATTGATTTACCTACTTTAATATACATAGTTAATAGTCGCCACTGCTAGGCATGGTTACTATTTCATGAAAGGTTACTAACTGCGCCATAGTTCTAAAACTATCACTCATAAATATCTAAAAATGACACTGCGATGGAAATCGAAAAAAAGGGATGCAGGATCGCAAAACGATGCCAATGCCGGTATCGCAGTATTCCAGATTTAGGGTTAGTCTTCGTGATTGTGTTTGAGAAGAAAAGTAAAGTAGTCTAGGGCCTAACCTTGACAGAAATCCCAACCCTTTCCAAGGGCCATAATTTTAGGTGCGTCAAAACCTGCCAAGTTCCAGAGAGTGAACGGATCGGAGATTACATATCACCGATCCGTTGCTTGCGATTACCGGTCCATTCCGTGTCCGTGTTAGGTGGTATACATAGGTAACGTGTTTACACGTCGTAGTACGGCCCTATTTTATATTTTTACTCGAAACGAAACAATTTGAATTTAAGGCCCTCTCATTTTAGCTCAAGGAGCAGTCTTCATGACCGGCGACAACGAAAACCAAAAACTTGGTATCCCTAACTCAGCGACCACGATATACGTTCCCGAGGTGTTACCCGTGGATATCCCCATCAAAAGCGCCTGCTGTGGGGCCTCCCACACCTTCCTCCTATCCATGGACGAAACCAAGATCCTAGCCTTCGGGTCCAACGAGCGCGGACAACTAGGAATGCCTCAAGAAGTGGAGAATGTGACCGAGCCAACGGAAATTGATATGGAGAAGATGTTTGATGGGTACCAGTTGAAGCTAGTGGCTTGCGGGGCTATGCATACGGCATTTGTTACGGGTAAGGTTCCCTGATAATGTTCTCTAGCTTCTCCAGCTTCATTAATTTCATCATACATCATCGGAACGATTTACGCGTGAGTAGACGGTTAGTTGCTACCTAAATAAATAAATAAATAAATATCAGGGGACAATGTTACACCAATTGACCTAGTCCCAAACTAAGCTCAAGGCTTGTATTATGGGTACTAAACAACTATATAAATACTTATAGGTATATAGAGAAACATATACTTAAATACATAGAAAACATCCATGACTCAGGAACAAATATTCGCGGTCATAACACTAATATCTGCCCTTAGCTTCGTAGGCAGGGTCACTACCAACTAGGCCAGCGCGTAAAAAAAGCGTAATGTAAAATCGTTGTAGTTCACCACTGAGATCATACAAGAAATAATTTTATAAATGGTATTTTAATGAGTACAATATGTTAATCAAATCGAACATGTGACACGATTTTTAACCATTCATTCTACACGGGACTTAGGGCTTAGGGATTTTTCCAATTCCCGGATCACTTTTCTTTTCATAATATAGAACTAAAGAATATCACATAAAAATATCTGACGTAATGCTATCTGGAGATTGGAAAAAATTAGCCCTTATAGTTAAAAATGGTACCCTAGCCTCGTGTAACTGTTTAACTTGAGACTTTAGATTTAAACAGGGAGATTTACCGCAACTCAACAACTTAACTACAGTGCCTATGTTTCGCACAACGCCAACGCACTGAAGTAATTACCCACATACCAAACTAAGTGTGTCGAGCCAAATTCAGAATGCTGTAATATTATTATTTTAATTAAAACCTGTCCTTATAGTTTTTGTTGCGTATACATTTTGTCTACTAAATAATGTATCACAGTATCAAATTTCATAAGCTACGTCATTAATTTGATGGTGGCACATTCAAGCCTACCTAGTACATCTATTTCCGTAATAGCAGCACGCTCGATTCGTCAAATAATACCATGGGCATTCATTACGCCTCAAGGGTGGGATTGATCGCCAGTACCGACGACCGCTTTATGTGTAGTGGACACTGTTGTGGACAAAAAGATTTTCGAAAACTAATTTGGACTTTTCTTCATTTCTGGACCAAAATAGGTATAGTTAAATGTTTTGAGCTTCACGTTCGCACATGTTTATATGCTTGTAGATCCAAATCGTAACTATAGTTTACGTCCGTGGCGTGTATGTTTGTATAGGTAGGTATACGACGTCAAAATTGGATCCTCTTTGTGTTGGCTTTAACCATGTTGCTTTAACACTATAAGACCGCATCACTTGTAATATGGAGTCACTAGCAAATCTCAGCAAACATTGTGTTCCAGACGCCTTTATTACTAGGGTTAAGGCAATGATATCTTTCATCATCATCATCATCATGTTTTTTGAGCGCAAAGTTGAGCAATATATTATTACCGGGTGACTGTACAGTAAAATCCTGCATTAAGTACAATAGGGTTTTTCAATTTTTAAACTAGCCGCAACCGGCAGAAATAATGGTGATGGATGATGGTCGACATCATTAGCGTTTGACAAATGTTGTCAGGAAAGTTGTTTAGGATTTTTGGAGATAAAAAACACTATATAAACTCTACTATTACCTTCTTGGCCAATTTGTGCAACCCGTATTAGCTTCAAAGGAGGATGGTCAAATTGGTCTATTGACCAATAAGGACAAGCGATATGTCCCCGGATAGGTAAATTCTAAGTTGTAAAACTATTACTATGGCAGGTGGATCGAAATCTTTGTGTGAAAAAAGTTATCGCCATGCAAAGACAGCGGTTTTTCAAAGTAGGTAATTATGCTAAAGTCGTCTATGTAGGCGTCTCGATGTTCCAGATTTTTTAATATTTCACACAGTGATTTAAGATTTCCCGCCATACAAAAAGTTTTAGAGTATGAAAAAACCTTTCAAATGACATAATTATGGCTTGTCATTATTGGTTTTTAGGCCAGAGTCCATGTGAATCTGGGCATCCTCCTTTACTACCTATAAGATATAGTTTATCGTACTCATTCGCAATACGTTTACAAGATGGCTTATCAAGTGTTAAAATATTCGTTCTTAAGACTCTTCTGCGTAACCAAAGTTTGCGAATAAAAATAACCCACATACTCTTTAATACATTAGTGTTACGTTTCAAAGTTAACCTAAATTAGTATAATGAGTTTAATGACGTAATGATCCGACCTGGATGTAAATCGAACGTTTGTTAGCGAAGTCAGTTTACATAGTACGAATAGGGTTAACGGTTGTAGTTCAAATGTAGGGCACGACACATTTAACGATCGGCCGGTTGGCGCAGTGGGGATGATTAGAACATTAATTGCGGGTTCGATTCCCGATAATTTCACAGTATAGTGTTTTCAATTTAATCTTCGAAGTCGCACTCCACTATTTACTCAATTTTACGGATATTTACGGAGTCGTGAAATGTCAAATTACCTATAACACGGGGCGTTTCTTTTTCGATTTATCTGACTTTTTAACCTCCTACCTACGCAAAAAGATGGGTATAAGTTTGACGTGTAATAGTGTCTGTGTGTCTGTCTGTGGCACCGTAGCTCTTAAACGGATGAACCGATTTGGATGCGGTTTTTTAAATTAATATATAGTACCATTTTAAACTCCGCAAAAAAGGGGCTGCCTGTCTGTGTGTCTGTTTGTGGCACCGTAGCTCTTAAGCTGGTGAACCGATTTGGATGAGGTTTTTTTTATTTGAAAGCCGGTATTTTAGCGGTGGTTCTTAGCTAGGTTTAATGAAAATGGGGTCATCATTACATTGGGTGTTTTTGTCTATGTCATAGTTATATATTCCGTTCTGACAGGAGTTATTTGGATTCGATTTGATGTTTTATCAATTGCTCCTTTACGTTACATAGGCAAAGAATAACTTGTGTGAAATAGTGCCCCAATTTCTGGTTTAAAAGTATAGGGCCTTGCGGGTTTTGCGGGTGGTAGGACCTTGTGCAGGGTCCGTCCGGATCGCTACCACCGTCTTATCCGTTAACCTACCGCCAAACAGCAGTGTTCGCATTGCTGTGTTCCGGTTTGGGGATAAGACAGCCGGTGAAATGACTAGCATAGAGGCATTCCATCTTAGTCCTCAGGGTTGGCAACGCATTTGCAGTCTTAGGATTGCTCTGCAGTCTTGTGAATGCGAATGTCTATGGGTCACAGTTTCCACTTACCATCAGGTGGCCTGTGTGCTAGTTTGTCATCTCTATGCCATAAAAAAAAAAAAAAAAAAAAAAAAAAAAATAGGGCCTCTATTTTACTGGTTAAAACCATATTGCTAATTGCTATTGACGAGTTATCGTTGTTTTTACATCAGCCGCCATTAGGCACTGTCAAGTAAAAAATACGAGTTATCGTAAAGTTGATACTACGCTAACACGTCAAAAGCAATAAGATTTTCCCGTGTAGAATATCGGCCCGGCTAGAAAAGAACGATAATCAAGGTATTTCTTTTTTTTCAGACAACGGCCTCCTTTACACCTGCGGCGAGTCCAGACACAACAAGTTGTGTTTAGAAGACAATGATGACAATTCAAACGAGACCAATCAATACTCGCCGAAGCGGGTCACCGCCATGAATGGCTTCATTGTCGACAACGTAGCCTGCGGGGGCTGCCACACACTGCTAACCGCCACTAAGGGCTCCAACGCGGACTTCACTAACAACGACTTCAACGTCGTTACCGAAGAAACAAGACAAATATCGCTCACAGAACTACCACCGCTCAAAATACCAGTAAAAGGAGACGAACTTCACTCAATGGAAGACGTCACAAATTCTAATGTGCACGTAAACACTGATAACATCAATGGAAACGTTGACGAAACTGCGTCTATCGATTCTCTAGAAGCCAACGTGAGCGGCTCGCACATCGTCAACATAAATGACCTTGAAAATGACAATGGGAGCACGCACGGCGTCGATGACATTAAAGACGAAATAGATTCAACCACGACGGTTCTTCACACTGAAGCAATGAACGTTATTGAAACGATGGATACTATGATAGACGGAGCGGCTGGAAATATCGAAGACCGTGTAAAAGATACGACAAGTAATATTACTACTAATATTGGAGAAAATATAAAAGAAGCTAAAGATGATATTACAAAAGTGGCTAATGACACTTACAAAGCTGCAACAGACGCAGCGCATGACAAAATCGAAGCTGTTGAAGAAGTTATAAAGAAAACTGAAGCTAAAATTGCTCCTGGTATAGATGAAATAAAAAAAGTATTGCAAATACCAGATAAGAATGCAGAAGTAGCAAATTCACCACCACCGAAATCACCAATTTTACAAGAATTACTAAAGCTTCCAGATTTGTCACAGATGAGTCCTAATTTGAGTAAACACAGTGACGACGGGCAAAAAAGCGAAACTGGTCAATCGGAGAACGAAACTATACCTTGTGATTCTGACAAATCCAGCCCTCAGGCAGGGAAGACAGCTAAAACACAGGCCGTTCTGCCTATTGTCAGAAGCGAAGACCATATAGATAATGAAACAGGTCCCAGTGAAGAAAGTGATGTGGTGGCTAATAAGATGGCCGAAAAGGGACGGTTTGCGCGCATGTTCCAGAATATTAAAGATAAGGAGCACTCTTGCATGGGTAAAGGAAAAGTTATTGAGGAAACCGTCGTAGGTATGTTTTTTTATTGTGCTTCTGTCTGCATGTTTTTGTTGTGTTCAATAAAGCGTATTCGTATGCATTTCAAATACATAACTGCCGTATTCAGAGATTTTTCAGATATTTTTTTCTAAATTCATTGAAAATTTGTTAAGTATCGTCTCTAACGAGTGCGGCTGATAGACTTCATGTCAATTGTTTCAATTATCTATTATGGATAAGACTTTTTGAATGAAGGCACAATGACAGTAATCCGGTCGCCTGCGGCGGTCGTGTCAGTCTTGAATGGATCCTATTGACTAATGTCATGTCATATAGAGTTCTTCGTCCGCCTCATGCCTGCCTTCCACTGCTGCTTCGCAGTGGAAGGTGAGCACAATGCGCTGGCTGAGTGAGTCTTTCAGTGGTTTAGGACGGCCGACTTTCTTCGTGTTTACACGATTCCGTCGCCTGATACCATAGCCTTACGATCGCCGTAGTCGATGACCTTATCCGGCTAACTTCGCGTTCAAACTATTTCGTTCTCCTAATAAGGCGACTAGCTGTATGTCGCTAATGAATTGAGCCGAGTGACATTGCCTTTCTGTCCCAATCGCACGATCACCCGATCGAATAGGGCGATCAGATTACTGTAGGTAATTGTGCCCTCAGAGACCTTTTATACCACTCGCCTTTCAAAAATGCTTGAAATTTCCATTACTTTAATAACTTACGTAAATAATTTAAATGATTTTTTTTCAGAAAACATTCACAAGGGTATCGAAAACGCCGAAGAGACCGTACACAGAGTAGAAGAAACCGTCGAAACAGAAATCAGGAACCAGACAAATTCTAGGACATGCACTATATTATAAATATTCTCATTATTCTCTTCTTAAATGTTTAGTTGTATAATAAAGTTTTTATTATTACTATTAAAGTAATTATGGTATTATTATGGTCAGATAGGTTGGAAAGTAACTAGTTTCTTAAAACAGCTAGTTCTACATCCAGCTAATCGGGGCGTGATTAACCCACCTTTTACTTTGTGTCTTATTTAGGTTCGATATTTATTTAAGGACCGACCTTAAGTTCTGTCACATGGTCAAATAAAACTAAATTCTTTTTATTGTTTAATTTTAAAATAAATACAATTGAAAAGCTTAATCAAAGCACATTTTTAAGAACTAATCATCATCCTACATAGTCGCCGCAATTTTCGATACGACCTTATTACATTCACCGCCGGCACCGATTAAAATACGCATGAGTTTTCTGAAAAATTCACTTTTTGAAAACGCTTTTAAGGTTAGTCTTTGTTAACCAGGAAACTTTTTATTTAATATCGTGAAGCCTCTCATCTCTGGTTATGTTCAGAGACTAGCATTATTTTCTTTACGACACTTAAAGACCAGCTTATGAAGCACGAAATTTGGTGTTTTCGTATTTCTGCAAATTGATGTGAAATCGTAAGGTCAATTTAATGAGACATGAAGATTGACCGGAGTATTAGCAGATCTTTAGTTGCTTGGAATAAATTTGTATCAGAATTTAAAGATAAAAGTCTGGTCAATATGTCACGCAAATTTCGAATCAATACGAGAACTCTTACAAAAGCTGTAGCCGTTATGAGTATCGTGGTTTTTTCGACCCATGTTTTCCTGCCCCGAATGCCATGATAATGAAATAGCGAGATGCGAGAACAATGTGGATTGAAATTGCAAGAAGATATAGCGACAAACGTCGAAAAGGGTCGGTATGCTAAAATGGTTCGCTCATTTAGAAATGATGGATGAAAGAATCGTTACAAAAGAGGTATAGACGCACATACTTTGATCAGATTCGCGATGTACTGAATAAGTGCAAATTCAAAAGCACCAGAAACCGACGTACGTGCATGAAGAGGTTGATGAATGTATAGGAAGCAAAAGTTGTATGTTTAGACTGGTGCACCTGGCGTTCCATCCAGTCCCCGATTCGTCGAATTCTTGTTTCGCCGGATTCTTGTTAGGGATTAAGAGTCTTGTCAAATTTATAAGAAATTCTGGCGAAAAGAGAATCCGACGAAACAAGAATCCGGCAAATCGGGAACTAATTCATTGCGAGACGGGCGTGAAGGTATGTCTTTCGAGATGTATGACTTTGACCTTAATTCTCTTCAAGTTTAAGTTTAAAATCGTACGTCACAAATGATGCGTTACGAGGTTTTTTCAAAGTAATGACGATGTATGTGTATGTATATATTTTCTACTTTATAGGATCACTAAATTAAAAATATATTTTGTTACTTTACGCTTTATTTAAAATAGGTATGCCAAAATATAACTTACAATTACCAAATTTAAACAACGCATTTATAAGTTTCATTTTGAAGTACATCAACAATGCCAGTCCAACCACGGTACAGGTCTAAAGCGGGAGTGTTAAAGTTTTAAAATAAATCTAAGTTCTGGTTTAGAACATTCAGAGTAAATACAAACTTACGCGCTATGTGATCGTATTGACAAACATACTCTAGCATTGTATATTTAAATAAATCAGACTTAATTTTAACAGCAGAGTATAGGTATCGGCAAACTAAAAAGGTCAAGAACTCACAACACTAGAAGACAATCAGGTTTAACAACGAACCATTCACTCAACGGCCATTCTGCAATAACCAATCATGTGAAAATGAGCATAATTATAGTTCACTTCACGTTTTGTTGGCCGGGGACTAAATAGGTCAGAAACATATCTGTTGGCATGTCCAGCGCACCAGTTTGCTATGTTAGTTCATATTTAACGTACTTACGAAAACCTTAGCCTCTGCTAGACAAGACCACAGACCATGAATAGCAAACCTCAACACCTTTGCTAGATGTTAATAAAGTTCTGAATACGAAACCAATGATCAAACATCAACCTAAAACATGACTTCTGTTAAATAAAAAGTTCAACATTTTGCATATGCCACCGTGAGATAACTCTTAAACCCCTTATTTTAAATAAATGCTACGAATAATATTATTATAACATTTACATACAAACTCATAAGTCCAGTTGTCACAACGATATTTCAAATAGCTTAATCAATAAGTTTCAAAACTGGACTATCCAACTAATAAAATGGCGAAAGCTTCACACACAGTGTGAGTCATTATTGCCTCTTTTACATAAGAAACGAAACGTATAGAAGCGCTAGCCGCGTGAGCGTTATCAAGATCAAAACGTGAGGTCAATTTAGAAATGGGATACCCGCCCTATACTTCATTTCTTAAAAATTACGTATCCTGGCCACCCATAAAAAGATGCTCAAATGTCATGCGCTTCTATACCTCATTATCCTTAGGTTTCAGAGTTATCCCAGACTTCTAGTACAAGTTATTTAGACTAAACAGTGTACAGATTCTTAGTTGCGGAGCTGTGTTTGACCATGGTGTCTCTGTGGACCTGGAAGCCGATCTTGCCGTGGATTCCGAGCTGATCCTTTAGTTTCCTGCCAATCTCTACAGTGGCATGCTGCTTGGATGCGTCTGCTGTCCATATACCTGAAATTAATAAATTAAAATGATAGGCTGCATTCGGAATCTATTGAGTTTCTGCTTATGTCATCATGAAGACGTGATATAACATTCATACATACATACATAAGCTCACGCCTTTATTACCAGAGTGGGGTAGGCAGAGCTACAGAATTACTAACAGCTCTAAAAACTTGTTAATAATTCTGTAACCACATTTTGCACAATACTAATATTTTAAATGTTAATTTATATATAATAATATTATACTTAACTAAAGTAGAGTATTATCTTAATAAAGAAACAAGGAATGAAAGTATAGATGTAGTAAATAAACAATAAAATATATTATGATGTTCACTACATCATACTAATCCTACTAATAGTACAAACTCTGCTGTGTGGAGATAGCTTGAAACCCAAGAAAGGAGAAGCTAGTAGCGATAAACAAACGCAAACCCATTATTGATAAAGACCGACGAAACGACTTTTACGAAAACAAATGTTACACTATATGAATTCTACTGTTTTGTATAGCTGAGTTCATAAAATATGTTTACCTACACTTTAGTACCTTGTCACTTTAATCACTGACAATTCATATATGGCAGTTTAAACATGACATTAAATAGACAAGGTACTAAAGTGTACAGTGTGGTATATTTATGAACTGGACTGCACAACTGTTTCATCCACCACAGAGGCAGGTTCTTTTTTCTTTTGATTAAAAATGCTCTGAATTGTAATGAAGACAGAATAGCGGCTCTTCCTTACCATATTGCCTCAAGGGCCTCAATACACAAACCATTCGCTTCACGTCTGCTGTCCTAAGCAAAAACGCAGTAACAAAGATGAACCTTCTGTAGTAACATCAACCTCATTCTTAACTAAATAGAATTCCATTTGCTTTGGTGATTGAATTTAAGATACTGCTTATTGGCTTAGGAGGGTAGATGTGTGTTGAAGCTGCCTAGGGCAAGCTGTTCAGTTCTGTAAGCACCTTTACACAATTTTAAATAGATAGTTTGACAATACTATTGCTTCGGTTTTATGTGAGTATGATATATAGCCTACTAGCTTCTGCTTGCGACTCCGTCCGCGTAGAACTTGTTTATATCGTAGCTTCATACAAATTTTCACCCTGTATTTCACCTCCTTAGCGGATGATTTTCGGGGTAAAAACTATCCTATGTCCTTTCCCTGAATTCAAACTATCTTTGCATCAAATTTCACCTAAATCGGTTCAGCAGTTTAAGCGTGAAGAGGTAACAGACAGACAGACAGACACACTTTCGCTTTTATAATGTTAATATGGATAAGCCTTCCTTGATAAATGTGCTATCTAACACTGAAAGAATTTTTCAAATCGGATCAGTAGTTCCTGAGATTAACTCATTAAAGCAAACAAACAAACAAACAAACTCTTCAGCTTTATAATATTAGTATAGATAGTCTGAAACTCACCTATTTTATCAAGTTTAGGTCTGACATTGACAACAGCGCCACAAATTTCATCAGGATTTTCGAAATTTTCACCAATGAGTAGTAGGACCTGTAATAAACAAGAGAATCATATTAATTTATTAAGACACAGACATAAATCAAAAGAATTCAATTTTAATGACTTTTCCTTCATCGCTTGTAAATCTGATGGTGAACATTTTGATAAGGTCTAAGTATCCCCATGATTTAAACTTGAAGGCTCATTCTAAAATTAAAGAATACTAAATTAAAAATATTTATAAATAATAGCAGATGTCAGGGAAAATCTATAGTAACCCTAAAAAGACACACTTTATTACAAATCACTTACCACATCTAACCAAAACCGATCCAAGTCAGAGTTACGCTGTCTCTTCTCAAGACTGATAAGCCACCGACCACCCATCTTGTTGGCATCATCTTCCCACATGGGGCGGATACCCTGTTTGAATACTGCATAGTCGTGCCCCTGACGCAGTTCAGATGGCAGCTTTATGTGGTGGTACAGTCTGTTAAAACAAGCGTGCTAATAAAGACCACAGCTATATAAATAGAAAATTGGAAATTATAATTGAATTTAATCTATGCAGGTATAGTCCTTTCAAAGTCCAGTGGTTACAGTAACGTGAATAATCATTCATAAATCTACCTCTAAACTAATATTATAAAGTGTAAAGATTTGTATTTTTGTGTGTGTGTATGTTTGTAATAAATAAACTAAAAACCTACTGTGCCGATTTCAAAAATTCTTTCACCATTGGAAAGCTACATTCACCCTGAGTGACATAGGCTATGTATAATTTTTCTACCTGAATGGAGTTGCGCGCAGCAGCTAGTTAACAATAACTGTTATTGTTTGGATCTGGAAATACTGACTTAGTGATGTATTATTAAATAAAATCATGAACAAAAACAAAAGGTTTCTCATTGTTGGTGGCCATAATATGGATTATTTATCTAATAACAGCTTTAAACAGGCCTTAGGGTGTTGTAATGCTGAAGTTTCCCGCTCACGAGACTGTACACTGACCTGACATTCACTGTGGACTATCAAACTGCGCAAACAATGGGCTAAATGTGACACCGCACCGGTATAAAATAATTTATGTTCACATCCTTTCTCAATTCTTCGTCTAATAAGAAAGGAACTTCTTACTGATAACTAAATCCATTGTATATGATAGAATGGAATTTCATTTCTTACTGATAAGTGTAATAACATAATGAGACAACCTAATGCAAATTCGCAATATGAGTCATCATTTTATCCATCTTGTGGTTTAACAATTCTACAGCTGGCTAAAACCATTTACACCAATGAAATTTCGCGGTTACCTCCAGAAGTCCTCCACTGTGTCGAATGTGGTTAGCTCAATCAAGTTCTCCTCCCATGTCTTACTCTTGTCGTTATCGTAGAACCACAGGCTCCAGGTGTTCTGAAGGGGGTGCTTGATGAGGAACTCCGGTGGGACCTCCACAGAACTGTTAGTCTTTGCGTCGCCCGTCGCGGACCCCTTGAACACACAGGTCATATCTTCGGATAAATCTAACCTCTAATTTTTACTAAATGTTTATTATAAAATTGATTATAAACACAAGTATAAAATATTCCTGGCCGTAAAAGCAGCAAAACTTAACAAGAAAGTCTCCACGCAAGAGAATATCCGGCGATCATGAAACAAATGCTGTAGTGAAAGTTAGTCCAGCCACATCACCACAGCTCGCTAGGAGTAGCGGAAGTATATTTATTAAATCGCTAATTACAGGTAGGAGCATGAATTTGAGTCTACGTTGGTAATATTCTACCCACCTCGACTTCTTCGGTATTATTTCCGGCCATATCACAAGAATCTCCCGATCCTAATTTTTACCAAAAGACCACAGACAGATACAAAAAGACAACCATTTGTGTTGCAAGCAGTACGCTACGCTAGTCATAGACATTGCTTCGGCAGCCAGCTGTAAATTAATAGTTTAGTTGGGGACATGACCTCATCAAATAAAATTTATATGTATTTGTTTCCTACTGCACTAATTAAATATCTTTCGTTCGTTATATTATGTTTATTTATTTGTCAGATTTACGTACTCTTCTCCCCAACGTCTTTATTAGGAAGGGCAACCCATTCATTAAAACGTCAAGTCAATTCTCACGATCAAAATTTCAAGAAGTTTCATTTTAATTATCTTCATCGTATTCCCGGTCCCGTCCAAGTATCGCTCCATTTAAATAATAGTACAATATCCGTTCAAACGTTAAAATGTCGGTGCAGACATTGTTACTGGACTTTTCGATCGATCCCGCCCGTTTAGGCGACGAAAGCGGCCAAAAGGCGGTATTTAGTCAGTTGGAGAACGTTTTGAAAGATTATGTGCCGAATCTTATTTTAGCCGCTGAAGTATCCGTGGACGGCGGGTCCTTGAAGCTATTAACGGGTAAGAAGGGCACGACCGTGTCGGTAAGGCTGTTCGACCGCGGGCTTGTGACCGTCAACATCGAATATTACAAGGAAGACACCGAGGAGCCTTTAATCAGTTTCAAGGTGAGAATATTTGCAGTAGCTGCTCTTCCACAGCTTTAATCGATTTGCTTCTATAAGTACCTTACAAAACAGTTTCAATATGTTGTGGCAGTCATTGTACTTCACAAATGTATGATTAATAACTGTTTATTTTTTTATAAGCCATGTTTTATACATTTATTATAATTATGGTGGTTGAAAATTAATTGGCACACTGCCACTATATTACTCAGGCTTTTGGCAAAAGTTTGTTTCCAAACAAAACTGATATCTGTTGAAATTAGCAAAGCATTTGAGGTTACGTGCATTTAGTAAACTTCTTTTGCACTGGTCTGTTATGGAATCATGGATTATCAATCATAAAATGTTATGATTGCCCCAAGCACACCTATTTGTTTATTTTATAGTTGATGCACCTATCGTCCCTTATATTACTATTGACTATTAGAGCCATCATAGAAAGCAATGCAGGTTGTGCATAATATAGTGTAATATCATAGGACTTCTAATAAGGTATAACAATGTATTGGTTAATTTTTAGACCGCAAAATTATTGAAAAGTGCTATTAATATTACTTTGGGATCTGCAAGAATTAAACTATTCCCATATGTGAAGCGCGGTCAAAAAATAGATGTTTACTTGCCCAGTTCAGGTTAGGGATGGATTTTACATGTTTTTGGTATTTTTTTTTTCCAAAATTAAAAAAGTTTTTTTGGTGTTAACTTTTTATCACAATATTCGTTATAAAAATTGGGGTCTCCTAATTTTTTAAGAGTAAAATCCTATAATGAGGATGATGTTGTAATAAAATTGTTTTTAACATGAGCACACTACATAATCACTAATTTATATTAATTCTCCAACCAACTAATTCAAATTGTTGCATCCATTTTAAAATTTAGTAAAGAGATTTTTTTTGCAAATATTCTTCTTTGTCCCAAATGTATAGAGATTTTCATATATCTCAATTACGTTTATTTACTTCTCTTCCTAATATACAATTTTGTTCTCCAGGTAACTGATATTATTTTTGGATAAAGATTATTGAAAACTAGCAGAAGATAATTGTTAATAATGTGGGTACCATATGCCTATGCGAAATTTGCAAATCGTTCTAGTTAAGTAGCATATTGAAAGTAAAGTAGCATTACAGTTATCAAATGGTTTATTGCCTCAGTTACTCTCTGGTTGGTAACTAAGAAACTGTGTCATGTGATAATGTCAACTAATCCCATTTAACACAGTAGAGATAAGGTTGAGCGTGTTTTGTTTTCTAGAACAGTAAACTACTGGAAGGTTCTGTCAAAATGTCATTGGAGTGCGAAAGAGTTAAATTATTGCCAACAATTAAAAGGGGCTATAAGTTTGATGTTTACCTTACTAGCTCAGGTTAGATAATCCCTCTGTTTGCTGTTTACCCTTTTTTTTACTCAGAATGCCACCAGTATATTTTTTACCTGACACTAAGTAAGCTGATATTATATTGAACATTTTATAAGTATTTTTATATCCTTTTTATGACACATAATTTTTTTAACTAGGCTTTTTAGCTCTTTGTTGCATATAAATTATGTTATTATTTTATTATTATGAATCATACTATGTCTAGATATTTTTTATAGGCTATAGAGAACACGATAAGTATATAATATTGTTATAAGTACATATTTTTGTATTTTCCAATAGTTTTTTTTTCTAACACACGCACTATTTATATGTAAAAACTTATCTACGTATCTAGATGCCCACCATTGTGTATAGGGTTCAATTTAGATCTAGGATTTTATGGAGGGTAACCAAAGGAGGTGCTAACTGGATTCACATAGTTTCGGCTTGTCTCCTGCACTCTTCGCCTTATATCCTCCAATAACTGGCTGGAGCTAGCTTTTACCTATTGGAACGAGCATGATAGGGGGCCCTGGAATTAACCAATCAGCATAGGTGGAGCGATCAACGTTGTAACTCTAAAGGCTCGAACATGCAATACAAGCGTCTAAAGCTCCCCGACCTCGAGTCATGAAATACGTAAAGTGGTCAGCCAGCACAAGTTGACGCGACTAGTTTGTCACTCAGATATCCCTTCCTTACTGGTCTGTAACGATAGAGGTGCACTAAGCGACAAACGAGAAAGTTCAAGATGTGCTAGCTTTGATATCTATAAAAGTTTTTATCGATGACCTTTTTACGCTTAATGTGAGTCGTGATGTTTATTCCAATTTCTTAAAGATTGCACCGAGCAAACGTCGAGCGTCTAGTGGCGCCCTCATTACGATTATTGTGTTTTCTAATTTCCTTAAGTTTCCTTTGAATAGGACGATGTTTTTTTGTAGCGCAAGTAAAAACACAAATTATGGGATAGTAGTCAGCTTAACGGGAAAAGGTGGTAACTTTTTTCCCTTAAGTTGTTAACTCGAAGGTTAATTGTTGTGTTTTTACTTGCGCTACAAAAAAACATCGTCCGATTCCAAGAAAATTCTTTAGTTTATTAGAAAACAATAGTAAAGAGAGCCACTGTAGGTACATTCGGCGTATATATACGCTCAGCGCAGTCTTAAGAAATTAATCGTTCCATCCTATGCCAGGATAGCGTAGCCCTCTTCGTTTGTTAGACATTTACCTCAATAGCATTAATTTCTAATAGCGATAAAGAGGACTGTGAAGCCGACAATTTCCATACAAAATACGATAACGTTTCTCTCCCATTAAACCTAGGTAATCCGATTGTAAACATTATGAAAACCTAGGTCTGTACGTTTTCCTTTACAACCAAATATTTTTTGAAAATATGAAAAAAATAACAACGAAAACATACCTACAAACCTAGTTTTTTATAATATTTAGTATAAACATATTCGAAAATCATGGAAATCAGACTTGAATTAGGACGTGAGAAACGTTATCGCCCAAACCTAAATGGGTATGGATTTTAATTGACAGTTCCGCGATATAGGCGTCGCTTCACATTCCTCTTAACCCATTCGCTGCCACCAACTGGTAATAGTATGTAATTTGAACACACATACGTGTCACAGGCAGTGAACGTGTTAAATGAAAACGGCAATTTGGCAAATCGCTCGTGATATACACGGAACCCCAAAAAAGGTATTTCGATAATTGTATTGTTGCCGAGGTAAAACGTGTATCGCACCGGTGAACCGCTACAAATAATTAATGCTTGTCGGGTAAGCGTGTGACAAACGACTCCCCTCACCCTTTTTATTGGTCAATGACATTAACCATCGAACTCCAGACCACCTAACGAACAGACGCTCAACCTTAACGTTTACCAAACTGCATGTCTGCTAACCCGCATTATTATTTGGTTTGTTCTCTTCCTTTTCTTATTATTTTGTCAATAGTCCGCAAGAGTATTGGAGAGTCAAGTGAAAAAATACATCAGTGTGGTAAAATCCCAAGCTTACGCCCCGATAAAACGGGGCCTGTTTGGCAGGTATTATCCGACGTCAGGTGAGTGCCGAGCTTTATGGAGCTGTTCCTCATGAGTGACGCCCTACCAGAGCCCAAGCTATTACCGGCAAAAAGCTGAGCGAGCAATCGTAATATTTCTATCTTATCTCATCCCAGAATTAGAAAACCAGACAAAACTGACAACATTTGGGATTATAAATGCGAAAATAGAACTTTTGCTTCTGACCTTGGTCTTCCGTAAAACGCTATACACCGCGTCCAACGTCAACTTAAGGCCAATGTAAACGTTTCGGCTGGTATCGATAGTGTGTGAGGGTGACCACCAAACCGCAAGTAAGAATTTAGCGTCCTTAGTGACGCGGCGTACGGCATGAGTCGAGTCGTGACGCTGAGACAACCAATGCTTAACTATTATGTCTGTTATTTAGTTGGAGACATCCACTCACGCCTAGTTACGTCGGTGGTTAGTTGTGCGATTTTACAATTGCTTTATCTTTTTAAAAGTAACGGTGTTAAATTTATAGCTTGGGTTCTTGTTAGGGTCCTGACTCATGTATGGATGCGATGGATCTAGAAACTTATTTGGGAATCGTAAGCTATTTCGAATTTATATAAGATCATAAATGAGAAACTTAGTTTTGGTCTGTTAAGCTTACTGATTCCGGAGATTTCTAAATCTATCGAAATTTTAAATGGTTAACTGGACCTGGATCAATGCAGAGATCGTGATCTCTGTGACTCTATCAGCCGTATTTCATAGTCAGCAGCAGAAGTAGGTGGACATTCGAAGAGTTCAAAATTATCTACGCACGCTCTTGATCTCTTTAAAATAGAGTCGAGTCAATTTAGAGCACTTCGAGTGTCCATCTACTTCTGCTGCGGACCGTACTCGCCAGCGATTGGTAAATAAATAGTTGATTAATCATTTAAATTGCTTAACCCTTTGAACGCCAAGAACCACTAAAGTGGTTGTGTACTGTCGTGCCTACGACGCCATCGACGCATATAGTGGTCACAGATGCAGTGCAAATTAGACCCGAGTATTTGTGACGTAAGGTTGACATTAGCTGTGGTTTTGAGCGGTCATTGGCGTGTGAGGACCAGGGATTGAAAACCGGTTTATTTTCCGTAGCGGTTAAAGCCACACTATGAGAGCCTAACCCATAATAAAGGTTACGCTCACAGGGAGCGAAATGCATTTACCGGTTAGAGAGCGCTCCTTCCGTGTGAGCCGAGACAAGGGTGAATGACGGAAGCGCTCTCTAACCGGTTATAACCGGTAAATGCATTTCGCTCCCTGTGAGCGTAACCGTAACCGTAATCCGTTGGAACGTAACCCAAATAATTAACCGGTTTAACCTAAATAAATACCGGTTTATTTGTAACCGGTTACAATCCCTGGTGAGGACGACGTTTGTATCAAGTCAAAGGTGTTCAAAGGGATAACGTTGTTGCAAGGTCACAGGAATCGCCCAACATTGACCCAGGTATACCTCTTAAGCTATTTTAAATTGCTTAATTAGGCTTTCAGCAATGTTATATGTAATTCTAGAAATAAAAAGGCAAGCGTTGAACACTTTAAAAGTTAAAAGGTTGTCACTGACTGTCAGTCCATTGCACATTGCACCTAATACAGTCGTTGTCCATCAAACGGACGGATACAGAAATTATGGCCACTCACGATAACAGCCCAATGGCTTTACTATCTCGGTCGATGTGCCTGCAAGTAGACGAGGGTTTCCCATTTCATTTTCGACGTTGTCATCGGTTCGAAAAAAATATTTAAGGGATATTCATGATCAAATGGGACAAGACGCCGCGTCAACTAATGCGATTAACTGATCGTCTGATGATCACCTTAGGAGATGAGCCGTTCAAAGTATAAAAGCATTCTCTAATTGATTCAAAGTTCACGAAGATTTTTTATGACCAGAAGAACATAATCAGAGGCTGACTTATGTAAAGACGACGCCGAAAAATATTAGTGATGTGATTTGAACAAAGACCTGCATGGTGTCAGATTTCTTGATTCTCTCAAAATATGAATTAGTAGCAGTTTAAAAACCTACCGACTCAAGTCGAACAAAACCCATTCACGTTTCAGATCGTTTTCCCATAATAATAATATTATCATAATCGTTTTGTGACACATGTTTTTTAAATATAACACAACTACAGTTGTAAAAGAATTCGTGAAACCAAAATGGCCGTTTCATTCCCGTTAATGATCAGTTCATGTGACAAAAATGAACTCATTATAACAACTGACTCATCTTGAACCTTAAGACTTAAACTGCGATTAATCTACACTAATATTATAAAGAGAAAAGATTTGTAGGTTAGTAAAGAATAAACTCAAAAACTACTGGAACGATTTCAAAAATTCTTTCACCATTATATTGGGACATTATTCCTGCGTAACATAGGCTATGTTTTATTTTTCGCACGGAGTCGCGGGCAAAAGCTAGTAATTTAAAAAGGGTACTGTGCAATACCTTCTCTCGCGTACTAATGTTTTCCTTTTACATCGACGCCCCGTGGTCACAAGAATCAATATCACGTACAACAAAGACGTGGTAGAACCCTCGAGGCAAATATAATTATGACTCAATTAAAACCCATTTTATATTTAAAAACATCTGGTTAGGTTAGGTACACACAACAACACACCTAACTAACCATTAAAGACGGAGCAGAGAGAAAAAGAAAGAGATGTATATATGTGTATTATGTCAACAACATTCGATTCTAGTGCGACTCTCTTTCACGCAATATTTCAGATTTCTGAAGTGTATAGCTAGATGTGTTGCTGTGTGTACCTACTCTAAAACAGTGCATTCAGTTTCGGACCCCGCCTTTCCTCACAGTTACAGCAGCTGCATTGCCACTAAACCGTTGCGTGTCGTAACATATTACGGTATAACTCGCCTGACATGACACAGCGTTGGATGACTTACATGATCGTAACAAATATGGACCTTATATTCATGTTTAGGAAGTTTCCCACGCCACGTTTCCTATTGGCCAATAATAATAATCCATAATGACGCAATGCGTTAAAAGTGGCCTCCAAAAACTAACCTTCTATCGTCTGAGTCACTCAAATCCCTCTAAGTTATGTTAATTACGTTTTGAAATAAAATTCAACAAAAAGTTATCATGCATTGAACATTTGAGAAAGTGTAACCATGTCGTTAAACCTTTGTTTAAAACTTTATGCTCGAGTAGCCGCGTGCACACATTAATTCCTAGATTTGTGAAAACGGAGCCCGCTCTTTTCCACATTTCAAAAATACACAATAAACTTTACTTATATCTATAAATAAGGTCTGCACTTTAAGATAAATAAATATAAATATCAGGGTATAATGTCACAGCGATTGATCTAATCCCAAACTAAATTCTAAGCTTGTACTAGGGATGGGCACTAGACAACGATATAAATACTTACATAGAGAAATGTATAATTAAATATATTGAAAACATCCATGACTCAGAAATTAATATCTATTCGCGCAAATCGCACAAATATGTTCCCTTACCGGGATTTGAACCCAGGACCGCTAGCTTTGTAGGCAGGGTCACCCCAACCACCAGCTAGACCAGCGCGTCAAAATAGATAGAATTTTTGTTTGTCACGTAAATTAACAAATTCAATCGCAGAATCCGCGTATCAACCTTTTTCATTAAACGATTAGTTAGGTAGGTCATAAATGCACAGCCACGCGGAGTCGCGGAGAAGCGCGTGTATTCTTTTATCGTCGTAATTGAATGTTAGTTGTCTGGTGGTACTATGGGAACGAGCTACCCGCGCCTTCGCGTTCTGTGTGTTTGCAGCGTTATACTTTTAAGTGGCGCCCAACGTGGTATCCGTGAAAACGCTAGTTATTCTTATCTTAATACCTACTCTACATTTTCAGATGAAAGACTCCTAGAGTACGATATTGACAATGTTGTCTTCGATGAACAGTCTGCCTTCCAAAGGGTGCAGATAGTGCATTCCAAGTCCCTCGGGAACATGTTGGTGCTAGATGACTTGCAGAGTAAGTTGTTTGCAGATATATAAAGCACGAATTAGACTTGCAATAAAAATTGCAGAAGTTGATTGCTGTCTTACTTTAACTTAAGTTCTAGAACAAGAAGCACAATTTTTCTGTCATTTCTAACTTGAAACACACTTGTAAGACAGCAATCAACTTCTGCATTTTATTGCCAGTCTAAACTTCACTTTGCATAGCAACCGGATTATGATTAAGCAAATCTATAACATATTCTGAAGAGTTGTAAGGTCCTCATCAAGTTTTACTTAGATTTCGTCAACAATAATTTGTTGTTCGGTCGAAGGGTTATTATTTGTAAATATTTTTAGTGTTAATAAGTTTATTGTTTGTAGAATGTTTTATTATTTATTTATGCAAATATCTATATTTCTATTTATTTACCAAGTCGCATTTTTTGCAGATATTTCAGAGGCTGATCTTATATACACAGAGACTTTGATGCAGCGTGGTAAAGTTAACTATGAAGGGAAAGAAATCGTTATTTTAGGTAAGTGAATTAAATAGGTTGTATACCTTATTACCGTTAATTACGTAATTAAATTGTTTAATACACTAGTTTACATACATTGACGCAACCGTACAGCTTCATGCTTATGCAATATCTGCCTAGTACTGTAGTAAGGAAAACTTTTTAAAATTCCAAGGCTAACATTATTTTGCGGGTGGTAGGACCTTGTGCAGGGTCCGTCCGGATCGCTACCACCATCTTATCCATTAACCTACCGCCAAACAGCAGTGTTCGCATTGTTGTGTTCCGGTTTGGGGATAAGACAGCCGGTGAAATTACTAGCATAGAGGCATTCCATCTTAGCTTCAGGGTTGGCAACGCATTTGCAGTCTTAGGATTGCATTGCAGTCTTGTGATTGCGAATGTCTATGGGTCACAGTTTCCACTTACCATCAGGTGGCCTGTGTGCTCGTTTGTCTACTCGATGCCATAAAAAAAAAAAAATTTGAATATAATATTACAAAAATTAACTTTACACATGTCATGTATGTTACAACTAAACGAGTAAATGCATTGTACGGCCGCGCCTAAAACGACGTGTTGCATGCCTCAAGCCATAATGTAATGTACATTGTATGTGATCTGCTACCCTTACAAAAGTAAAAGTAGCATACTTATATTTGTTAAAATTTTAAATATTCACAGGTGCGTGTTATCACGTATACTTGTTCAAGGGTATTCATTTACTCGTAATACCCTGCGTATACAGTTACTATAAAGTGGTGAAGATGTCACGAAATACCTTACTTACCAGTACGTTAATTAATAAATGAATAGGGTACAGTTAATCGTACATGATTTTCCTTTTCATTGTTTATTATAATTTTAAGTATCATAGCGTAACAGATTGTTTTCTATATGCCTATGTTCGTTCCTTATGTATCTTGTTACCCTGCATAGTTCACAAAGCGCTTTTCAAACTATAAGACAGTGTTCAATAGAACTGATTTAATTATAAATACCTAAATCACTCTTGCTGTAATTATACTTTGAAAATTTAAGCACGTAAACATAACATTATGTATACGGGTGAATATTCGGGCGTTCCAACCGCCGTCATTATTGTCTTCAAAACATGGACGAAAATCTACCAGCAACTTTTGATGTCAAAATTAGTGGGCCCATGGGTAGTATCCATCCATTCCATTTAAAAGAACAAGACAGTTACTAAGTTCATATTGAATAATATGCGAAAACAATAATGACGGCGGTGGAAACGCCAAATAATCACCCATACCTCGACGTTTCGATTGTGTTGCAACGGTCGTAGACTCGAGCTGACTGAGGAAGGCTGGTGCTCATTAAGTTACTCTTGCCAGAGCTCTTTTACTTCACAACACTGACTACTACAGAAACTGCACGTCATCCCTTTGTAATTCGGCAGTGATTGCTCTCAATCGAATTGCTTCAAAGACATAGGGAGGTATAGCACACGGCGACTTTGAGTAGCGTTTCGTATCGCTGTCACTTTTGCGCTCTAATCCGTGAAATTAACAGCGATACCGAACGTGCGACTGCATCACTACAAAAAGTAGCCGTGTGTGCTATCTCCCTAAGGGTAATTTAATTTGAGCTTTACATTTAGGTCTTACACAGAACACTTACAACGTAAATATTTTTCAGCCAGTTAGTTAACTTGTCATTATGTATGCAGGCGGCGGCGACGGTGCTCTCTTGTTCGAGCTGCTGAAGGAGAAGCCCAAGTTCGTGTGGATGCTGGAGATAGACGAACTGGTGATGAACGCGTGCGACAAGCACCTGCGATCTATTTGTGGGGACGTTTTGGAGAGGAGAAAGGGGCCTAACTATGAAGTGAGTTGGTTATTCAGTTGGGTTTTCATTTTACCGGAGATGAGGGGAGGGTGGGTGGAGGGTTGACCAATCGGATCGTTCGAAATTAATATCTTGTAATGTGATTGGTAGTTTTTGTCGCTGCTCCGTTATTCCGCTAAGCTTCAACTGAGCGAGAACTCACCCTTACATCCCCTAGGCTTGCAGGTATTCTATATTGGTATGTGATTTAATAGCAAACTGAATAAGGGTGTAGGTATATATAATTCATTCGGTTTCTGTAATAAGATAGTGAACTTCCCCTTACTTCTCCATGACAATCGTAGTACTATCTGAATATCCGTAACCCTGTTAAAGAAGTGACCTTTTTGTTTCAGATAATTGTAGAAGACTGCATGTTGACTGTGAACAAGTTAATAAAGGAAGGCAAAAAGGTGGATTTCATATTCGGTGATCTGACAGACATCCCTATCTCGGAGTCTGCGTGTGGAGAGCTCTGGGAGTTCATGATCACCATACTCAACTCCTCGTTCAAGATACTCAAGCCTGATGGGAAGTTCATGACGCATGTGAGTGAAATCATCATTTCATCGATGTCTTCTTTATTGTTTCCTCATGGCTGAGGCTCGTGACCACCATAAGTGGCTCTGTTAGATAAGAGCTCTCCAGGCTGCTCTTTGTTGAACCTGTTAAAGTGCTGACTGAGGGTATCTTTAGGGATTCCTGTTTGGTCCAGTAAGTTGATGCAATCACGCCGGTTTTAATAAAATTGCCGGGCCGACACATTGCACAACCATGAAGTTTCCGAGTATGGATAATGCTGACAGCAGTCAAACAATTCAAACTGTTATTATTATTACTATTCCTTCACACGCAACAAATAAGTTTAGCATTGCTTTACTGCTGTCAACAATGTCAATAGTCAGAAAATGTGCCAGGCAGGATTGACTTCTTATCTGCCTTGTACTGTAGATAGTTTGCACGCCGGATGGAAGACTGGACACTTCGTCTATTAGCATTTGCTAGCTTTATTTGCATAAAAGAGTAACGATTAGTAATTCTATGTGAACGCAGTTGCAAATCGTCGGTGATACTGCAATATCGCGTCGCATCACTAACAAATTCAATAAGTTGCAAAATGTACCTTAAAACTGACTTTCATGCTAAGGTGTATTTGTTAGTTACGCGGTATTGCAGTGTCACCGACAAAATGCCAGTGGGCTACATTTTTTTAATTTTGTGTAACATTTTTGTTATTTCAGGGTAATGGTGCTACCAGCCAAGAATCCCTCGACCTGTACGAACAGGAGCTAGCCAAGCTAAAACCAGCCGTCAAGTTCACAAAGAGCCGGGCCTTCGTGCCTTCCTTCCTCGAAGACTGGATCTTCTACCAAATAGGCTTCAACTCGAACAACGGGGACGCCTAACGACAGACCAAAGATAGTTCCTCTCTAAGTCACGCCATATATATAGCTAGTTCTCTAAATATTACACTTAAGTGTAAATGGATCCAAGTATTTGGTGCAGTATTCGAAGAGTTTCGCATTTTCAGATGTTTAGTTTATAAACGTAAGCGCGTATTGTTAGTTTTGATTTGTGCTTGTTTTGATTGTTTTATGACAAATAAAAGTATTTTAACATGTTGTCCTAGTTTTGTTTCGTCGCCTTAGGCATACAAATGCATAGAGTCGCAAGCCGGCAACTCAAAACATTAACTTGACGTACGCCCAGTGACTTCACATTTTTTTTATGTCATGGTAGTCATGAAGACCGCCAATGAGCGCACAGGTCACCTGATGGTAAGTGACTAGCGCAGCGGTGGCTTTAGAGGGTGGGCGAACAGGGCAACCGCCCGGGGCCTCGCGTCAAGCCACCAGACCAGACCTACTTTTTTTTTAATGGTTGACGACAATGTAGAATGAGGGCCCAACAAGCCTAACCAAGTTGTATTCTTCAATAGCTAGCAAAAGGTAAACTTCGAAAACTGTTTAATTTATGAAATTGACCGACGCGATAGTCCGAGAATGCAACTTCTCCTAGGCCCGCTGATATACATATTATTTTACTTTATTTTTTATAAACAAACGAATAGGCGATATAACGGTGGAGGAGTATAATTTAACTTTACTTTTCGAATTTAATTAAAACGCATTAAAAACTTTATCACAATTATAATATTATAAAAGCTATATTACAAAAAATAAAGAACATATGTAATTAATCTTAACTTTACGTTTAACAACTGCTTCGAAAAAAATCAATCATTTTAATAAGGTTTTGTGATACATTTAACTTAATTTTTAATCAATATGTGACATTTAAATTACTATGGAAATAAAATATCAATTATAAGAAAGGTATAAGCACAGTCTATAAACCAATACAGTCGTTCGACGAAGCCGTCTAGACAGGGCAATCGTGCGGGGTGTGAGGGGCGAGGGGCGGGTAGGGCGAGCCCGAGCTGCATACGTCGCCATTGTTAGTAGCTCGGGACATATCTTTCAGGGCTACTGCGTGTCGTGTGTTGTATTTTGATGTGTTTAGAATAAAAAATGGTGCATACGACATGTGCTGTGCGAGAATGCAATTCATCATCTCGCACAAATAAAGATCTGCGATGTTATCAATTTCCACACTCAGAAGAAAGGTAAATATATTATTTTATAGTGCTTAATTTACAACATTTTTGTCATGTCATGCCAACGTAAACAAAATGGCGGATGTAAAAGCGTGACGCCTGCCAGCAAAAATTTAAACTTTTCTCAAACAAAAAAATTACATCCATTTTCAAATTTAAAATGGCGGACATGACTTTTATAAATAATAATGGGGGTGCTGATTACGAAAAAGATATCCATGTTGAAATCAAAGATGGCGGACGTTATTTTTTCTTAAAAATCGATATGGGTGTCATCTTCGAGGTTCCTCGGGGTGCCGATTACGAAAATGACATTATTTTTGGAATCCAAGATGGCGGACGTACCTTTTTTTTTTAATATAATGATATGGGTGTCATTTTCGAGGTTTCTCGGAGTGCCGATTACGAAAATGACATTATTTTTGGAATCCAAGATGGCGGACGTTTTTTTTTTTAAATATAATGGTATGGGTGTCATTTTCGAAGTTCCTCGGGGTGCTGATTACGAAAATGACATTATTTTTGGAATCCAAGATGGCGGACGTTTTTAGACGTTTTTATGGCGGAACAAAGAAACGTACATACATACTTTAAACCTAAAACCATTACCCTCTTTTTTTGGGCAGTTGTGTAGTTTGTGACAACCCTAGGTAATTACTGTGGTCTTGTGCGGCGTCGGCATTTACGCAAACATCAAAGGCGTCGGCCCACTGTTAGTTACTCTTTACACTGTGGTATAAGTATGCTGTATCAGACAATACAGGACAAAATCGAACGTTATATATACTCGTATGCGAGTAGAATCATTATTGTCAAGTGAATCATGTTTTTCTTTACGAACTTCAACAATTCATGGGGTTAAGGGGCTTTCCAACTGTTCTATACTTTTTCATTCCCACAATTTGTTCCTTTACAATATGGGAACAAATTAAACAGTATTACACCACGCGGTAAAATTAAGATAGTTTTGTGATTAAGTTTAACCATATTTGCTTGATCAAAAATCGCGTTTTAAACATTATCTGAAAATAAATGTAGCACAGGGTCTTACTAGCATTCTTGAAATAATCAAAACAACTCCAGACCTTTGTAAACAGAACTTTGGATTCTTAAACTCATAGCATAGATATCACCGTAAAATCTCAGTGTTCACTGTTACTCAGCCTGCCGGAGTCTCGCTAGTCTCTGTGTGAGGTCGTCTTGTTCCTGTGACACAACTGTGGCAGTCCCAATGGATGTGCTTGGAACACCGGAAGGTAGTTCCATGTTGAGTTCCAAACTGAAAAGAAGCAAAAGTTTAACATTATAAAAAAACACTATTTCATGCAAAGATTAATGCAAGTTTTGATGATTAAATATCCCACAACAATCGTAACATATCATTTCATGTTTTTACATTTCAACATTAAGTCGTCGCCACATAACTATATACATACACAGATAGGTAAACGAGATGTGTAGATACACTCATTAACATCACCCATTTCAAGTATTTATTAAGTACGTAAAGAGGATCAATAAATACATATAAGACATTATTAATGGGCGGACGGATGCAAATTACGTCAAAATCATGTCAAACGATATACGTAAATATGGATATGACTACAATTGGTTTGAAAAAGAGAACATAATTGCAAATTAGTTATTTAATTTTATTGTTGTAGTAAATATTAGATGTATTACATATAAACACTTAATACTTTTAAGACTCACAAGAGGTGATAATTTACAAGTGGTCAGTACTTTCTTAATATACTAATTATATACTATGGAGGATTATGTACTTACTTATATATCTATAACAAAAACTGCATATATTATTAAATTATTATACATAAATATTACTCGAAAATTTAGAAAAGTCTTATCATTTTATGCTTTTGTCACCATATTGCATCCATCGTCCGCCCTTTAGACATTATGAAAATGAGAAAAACAATACGCAGAAAAACATACCCAGCTTCATCAGCCACTTGCTGCAGCAAGTTGTCAACATCTCCCTGCGGCACCGTAGTGGTGGTGGTCTGTGACATCGCATTCTCCATGTACGAGGACTGCACATCCAAGTCTTCAAACTGGCTCTCAAACTTATCCATGAGGGTTGATATCTTCTCAAGATTCATGGATTTCATCGCAGCATCCATAGCCTTTACTACTCCTGCCATGGAGTTTGTGACCTGAAGTAAATATTTTTGTGGACTGATTTAATGTTCAAACAATACAGAAAAAGTTCAGATGTAAAGTCAACGCAATATTGCTCAGATAGAAATCAACCTTTGAGCTTTGACTACCTTTTTAAGATTGTCCCCTAATATTTATAACTATTATTCATTTCTTGATGTTAATAAATTAATAATTAATATACTGAGCCGACAGCTGATAGGGAAGATTGGAATAAAATATGCTGCGCTGAATGAAAACTATTGGGATAAAGGCAAGATGATGATTAATTTCTTATAGTAAGAAAGAACCAATTTCATTATGAAATTGAAATTAACCAAAACATCCAATCTTTGTTCTTATCGACCTAACCTAATTAAACCTTTTGTTACCTTTCTTGTAGTTAGTGCAGTCTGAACTCTGCTAGACACTGCATCTACCCGTGCAGACATCCTTAAATAATTCAATGCCTGATTTTTCTGTCGTATTGCATTTTCAGCATGTATCCGGGCTCCTTCCATGTTGCCCTTCTGGATTGCCTTCTTTGCTTTTTCTTTCTCGAGTTTTTCTTCCTTCTCGCATTTTTTGGAATTCCGTTCCAACTCTTTTACAGCGAATTTTAAATTAAATAGGTGTTCTGAGATTTTGAGTTAAGTGTTTATTTAGATAAATAGGCTGTTTTATACATAACACAACAAAGCATTTTTGTCAGGAAAGAATTAGAACTTTAATAAGCTTTCTACACTAGTTTTATAGCCAAGCAGCACAAGAAATTTATAATGATCCTTGATTAAGAATTTGTATTTTAGATAAACATGGAAGTTCTTTCTAATAACTATAATTATTTCCAAAATAGTGATGCAACTGTCGCAACGTCAGTGAGAAGAGTTTAGAGGGCTAAGATCTCTGATTACACATTAACAAATACCTAGTTGCAACATTGATCTCATAGCTGAGTCACCTTGAATTATTTGAACATAAAACTTATTGCTACAATTTAAAACGCCAAAAACGATCAATTTTGTTATTTAAGTTGTAAAGAGTATAGTTTTATAAGAGAAATAACAAATTACATACCAAAATAATCTGTAAAATAATTCTTAAAAAAGGATACTTTCCATTGCAGATGAAGACATTTCGTTACCCATTGATAAGGCTGTTAGAAGTTTTACCCAAAGTGGCCTGTATTACGAGATACTTGTAAATATACAATTTTTGTATTAAAACGAGGTTTTAAATCAGATTTCTTAAAAAAAGGATTGGAGATGACTCAGAAGTCACAACAATTTACAAGGCCAACCAGCTGTCAGTCAATAGCAGTGAAGTGACAAGAACGTTCGAATACGCTTTTACAACGATGGTAACAGTCTCGTCTTGTGATATTCTACAGGACCAACCATTGTTGATAGTACCTAAATAATCTACGATATTTATATATACGTTATACCACTTACAGCATATTTATATAACTAAAAGTAATGCATATTCTAGCATCTCATTCTTTGCATCCCTATATAATAAAAGAGCAATGATCGTTGTTTGAACGATAAAACGTCTTTCTCTATGGTCATTCGTTTCTAGTAGTTGGTGCTCCCTGGAAATTTTAATAACAAAATTGAATGAAGTACCGCTGCTAGATTTTTGGAATTGGAAGTGAGACGTACTGAGCGGCGTCGTCGCATAATCTCTAATATTCCTAAAAATCATTTACGTTTATTTATTAGAAGTAACTAAATTGGAATCATAGTGTTAGTTAACGCCAAGTTATAATTTTATTTTTGTTTTGTAATAGCTTTGTGATATTGGTTGTAATCCAAAACCAGTTGTATTGTGTAGAGGACATTCGTTGGGCGTAAAAAGAAAATGGCGTGTGCTACACTTAAAAGAAATTTGGATTGGGAGTCCATGGCCCAAATGCCTGCGAAGAGACGAAGATGTGCTCCGTTTGCCACAAGTTCAAGCACAAGTCCTGGAATTAGAGTGTCTGAAAACAAATCCTCATTCGGGGAATCTGTCAGTGGACCTGCTAAGTTAACCCCAGGTTTGTTCCCATCAAAAAAAGACCATTATCATTTCACTATTTCTGTATTGATCAAACAATTTGGTGTATGATTGTGAAATTTACCCTAAATGGTATGTAATGTAAACGTATACCGTTTAATATATAATCAGCTGTATTTTTTATCGCCATTGTTTTGCGCTATCATGAATATTTTTATAGTGTGTGAGCGAGATGGAGAACGCGTTAAAACCGTTGGGCGCCTGGGCGGATTATATCCTTTTGTTTTTTCGTGACCAAGCTGAATCTCATCGTACACATCAAATCGTTGCTTCATTTAAAGCGGAGTTGTCTTCATTTCCATTCCGAATACGCTGTATGTTATTTAAAAATAGTTCAACGTCAATTCACATTTTGTAGCAATGGCTGTTTATTTAGCGTCAGATTGCACGCTCTCTCTTGAAAAATAGTCACAAAAAAGTCTTTGTTGCTTTTAGGTACCTGCTTGGTTTGGAAAACGAGCCTTTCGCGTTGGTTTTTTTTCTCTACCCAGGTTTTTGCTATTAGTAAGCTGTTTTTATTGATCGATGCACCAAATAATTTCGTTGTAATGGTTTATCGTGCACGAAGTCGATATTTTATCACGAGGCCTGTGCTCCATTGGTAATGATGTTATCATTATTTACCATTCTATTGACTGACGAAACGTTCTTGTTACTTACAAAGAGTATTAAAATTTGCATTAATGTGTTTATTAATGACTGCAAGTTTACAATTAATGCTTCAAAATGTTCAGCTAGATCATTAACGAATCTGTCCATTGTAGAACAATAGTTACTAGGTGTATCCAATTACTTATTAAAACTGTGCAAACCCTTTGTTACAAATAATAATTGATACCAACATCAGAGGAAGTTAATGAATGCATTATCAAACTTGTAAAGTGACTTGCCATGTCTTGTAGAGGGTTTTAGTGGTTTTTTACTAAACATACAAAAATATATTATTTGTTCTGCTTTGGTATCTTAATACAATTTTATGGTTTGAGCTACCTGATTTTCTGATAACATTCAATGATTAATGGGTGTTAATTTTATGTAAATATTGTAGATTTGGTTTGGAATTCAAATTTAATTAATTGGTTATGAAAGTCTGCATGTCCAGTCAAGAACTTAAATTTGGGATTTGGGATCCACCTTAGGTCCTAAGTCAATCTGACATTCTACACCAAGAAAGTTTAGTTTTCTACAAGTTACAAATTATTTGGCATCTCTAATGACATTGACGACTTACAGCCTTTTTTTCAAGGTATGTAGGTAGGTATCCCCTTCTCCTTATTCCATTGCAATAGGGTCAATAAGTGGATACATCTCTTTGTAGTTGCAATGATTATTTAATATAAGAAAGATAATGATGAGAAGTAATTCAAATTATTACTACAGATTTATTGTATTTCAAACAGACAGTTATCTGAACACAAATCACTATTTATATTGAGCAAAAGTTCCATTTCATACATATTTTAGTGGGAAGAACCAGAGGTGCATTAGACTATGTTGTTCCATCTGTAACTATCTATTATATCATATTCTGGGTTATAAAGTATCCTATGTCCTTGCTTTAGATATTCATATATTAGGCACAGTGGACATTCTGGTTCAATAAAAATAGTGATTTCTGTTCAGATTAAACTGCCGGTTTGAAATACAATAAGTCTGTACTAATCATTTGAATTACTTCTCATCTTTATTATATTAAATAATCATTGCAGAGTTGAAAAAATATACTTATTTACATGTAAAATGACCAAATCAGTGGCTGTTTGTCTTACTTTCATAGCTTATCTATTGCTTCAACTGATAAAAATAGTTAAGTGCTAGTATTTCTTTTTGGCATAATACCATACTACTCTTAAATTTCTACAAAGTGTCGGCAGGCAGGCTTTCCACAAGGTTGTGGAAAACCTGAACCTGATGGTGATGATGGTGATGGTGATGATCATGAATGATGATTATGATGATGATGAACTACTGTTTTTGCCAGATTCATAATGTTGGGGAAAGTTAGTAAGCAATACTCTAATCTGAATGTTAAGTAATGGAATTCCTAAACATACATAGTGCCTAAGTATAGTGAGAAACTGGTATCTTGGGAACTTACTCTGGTATTTTAACCACCATACAAAATTCCGGTTTTTGTTTAATTACATCATTAGGTTAATTCCTGATATAGACATGAGTACCTGAGATCACCTTTCATTGTAATAAGCTCTGAAAGTGGATACATCTCTCTGTAGCCGACTCTGTTCCAATAAACCGCCTCCCAAATTTGCAATGGTTTCAAACCAAAGGTCTGGTTGTTTAAATCAAAATCTTGTACTTTATTTAGTTTTATACAATTTAAGTATTAGGACAGATACGCATACAATTTCAATGATGATAATTATATCTTGCAACATATCTTATCAAATAAATACAGCTGATATATTTTTTAAATAATAAATACCTATCAATACAAATAATGAAGTAAACAAAAATGATAGGTCTTGAGTATGGTTCCTACAATACTTTGCTGCATTACCTCTTTTGATAGCCTAACCCGGATTGCGCCAGCTTAGGAATCCCTAGAGGCATCAATATTTTCCCGCTGATCATACAAAAACTAAGACATAACGTGTTCCTCAGAACGCATGGCACAAGAGATCTGCGACGAGATCAAGCGCCTCCAGCGCCGTCGTCAGCTGCGGATGGCTTCGGGCGCCGCCGCCTCGTCATCCAGTGGCTCCGAGGGAGACTCGTCCCCGCCCCGCACAGCCCATGTCCATCAGCAGAAGGTGCACAATCGCGCCCTCTTCACATTCAAACAGGTATGTCTAAAGCAGCTATTCTCAATGTGTGATCTGCAGTTTTTTTTTTAATATCACTAAAGAACTAGGTGTTGCCTATTATTATATTCTTTAAAATACTAAGTGTTTAAAATTTTGTTGCTATAAAAGTTCAAGAGTCTACGGAGTCTGCAATAAAGATGAATTTAACCATTGTATATAAAATATCATGGAGCGAGTCTGAAGACATAGTAAATCAAATATAGGCTAGGGTGAATTATCAATGTTTCAAGTTATCAACTTCCCTCATTATTTCTGACCCCTGATGCAAAAAGAGGATTGTTTTAAGTTTAGTATTGTATAAACTTAGGGTTATTTTGTATGTGGGTGGTTGGTCAACTACTTCAGGCATTCAATTACTGCCCAAGCAATTACCATTATAGCAGTTCTTAAGATAAAGATAATAATAACTCTGTTATCTACTGCTTGGGTTTATGATTAAAAATAGTTTTTATCTTGAAATCTGTAAACAAATATGAATAACAATAAAACCGGTGTTGTAGGTAGGTATAGTTAACCCTCCAGGCAAATTAAAGCTCAGTCGCGTGAAGAATAAAAAACCCGCCAAGTTAAACCGCGCCCTACGCCTTTAAAAACATAATAGTACTGCGGCTGCTTGTTTTCTATCTTTTAGAAGCAACTCCTAACAATCTACTCTATGGTGCTTAAGTAGACAGTAACTTGGAACTGTAATTACGGTTTACGTTTTTGGTATTGAACCGTTAAAAGTAAGTGGCACACATTAGGCTATATTATTGTAAATTATGTTGTGCCTACTTGTTGCAATTAAAGGAGGTTTTCACCTTGTCAGCGGTGACCGCCCTGATTCAGTTTTATTGATGACAAATGATGATAAAGCGTGTTTTTTTTATCTTATGTGGAATCTGGGTTAACTGTAACATAAATTTATAATGAAAATTTCACATTCCCGAGGCTTGAGCTGCCCATAGTTTCCATGTCTATAGATACCAAATTTCATCAAATTGGATCAGCTGTTTACCCGTGAAGGTGTACAAACAAATAGGCAAAAACTCACTTTCTCATTTTGATAGGTACGAGGGCTGCTACTTATGTAACCGGAATAGAAAAAATAAACAAACGTACATGGCTAAATATGGTTTTATTGTTTTTCGAAGTATTCTCCGTGATAATCGATGCACTTTTGCATACGTTGAAACCAATTTATAAAGCACTTTTTCCACTCTGACTGAGGTATCTCCAAAACGTGCTGTCTGAACGCGTCGACGGCATCTTCACGGGTCGAAAATCGTTGACCACGTAATTTATTCTTTACATTTGGAAATAAATAGAAATCATTGGGTGCCAAATCAGGGCTGTAAGGTGGATGACCCGTTAATTCTATATTTTGACCTTCCAAAAATCGAGTCGTTTCACGTGATGTATGACAGCTGGCGTTATCATGGTGCAGAATGATTCTCCGTCGCTGGTTGTTTTTCCGTATTTTTTCAAATACTTCCGGCAAACAAATGGTCGTGTACCACTCCGAATTAACCGTTTTACGATTCTCTAGGGGCACTGTAGCCACATGGCCATTAATACCAAAAAAGCAGGCCACCATTTGCTTCAAGGTGCTTTTTGCACGAGTTACTTTCGTAGGGTTCGGCTCATTTTGAAACACCCACACCGTTGATTGTTGTTTAGTTTCGGGATCATACGCATAGATCCAGGATTCGTCACCTGTGTAGATATTATAAACAGCTTTTGAGTCACCACGATTATATTTTTTCAACATTTCCTTGCACCATTCGACGCGAGCCTCTTTTTGATCCTTAGTTAAGTTGTGCGGGATCCAACGCGAACAAATTTTTTTCACAGCTAAGTGTTCATGTAATATCTTATTAATGCTCGTCATACATATGCCTATAGTCGCCTCTATCTCGCGATACGTAACATGACGGTCATGCATTATAAGTTTTCGCACAGCTTCAATATTTTGTGGTACAACGACCGATTTCGGGCGACCATCCTTAACTTCGTCCCTGAGCATACTACGTCCACGATTGAACTCACTAAACCAGTGATACACAGTAGTTTTGGATGGAGCTTCATCACCAAAAGTCGAAGTTAGTTGATCTATGCACTGTTGTTGCGTTAAACCACGCCGAAAATCGTAATAAATCATAGCACGAATATTTTCACGAGTGAGTTCCATTCTTGCAGCGAGATTAAAATTTAAACCCGCCAAAAACAAAAGACTAGCGTACATAAGAAAAAAAATATATAGCGGCCAGTATTAAAAAAAGTTCAAATTTTACCATGGAGGTCAGATATAGCGTTTAAAAATGTTGGAATCCTGGATTCCGGTTACCTAAGTAGCAGCCCTCGTATTGTTGTATGGTGTTGCAATATTTTTATTTCTTGCCAATTTGCATTATAATGTAAAAAATTACAGTAACATTTAACCTAATTTATGCCGTATTAAAAATACCAAGAATCATGATCATTTATAGGTTGATAACTACTATTTGTTGAATGGCGTCGACAAATCACCCTAATACCAATTTCACACATGTTAAGTTGATTAGTGATTAACTTAATTTGCGCCACTTATGTACGTTACGTGTCATTTAGTTCTTTGTTTAGTGCTTATGATTGATGAGATGACAAATAACGAATCTAGAAATTCTAAATTAACAAGTATTTATGGCGACTTCTGCACTTAACCGCGCGCCCACGCCCACTAACTATTACTACCGAAAACCTTGAATCCCTAGGAATGACGAGTTTATGACTATAATCAAGATAAATTTATCTGCACAATCACGAAATAATCGAATCTTAAATAGGCTAATGTAATAACCTAAGACTGGGCACATTGTAGTAATTGTTATGATTATTAAATTATCAAAAACTATGTAGAGTAGGAGATTTAATAACACCAATGTAATCAAGGATTTCCTAATACGAATAAGGTATGATTGATACCTGTTCCTGCTTTGTTACCAGGTGCGCATGATCTGCGAGCGCATGCTGCGCGACCAGGAGGCTGCGCTGCGCGCCGAGTACGAGGCTGCACTCAGCACCAAGCTCGCCGAGCAATACGAGGCTTTCGTGCGCTTCAATCTGGACCAGGTCAGGACTTAACCATCACGACGCGGTTAACCTAGCTAGCGGTCCCCGAAAGGTTCGATCCCTGGTAAGGGTTAAATAGTTGTGTGATGACCGTAAATAATGGTCTTGTCTCGATTTATTTTGTCCAGTATTTGTCTCTATAAGCATGGAATTATGTCTAGTACAATATTACAGCCCTAGAGCTTAACTGGTTTTATTTTATTTATGTACAACTGTCCAATGAAATTTATTTATTCAGCTGTCGTGATTGTAGTTTAGAAATATTAAGACTGCGCCGAGCGTACGCCGGATGTACAGTGGCGCCATCATTACTATTATTGTTTTGTAATAAACTTAAAATCTATTACAGGCTAAAAACCCTGTTAATTTCTCAATTAAGTCTCATCATCAGTAGTGTCCCACTGCCTTTATTTTAATGTTTTCTGCTGGATGTCAAGATTAAAAACATTGTTTCCCATTTTGTCAAGATTTCTATTCTATCACAGTGTAAAAATATTTTGAAGGTATAGAATAGGAAACTAAAAGCACTTGTTATTTTGTTTTCTGTTTCAAGTGTGCTTCCATGGGTGTTTGAAGAGCTCTTGTGGCTGAAGTGTCAAGTGACACCACCATATGTGAAAAAGATACCTTTGAGTTTAGTTTGTTTAACTAGAACTCATGTTTTGCAGTACTCTGATGTTATTTTTAAAGCAATGTTTCGTTCTTTTTCTAGATGACTGAAGCTTTTTTAGATAACATTGATGTAGATGCCTTTCTTATAAATCAAGGGCAATAAAATATAGTTCACGGTCACGTCTTATGTATCGGATCACATCACTGACAGTCTCATATGGCGAAAAAATTTCATGTTAAATTTTATCCGAAGTAGTGTTAAGAATAGACCCGAATCTCTTAAGATCTAGTTGATTTAGTCAAAAATAATTTTCTTTGAAAAATTACTTTCAACAGTAGCTTATTTGGCCATAATTAGCTGTCCAATCTAACAAGTACAAAGCTGGTGGGTCTCCATTGAGTTCAGTAAAGATTCTGTTGCCATAGAATTATATTGTCAACAGATTTACATAGGACTACTAAATTTCTGTCCGTTCTTATAACAGAAACTGAATTAAAACATACTTGAAATATTTAAAGTAAAAAAATATGTGATGGTAATTAAAATACAAATAATTGTGGTTTTTAATCTTTTAATGCGACTTTGCAGGTCCAGCGCCGACCCCCGCCCACTTGCATGCCGCACGGAATGGACGCCGAGCATCACATGCATCAGGACTTAGTACCTAGCTGTAAGTACCTCTTGTTCCAAGTTAATGACCTGAAATGGTTGCCAACAATGTATTTTATTTTATCATTCTGTAGGAGTTTTACCGGACTGCCTAAGTCTCCACGTAGGTAGGCTAAATGGGGTGAGATGTCTTTATATCCCAGTAGTGTCATAGGCTACTCTTCGCCAGTAACATGAATATAATTATACGAAAATGTTAGAACGCGCTTTTTATTCAGCTCTTTTCACTGTTAAGCTTATAAATTAATCGGTTATTTGTTTTCAGATCTGTCCTAATAACATCGGCGGCGGCTTTGCAGTATTTTACTGCAAATATATCAAGACAAACATATTTTGGTATATGTGAATATTATATGCAAGAATATGGAGTATATCCTAATTAAACAAGAAATTGTGATCGCTGGTGGAATTTTACTTCTATTAATATTGTGAAATGCATTTTTACTGGCCAACTATAGGTATACAGTATTAAGGATTATTATATACAAATTTGCTGCCCCACCTCCGATAATTATGACTTTAAAACTATTTACATGTTTCACAATATTGACAGGGTTTGATTCCACGGCTTTGTCATGCCACATACACAACTAGCTTGTAATGCTTAAGATAAGGTTCGCTGGATAATTGTGTTCATAGACTGAGGAAAGAGCCGCGGCGCGGGCGCCGCTTGCGCCAGCGCCGCGCGGAGTTGACGGTGTTTTGTATATTTTCTAATCGTGGAAGGACTTGGGAACCTAGTACTAAACTAACACGAATAATAAATTCACGCAGAGTGCCTGTTAAGAAATCATTGTCCTCGGTTTTGTTAGCCATAATTTTGATTGGTATTTTGATTGTACTTTTGTCGAGTTAGATGTAGTTGATTAAATTATAATTTTGTACTTGATAAGGCGCATTCCCGCGTTGATTTTTTAGAGCGATGGCCTCGTGTATCAGTCTTTGGAATGTATTTAATTTAGTGATCTAAACATTATATTTATGACGACGATATTTAGTCAAATATAACTTATAGTACTAGTACTATTCCCTCAAAATTAACTATTCGCTGATACATACATGGCTTGTCATAAAAATGATTACTTAGCTTTATTTAAATTTCTTAAGTTATTTCTCTCGATAATGTATTAAGTAAGTTCTCGACTGCAGTTTCGACGATTGTGACGAATGACCGTGCACACAGGTAAGCATTATTGGGAATTTGTTTTATATTATTATTTAGTTAGTAACTTTTTATTGAATACTAAAAGGTTATAATTTGTTACCAAGCATTATTCAATAAAAACTTAGGATAGGTCTTTTTTTAAATTGTATTATCAGCTCATTATTAGTAAGTCGGCGTTTAAGAACTGAAAATAAATTAGCTAATTACCTGTAAATATTGTGTTATTTATCTCTTATTTTTTTACACCCGAACCTATTCAGACCTATTCCCAAGGTCCCAACTCTTCAAGGTTGCAGCTTGGAACTACTCTTTTCTTTCCCCACTTCCCTGTAGGATTTAGGCCGCGTTTCCACCAGAGCCGTGCAAGGCAACGAATTCCTTTCGTCCACTTCCATAACCAAGGTTTCATAACTGGTTATGAATAAGGATTTTTTTTCACTGTTTCATAACCAGTTGTTAAACAAGACTTTCCATTTTCATAACCAGAACCTAGATACCACTATACACCACTCTTATTTCTAATCAATTGGACAGTGTCGACGGAGCTCCGCTCACGCGGAGCTCCTATTTCTGGGTGGTTTGGCCCTCCGGGCCTGCTGCAAAACGAACATAACCTAAACCTACCTAGTTTCTGGTTATGAAAATAGAAAAAAAAGTCTTGTTTAATAACTGGTTAAGAAACAGTGAAAAAAAAACCTTATTCATAACCAGTTATGAAATCTTAGTTGTGAAAGTGGACGAAACCAACGAAGCGGTGTTGCGAGGAAAAATCACCAATAGGATTATTTGGTTTTACTAGACCCCACTATCCTATTGAGGGATTTTTCTTCGCAACACCGCAACAACAGCTCTGGTGGAAACTCAAGACTAAGGCCCGTATTAATAAACTAAACTCAACTCTAATGCTCGTCTCGAGAAGCGTCAAAAGTGACAGTGTTCTATGGTTTGACGTTTACTTTGACGTATCTTGTGATGCGCATCTCAGCCAAGATGAGTTTATTAATACGGGCCTAAATGTGGATACCAAAGCCATTCCTAAAGCGGCTGCTACACTGTGAGCAACCAAGCTCTCCACCAAGGTGACCTTGGTTGGGGGCTCGGTTGCTAACGCCTTCGCGGTTGCAAACAGCACAGCAGTGTGTCTACTGCTCTCGTAGAGAAAACTCGCATCGTACGAATGCGCAGTGCACACGATATAGCACCATGCTTTTCAAAATTTCAGTAGGTTGGCGTAGCTTTAGCACTTTTGTGCGCTAGTGAGGACAGAAAATAAAAGAATATGGATGAAGCGATGGCTGAAGAAACGACTATTACTAAGGGCTTGTTGTTTGATCAGTAGTTAACCCTAAAAGCTACTTCGTATACCATACATTTTTTAAGGTGCACTTTTTGTATTTTTTATTTAAATAAAATTGTGTAAAACGGTGGAATTCAATGAGGCTAGATTGCAGTTTCTTATTAAATTTTGCGACTTTAAGGGTTAACTCAAGTAATTGTTAAAATTCATAAAAGGAATCGAAAAATTTACACTTCCTTGAGATTTAACCACTATTTTAGTTACGATTTTTAACGATTATAGTTTAAATAATGATCAAACAACAGCCCCTGTCATTTAAATTTATTGAATTTACTGGACTTTGACGATACTCGTAACTTCCCGAATTCTTCCTCGAGAATGGAAAAAGAAACATAAATAAATAGAGGCCGTGCGCACTCTGTGCCTGCAGAGACAACTGCGCTCGCGTGGTTGCCAACGCACGCTCATCAACCAAGGGCAATGAATGGTCAAACAAAATTTGGTTGCAAACCACCTTCTACCTATTTACACGGTCGCAAACCAGCAAGGTCACCTTGGTGGGGAGAAGGTGGGGAGCTAGGCTTGGTTGCTTACCGTGTAGCAGCCGCTTAAGAACTAAATCTAATTTCTACCAATTTACGTCATAGATACGTGCGCTACCAACCCTGACTGATCCGTCTGCGGTGAATTAGTGACGCAAACTTCCGATTATGGCGTTAAATTAAAAGTTAAGAATTTTCATACATTAATCTTGTACATCGCTAAAATTCCTTTGCCTTTGCAGGGCGTCACATGAATACGTACCTATTTTGTTTTTCACCTTATATTTGTAATGAATGTGATATGACTGATATGCAAATAAGAATTTGATTGACTGACTCGTGGACCCACTACTTTTTTGCCCCACTGCTATTCGATTTCGTCAGAAATTCATCGGTCCCCTTACCATGAGTTACAATTACCGTACTCGCTAGCGAGTCGAATGATTTGTCCCTCACAGTATTGTTATAGAATGCGAGGGACAGAGCATTCGACTCGCTAGCGAGTACGGAAATTGTAACCAATGGTAAGGGTACAGAAATCATTTTTATGCCGCAAAAGTAGGTAGGTTACGTCCGCTAGGTATCTACAAATGCCCGAAGGGCAAGCCGCCCGAACATAGGAGCCCTGCCGCGAGGCTCCGTCGAATAGCAGTGGATCGACGAGTCATGTGCGGAATTTAGACTACTCCTTTAGATTATCTAGTTCTAGTTTTTTTGCGGATTTGAAGGCCCAATGAATTATGTCAAGCGTTCGATGTCGAACGCCATACGCAACCTTGTCAACAGAAACCGGTCAAGTGCGAGTCGCATTCGCGCACAAAGGGCCTCGTATCGCCCGACTAGCACTTGCCTGGTTTTTACTAGAATATTCTATTGTTGTTTTTCTGGGTTTGCACTATAATCAAAATCACACCAAATTTGACTATCGTATGACTGTACTTATGTATGTTTTGACATTATAACAAAAACAAAATACTTTTTCTTGTACAGTCAGCAGCAGAAGTAGCTAGCTACCCAACCGAAGGTCAAAATGATCTGCACTCGACTTTATTGTCAAGAGAATACGTGGTGTCCAGTCGTGTCTAGATCATTTTTCCCTCCAAGTTTCGTTCTAGGTCCGGGGGTTTCATGAAAAACGCTACTCGACAAGATTACATTTTTTTTTTTAATTTGTACCATTTGTGCCTTATTATCCGATAGAAGACGTCGCTGCTGTCATTCATCGCTGTAAAACCAAAAAGTTGTAGTTTTTCTTTTACAGATTGTACAAAGACGCAGAAGGTTGTTTTTAGTTCCTACTTCACTGTTTAACGCGTCAATCGAACGACGTGAAATTCTACTTTTAAAGCCAATAGTAGGTACGACCAAAGAGTACCTAATTCTTATCCTGAAAATATTAAAACTGTTCCCGAGCGGATGGAGTCGTAGGAAACTTTAATTAAAAATAAAAAGATACCTTTTTCATCTAACATCGGTAACGTAAAAACTCAAATATGAGGCGAAGTAACTTTGCACGGGTGGCACTAGTTGTATTTTCTCGCTTGTTGCTTAGTGCGTCCCGATCGTTCGTTACTGACTAGAAAGAAAAGGAAATCCGAGCGACAAACAAGCCCCGTCCCGGGCAACTTGTGTTAGCCGCACCGAGGAGATCATTCATCCATCGACGAACGTGAGAAACTTTACTCGACAATGTGACGTTCCATCCCCATCTCTGCTCTCAGGGCTAGCAACTCATCTCATGTGCAATTTCGAGATTGTGGTATTTATGAAATTGTACAATGACAAATACAGTGTGTCCCTGGATAAAGTGCACAAACGAATAGGGATGAAACTAGACACAATTTTATCGACAAAAAAAATAATAAAAAAAAATTACCACCTTTATTTATTTTTTTATGATTTTTTAAAAAAAGTCATAGTACGCAGAGGACCTCTTTGGAACAAATCAAGATATTTTGGCTCCTGTGGGCTCTATTGATTTGAAACAAACGGAATTATAATCACAAAAGTTTATTTGTGTCAATGAAAATAGAAAAAAATGAGAAAAAATGACATAAACCCTAAAAATAATGACTTTTCCTATGAATTTTGTGTTTTTTTTTCTCGAATTTTTAGTATTTACTCGATTTACTCAAAATTATGCCCATCTTACCTCATGTTATTTTTACCAGTAATGGTTGTGTATCTCATTGCCTTTTATTTAAAAAAATAACCAAGTGTCTCGCACAATTACAAGATCCTTAATGAGCGGCCAAACAAAGACATTGCGTTTACACTTAATTAGGTAGCCGCTCAGGTTGAAACCCTTAATGGAGGATTAGGATTACATTTTGGGTATGGGATTATAAAATCAAACGAATTATGGAATTTCATAATTACTTATTTAATGTAATAACTGTTCAAAATGCCCACCCCGCTCTTGCAAACACAATCCTGCACGTACTGCTATTTGTTGAGTTGCTCGACGTATCATTTCCGGGTTATTTTTTATGTAATTTACACAATGGACAATTCTGCCACGCAATTCCTCTTCTGTGTTGATAGGGACGCTGTATACCCTCTGTTTCATTGTGCCCCAAAGGAAATAATCCAGTGGTGTCATGTCTGGTGAGCGTGCTGGCCACGCCACTGGCCCTTGTCGGCCAATCCAACGATTAGCATAAGAGGCGTTGAGAAATCCCCTTACGTCAAGTGCGTAATGGGCCGGGCATCCATCCATTTGTAAATACATTGTTCTTCTAGTCTCCAAGGGCACATCCTCCAATTCAAGGGGCAGATCTTCTCTCAAAAGTTCTAAAAATCTGGGACCGTTCAAAGTTCTGGGGAGAAAAATAGGGCCAATGAACATGTCACCAATTAGTCCAGCCCACAGATTTATCGAAAACTGCACTTGAAATGTATGTCACGGGTGAGAATCTGCCTCATTCACTCTCCGACATTAGTTTTTGACAGCTTGACTTGGTCCGCAAGTTGTTTCATAAAGCATCCATTCAATTCATTCATTCAGATAGAATGATTTATAGTAGCGGAATAGCAAGCTTTCTGAAATTGTTTAATCTGTGATTATTTTTATACATTCATTCGCTTATTTCAAAAACCAACCCTTTTGATAGCTGACACGGAATTTTCATTTTCTCTCGATATTATTGTTTTTTAACGTCTGCGTTCAAGCAAAATGCCTATCACGAAATGCGTGGTTAAGCATTGTACGTCGACCGTGCACAATAATACTTTTTTTCGTTTTCCCAGGAACAAGGATTACCAACGCATCTGGTGCGAGCTGCTGACGCCACACGCTGGAAGCCTGCGAAGCCGAGGTGCGGCTTTCATACTGAACCTCAAAGTGTGTTCGTCACACTTTGAGAGGCGGTATCTGCTGCTTGAAGGACCCAAGCCGAGGAGGAAGCGCATAGCGTTCCCGACGCTTTTTACAGCAGAGGAGATTTCGTCAGGGCAACCGGCCGTCGCTTTTGTTCAGTGTAAGTATCTAGTATTTTATTGTAATGCAAACATCTTAACTTATGTTCCTCAGTGGGATGTCATAAACCTTCGCCTCGCCCTCTGCCTCGCCGTTAAATTGATCATAATATTTTTCATTGCTGATGGATGTCACAGTAGTTAATAAACGCTCATGACTGTATAATTTTCATTTAATTTATGGTATATGGTATAGTCAATCGAGCACTAAGCCCACCTAATGGTAAGTGGGATCTGAGACCCCTACAATCTACCAATCTTAAGGCTACAATCCTTAGACTGCCAGTGTGCGTCTGACACCCCTGAGAATTAATAGGTTGTTGCATACCCATACCAGAACCGCAATCCAAGCAATGTTGCTTGGCAGTATTTAAAGATAAAGAGTGTGTAACTTACAAACTTTTATTTGCAAGTGTTGATTGGTATGCACATATCTAGATTATAAGATCATAACCATATTCAGACAGACCCATAAAGTTCAAGGCTATCTTATAACAGACTCTTGTCGCTTTCAAACAACTCCATTCTATCTGTTAACACAACAGACCTTTCAATTGTTTTTTAAACCTATTTATTACCTTTTTCAGCTGATGTTAACATATACACAGTACATGGCTATGAACAAAGCGAGACTGGCCGCAAAAGGAGATTGCCAGCTAGTGAAGGTTAGTATATACATACATACATATATACGTACATACATAAAGTCATGCCTTCATTCCCAGAGTGGGGTAGGCAGAGCTACAGAATTACCAACAAAAATGGGTTGATAATTCTGTAACCACAATTAAACTAAGATCTTTACACCAGGGGTGCGTATCTACTCACATAACTTTTTTAGGAAATCCAAATCTAGGAATAAGAATTTTATGTGAGTCAATATGGACCCCTTTACCAGTGTATTAGCGACAGGATGCAAGCTCATCGCCTAACAGTACTTCAAGCCTTTATTCCCTTAGTCGCCTCTTATGACATCTACGGGAAGTCGTGGAGTGGCACTATTCTAACCCGGCAACCACAATTTTATTTAAATATAATTCTACTTAAGTGCGTAATGTATGTGTGAATGTATATATTTTTTTATCCTGCGATAAAATATTAGTTCACTTGGGAATAATGTTATATTATTTGTTTGGAGATCTAATGCTTGATATGGTGATTTCACTTCTGAATGTTACACCACATTAAACTCTTTTTGTCATAATTCACTAATATTATAAATGTGAAAGTAACCCGGTCTGTCTGTGTGTCACTTTTTAACAGCTAAAACGCTGAACTGATTTCTATGAAGTCCAGTCCCAGGAAGGAAAATATAACAGTTAACGAAGGAACAGTGATAATCTACTTTTTATTTTCATGAATGGTGGTAATTTTTAATGAAAGTCTGAATTTCAATCGGCTATCTTTACATATATGTTACCATGCATTTGATTTTTTTTCAGCTGAGGATACCCTTTTCAAAAAGCGCTGTCTAGTGTGGCATGATCATACTTACAGTGATTCATCTAGACAAGTTCTAACACTAAGTACTGGACGTTTAAAAAATATATATATTAGATAGTGTAGTTAATTCATTTAGTAGATAATTTACTGAATAATTAGTAGAGTAATTTAGAACTTGATTATGCACCAATTGTATCTTATAATTTATTATTATTGTATGTTTCTTCTGTCATCTTATCTTGTACAGATGGGCCCTTTTGGATATACTTTGACCAAGTATTTTAATTTAGATTTTTTTTTATAATACAGCTTTGTGATCATAAACATTTTTTGTTAGAAAATTGTTTCTTAGAATATTGTTCATTATAATTTTGTAGTACTACTAGTATTACTCATAATATGCAGTACTCCGATTTTTTATACTCATAATAATACTGTGGCCAAGATTGTATGCGGACCTATAATTTTTTTTGATAGTATTATTTGTACTCATATAATTAGTAGTTATATTATTAAAAGTGAATGCTTATTATTAGTTATTATACGAGCATTTATGAGCCAGCGTGTCGACGGAACCCCGCGAATTAGTAGTTCTATTATTAAAATTGAATGCATTTATCGGAAGGAAGTTTTTCTGGGCAGATAAAAAAAAAACATCGAAGGCCAAGGCGGGAGCTGAGCTGTTACATTCTGAATATAGCTTCTAAAATATTGTGTCTTTGTCGGTCTGTCTGTCTGTCTGTCTGTCTGTCTGTCTGTGAACCGATTTGGATGTGGTTTTTTTGGGGTTCCGTAGGTACCTCAAAAAAAGAAAAACGGAACCCTTATAGGATCACTGTTCGTCCGTCCGTCTGTCTTTCAAGACCCTTTATCTCGGGAACGCATGAAGGTATGGAGTTGAAATTAAAACCATATACTCAAGTCTACAGCTAAGTGTAATGGTATTGTGGTAAATCGCAAAGAAACCCATACATGGCATACATACATATTATATGATACGTAAAATAAATATATACTTATACTTACATTGATTATTGACAGTTTGTATGAAAGTTAATGTATAAGATGCTTGCTTAGTTTGTTTAATAAGTTAAATTAGTGTGATCTGCTTATATTTATTATCAATCACAATCAGGATGACGCTTCTAGTTCTCTAGCTGCAAAAAATAGTTATGTATTACTGAGGTGTTCTTTTTATTTCAGCAGGTCTCCCTACTTCTACGGCAAACGACGTTCCCGGCGGTTCCGGTGATGGTGCCTTTTTACCTTACAGTGAAGCCCAACTTGAGGGTAACTTTATTTTATATATACTTTCTTAATCTAACACATTGGGAAGACATATTTTGCATTATTATGAAAGAGTAACTATGTTATATTATAATATTAGCTGTACCCTGCGCGTCTTGCTACATCGTACCAACTCAGAATTCATCGTAGACACATGCACAACACTTTGCTGAAGATCATCACATGATCAAATGCATAGTTTACGATTCTATAAAGGACATGCAGACAAACATTCATTTTTACATATATTGAAGAAGATTACCCCTTAATGTGCGCATCCTGCGTTACCGCTCTTTTGTGTGAGCGTGTGTGTGTACCCATTCTAACTTGTAACAAGCCTTGCACATTGCTGTGCCAAGAGGAGGCTGCCTTTTCCGCCAATATCAAAGGCCATCACCGACTGGCTGGGATGTTTTAATAGACCGTGCCTGTGTTTTAATAGGCCTTGGTGAAATAAGTAAATGATTCGCTTGATAAACTCGTGTTCCTAATTTCCAGAACCAACTCCGTCTACAAGTGGAACGACTGTTAACCCAGGCAGATCACGCGACGGTAATAAAAAAAAAATCGAGACAAAACTTTTCGTTTTTTGTTTTACTAGTACTATCTAAATCTAAACTATTATTTCCAGAGTATATAACTGTGCCCAGTGCACCAATACCTTCGGTATCCGGAGTATCATCAGCAGGCGTGGCTGATTCACAAGAAGGTATTGTTACCAAAAATAATAAGAGTTATACCAAAATCCAAAGTTTGGCGGATATTAGTAAATATTGCCAGAAATATAGTGATGAGAAAATGACGAATTACGATATAATTACAAATAAAGTTATGATATAGTAGCTGTTCCTCGCGACTCTTTCATCCAAACTTTCTCACTTAATATTAATAAGATATCAAATCAAGTCAATTTGTCTAGGGTTGTCACCTTTTAACACGCTTATATAAGCTTTACTTCTTGTAATGTAATAAACAGCAAACTAATAAAGTAATGAATCTTGAAAATATATTTTAACCTACTTGTTGTCTGCTTGAAACTATTCGAATATATATACCAACATAAAGCAATTAAAATTATATATAAATAGCAATCTCAAGTAAAACTGCTACAAATTATGTGACAAGACTGATTTTATTAACACGTTTTATTGTTTTAAGCGGTCCCCCTAAAGCCTTATATTATAATGTTTTAATTTAACCAATGAGTCTTTAATTATTTAATTTCAGGAGTTAAATCTTCAAAAAGATTCAGGCTCACAAATAGTATCAGGACTCTGACACCCAAGTGCAAAAAAATGTACAAAAAGTGCCAAGAAATCATGAAATGCAAGCGCCGTCTTCAGTATTCGTATGAAGATAGACTGACAAGGGCTAGTAAATTAAATGAAAACAGCTCTTTTAGGAAGATGTTTGAGCAAATGTCTCCTCAAGCACAAACCTTTTTAAATATGCAAATGTCGCAATACAATCGACACGTCAAGAGAAGGCGCTTTAATGTTGAGGAAAAGCTCCTTGCTCTTTCACTGTCGAGACAAAGCCCAAAGGGGTACAAATTTTTGCGAAAGATGTTCATTTTACCATCTAGACGCATTTTGAATAAATTTATTCAAAATGTGCGGATTAACCCAGGTGTGAATCCTAAAATATTCACTCAACTAAAAGAGTCCGTCAAGCACTGGAAACGGCAAAAGAAATTTTGCTCCATTGTGTTTGACGAAATGTCGATAACTTCATACTTGAAGTTTAACGAGTCTGAGGACCGAATTGACGGGTTCGTCGATTTTGGTGAAGAGGCAGAATGCAAATTTGCCGACCATGTCCTTGTATTTATGGTAAGAGGTATCTGTGGCTCTTGGAGGCAATCCATTGCCTACTACTTTTGCGAAGGAACAACACCATATTCTACAATGAAGAATATTCTACGTGACATTGTGACAGCTGTAGCAGAGACTGGTCTTATACCAATGGCTTTGGTATGTGACCAAGGCTCCACATTTCAAAGAGCTGTTAAAAGCTTCCAAAGTGATGCCAAGAGAGACCAAATACTCAATGAGGAACATCTAGGTACGTATTGATTATTTCACGTACATTACGTATTTCAATTGATGGACATACAATATACAATTTGCTAATGCTAACAAATATTATGATTCTTGTTACAGATGATGGTCTCAATATAAACGGTCATAAATTGCATATAATTTATGATCCCCCTCATCTCATTAAGGGAATTAGGAATAATTTCCTTACAAAGGACATGGTATTTAAAGGCAAATTAGCAAGGTGGGCCGATATAGTTGAGGTGTATAAAGAGGATTGTGCGATTGGAGAAATCCGAACTCTTAAACACTTAACCGATGAACATGTTATCCCTGAAAAGGTATGTACCATTACTATTATGTATTATATGTAACAAGAAATTCAGGGGTTTAAAAATCACTTGCTATAATTTTCATCTATACTAATATTATAAATGCGAAAGTGTGTCTCTTTACGCTTAAACCGCTGAACCGATTTATATAGAAATTTGGTTTAGAGATATTTTGAGTCCCGGAGAAGGACATAAATCCCCTAAGGGGGTGAAATAGAGGGTGAAAATTTGTATGGAGCTATGATATAAACGAAAAAATAATGTGTGTATAGTTTGAGCTAGTAAGACTGAAGAATAAGCGCGTCAATTTGATAATAGTTTCATAGAGGCCCAGGAATCAAATTAGTTGACTGTACATAAAAATCTTTAGTTGTAGGTGCTCTATGGCATATCGAAAAAATCTCTCACCCCGGGCGCAGAATGAAGGGTGTATTCAGTTTGACCGCTATGTGTCTTAAGTCCGAATCTTAAGTACCCGAAACCGACGCGCATGCATGACTCGATGTATGAATGTGGAAGAAGCGAAAGAAATTTGTCAAGATCGTAGCAAATGGAAAGAAGTGGTCTCTGCCTATCCCTCTGGGAAACAGGCGTGATATAATGTATGTATGTATGTACGTACGTCCGTCAGGGCCTTGTCGTAACCTAAATAACTAGTTTTTTGTCGAACCTGACTCTGTCCTTCCTTCATCTGTTGCAGACTCCACAACGTCCAACACCGCGTCAGAGCATCCTTCTACTTCATTTGCCGCATCGCGACCCGGGCCTGGGAGAATACCTTCTTTATTCGATCAGGCCCGACGAGAACGCATTACTTCTCAAATTTCTGCTTATCCTGCTGGTTATGTTTCTAGGAGGCTTTTACAAAAATTCGGTTGTACTAGTTGTAAAAAAACATTTTTGACTTCGGATCATGGCGGCATCCATAATTTTATATCTGCTCGCGAACGCCATGCTCTAAAGGGCAAAAATTTAAAATATCCCTCTATTCAATTCGTTTTATTGTTTAGAAAATTGGTTGAACTTATCAATCAACATCTTAATCAATTTGCACATTGTCAGGACATTGTCAAAAATATACGTACCAAATTTCTTAATGAATCGGTTACTGATTGGTTCGGTTGTGAACAACACCGGACTGATGCTTTAGAGTTTTTCATAAAAATCGGCTGTCGTATTCAAATTCATAATTTTACTCATACTATCAACAATATTTTAAGAGGCTCTTATTTAGAAAGGTTAACTCCTCCTTTACCGAGAATGCAAGGTTTAGCACTCGACAAATACAGGAGGTCAGCCAAGTTTAAGAAATGATGTTTTTTTTTTAGTGTTCACCATCCTGCCCCCGCCTAGAGAATGTTGTTGAGCCTAGCAGCGAGGTACTCATTCGGTATATTTCCTTATTATGTTCTATGGCGACTAAGTTTATTTTTCTTATTCAAGAATACTAATAACAAACTGGTAGTCGCTGATGGACGACTGGTAGGAAATTTTAAATTGGTTTTTGTAATAGTTTGTATACAACCTATTTTAGGTCTGCTTATTTTTTGGGATTCCATACCCGAAGATCAACGGAGCCCTGTTACAAGCCTAGGCTGACACTTTTAAATCGCAATGTGTTAGTATAACATTCTTAACCTGCCTGTTGCACAAAAAAATATTTTGCAAGATTTAGTATACTGAAAAACCATTTGTATTATTCTGTGTTTAAAGGGGTTCCAGTGACTGCGAGCATCCACAATGAAATCACCAGGCCCAGCAATGAATACCTTTTTGATCTTCGACTACAAATAACATTAATGGTATCTATCTTTCATTTATACTACAGTTTGGTAAATTTGTATAGTGAAACCTAATATTACGTTACAACGATGTTTTTGTAAGAGATTTTGAGCTTGTCAAGTTGGAAATATATTTTAAAATATTAAGATACAAAGGTCGCATTGTATTAGAATAACATTTTCTTACTTGTCCGTTGCACAAGTTGCACAGAATAGTTAAAGTATGACACCAAATGGGACTAATATATGAAAAATTCAACGTATGCTATTAAATTTTGCAATATTTAGTATACTGAAATACTATGTAAATTCAAATTCAAATGATTTTTTAATATTATTCTGTGTTTATAGGGGTTCCAATGACTGCGAGCATCCACAATGAAATCACCAGGCCCAGCAATGAATACCTTTTTGATCTTCGACTACAAATAACATTAATGGTATCTATCTTTCATTTATACTACAGTTTGGTAAATTTGTATAGTGAAACCTAATATTACGTTACAACGATGTTTTTGTAAGAGATTTTGAGCTTGTCAAGTTGAAAATATATTTTAAAATATTAAGATACAAAGGTCGCATTGTATTAGAATAACATTTTCTTACTTGTCCGTTGCACAAGTTGCACAGAATAGTTAAAGTATGACACCAAATGGGACTAATATATGAAAAATTCAACGTATGCTATTAAATTTTGCAATATTTAGTATACTGAAATACTATGTAAATTCAAATTCAAATGATTTTTTAATATTATTCTGTGTTTATAGGGGTTCCAATGACTGCGAGCATCCACAATGAAATCGCCAGGCCCAGCAATGAATACCTTTTTGATCTTCGACTACAAATAACATTAATGGTATCTATCTTTCATTTATACTACAGTTTGGTAAATTTGTATAGTGAAACCTAATATTACGTTACAACGATGTTTTTGTAAGAGATTTTGAGCTTGTCAAGTTGAAAATATATTTTAAAATATTAAGATACAAAGGTCGCATTGTATTAGAATAACATTTTCTTACTTGTCCGTTGCACAAGTTGCACAGAATAGTTAAAGTATGACAACAAATGGGACTAATATATGAAAAATTCAACGTATGCTATTAAATTTTGCAATATTTAGTATACTGAAATACTATGTAAATTCAAATTCAAATGATTTTATAATATTATTCTGTGTTTATAGGGGTTCCAGTGACTGCGAGCATCCACAATGAAATCACCAGGCCCAGCAATGAATACCTTTTTGATCTTCGACTACAAATAACATTAATGGTATCTATCTTTCATTTATACTACAGTTTGGTAAATTTGTATAGATTTAAAATATTAAGATACAAAGGTCGCATTGTATTAGAATAACATTTTCTTACTGGTCCGTTGTACAAGTTGCACAGAATAGTTAAAGTATGACACCAAATGGGACTAATATATGAAAAATTCAACGTATGCTATTAAATTTTGCAATATTTAGTATACTGAAATACTATGTAAATTCAAATTCAAATGATTTTATAATATTATTCTGTGTTTATAGGGGTTCCAATGACTGCGAGCATCCACAATGAAATCACCAAGCCCAGCAATGAATACCTTTTTGATCTTCGACTACAAATAACATTAATGGTATCTATCTTTCATTTATACTACAGTTTGGTAAATTTGTATAGTGAAACCTAATATTACGTTACAACGATGTTTTTGTAAGAGATTTTGAGGGTGTCACGTTGAAAATATGTTTAAAAATATCAAGATACAAAGGCCATCTCTTTCATTCGTCGACCTAACGTGTCGCTCAAATTTATCCATTGGCCTTCGCTTTTGATTTGACGAAATAACGTGATGTGTGGTGTGTGTTGTTTATACGTCTAAGTCAACATTTTGTTTTTTTCCAGAATCAATAGATGCGTCTCCAAGAGTGGCCAGCCCAGCATGCTAAATTTTCTACATTAGTTTTAATTTATGTTTAAGATCACGTCACGGGTTCATTATGATTTTCAACATTTCTACATTTTATTCTCTCTTCGGTAGAAAACGTTATGAGCCCATGACAAGTTTTATATTTGAGGGGTATAAGATCAAAGACAGCTTAATCTACATAATTTATGTGTAGGGTTAAGCTTTGATTATATACCGCAAATGATTTAATTTCATTTTATTAAAAGTACGATTAAAGTGGCGGAATAGTTTGTTAGGAATTTTCCCAATGGCCACCGTTATCATAATAATTATAAGATAATTTCACTGCATATATGGCCCTTCACTGGTTCACCACTTTATAAGCACTTAACGAGTTTAGTGTCACTATTACCGAGGCCCGTTTTACGAAATCAGGACCTATTGTACTGGGTAAAACGGTATCGCCCCTGACATCTTATGGGTATTGTTTTTAACTTAGCCGCCATAGCTGTCATGTAAATAAGAAGAGCTATCAAACCGTGGAGAATACGGAAAAACGTCAAGAGCAATATGATTTTACCGTGTAGAATATAGGCCCTGGGCCTTTATTCAACTCTGTAAAACAATATTGCTTTTGACGTGTTGTACGAGGGCTGCCTTTTAAGTTCTGTCGTTTGCAAACCTCCCGTGATTGCATAAAAAAGAACTAGTGTCATCTTAAAATATTTGAATTTAGAATTCGAAAACAAAAGAATGACTCGAAATCGGCCCAACTGTTTTAGTACAGCGTTCGTTCAAAGTTGACAAGTCAGTTGTGAAAATGGAAATTTCGAAGGAAAATTTACGTGCGATAATTTTTTACAACTTCAAAAGGGGCTTAACGCGACTTCAGTGCTTCGAAGAGTTGACTACGGTTTTCAATGATAAAGCACCATGTCTCCGGACTGTGGAACGCTGGTATTTAGAATTTCAACGTGGTTGCTCTAGTCTTGGTGATAGACATCGTGAAGGTCGACCAAAAACAGCCGTAACCCAGGAGAACATTGATGCTGTACGGCAACTGATCGTCGACGATCGCCATGCGACACACCGTGAGATAGAAGTTTCCTTAAGTATTTCAGGGACCAGTGTTCACAGTATTTTGCATGATCACTTAGGCGTAAAAAAGTTGATCTCACGCTGGATACCACATTTACTCAGTGAAGACCGAAAAACGGCTCGCGTTCGATGGTGTCGCAAAACTCTGCGGCAATTCAACCGAGGAAACTCGAAACATGTTTACGACATTATCAGTGGTGACGAATCTTGGATATATGCCTACGATCCCGATTCTAAACAGCAGTCGACTGTTTGGGTGTTCCAAGATGAGCCAAAACCAACCAAAGTAATACGCTCACGGAGCACTTCGAAAAAAATGGTCGCCACGTTTGTGGCGAAAAGTGGCCACGTTGCCACCATCGTGCTCGAGGATCGTAAAACGGTTAATGCTGACTGGTATACCACTGTCTGTTTACCAGAAGTCATCGGCGAGTTTCGAAAAAATAACCCAAGACGTCGTATAAGACTGCACCACGATAATGCGAGCTCGCACACCGCCCGGCAAACAATTGCGTTTTTAAAAGAGCAAAACGTCGAAATTCTGGAACACCCGCCGTACAGTCCAGACTTAAGCCCTAACGATTGTTTTACTTTTCCAAAAATCAAGCAACGACTTCGTGGTCAACGGTACCAGACGCCTGAAGAAGCCGTTGAGGCATACAAAACGGCCATTTTGGAGACCCCGACTTCGGACTGGAATAAGTGTTTCGAAAACTGGTTCGATCGAATGAAAAAGTGTATTACATGTCACGGTGATTACTTTGAAAAACAATAAATACCATTTAACACTTAAATTGTCTTTAGTTTTTCCAAACGACACAACTTAAAAGGCAGCCCTCGTATTAACGTTACTACAGCTCTTTATTTACTTGAGAGTAATGGCGGCCGAGTTTTAAACTACCATAATGACATGTGTTAAAAGCATTATTGTTTTAGCATGTTGTATAGAACCCATTGTAACTTGTATTAGTGGAATTCTCTTTTTAATGCATATTGTTGAAAAGAGATTTCCGCTTGTAATACAAGTTACAAGGTTTCGTGAAACGGGTCCAAGGTTTTATTATTTTCTAGATGTGTAAATTAACAATTTAACTAAAAGCTTTGATAGGATTATGGAATAAGTTTGAATGTATCTCTAGCAATATAATGTTTTTGCATTGAATTGTATAAACAATATAAGAACGATGATATTTTCATGCATTGCATTGTATAAATGAATATTTATGTAAAAAGTAAATTGAATATTAATATTGAACAGCCACAAAACAACATTTTAAAAACGACTACTAAATAGCTCTTCACTTATTAACCTGTTCTATTGTTTTTATCTTCTTATGAAGAGGTAGAAAATTGGTATTGGATAATTCCAGACTAGACTTTATTTTATTTTGTAAAACTAGGTTACGAGGTATATTCTTGTGGACAAAGGGCATTGGGTAAATTTGTTTGAAGAATATTGTCATTTTTTCTTTCAGCGGCCACGGATTATTTTTACATAGTTATTTAGAGGACCTCGAAATACACATAGATATATGTGATTTATAGCTTTTAATAAGATTTAAATGTTCAATTTTTGGTACTAAAATTATGCCTAGGTAAGAATATTAAATATCTCGGCTCCGATGCACTTCAGAGTATTACATTACATAACAAAACATGTTTATTTTGAATTATTCTATCATAATTTACCACTTTTACTAATGGCCGCTCACCTTGAAAATGTATGACTTTTACCCAAACCCCTTTATGTAAGCTCACAGCACCATACTCAGATATTTATCATTTAATACATTGCTGTGCTTTCGTGTTATTAAAACTTAGGTTAGATTAAATGTATATTTACCTTAAAAAAAGATTAACTTACGTTAACTTGGTCTGTTGCTTCTTCCTTCATAGTTTTACTTCTATTATTTGGAATTGGTTTTATGATACTCTTACCTTAAGTTTATTATTGTCATTGTTATGATGGTTTATTTGAAAAAAGACTGACTGTTGAGTTTCTTGCGGCGCTTCTTCTCAACAGTGGTCTCCTCTTGCGAAGCGCTGGTAAATTCCTTGCACAATAAAGATATTACATTTCATAAAGTCTATAATTTCTACTGTAACGTGTTGTGCTATGTGGTTTTATGGAGTTTGTTTCACTGTCTTGTTAAAAAAAATGCTTAGCGTATTAATATTCCGTCCTTGTATTCATATTTTATTTATAGAAGACTGTGAAACATGCTTTATCTTTAGCATATTGATTGCGGAAATTAAAAGTTTGTTTTCGAATTGATCGAAGTTAACTAATTTGTGCTCATCGATGAAGTGTGTACATACAATTTAATCGATGAGTGCGAAAAAGTTAACTTCGTTCAATTCGAGAATGAACTTCATTATGAATGAACACTGGCTGTCGAAATTTAAATTCCCCGCCATTCCGCCATTTTTATTTGAATTTTATTGCCCACTAGCGCTACCGGTTCCGTAGTATGTTGCGTACCTGAACTACCACTAATGAACTGTCAGTTCTATGGTTGATTCCTATCTGTCTTTAGACATACCCTATAATCTGTGATGTATGTCTTCGTGGCGTGTACAAAGCTTTGAAGCTATTTGAGTTCAACACAAATACGTCAATTTTTTCCATTCTCATAGATACTCACTCGTATTCGTCTCAAAGGCTGGTGTACACTTTGATAATTGCGAGTGGATGTTATTAGCGATTATTGGTTATTGCAGTAATTAGTGCATTGAAGTAGTACGACACGCTTCCAAAGCTGTTTATAGTGGCAGATACGCTGAAAGTAAAGTCAGGGATAGGCACACTACTTCGCTAATCAATAATCACTCGTACTTAACAGGTGCGTCCCTAACATTGTAAATGCTATGCTAATTACTATTTACCTAAGGTAAGGCCTTAGGTAAAAAGTAATTAGGTGAAACTCTAAATTCGAAGTTACACTAGCTCCATCCCTATCACTCGTCATTCGAGACTAAATCAACCGATCATCCGCACTAATCCCTAATCAAAGTGTAAACCACCCTTTATGGTATTGGTTGTTGGTTGAATAACTGTCAGTGTCATTTGCGTCAGTTTTGCAGTCACTCATCAATAAATACAGTAAATATTTAATATTCACATAATTTTAAACCCTCATTCGATCGAATATTCATTAGAAATTCAAGATGAGCTTCGATCCTTCCACGAATAGTAACAGTTCAAACGATAAAGCCGACCTTAAGCTGCCTTTCCGCAACAAGACTGACGACTTGCAAATTTCGAGGACAGACATGAACATGTTGATTATGAATTATCTAGTTACTGGTGAGTTATTTCCTCTATCCTAATAAACTTACACTTGTGTCCTCTCCGTGGGAACACTTCGTGTTATTTCGATTTAGTTATAACGATGTGTTTTTCGTCTAGGCAAATATAATGGCCACGCATCATAGTTCTTTTGTGTTGTTAAGCTCTCGACATTACTCTGGTCATTGATCAAACTTTCTCAATCAGGTGCTTGTCTGTATACATTTTTATGAGTTAAGACATTATTCCCACACACTAGTTAATATAAAAATATTGGATACAAAGGCCTTCTAATACATTATGGGCCTTTTCTTTTAAATATTAAATTAATTCATGTGGTTTCCAGGCAACTTATCTAAATTATACCAGTTTAAACAAATTTCTTCAATTAATTGTTGCATGCCATTGTGTTGTTACTTAAATTTAAATACAATAATTTATTGACTCTGTATGTAGGGTTGCCAACTATTTTTGGGGGATTTATAGTATTTTCCAAAAAAAGTGTAAAAAATATAGTACACAGTAAAAAAATATAGTACTTTAAGACAACTCTTTATTTTGGGGTAAACTATACTTACTAGCATTCTGTGAACTCCTTTTAAATAACACTTATTTTAACTTGAACAGCTTTCAGGTAATTTAGAACTTTTTAAATAAAATTAACTTGGAACGTGTGTTACGTCAGTTATGTGTGTAAATTGAAGTTCTTTGTAAAATCCGCCAAAATATAGTATTTTTGCGTACTATATATTTCTTCAACAGTATATAGTACAGAGAGTCAAAATATAGTACAATACTATATAATATAGTACGGTTGGCAACCCTATCTGTATGGTTTGTAGGGATAACAACTTATAAACTAGAAAAATATGTTTTAAAGGTTGGGATAGATCCATTTTTTCAATTAGAGAGGCCTGTGACCTCTAAATCCTTTTCTCTTTGCTTAGGGGAGGGGTTATGACCAACTAGATCTTTCCATTTTTATGGTCCAAGAGCTAGTTCAGGCTTATTACAAATTATTTCACTACCTACTAAAAAACTGTAGCATTATGTAGATTATATTTTATTTTAGTTGATATAGTGTGTCATCATAACTATTTATTTATTTGTTTATTAAGATTTATCAGATTGTTCCATCAATATCAGACTAATTAGGTCAAAATCTTTTTCGATGCATTGTAATTGGTTCCTGGGAAATGTGACAGAGTAGTGGTTTTTGTAGGAAGTAATATTTTATTTTGTTTGACAATGTTTGACAATACTTCACTGATTCAAATAAAACAAACATTTATTTAGATTAAAAAAAATTACTACTTAAAGAGAACAATTACGATTGTGACAGAGTGGAAAATTTCAGTGCATCGAAAAAGATTTTGACTTAATTATTGAGGTAGCTAAATACTCTCCTGGGTTCAAATCCCGGTAAGGGCAGATATTTGTGTGATGAGCATGAATATTTGTTCCTGAGTCATGTTTTTTATGTATTTAAGTAAATATTTATCTATAGGTGTAAGTATTTATATCGTTAGTCCCATAGCACAAGCCTAGAGCTTAGTTTGGGACTAGGTTAAATTGGTACGACATTGTCCCCTAATATTAATAATTTAATTTTTATTATTATTATGTAAAGTGCTGATTCACACCATGAATTTGCTTAAATATGTTTTATTTTTATAGAGGGCTTCAAAGAGGCAGCGATAAAGTTCCAACAAGAGGCAGGCTTGCAGGAGCCAGCACTCTGCAGCTCCTTGGATGAGCGCATCATGATCCGAGAGGCTGTCCAGAGCGGCCGCATCCCCGACGCGATCGCCATGGTCAATGCACTGCATCCAGAGCTGCTAGACAACGATAGATATTTATACTTCCATTTGCAGGTCAGTTAAGGAAATGGATTTTACTCATGTACTGTCCAATGGAACCTTAACCCACTATAGAACTGTGTCACAGTGACATTATGATTTAAGTATGTAAGAATTGTCAAACAAGTTGTTGTATAATGTCCCTGTGATACCGTTCTATCATGGGTCAGGTTTCCAATGCTTATAGTACAAACCTATGTTAACTAGCTATCCATTTGTTTATGTGAAAAAACATGGCATTGTCAATGGTGCTTCAAGTATCGTGAAGGACCATTGACAATGCCATGAAGAAAGAAACAAGTAAAAAGACTTTACTCTGCATACTTTCCATTTGCGAAATTGAATCTAGCGAGAGAAGTACAAAATTTACCAACCTAAATGACCACTTGCCAAAAACAAAAAAAATAATAGAATAATAGAAGTACAAAATTGAAGGCCATTTTGTTTTATAAATTGAAGCACTGTAATTTGTTTTTCCGGTGTGTTGGTAAACAAATGTCTATAATTCAAAGAGCCCACTTACCATCAGGCCTCACAAAGCTGACAATGATAGGTGACAATCGTGTATATTGTGAAGTATACATGCAGCTCAGTCATGTAAGAATTTGTCAATGTTGCAATGTATATAAAATGGTCACATAAAATAAGCTAAGCAATAAAACAAATTGATGTGCGATGTGATGACCTTAAAATTGCACTTAGACAGGCATGTTTTGGAGCAATTGTTGTCATACTTTAATTTGGTGTAATAGAATGATCTTGACGTTCCATAGAAAAAAGTACTGTTGATGAGCAACTTTCGTTCAAAATCTTGCCTGTATAAGGACAACGTTAAGTAATTGTTTGAAAAGAAAGCTATTATCATCTGTAATATCTAATCATCATCTTATATTTTCCTAGCAATTGCAACTGCTAGAGCTGATCCGAGGAGGGCGCGCCGAGGAGGCGCTCTCGTTTGCGTCGGCCACGCTGGCCGAGGCGGGCGCGAGTGACCGCACGGCGCTCACGGAGCTGGAGCGCTCCCTGGCTCTGCTGGCGTTCCCCGACCCGCACGCCTCGCCCTTCGCTGACCTTCTGCTGCCTTCTCACAGCCAGAAGGTGGGTTTATGACTAGCATTTTCTTTTTACTGTAGATAGGTTTTTGCCCAGAAGTGAGTTGTAAGTCTTGTAAAATAGAAAGGTGTTTTTAAAGTAATATTTATACAAATTTATTTCAACTCTATTTCAATGCAGATAATTTAGCCCACATGCCATTATATTATAGAATGTTTCAATTTAATAAAATAGTTAATATCCTAATATTCGACCAAGTACCTCAGAAGGTCCTTCAAATATCAACGGACGTTTCACTACCTGTAACTTATTTGAGTAGAATATACATACTTTAGTAGAATATACATACTTTAGTAGAATATACATACTTTAGTTACACGGGTAAGGACCAAAATGTTGGCCACGCTACCTCAATCAATTCAATTTTCTATGAAACTTTTCCATTGTGACACGATAATTAGCCGTACAATTGCAGGGATACTTTTCGTTGCACAACGGAACTTTTCTTCTTCTTCGTTGTTTGTATGGTTATCTGCGCTTAACTGTGTTCCAACTTTTTGTGTGTGCGTTTAGGAAATGGATGGTTGATATTTTAAAGAATAGGCACTCTGTACAAAACTTTACATTAATTGTTGCGCGTTTTCACGCTAAAGAACGTCAAACTAGGATTCATTAAGGGTTAGAATGTTCACGTCCAACTTCCAGAGAAAAGTCTCATCTCACTTTATCCCCAACAGATTGCTAGTGAACTCAATGCAGCCATACTTAAAATGGAAAACCAAGAATACACCAACCCCAAGTTATGCAGCCTCCTCCGCATGATCCTCTGGTCTCAGAGTGAGCTCGACAAACACAACATCAAATACCCAAAGATGACAGACCTGGCCAATGCCACTATAGAGCACCCAAAGTAAGATAGTAAGTATGGCTTGTGCTATTTTATTTTAATGTAATAAATGTCAGTTACACTAAACACTGTGTGCCGCGGTTATATCGTTTTTTAACATAGTGTGGATTCAAAACACGATAATAAGCCAAATAAAGCATCTTCTTCGATTTTTACTCTACCTCAGCCATATTTGTTACTAGTTTGTACAAGTATTGAAATACATGAAAAATATACTCCATTTTTTTTTGGAACTTGTTAAGGCGACGGGTATGGCATATTTTGTGCAAGTCTCTTTTTTTTGTGTTGGTACAAAATCCATATTATCTTCACGGATCTATTTATTCTCTGTTTTATTAGTGCGCCTACATGATTATCATATTTGAACTTTACTTTATTGTTATTAAAAAATTTAACATGTTATTCAAAAAATAGGTTGACATGTGTCTTTAATAAAAAATAGAGATACTTGCAAAAAAAATGCGTTATTGCCCCACTACAAAAAAAGAAAATCCAGCAGTTACCTTTTTTTTAAAAGACGTTGCTTTTCCAGTCGCCTCAAAAAGGCATCTAAAATAAATGTAGTATACAAAGTACGAAACTCCATGTGGTTCGGTACTTAAATAAATGTTAACTGACCCAACCACGTGGCCCGTTAAACAGCCAATCAAAATGTCGAGCTTTGGACGTTTTAGTGTTCTTCCTCTGTCGGCTGACGAATTATATTACGTGTTTTTTTTTACATTTAGTCAAGCACCTAAACAAATGAAGTACCTACAACAGTAGACTGCACAAGGATATTGTAGTCTCTAATCCAAATTTAACACATTCGCTACCGTACTTTCTGCCTCCATGTGCTGCATCTTGTTTTATACGAGGCTCACATAGTGACTGTAAAAACGCAGATCCGCTTCCAAGGCATTGGGTAAGGGAAAATAATGGCAGGGAATGCGTTCATATAGCAGGCAGCAACATGTAAAATAAAAAGAAACTTAACAATCAACGTATCACCATGTTTCATAAAAAATTATATATTTTACATATGTTATTCATGCTCATTGACAGGTTCATCTTTGTAAGGAGTATAATTATTACAATGTTATTAATTATCTCTCTTTAAATCTTAAAACAACATCGTGAATTTCTGTTTAGCTAAAATGAGCCTTGTTTTCTAAGTAGTAAGGTATTTTATTATAATTTGATACTATAGTGAACTTCTTTATAAATAATATTGTAAAAATGTATATTGGTATTAGTATTCTTTGTGAAATAAACTTGATTGCAGGCAATATCAATAAGCTATTATTAATTCAGATATAGTTTATGAAAGTAAATAACTTAAATTGCTACATTTCATCTTAAAACTGTTCTAAAACAAGGAAATCAACGAAACAATCTGTAAACTTATTGGTTAGTTAAAGGCAGAATTGTTAAACATGAATATATCTCGTCCACCCGGGTTCACGTCAGTTCAAGCAAAGACTGCATATTGGTATAAGGACCTTTATGCATTCCCATAATTATGGTGTACATTCAATAATTCTAAGGCTCCCACCCATGGACTAACTGTTTACCTGCAGTCTCGAGGCTGTCAGGTTGCCTGGCAGTCCAAAATCTATAATGAAATGTATGAGACCCTAAGATAAACTGATGGTCTAGATGTTCTAATACAATGAACTGACAGGCCAATTTCGGCCGACAGACTGTTCACCTGCAGTGCCCTTTAGACTGTTAAATAGAGTAAAGACAGTGTTACAAATGCATTGCAACTGTCTGCCTCATAATATTAATATTTAAAATTAACGTGATACCTTACTTTAGATTACCTCAGAGTAATTGATTTGTCTAGATTAAGAAAATCTGTTAATTATTAATTGTCAGTTAACATGTATTTATTTATAAGGTTTTTGTATGTAATGTTTAGAAATAAAGTATGAATACTTTGTGAATTCGATTTTTTTTAGTAGCGACACCCGCCCTTGCTTGGCTTCGATTTATTTGAGTTTTCTGTAACACCTGTACACACATCAGAATTTATTATTCATGAAAACCTTCCGTGAAAAAATATTTAACTGATGGTGAAAACCGCATGAAAATCCGTCTTTTTCGAGTTTATCGCCAACATACAGACTGACGGGGGACTTTTATAATGTAGTGATTTATTTATAATTTACTAGCGACCCGCCTTCGCTTCGCTTCGGTTTATGTGAGTTTTCTGTAACACCCGTACATGAAACAGGATTTATTATACATAAAAACCTTCCTCTTGAAACACTATCTATTAATAAAAACCGCATTAAAATCTGTTGCGTAGTTTTAAAGATCTAAGCATACATAGGGACAGACAGCGGAAAGCGACTTTGTTTTATACTATGTAGTGATAAGTGTTTATTATTCTTTCCAAAAGACGTTTACTCCTGGACATAGGCCTCCCCCAAGGTTTGTCATAAGGGGCGGTCCTGCACCGCTTGCATCCATCGATTTCCCGCAACCTCAGCCACGTTGTCGGTCCACCTTGTTGGAGGCCTACCCACGCTGCGTCTTCCGGTACGCGGACGCCACTGGAGAAGTCTCGAGCCCATCTGTTCTGCGAGTGATGTTCCGCCCAGGCGCCCACTACCACCTAAGTCTAGCAATAGGTTATGACTGTGACGTTAGTTCTCATGCGGATCTCCTTGTTGCTGATTCGATCCCTAAGAGAGAAGAACCATAGCCCTCTCCATTGTCTATTGAGTGGCAGCACACACTGAACGAAGAACTTCGACTTGCGATACTGCGGTACAGTCAAGGGCAAAAATATCTATACACTTTAGTACCTTGTCCATTTTCGTCATATTTGAACTGTCACAGTGGTTAAACTGACAAGGTACTAACGTGTATACATATTTTTGCTCTTTACTGTACATTGATCGATAAGAGATTGCATAGCTACCCAAACACTGACCTACCAAGTCGGATTCAACGGTTGACCTTTCTCGTAGTTGGATCTACGTAACTCATAAAACTCCTTTTCGCCTAGGTATAGATCCTACTAATATTATAAATGCGAAAGTTTGTGTGTGTGTATGTTTGTTAGTCCTTCACGCTGCAACGGCTGGACGGATTTGGATGAAATTTGGAATGGAGGTAGCTTATATACACTGGAATAACACATAAGTAGGCTACTTTTTATCCCGGAAAAATTAAGAGTTTCCGAAAGACTAACGATAGGTAATCGAAATCTACGCGGACGAAGTCGCGGGCTAAAGCTAGTTATATGTATGTACTTAGTTATCGAGCCAGGTATATTTTTTTCCCAGACATTGTAAAATCCATCATCATCATCATCATCATCAGCCCGGGGGCGTCCACTGCTGGACAAAGGCCTCCCCCAAAGAGCGCCACAAATCACGGTCTTGAGCCGCTCGCATCCAGCGGCTCCCCGCGATAACCAGGTCGTCAGACCACCGGGTGGCAGGCCGTCCAACACTCCGTCCACCGGTGCGGGGCCGCCACTCGAGAACTTTTCTTCCCCAACGGTTATCAGTTCTCCGAGCTATGTGGCCTGCCCATTGCCACTTCAGCATGCTAACTCTCTGAGCTATGTCGGTGACCTTGGTTCTCTGGCGTATTACCGTATTACGGATCATATCGCGCAAAGAAACTCCGAGCATAGCTCTTTCCATTGCACGCTGAGTGACCCTGAGTTTATTTATGAGGCCCACATTTAGCGGCCAAGTCTCTGATCCATAAGTCATCACTGGCAACACACACTGGTCGAAGACTTTCGACTTAAGGCTCTGCGGTATTTTGGACGAGAAGATCCGCTTTAGCTTTGTAAAATCCAGTTAGGGACAAAGCATAGCGTCCTACTAAGAACTTTTAAAGTGTACTGTAAGTTATTGCTATTAACACTGACTGATAGCAGTGATAATGATAACCTCCAGTTTTTGCTTTTGGTTTTTCTTATACCCATCTGTGCATCTGTATGCGCATGTCACAGTTGTTGCCGATTTGAATTTTATCCAACAGTTGTACGGTCACGAGCGTTAATTTGGGTCCCATTTCAAGAAAAATATGCTTGAACCTTGAGTCATTTGTAACTTTTAGGAAACTCAACCTTAATCTTGTATATGTAGAATGTCAGGTTGACTTTGGACCTAAGGTGGGTACCAAATTAAATCTCGGTAACTGTACCGCAGCCAAAGTGAGACATCTTCAACGCTCAATTCAGTTGTAAGATAAACAACAGGAGAAGTCTTGCATATTTCTTAACAACGAACAAAAAAAATCATTATAATTTAAATTCGTATGGCATTTAATTTCTTAAAAATAAGAATTTCACAATTATGAATTTACAAGTTCCACTAAACTACATACATAATTATCTTTAGTATTAATTACATTTTATCTCAGAGGTTGACCTTTGACACAATTTTTAATGATTAACTAGTAACTCTCCGTACAATATTTTTGCTTATTTCGCTATCAGTATGAAATTCAATACATTTGTATAAATAATAGGATTTAAGTTATTTGAACAACACAGCTAAGGTGGAGTTAATTAGGGTATGACAAAATGTATGTATCAATCACTACTTATTACACTACATTATTAATATTATTATGTATTAAAGGCTCCCCCTGCGACTGAAGTGTCACTAAAGTGATAATAGCGTGAGCATTTTAAACTTAATGTGGGACAGCGCTGGGTTTAAAGCCAGCATAACGCTGAGTTGGAACCATTTCATGACAACAGGTATTTTGTCCATGTCAGTATTTTTTTGCGTTTTGTTTGTATGTTTGTCACGAATAAATTTTTATTCAATTCTATTCTATTCAATAGAGTATAGAATGCTTCGAATACATTGCAGTTAGCCTCATTTGGTACTACGGCAGTACAGAAGTATCTAAACATACAAATACTTGAAGAAATCAAAAATGCCCGTTTTTTTTGCAAGGGGGTTTACATAAGTTTTGATACGAATCGAATTTACTATTAATACCCACGAGTGCGTACGACACGCCACAATGAAAGAAAAAGGCAAACCATATTTTGTAGCACACTTTAGTTTACTTCTATGAATAATACGCCGCCTCTGTGAAATTCCAGCTCAATTCCATAATTATGCAAGAATGTAATTTTTTTACATGGTTATGGGTATTTATTACAGAATTGGACCGAATCTTCGAACTAAATCTCGCATTACACAGGACCACTCAACTTAAACAAAGTTTAGATCACCTTATTTTCATTATCTCAGAGGGTAAAGAGCGGGGCCAACGTTTATTTCTATAATGGGAGGATCTGGCTCCAATTATAGGGCCACTAATTATTGTACAGGATTTTCGATCTAGTAGCTTTGTTAACTTTAAAGATAACTTCAAACTGTTTCTTATAGTACTCACTATTGAACATCAGAAATATTTATCTACTACTATTGAGCCTCAACGAGTGAGTCACGGCCAAGAATTATATGAGAAGAGCTTATATTCTATCTGTCCTACCGTTTTCTTTAAAACAATGTCATGTGACACAAGAAATTTTATCTACACTTGGGAGCAAAGAAATCGAGCCACTTAGTACTGAATTTTCATAGAATGTGGCTCGATTTCTTTGCTCCCAAGTATATTACAGCAAAGTAAATTTTAATTTTGTCGTGACACATTTCATTTTTGTTAAAGCTTTTATTAGGACTGTGCGATCCTAAATCATGACAATTTCAAAAGGACATGGCTGAACTACTGCCCTGAGCATGTATAAAAATTTCTTACCAGCTCGTAACATCTGAAAATTCATTAATTTAATAATTACATGTTTATTATTCTCTTAGAACTTTCGAATAATAATAAATTATTTAAAAGTTTTTTACTTGGTTTTTCATATTTTTTTTCCCCACCACCCCATCCCCACATTAATCTTATGTTATCTGTTATCTGTCAGTAAGTATGACGATCAGTCGATAAATGTTACGATTTATTTTCAGGATTGTAACGATTTCAAAAGTTCCTGAAGCTTGTTTCATGCTGAATACTAATATTCAGCTGATTAGCATAACATATTATACTACTTACAATGTTTATACATTGCCAGGGCAGTCGCCCATACTTCAGTTTAGCCATGTCCTTTACAGACCAAACATGGTCACACACCTTACAGTGTATTTTCATTGATTAATAGCCCGCATGCCAGTAGATTACATCGCTAATATTGCTTCCGACTCGTTTACATGCATACCAACTACGAAATATTGCTCAGGGGCAGATCCATGATTGCACAACCGCCTACGACCTCCATACTAGACATCCTTAAGTAATTTTATTAAAGCAGCGACCAAACCAATGCTTAAAAAACGGTGTCGGTACGGAATCGCAGTGACGCGTCGTATTAGCACCGTTTTTGACGCACGCTCCCCACACCGCTGCTTAATGTTGCGAATATCACGGCACGTCAAAATTGACGCCATGTTATTACTATGACACATTCTTTTGTTTACGCACCGTCTGTGAATTTTGAGCACCGGTGTGGAGAGCATGCGTCAAAAACGGTGCTAATACGACGCGTCACTGCGATTTCGTACCGACACCGTTTTTTAAGCATTGGTGTGGTCGCTGCTTAATGCGAAGGGTTGGATGTGTTATTAAATTACCCCAGAACCAGATTATAGTCTGGAATAGCTCACAGGCAACTTTTTTTTAAAAGCGAAATTGGACAGTTCCCGAGATAATAGCGATAAACTACTTCTTCGCGGATGAGGTCGCGCGCAAAACCTACTGTGTATATAAGTAATGCGAGTAATATGACTTGACCACCACCAGTACTACCTTATTTATTAGTTATTACACATTACTCGAATAAGGAAACAAGAATTACCCTAAGCTAATAAACATCACCCGTTGCGATACACCGCGCCAACGACAGATCGCTCTCCTAAGAGATATCACGATACAATACCGCGTGTAATATAAAGTAATGCAATCAAATGCCACATGCGCTGCGTGCGAAAGGTGCCGGTGCAACTTCTCAGTCGTCCATCGGTCTAACGGCAATGGGTGATGTTTCGAGTGATGTGATATCACATTGTAATATCACGTTTCTGGCGATGTGTCAGGTCAGGCCTCAAGTTCTTTATTCAAGTCCACTGTGCTGCCAAGCGACTCACTTTACTACCTGGCTATACTATGCTTAACTGGCTGGCTGGCTCTATATATTTATGATGTATTCGGCGATCCAGGTGTACAGAAAAACCTTGCATAGTTTATGTTACATTTGTTTTAATGTTTTGTAACTGTTTATATCAAATAAATAATAACAAACATAACATGGTTGTTACCGTTACTAAGGTCTAGATATCCAGATCGCCAACCACTACTGACTCTAGTCTTGCCCTCTATGCCTAGGTCTATCGGGCGATTTAGGGTTTAATTAATGACATTGCACGGTTGGATAATGTACAGTCGAACTCAGAAAAGGTTACACATTTTAGTAGGTACCTTGTCGCAGCAACATAATAAAGTGAGTGTTTTGAAATAAGTACATTAATATCTGTGATAAGTTACTTAAATGTACAGCCACTGAGTTCAACGTGGTAACGTCGAATAATGTAGTACAACTGGTCTTGAAGACATTGAACACCTGGTCTCAACCCTGGATATTAAAAGCGTGAGGGCTATCAACTGCCTACTGCTTTACTGTTACCGCCTAGCTTAGGTCCACACCCCATAGTCTACCATGAGCGCGAACTGCGCGAGCAGCGCCGCGTGCGCCGCCTGTCACCAGCCGAGCACGTAGTCCAGCGCCTTGGAGATGAGCCCCGAGGAGCGCTGCGGGCCCGGCGCCGCCGCCAGCGGCGTGGGGCACAGCGAGCGGGCGCCCTGGGATTGCCTGGACGAAATACTTTATTAGGGTTCTATACAGGCTCAAGTTTATATTTTACTTTTATGGCAAGGAGCTCAAGCTCACATCACATGCCACAAGCACAAATTCTCAAGAGTACAATCTCAAGACTGCAAATACCAAGGGCGGTATTACTAAAATTGTCTTGGCTGTGACGTCTGTCACAAGCTACGTCAAAGTAAACAACAACCCATAGAAAACAGACATTTTAATTTCACTGGTTCCCCAAACCGGAACAACAACAATGCGGACAGGTGGTTGGTGTTAGGTAAAAGGTCCAACCGATTTTCCTGAAACCTACCTAAGATACATCACAATTGAACTAGCACTACAGCATTATTGTTCAAATCAGTCAAGCTATCCTCAATTTTTTACGGGACTAACGCACAGTGATTAATTTATGTACAATGCGTCACAAAAGTATCAACAAAAAAAAAAACAACAGTAAGCTGTCATCTCAGTCATACAGAGACGTTTCTGACTGAGATGACATCTAACTAGGGTTGACATTTTTTTGTATTATTTGGGTTATTTTGTAACATGTTGTATATCTATACTAACATTATAGAAATGAAAGATTTATATTTTAGTACAAATAAACTCAAAAACGAATGGACTGATTTCATAAATTCTTTCACCATTAGAATGCTACATCATCCCTGAGTAAGATAGGCTGGTTTTAACAAGTGTGACAGAAAATTTATATCGTAGCCTCTACATTGTGACACGTAATTCCGCCAAGCTTTTCATTCTCCAAGGTCATGCTCACCGGGAGACGGGCGTGGCCACGGCGCCGCGCGGCGGCTCGCGGCACTCGACGACGCCCACCATGACGCCCGGCAGCACCTGCCGCCCGCTCAGTGCCAGCGCTCGCTCGCACTCGGCGCGCGTCGCGTAGCGCACGTGCGCCCAGTTGCCTTGCGTTGGGTACTGCTTGTCTGTAAAAAGAGATAATTTATTATGTAGTAAGCTGGAGGAGGCCGTTGTGTCTCAAGGGGGTCCTATATGGGAATCCCTAATCTCCATTTGTTCTAATGCGTTGTTTGATACCAGTACTAAATTCTTCACGGCTTTGAAATTACACATAGATAGTAAACACTTTTAATTTAACATATAAATTAAAAGTGTTTACTATCTATGCCCATAGGCAAATTCAGGCCCTGAATGAATTGACCATATGATGAAATAAATGTGCCTCCTTGAAATAAAACTATTATGGGACTTTATCATATAGATAGATAGAAGTTAAAAAGTGTTGATTTAGTTCAAGACTATCAGATTCCCAAGTATTAATTAGATAAGTTAGTGCCAGTGACTTAATTATGTTTTTGTAGTAAAAAAAATATCTCAATTATTAATGGTTCTTTCCTTTTTCATATTAAGAATAAAATAGGTGCATTATTAAATCTTTTTTTTTTGCAGGTGATATATATATTAAAAGAGTACATTATACAAATTATATTTACCTAAAATGGCTCCACAATTGCTAAACCTTGCTAGAATAGTATTTGCTGCATTAGCAGGGAACCCAAATACCGTAATCCAGCACTCCTCCTGCTCTTGATAATTATCCCATGCCGATGTAGACTGATTCATGTTACTGACCGATGCATTCATATTATATACATATGAATTCTGCATTGCGGAATTATTGTAGAAACTAGGCTCTTGGAATAAAGATTTATTTACTGATGGTTCATTGCTTTTTATTGTGTCAAATAAGTCTTCTATGGGCGGCCCTGTGGGCTTATTGCTGTATGAGATATTTGGGGACGTTGGCATGTTTGCAAACAGGTTTTGCTGGTTGTAGAGTGCTTGTTGGTGCATTGATAAGTTGTGACGGTATTGCTTCTGCTCTGGGGTGGAGGTTTGTGTAGGACTAGTGGGTGATCCTGAAAAAAATTAAATACAATGTGGTAGCATGTTTAAATTAATAAAAAACCCTTTTAAAAACCTGTTTTTAATTACACTGGCAGTTTTACCCCACAGCGAAACCACAATGCGAACATTGCTGCTTGGCAGACCAGCAGATAAAACGGTGGTCGCAAGCTCAATCTTACTCTGAAACAGGTTCTACCACCAAGGTAACCAAACATCAAAGCAACATAGGTACCCCTGCAATACATTGTTTCAGAAATGTCAGCAGTATAATTAAATAATGACTATGGCTGCGTTAGCGGAAACCATTGAGTATTTCCATTAGAAAATATTTGCAATGATAAATTTGGTTAAGACGCAAATGGTTACCTATAAATTGTCATTTCGATCTAATGTTTAAATAACTTACCAAATGCAAGATTACGCCCTTTTGTAGGCGATAAACTGTTGGTCCTTGGTGTCGTGGGAGGGTTTATTTCACCCAAAAGGAAAGGCGGCAAGTACCCCACATTCGGGCTGCCTGATGGCGAGTGTGTAGGACTCCCTAGCGTCATTGGCTCCATTTTATCACAACTCTTAACTTTGCAAAATTAATAACAATATATATTTGAATTGTGAAGACGGTTATCAAATGCTTTTTTTAATATTTTTTGCCGGAAGCGGTCGCGGCCACGGCTTCGTTTCGTTCAATACGTTTTGACAGTGACAGTATTCATTTGACGTTTTGTTTAATATTACCATTTTATTAAACATTCTCCTAATTGGTATTTAATAGATTAATAACATAACAAATTATATGAGTTATTATTATTATTAAAAGCCGGATGTGTCCCACTATTGGGCAAAGGCCTCCTCCCATGAAATAAATAATCTTGCATTTGGTAAGTTACTTAAATATTACATCGAAATGGCCCTACAATTTATAGGTAACCATTTGCGTCTGAACCAAATTTATCGTTGCAAATATTTTATGAGTTAATTAATATTAATTCTTTTTTTTATGAGTTAAAGGAACTGTAGCGATTAATCTCCCGAAATTTATTTTTTCTAGTATTTCAATTTCCATTCCTTTTTTTCCCCACTTTATTTTTTCTACAATCGTTTTTTCCCCTGTTATATTTTTTACCAATAGCATATTTTCCATTCTAGTTTATCCAGACTTGCATGTTTTCCCAATTCAGAACTAATTTCACTGAGTCGACGGAACTCCTATTTCTAGGTGCTGTGGCCCTTCGGGCCTTCTGCAAAACTAACATAACCTAAACCTATCTATACCTATTTCGATCTATTTCGACTAAATAAGAATGGAAAATTTTGCGAGTGGGGAAAAACCAGAATGGAAAATAGGCTATTTGTAAAAATATAACTGGAGAAAAAATACGATTGGAGAAATAATAAAGTAGGGAAAAAAAGAATGGAAATTATTTTTTCAGGATTGATGGCTAAAAATTAATAGAAGCAAAAACTAAATTTCCCAAAGATGACAACTTGACAGATCGAATTTTCACCCCCGTAAACCCCTACAATTCAAACATTGTTGTATCTGCTCTAAAGCAGATTTCGAGAACGTGATTAGATAGAATATAATAATACGATTATTGATTATTTTCTTTATTCGTGTGGTATTTTTTTATGTATTAGTCTGGCAACATAAAATAGGCGGTTGAATTTCGAATTGAATTGACAGTTTATGGAGAATGTTAGTTTAAAAGGCGTACAATATCATTTGTTTCGAAAATTCATTGTTATATTTTTTCTAATTCATATATTATTGCATTAATAACCATTATGAATATGTTTAAATATTATTTTTAGAAAATTTTATTTGATGCATGCGGATCTTTAATTGGCAACATTTTTTGTGCTAAAAGTATTGTCAAAATTTTAGTCAATCAAACAAACATGGATTCTTCTCCGAGTGGAAATTTAGAAAAACCTCCATATAATGAGAGTGATGTGAAGAAAACATGTACTAGTGCTTTTAGAACAATGTCGAGAAATAGTATTAATATAGCTCATAAGTTATTTAACAGAGAGGTCAGTATAAACTTCGTTATTATAGGGTTGTTTACACGATGATCGCTTATTTTTTTTATATAGCTTTTGAGACTTGATTTCAAGAGGCTGTAGCTCGTTATTGTAATGTATTGATTACATGCCCGGTAAATGGCAGATCTCTATGTACTATTTTTAGCAATTCCAGGTTCCATCCCGTTTTTCGTATTTTATTATTTAATGGATTGTGACTAAACATTTATTATTGAGTGTTAAACAGTATTTTTTATTAAGATATATAATATAGAATGGAAAAGCTCTTAACCAAGGCTTTCAAGCTCAGGCTTACTAGATTTACAGTTTTTTGATTATTATAGGTAAAAATTCGAATTATACATTAAAAACCTAATTTTCTCTATTTCATCTTCATTATGAATAATATCTCTGCTACTTTGAAATAGAGAATGGGCCTATTTTTAGTGACCTATTCTCAGTTCAATTTTGACCTTAGAACTCTTAGACCAAGGAAACAAAAAAGAAACAAACACAAACATACATCAGGCTTAATAAAGAATATTTGCACAGAAAATCCAGAAACCTTGTAGGCTTTCCCTTTAAGAATATGTACCTACGTTTAATTTCTGTCAAAAATATTTTTAATTTAAGTTAAGTGGCTAAGAAAGGCAAGAGGCATTTTTTTTGCATATCTATTGACTGCTTATCAAGACCAATGTAACAAGTTTAAACTCCAGTGTCTATGTTAAGTAGAGTAAATAGATATCCTATTGCCACCTTCTGTTTTCGTCATGAGTTCAGCTCAATGATAACATTTTATTTTATTATCAGTATCAGGTATCCATATGTATACCAAATGTAAGCTGGATGTATCTTGTGTTCGCATTGTCAGGGATAACACAACTGGTGAATTACTAGCATAGAGGCATTCCATCTTAGTCCTCAGGGTTGGCAATGCATTTGGAGTCTTAAGATGGCAGTTTTATGCTCTTGAGAATGCATTTGTCTACGGGTCACAGAACCCACTTACCGTCAGGTGGTCTGTGTGATTGTTTGCCTTATATTATCAATGCCATAAAATAAAAATAAGTTATTATAAAAGCTTGTGTTTAACTTCAACTAATCATCATCTTATGGTCTAAAATTCTTTGTTTAAAATCTTGACATTCATACTCACAACATGTTTTTTGCCCATAAATAATTTTTTTAGAGCTAAGTTTAATAAATTATGGCATTGATAATATTATGTTGCAATTAGAAAATCGATTTGGTAAACTGAGCATTCCTACCATCTCTAATAACTCATGATGGATATCTGCTCTTTCATTCATGAAAGGGTTTCTACCTTTGATCAGTTGCTGGGAGTATTATGGAGTGAGACTTTGTTGACTTATTATTACTTGTTATGTAAAGGATTACTCAAGGTAAATAAATGTGTTTAAGTTTGCAATGCATGCCAAATGTAAACTATTTTAGTGTTTATTGTTTACAATAAATAATGCTGAGCTACTTTTGGGTAATGAATAAGAAATAGGTAGTTAGAATGACAAACAGAGTTTTGCAAATAGTTATAATAAAGTGAAAGAATTAGTATAGTTAGGATTTCTTGTGTCACTTTTATAATGTTATTTTGTGTATTTATTATTATTTATTATATTTAAGTTGTACAGTGTTGTTATTCCCTTACAAAGTAGAATGCTCATTTTGTCATAACTTGATCCTTGACCTGATATAATATACAAACTTTATTGCCTTGTCATAATAAACTTTATACTAAACATTAAATATCAACCATGACAATGACAATCACAATTATATGGTTCCCTTCGTATCGAAACGTCCCAAAAGCAAATAGTCCTATTAGCATAATGACCTAAAAGCAAATTGTCCCATTAGCAAATTGACCCGAAAGCAGAACGTCCCTTTCGCAAAACAACCTAAAAGCAAGTCGTCCTATTATCAGGTTGCCCTTTTAGCAAAACGTCCCGAAAGCGAAACGCCATGAAATCAGAATGACCTAAAAGCAAAATGTCCTATAAGCAGAACGTCCCATGGTGTAGAGACAAGAAAAAAAACGGCCAGGGCCCGTTTAAAAAATATTATTTTAATTCAGTTGAAGCAAAATAAAGTAACAATGTGTTCAATCAACTAGCTCTTCCTAACTTATTACTTAACACCACAAAAAAAAAAGCACTTCTTTCATATCTAAATATATAAAAGGAGAAACTGACTGACTGACTGACATATATATCAACGCACAGCCGGCTAAACGTAGGCACTTGAAATTTGGATGGCACGTAGCTTAGGTACCGTAGAGGTGCACTAAGAAAGGAATTCCCGAAATTCCCACGGGAACGGGAATTAGCGGGAAAATCCTTTTGTATGAAAAATCTAAACCGCGTAAGATAGCAAACCAACGAAGTGGTCACGGGTCTGCTAGTCATTTTATAAGCATGTCATTTTAATAACCGTCAGATAAAATTCTTTTAATAATGTGTTATCTTTTTCAAGAACTCGTAAGATGAAATTTCACCAATTCTTAGTTTTTGCATCTCCCTATTATATTTTTTTTCAAATGTCATTACATTTCTTCACCAATTTCACAACACATTAATGAAACCTGGAACCAAGTAAAAGAAGAAAGCGTCGATTCGGACCTGACGTTTTTTTTCTTGTCTCTACACCATGGGACGTTCTGCTTATAGGACATTTTGCGTTTAGGTCATTCTGATTTCATGGCGTTTCGCTTTCGGGACGTTTTGCTAAAAGGGCAACCTGATAATAGGACGACTTGCTTTTAGGTTGTTTTGCGAAAGGGACGTTCTGCTTTCGGGTCAATTTGCTAATGGGACAATTTGCTTTTAGGTCATTATGCTAATAGGACTATTTGCTTTTGGGACGTTTCGATACGAAGGGATATGGTTCTAAGTATGCTTGTCATTTTTATTGGGTGACTGCGCTTGTGGTGGTCTTTCTTAGTAATCCCATTTCGACAGGGTACTACATGATAATTTTTACTGCGACTGTGTGCAATTTATTTAAATATTAGGTACCTTACCTATGAAATTGGCGTTTTATATGGAGAATTTTATGAAAATGGTGGTTTTCATAGATTTAATTTTGCAGATTATTTAGTAACATTCTGTCAGGAATATTGGGCACTTCTTAGCTATATTAAACATATCTTAATTACTTAAAAATAGTTTGCTTCATAAAACTCTGTAATTGAACTGCTTAAACTTGCAGCACATGAAAAGAGTTGAGTTCACACTTAATTTTAAACATTAAGTAAGAAATTGAACCATATTATTTGTATCTAAAACCTTTGTAACATAGTGTATTAATGAAATTTAAAAATATTTCGGGAGTTAAAATTGAAATGAATAAATTCCGTACAAAATGAAACACGTAAAAAAACGCCGATTTCATAGGTAAGGAGCCAATATATTATGTTTATTTTATCTAATGTTGTTCTTTTCTTAAAGTAAGTAATTATGTACATCTTATATCTACAAACTTTAGTGCATTGTCACAAAAAGCATGATAGTGCCAATGACAATCACAATGGCAGGGTTTCAAGTATGTTTAACATTTTTACTAGTCGAGTGCACTTGTGTTGGTCTATCTTAGAAATCCGATTCAAACAATACCAAACCCATTTTGACCGCGTACTTACATGACCTTTGTAAATGCGAATGTTTACAGTGCAACTGTTTCACATAGATATTATTATTAATCTTATGTTATGATTTCTTTCGAAGTAAGTAATTACTTTTCAGCAATGATCTTTGGCTTGAAGTGCTTTCTTGTACTGAATTAATATTTAAGTAAATTGATAGGTAGGTAACTAACTATCGTCTTTTTAGGGTTCCGTACTAAAATGGTAAAAAAGGAACCCTTATGGCGAGACTTCGATGTCTGTCTGTCTGTATGTCACAGTAGTTTTTCTCAGAAACTATAGAAGTTATCAACTTGAAATTTGACATAGTTGTTTAAATGGCCCGTATTGCCCGATTGCCCGCATCTGTTTTTAGTAAAAAATTAAGAAATTATTTTTCTAAATATTTGAAAAAGGGATTAGAATGGGGGGTTAAAAAATGAAAGGGATTTGTCATAGCAAACCGGGTGTCATATGAAAGGGCACATTTTAAAATGTATTTTTTTATAATTTTCCGTGACGTACTTTTTGATTTATAGGCAAAAATTTACAAAAAAAAACTACCATTCTAAAACTTTACGACAAATAAAATAAATTTGTTTGACAACTTTAATCTTAACTTTTAATCAAATGTAAGTATTAAATACATACATACCATAGGGCGCTAATATACTCATTTTCGCCATACTCATTATCACAGGCTAATATCTGCTCCTTACGCAATATTTTTCTTTCTCAGACCCTTGGGTCAACATCCAGCCGCCATAATGACCGGAGCCGGAAGCTCTTCGAGCGGATTCCGCCGCGGCTCAGATTCTGCCTCATGGATATCGTGCCCATGTCCTACTTCAACCACCACGTGTTCATGGGCTTCTCTCAGTGCGGACAGTATCTACTCAGCTTCACCTATAGCAACGGGTCACAAGTTTACTTTAGGGAGAACGCTAAGTTTACGTAAGTTAGATATTTCAATGTTATAGGTATAGACTATCGTGCGTGATGAGGGGTAACAGGCCTTGGCGGGACTTAACTGTATGTAATATTTTTTTATAATCTTCAATTACACTATCACAATTATTGTTCATGATCATGATTTAAACAGTAATAATAATAGGGTTCTTACATAGGTTACAATATTTAAGTTTAAATGTTTGATAATGTTGCCAATTTTACTTCTAACAGTGCATCATCTCATTTCCAAATTATAGTAATCGTAATTAGATTCAGGTTTTTTTTATTACCGAAACTGAAACCAACCCAAGTAACCTAGTACATCACATTTAAACTAGACCATATCTTAAAGAATATTTACGTGCATGTCTAAAAATAGATTGCCTAATAATAAGTGTTCCATTTATGTAAAGAGAATGACATTTCTACATCAACTAATCTAAGCGTAAATCTAAGCTAATGCGTAGTTGTAAACCGATATTTCATCATTTAAAACGTGTTAAAACCTCGACAAAAAAGCTGCATACATTTTTAACATATAAATTGCGCACAAAATTTTAATAGAATTAGGTATATCCATGTTATACTTTCGTCGAAGAACTGCTATAATAATCCCTCTGGTTACAGTCTCCACTTCTTATCGTGGGTGCCGGGGGCGGTGGTCCGCTCGGTGCACCGCGTGCCCCTCTTCGGGGGAGACGCGGTCGACAGCCGCCTCACTGTGTCCATGTCGCAGTGGAAACATAACCACGGGGTGCTTGTAGTCTATGGAATACCGTAAGTGTTACTGCTCCACCTTAGAATAAAAATAGAATAAACTTTGTTCAGGCCATAAAGCCCATATTTAAAAAATAATATGGGTCTATATTAAAAATACCTTACAGAATACAACAACTATATGACAATATATAATCTAAAAAAAATGTAACAACTAAAACACTTCGTGGTGTCAGCTAGCCAACCGTAGAACTTATACTCGTTTATCCATCTTCCCTCGGTAACGATACATTTTTCCGGGATGAAAATTAGCCTATTTGCTTATTCCAGACTAAAATATTTTGAGTAACAAACATCCATACAAACTTTTACATTTATAATAGTAGTAAGATGCTGTTTATAGAGAAACAAGTTAGTGCTTTACGTGGGCTCTACACGAGGGCCGCGGATGCCCCCGATATTCGCGAAACAAAAGTAGTGTCGGTAATTTTACGGTAAAAACGTTGGTTAATCCAACGCGTCTAAAAACTTCTTAAATTCCTAGTGATTTTTAAAGATATCACTTGTAATTTTATCTAAGAGTTTTTGCGGTATGTTTATAAGGAAGACGTACATCAATTTTAAAATACACCTCCTCTACCATTCTGAAAAATCATTGAAATATATTATCCAACATTGGGCGCAATAATATCTGACACGTCTTTATTACTAGAGGTATAAGAGCATGTCAGATATTTTTGCGCCTAATGTTTTATAATATATTATTGCTGGTGACTGTACATAGTGAATGTTTATAAAAACACTGTGCCATATTTTTTTATCAAAAGCTAGAGGCAACATTTCAAAGTCTAATATATCATTATCTAATGTCAACGTACTTATTCATATGCTTATCATGTGTGGCATAATTTGATTGTGTATGTAGTATTAGAATATAATCAAATTATTTGTGCAATCGCGAACTTCATGATATCATGATAAAAAGAACCAGATAGCTAAAGTAAGGCCCATAAGTTAAGATAAAAATTTATACAAAGTTGAATGAGAGAAAAGAGGGTCGTAGCAAACTTAAAAAAGACTACGTCGAATCGTTATTAAAGCCACGACACAAAAAAGGGTGTTTTTAAGTTCAGCGTGTATTTCCGTGTCTGTCTGTGGCATTGGAGCGATTAGGACGCAGTTTTTTTAAATAAGAAAGCTAATTTAAATTATAAATTAAAGTTGCAGAACAGCGAAATTGTTTCTTATAAATGTTGTTGTACATATTCCCTATATGAAATGGTTTGTTACAGAGACTCTTGTACAGAGCGGGCTCACCTCAGTGTGATTGGTGTACCTCACTTAGGTTGTAAAAAATGTGCAACCATGCTAAAAGAAGAAGGTAATCAGATTGTTTTGTTGTTTAATAATATAGCTAAGCTCGTCTTCGTAGTATCTCATTTATCGCAATCTTAATTACATCCATATTTTAGTCATATTATATTTATTTGGAAAGGATGGATGAAAGAAGATTGACGAAAGAGATATACAGATCGAAAGTGAGTGTACGGGTCGGAAGGGGCCGCCCTAGGCGTACTTTTTCGAGTCAAATCGGAGAAATACTGGAAAAGGGCCGAATCCTAAGTACCCGAAACCGACGTGCGTGCATGACTCGATGTATGAATGTGGAAGAAGCGAAAGAAATTTGTCAAGATCGTAGCAAGTGGAAAGAAGTGGTCTCTGCCTACCCCTCTGGGAAACAGGCGTGATTTAATGTATGTATGTATGTATGAAATAAATAATACTCCAACTGCACGCACAACCTTAAGCTTCATATGTCTATGCACCTCTATGGTGCTTAAACATACGATATCGCATTTTGTCGGATTAGTGCGTTCGTTTTCGTCTCTAATTTTGCTTATCGACGAGTGCAAAAGCTGACTGAGAAAGCAAGAACTGTGGCACTATCTCGTAATAATAGCTCTTATTTACTTGACTATAATGGCGGCCGAGTTAAAAACAATACAATAACAGTTCAAAAGCAATATGGCTATACCGAGTAGAATAGAGCCCCTGTACCTACGTTTCGCTAAGATCATGTGTGTAAATAGGACTATAAATGTTATAATGGTGCAGCATACCAGTCACCAGACAGGTTTAAATTATTAACTTTGAAATATTAATTTACAATTTTAGTTGTTTTTAGTTTTTATTGTTTGATCAATTCCAGATTGTCATAATTGGGGCCAAAGATGTCTGGAACACAACTTCGCAATACACACAAAGTTTTTCTGCACCTCTGACTCTAGCGTGTTTGAACCGGTCGTCCAACTGGCGTACTCCAACCAAATCATCATCTACACAGACTTCATACACATTCTCGAGATAGACTTCATCAAGCCTGACCAAGAGACACCGATGGAAGTCGAGGACAGTAAGTTCTCTCTAGACAGGGATGAAATAAATTCCTATTACACCAACCCCGGTACCCCAGCTTCAGACGTATCGACAGTATTCCAGTCCCCAAAATATCAGAATAAGGTTGTACAGAATATTCTGGAAGACTTTTCTGATTTAGAGGAACCGTATCAGATGCCCAAGCCAGTGCAATTACCAGATATGATGGGCCAGGAATTGTGCATTCAAGCTTCCTCTATATCTTACAACTTGGTCGAAGAATGGGAGGGACCTTCGCCTTCTCTTAGGACACTTATTTCACCCCCCCTAAGGTCCCCCAGACGGAGACCTGCTGAAAGCATGTCCAGGTTCAACGAAAGTCACCGAATCATAGCAGACAAAGCTTACGAATTCGTCGAAGAAACTGAAACGAAATGTGAAAAGTTGAGTATATTTAGGAAACGACGGTTAGCTGATAAAAAATATGAATTCTCAGAGGACAATAACGAGAATATTGTCCCGTTTAGAGTGTTAAGGAGTAACAGGAAGTATTTCACGGGGTGTACGAGTAAGATGAGGCGGCCGAAGTCTCCGCCGGTTGAGAGCGTAGTGTTGAGGGCGCATAACCAGATAAGCAGGCCTCCGTCGCCGACTTCGAGTAATGATTCGAAGGACCAAGAATCGGATGACAAGAGTGAGTCTGAGTACAGGGTGACGGAAATGTTGGACGACGGCTCTCTAAAGACTGTGGCGGTCCATGACAACACGTCGAAGACTTTGTCGGAGTACCCTGTGAACGCTCAGGACCCTTATTTGGTGCATTCGGAAAACTCGCAATGCAGCAAATTCTTCACGCGATATTTTGTGGAGAGCGATGATGAGATCACCTCCATTGTTACGGATTCAGAAGGTGAGATAATAAGCAGATATTTTATATTGTTATTTACATAATGTCTTTATGCAACTATACTATTAGGCCTGTGCTCCTTTGCCGTCTCCATACCATAAAAAAGGCTCATCAGAAATGCTCTAGTACTTTGCCGTAATGTTTACTAAGGCGGTGCTAGCAAATTTTGAGTCTATAACATAAGTTACAAAATTTACCTTTGTGATGGAGATCTATATCCAGATATCGAATATTCGGTTACGAATTTACCTAAAGTTCGCGAGAGGATGTAAAATCATGGTTTGCGATTAGCGATTAGCTATTGACTATTTTCTCACTCAAAAAACGAACAAAAGATATCGATCCCGTGTCAATAAAAGAGACAGAGATTAAGACAATATTGCAATAAACAAATACATTATTTCATTCCATCGCTCAAAGTTATATGTTTCAATTTGTCAACAATTTTCAGATGATTGTATATCAGGCTACCACGTAGCACTGCACCTGACGGCTCACGGGGCCGGCTACGCGGCCCTACAGGGGGTCAGTGCGAGCTCTTGGGCACGCATCCAGTCTAACGCGCCCCTGCCTCCCCTCACGCTCAGAGCGCAACAGAGGTCGCTCGACACTGAACTGTTATGTAACGAGGTCTGCGGGAGACTGTGCAAGCTGAACGGGAAGAAGTTCATCTACTGTTTTGATTGGGGTTGCCATGTTATCGACGTGTGTCAGAGCAGTGGCTGTTTGTCTGGGGTAAGTGTTAAATCGTATTTTTTTTTGACTAAGTGACGTTCTCTGGGTTGTAAATTTTTAAGAAAAGATAGTGCTGTTTCAAATCATTCTCGTGACTCACTTAATAAGCTTCTTAAGGACTAGATAATTACAATATTCTCAAGTGGCACCACTGCAATAATAGCAGATTTGAGGTAAAAATCGGGTCTTGTTGCCAATTTCACGTTGAGGGCACCCTCATTTTAATCACTTGCTAAGTTATTCCCCTTACTCATAATCATACGTATTTATCAGTGATGTATGTTAACTTTCTACTGATATTCCTTTTAATGACATACATTTACCTGGTTCCAGGCAGTGAAAGAGACACAGATATATCATCTATAGTTCTATCCCCTTCACTGGCGAACTTTAAATCTTGACCAAGCTGACAAGTTGCAAGTCTCAGTCGAGTTTCAGCCTTACCTGAAGGAACGACCTAATCGTGCGATCCTTAAAGCTCATAATAGTATTAAATTGTAAATATGTTCTTTACTTTGTTTTCTGTCTACTAACTGTTAGTTCCTGCTTGATAGTTTTGCCGACTGGTTGAGAATGCCGTTAGGCTTTGAGTCCATCATTTGACCGTATTTTACAAGGTTTTTTTTTAACTTGCAATGTATGTATAAGGGTCTAATCTAATGTATTTATAAGGGTCAAATCTTGAAAGTTAAATTTGACCCACTTCCCGGTTTCCGATGAAGCTGAAAATTTGCATACGCCTTAAGTTCTGATGACAATACAATAATATAGTATCATCGAGCTGGTCTGATGATGGAGACTCAGGGTGGCCATAGGAACTCCTAAATTACGTATGATTAACCCGTCGTGTTACGGCTTGTTAGTATCATCTTGACTGTACTTTTTTTGCACAGTCGGCAACAAAAGCTTGTCCCAAAGATGAGTTTTTTGGTAGAATGTTATTTCATTGAATACAAAACGGACACAATCCGAAATGAGTCAGTGTTGCATTTTAAAATTGAAAGCGGTTCGAATACGATTTTTAATGGAATAGCAAATTATTTTGGAATGTGTCCGTTTTGTATTCAATGAGCGATGTGTTGTTGTTTCAGCTGTGCGCTATGTGGCTGTGGGCCAGCGAGGAGACGGGCGCGTGCGAGGCGTGCCGCGCCATCAGCGCCGGCTGCCCCGCGCACCGGCTGCAGTACGCCGCCGAGGTCAATATAACATCGGACAAACCCTGTCGCAAAATAACCTAGTTATTGCTTTTGACGTAGGAGAAATTGTGGAAAAGACCGAATTATAAGTACAAGGAACCGACGTGCATGCATGACTCGATGTATTAATGTAGAAGAAGCGAAAAAGATTTGTTAGGATCGTAGCATGTGGGAAGAAGTGGTATCTGCCTACCCCTCTGGGCAACAGGCATGATTTAATGTCTGTATGTATGTATGTATGTTACCTTAAACTCTAAACTGTAACTTTTATTAACTTTTTATTTTGAAGCTCCAGCTAGACAAATATAGATCCCAATATTTGCCCTTACAGAATATTTAGTTTAGGTTGCGCGCACCTATACGGAAATAACTCCAGTATAATTGATAACTTCAGTCCAAATGTCCTTTTTTACCGGGTTTTTTTATTAGCATTTGCCTTTCGCTTTTTTGACTATTTGTTTGTTCAGTATAAATATTGATATCTATTTTAAAAAAACTTCCTAATGCGCTTAAGACTTGAAACTTTGAACATAGCTCAAAACTAATGGTTATTTTTTTAGTACAGTCCGTATCAAAAGTAGCTAAGCAGAATAACATGCTCAAAAGGATCTAGACACGACGTATTCTCTTGACAATAGAGTAGAGTGCAGATCATTTTGACCTCCTTGGATGCGTATCTTCTTCTGCTGCTGACTGTATAAAAAAACTATTTGGTTTCGTCCGTCTCGAGGGTATAAAATGTTGAACATTATGAAACAGCTTTATTAAATTGGACCTTTTCTTTTCAGTGCCTATTTGTATGGGACTTGGTAAGCGGCGTTTATAGGACAGAAAAAGTGACCATGACGGAAGATTCCAGTCAGGAAGGCTCGAGAGGTAAATACATAATAGAGAAAGAAAACTGCTTGATTATTGTCACCATAAACTTATCAAGGTAATAGAGACGATAATTCTTTAATCTCTAGGTGCTGTATTTTGAATACCAATAATTAATTATTAGACAATAATAACACCCGTGTGGTTGCCGGGTAAGAATAGTGCCACTCCATATCTTCCCGTGGATGTCGTAAGAGACGGCTAAGGGAATAAAGGCGTAAAGTACTGTTAGGCGATGGGCTTGCAACCTGTCACTAATACACTGGTAAACATCTTAGCCTAAAAGTGCAAAATGTGGTTACAGAATGATTAACAAGTTTTTAGAGTTGTTGGTAATTCTGTAGCTCTGCCTACCCCACTCTGGGAATAAAGGCGTGAGTTTATGTATGTATGTATGTACAATAACAATATATGCTATTTAGTTTCCATAGTTCTTGAGTTTACATGACGGGGACTTTAGTTAATTGTCAAGATGTAAACTGTCCTTTGCAAGATCAAAGGCTTCTATTTTATTCGGTAAAACCATATTAGTTTTCGTAGACTTGACAATAAAGGCGGCCCATTTAAATCAATACGATAACATTTCAAAAGCAATATGGTTTTACCGAGTAGAATAGAACTCAATGTGGTTTTATTAAAAATGTAATAAGGTGATGGAACCAGTAATGAACGACAAGGACCAATTATGGTTTTGACCTTATGATTTTTGAATTTAGAGTTAAGTGTCCATAATTTGGTGCCTTCACCTAAAAGTGTACAACATGCCGTCACGTCACCCTAATAAAGTGGAATGGTGTGTCAAGCCCACGTTTACTTTAAATGTTAACCAAATTGCTTTAACCTGATAAATTGTATGAATTTAATTTACTTACAGTGCCAGGAGCGGACCGTGCGCGGGAGTTAGCCAAGAAACTGGGCCCTATCAACATGCCGTCCGGCTGCGAGACCAGGCTGCTTAGCACCTTAACAGGTATAGATGAATTAGCGAGAGCGTGGAATTGCATAATGTAGTGGTATTGTGTGTTTATAGGCGAGAAAAAGAGAGAGACTGTTTTCCTTTAGGATTTAAGCAGGACTGGAACTTTCATCATGAGATTATTGGCCACCTTCACTTGTAATCGTTTTGTATTTTCAGTACTTAGTAAAAAACATAATTTTCACGTAGATGCTTTACTTATTAAGCCATTAATGTTCACCTCAAAAACCTTGATATTAGGGTATACACAGATTTTAAATTCCGGGATATACAATATCTTTACATAATATTGGCACAAAGTATTTTTTCCAATATCAAAAATGTGTTACGCTTAGACATTGTTCATGTGCTTAGTTTAGAGAATTTTCTAAGCAGGGACCGGAAACGTTTTCTTCCGTTGGCTTCGTGCTTAAATATTAAAATGACCGAAACCTTAATGGACTTAACAAGCTCAATAAAAACGGTTAACTAGTTCGAAAAGGTTTTCCTAACGTTACAAAGGGAAACCATAACGATTGGGTAGCCAAACGATAGGGTTTCTCATCGAATGAAGGGTTTATTGTTCAATGTAACGCATTTAATGGCAGTTAATTTAATTACACCAAAAATGTATGTTTTTTTTTTCAATTGAACCCATATTTCTTGCAAATGAATTTATATTTATTTGTCATGTCACCAGGAAAATCACTGAAAAGACTGACAGATGTGGACAATTGCATCGAAATTACAAAGAACCACCCGGACAGCACGGATTCTGAGTCTGAACCCGAAGAAAGCGACTCCGATTGAGCGAATATAATAGTCGTTATTAACAACTATAATAAACGCCACTTATGTTTTGAAAGGTTGACTATAGTCGGGCGCACTTTTGACGATTATAATAGTTGGCACTCACTTTGATAGTGACTATTATAGTGTAAACACACTATAGGCATTATGGGTAGTATTGTTCAGTTCAGCTCACGTTAGCTGACCGACTATAATATATACTTACAACACAGTCATACCGACAAGAAATATATTGTTTATGTTGTAAGTGTCTACCAATCGTCGACCATAATGCCAATCGTCGACCATAATACGAGACCTCAGCTACACACAACCCGGTAACAGAACTCGCACATAAACGAGGTTTTTTATCGTGATCGCAACACGTTCAGGATTTTTGGTAGAATGATGTGGGAATCAATGGAAAATTTCGTGGATTTTGATCTCTTCGACTCTAACAATATTCTCATTATTTTACATTGGTCTACCAAACATCGTAGTAGTGAATCCACACAATGGTCGCCATACTCATATTAGATAGGCTAAAAAAAAACTGTAGTCGCATAAAGTAGCTATAGTTATTATAAAGCCGCAAACGCACTTAGAGCGGAGGCGGCGCGGTTCCATACTAGAAAGCGAGCCCAAAGTGTGGATGAGGCAGTTTTGACTCAATTTCAGTGGTCAATATAGCCCGCATGATTGTTGCAATCCAATAACGGGTTGTTTTAATATTTTTGAACTGAGAGCTATTGCAGCGACGCAATGTATAACGAAAAGGATACGGGCTATCGCACAGTGAACTGAGCCTTTAGTATGGAAACGCGACGCACTGCGTTTGTGACTCGTGCGCACCGATGTGTAAGTTCAGTAACAATAATTACTATTGACTATAAAGACTTTTAATATGGACTATAATAGTCAACGTGCTCACCTCATAGTAGTATTGTCTGTTATAGTGGATTTTACATACGTTTTAGTTACTGACTGTACTAGGTAGTAGAATGTAATTTGAAGTCGCACTGTTTTCCATACAAACGGACTCAGTAGAGCTCGCGGAAATGTAGGTGTCTTCCTAAGTTTATCCTGGTTATAATTATAACAGTAAAGGTAGATTAGAACTTATATACAATGTAATCGTTTGATACATTCTTTTGACAGCTAATATTTACTAAAAATCGCATGCATGGACGACTTTTGTAATAGTTAAAGAAAGTCGCCCGCGCGTGCCGTACCCTTAGGTTAGAGATAGATAATAAGTTAAAAAATTAAATGACAAGTTTTGTTTGATAAAGTTATGTTGTAAATGTATATAAAACATCACATTTATTAAGATTCTCGTTATACTTTAGATATTTTGTGAAAACTGATGGTATTATTGTGACACAAATTTTATTTACGTTTTATATCGATAGGTGTTTTTTGTTCTACATTTGGTTTGCGACATCTTGTAACATCGTCATTATAACGCCTCGGCACCAAATCAAAGTGAAACATTGAAATGTGTACTTTGATCTGTACGATAAATTTTTCAGTGGTTTTTAATGTTCCACTTAAGTTTAGGCGGTGCTTATCTATTGCCGGGGCGTTGTAGCCTGCTATGACTTTAATGCTCAGCAGTATATTTTTAACAAGGTCGAGTTTAAACTTACACGATTCTCTAGAACGATGCCGTCCTTTTAAACTGCCAATGGATTATTTAAGCCGCTTTGTTAAGTAATAGACTGTTGAACATCCTTCTTCAAACAATAATTAAAAAAAACGGGGATTGAGTGAAAGGTCTTTGTAAACGTCGGTATAACTTAATTGAACATGCCAAGTGGTGCTTTTACACGAATTTCTTCCATTTCAAGTATTTTATAACTTTTAAGCCGTTTTGACCGTTTATACATTTTTCATTATTATTAGATTTGTCATAACTTTTTTAACCTTTTCCCCACATTCTACGGATTAATCCGTCACGTAAAAAATAACCACGTATACGAGATTTTAACTTTACGTGTGACGGCATTTCTATTTACCATCGCGTCAAGAAGGTTCAGTGTCAGTGTGACAAGACGGTAAATAGTAAATGTTTTTAATTGAGTTCGCTCAGTCCCCAACTATAGGAGCGTTTGTTGGTTCGCCAGAATACGTCCCCTAGCAAATAGCTAATCTCTATGTACTGAAGCTTTACAACTAGGCTAAAAAAGTAAAAAAAAAATGCTCCCTGAATGATAGCTATTTTTAGTTAAACCTTTTCAATGCTTGCAAGTCAGCTTCACGAAGCACACAATGTGAGTGAGGTACTCTATAATCCATACGCGCCTTCGCAGCACTCTAAACTCATTTACATTAAATTTATAAACATTTGTGCAATTGGGCATAAGCAGCGAAAAGGTTACAAAACGAAATCACAATTGAAGTCTAAGTCATAATGTTACAGTAAAGATTAATGTCTTGGTTGTGTAAACTTCAAAGCAGACTGTTTCAGATAGATAGTGTTTCTTAGCGTATTATTTGAAGAAAAAAAACCCTTGGAAGAAAAAGGATGTGATATAGCGCCCCGCGGGGTGAAACTCTGATGAAAGATCGGCACTCTTACATGACAAATTCTAGCAGCACTTCCCAAACACTAATGAATGAACAGTAGGTAATTTATAGGCGTGACTGCTACCAATACGTGTTGTGTTGCGCAGTTGGGCGTTTTCATTCCCACCCAACATCTTTCACCCCACGGGACGGTCTTGTTTAATTATAAATTATAACAATTGAAGTTCAAATTATAATGAGAAATGTAGACATTGATCTCGCAAAGTTTCGCAGTTATAAGACCTTATTAAACGTCGATTTTTGTTTTTCTTACAATACGCTGTCAGATGCATTTATTTTTCGTAAACACTTAATGTAATTCGATGTCTAAGTATAAATCAAATAGTGATTGCAATATTAAGTAACTATTTGTAATAATCAACGATATTTGAAATAATAACGAAATGTTCCTCGTGGCATGTTAAATAAGGCGGTTTTGATCGCATTTTCATGCACGTTAGAGTGAATGATGTCTGTATGTGACAACTTTAGCGTAAATAATCCTCTGTAAACATCAATTGAAGTTTCAAATTAGTATGACAATTTAACTTCTATACCATTTCCAACGCAATTGACGGATACAATACCATAGGTTCACTGTCAACAACTTTTTTATTTGACATGGTGTTAAAGCGTTTCACACACACACTTTGCGCGTGGTTAAAATATAGATCTATTGGCATGAACAAAGCACATGTCGCCTTAAAGAATATCTACCCAAGTAAGTGAAAAGTTCTAGTGGGATATGTATGTAAGTTTTTATTTCTGAAATGCGATTGCACTCGCACCATTTTGTTAAATCTTTTGTCAATCAATTACCAAAAAAAACTACTAAAGCACGTCGTTGCACAAGTCGTTGGTTTCTGTATCCGTTAATTGGGTTGAAATGGTTAAATCACCACTCGATGCGCGGCTGTACAGTCAGCGTCAAAAGTAGCTGATCACGTTTGTACTTTATCGCATAACACATTTGCCAACCTTGTTTGACACTGTTTACGTGACTGCAAAGCTATAAGGGTCAAAAGTACGTATCTACTTTTGACGCTGACTACCCTCAGCGTGCGTCTTCCAGTAAACTTCATAAGGGCTGATTTTTCATATGACAAAGAAAAGTCAAGTGATAAGTTAAACGCCAGGCGTTTTATTATGGGGATAGAAAAAAATATTTCCATGTAAGGTGTACTAGGTACGGTTGGCCTTATCAGTAGATGCACACTTTAGTGCTTTTGTCACTTTAAGAGGATTGTAAAGCTGAAAATGTCCATACAAAATGCGATAACGTTTCTCTTCCCAGACGTTTTCTTTCCCAAAAAAAAAATTTTTTGAAAAAAAACATTAAAGGATAAAAACGGAAACTTACAAAAAAATCTAGTTTTTTTTTATAATATCGGTGCAAATCGGACAAGGAAACGAATCGTGAAAATCGGAAACGTTGTCGCCCGGAGCTAAATCTGTATGGTTTTTTTACAGCTACGCGATTGGAGATTCGCTTGGTTTTGACGCTTTGTGCCAGATTTGCAAAACACCAGATTCGCGGAACGCCAGATTCGCAGAACACCAGATTCGCTTAATGCCAGATTTTCAGATTCGCAGTATACCAGATTCGCAGAATGCCAGATTCGCACGATGCCAGATTTGAAATTCGCATAGTACCAGATTCGCAGAAGGCCAGATTCGCAGAACGCCAGATTCGCACAATGCCAGATTCCTGTAGATTGTTTCGTTCGTCAAACTTTTGCAATAACGACGAGTCATACATAATTAAACACGATCTAGAAAGGGGTTCTTATTACGTATATTTATATTTTATTCGTTTCAGTACTCTAACATAGGCAAATAAATTCTAATTCTGTCAGATAAATTTTGGCTGTCACCTTTTCTTTTATATGACGGGAGAAAAGGATAGCAATAATTTTAACTGATAGATAAATTTATATCTGGTGATTGAACAATCGGCCCTAAATGGGCTAAGTTCTCAAGAATGGATCCAGAAAAAGGAAAAAAAAAATAAAAAAAAAAAAAAAGGGAAGGATCTCACGGTGGTTTTGATTACCGTTTTCAGTTATACGGCGTTAGGTTTTACCACTACAAAGTGACTCAAAATACAAATCTGAATCTACAGGAAAATGGTAACGAATCTGGCATTGTGCGAATCCGGCATTGTGCGAATCTGGCGTTCTGCGAATCTGGCCTTCTGCGAATCTGGTACTATGCGAATTTCAAATCTGGCATCGTGCGAATCTGGCATTCTGCGAATCTGGTATACTGCGAATCTGAAAATCTGGCATTAAGCGAATCTGGTGTTCTGCGAATCTGGCGTTCCGCGAATCTGGTGTTTTGCAAATCTGGCACAAAGCGTCAGAACCATTCGCTTCACAATCCTCTTAAAGTTGTCTGAACTCCTGCACTAACCTGTTATAGTACATTGTGTATTAAGGGTGGTAAAGAAAGAATTACAAACGAGAGTCTGTTAGAAGCCCGAAGCCGAAGGCTGAGGGCTTTAATGACTCGAGCTTTGTATTTCCTTTACCACCCGTGTAACATACAATGTTTTTCATCACAATTGCGAGGAAATGAAATAAAATCTGACAAAAGATCATATTTTTAACTTATTAGCGGCAGACTACATCATTGTCTGTGACTTACCACAGATAATGTCAAACGTGTTCGGAGTCCGATTCTAGTGACATATGAGATCAATAGTTTATTATGCGAGATTGTTAGGAAATAGTATTCAACTGACATTTCATCTCGAATGAAACTTCATATCGAATGGCACAAGAATTGGGGTCCTGACGTATTGTGATAGTTTGAGTCCACGAATAATATTTAAAAAAAAAAGTTATTACGCACTTTAGTTACGTAATGGTAAAAAAAGGCCCGCGTGTATTATTTTGGATTTACGGTCGATTTTTCTAGCATGTTAGGACACTATTTACGAGCAAGTGTGATAAAAAAGGTGTTAATTGGATGAGGTACTATTGTGCAGCTACTTATATGGCTGACCGTACCAGTGTGCAGCTACCTATAAGTCCGACTGTACTATCGGAGATGAATCTGCTCATAGTAAGGTTGTGATCGTTTGACTGTAGTTTGTTTAAACGAAGTGCCTGTTTCATATTATTCCAGTTCTCTGTAACTACTGCCACTTTAGCCAAAATTTTATAATTCAATTGTTTAAATCAGTATCTATCGCCTTTTTACGTAAGGTTTGATTTCCTTATGTTGTGCACATACGAGTTTGAGAAAATAACATGGCGATATGATACTTCCTAATAGGAATGTTACAGAGGTTTTTTTATCGGAACTGAAGTCGGAGTTTTTAAATTTGGTTTATCGGAGTCGTATTTTAAAATTAGTTGTGTGTGTAATGTGTAAGCACGCGGAAGGGCGGGGTTGAACGTGCGACTAGTAAAAACATGTTTGTGCACGCTGACCCGACGTTCCCTTCCAAAGGTATCGGAACCGGAGTCGAAATTGTAGGTGTAATATCGATCGAAAGTTCCGACTTATAGGAACCGGAATGGAACCTCTGTAACAACCCCCACTTCTTTTTAACTTCTTGAACCCCAAGACACTTTTTTACTGAATCTTCCTGTTAGGTATTTAAATTGAGTCTAATATTAAAAGCGTTCAAAAGGTTAAATCTAGTAGTTAAAAGATCTCAAATACCACATTACCTTTAAGAAACTATACGTAAATAGAGTAGTGTGTAACGTGCAATACCGTATCAATATTGTGTACTACGGATAAAAACCGCTATAAAGAGTTTACCTTCCATCGATGTCTTGTATTTATTTGAGATATGGATGTATGTCCGTCCTATTGGATTTTGAGGTAAAGTAAATATAACTTCCACGCTGGATCGTACCATAATTTATATAAAAAGTTCAAAATACGAGTATACTTAATGGTTTTATTTCTGAAACGGTTTACTTTTGAGGATTTTTTAAAAGGCCATATTAAACCCGTTAGGTTAGCGTTAGGTTTGTTTTATAATAACCCTGAAAAGTTAACGGTTTCAGATAAAAACCTTTATAATATTATGACCATTATTAATTATAATTATGACCCATCATGTATTTTGAACTTTATATATTATGATACTATGTTTATGATGCGGTACCCCTTCCATGCTCTTGGCACATCGTTTTTAGTACTATTATGTGGACACTCAGCAGACCGCAGGTGCAAGCAAAGACGTCACTCATTGGTTTCAGTATAGACGTTATTATTAATGAATTTTATGATCCATGTATTTATTTCTAAATTTCAAGTTTATTACCTTAGGTAGCGTTAATATCCATTTTATCAAAGAAAGGATAGAAGATTAACAATCAAATGATGCAAGAACGTATCGCACTAAGTTCTCATGTTGTTATTCTCTTTTTTTATCCTTTTCATCTTGATCGACGGATTTATCCGTCACTCATAAGTAATATAACGCAAAATATATTTACACGCTCTTGTGGCCGCATTGTACTTGATAGCGGGTTATACTCTTTTTGGACAATTTCGTTATAGTGTTTCAAATAGACTGCTTGCACGCGTCCAGGGTCTCTAGTCCACTTCGTTTTAGCCCATATCGTAATCATGTTGGCGTTGTGGTAGCTTTTATTCTCGTGTTAACTTTATTATAACGTCAACAGTACGATTACGATTTAAGAAGCAAGATTTGCTGAAACAAAGTGCTCTTTGTCGTCTTCCGGACAATGCTGGAAACAATTAGGGACAGGGCCGGATTAACCATTAGGCGGAGTACGCAAGTGCCTAGGGGCCCCGCATCAGCTACAGGGGTCGCGCGCGCGCACAAAAGAAATTGAAAATGTCTCTTGGACATCCCTTCATCAACTTGAAAAGAGCTCATGATCTTCTAACGGCTGAAAAAGGGCCCCGAAATTGCGTTGCCTACGGGCCTTGACATGGTTAATCCGGCCACGGGTAGGGATCTTTCTCGCGCTAGCCGCGATGAAAAGTGCGATTCAGTGTATTTTAACATAAATCCAAGTCATTTATGTGTGTTTTTTCTAGGAAACCTTTACCATATCTTGACCACCGGTTTAAATATGGCGTATTATAAGTTAGTTATCATTTTACTTTTTATACTAACAGTATACCTACTAGTATGAAATACCATAAGATGGTTTTACAGTCCCTGCATTAAATTGACGAAAGAAGCCAATTTTATAAAGCTACTTATAATTTCTGATGTTGACTCTTCTAGAACATTCAGAGATTTTTGACTTTCTATGGTTTACGGTATTTATTTTACCACTGCTTAAAAACGGAAGTGGCAATTGTTGTCGTTACTTGATTATTGCCATTCAGACGGGGAAAATGGTAATATTGTTAGTAGCTTTATAAATGGGCAGTTTTCCTCATATTGGAGTTACGTAATTACACTGGTTTTTTTTGTCATTTCATAATAATTTTGACTTCGTTTTAAGGTAGAACTCTCGTCCTGTTTTTATTTGTGTAAATGCATTGAAATGAAACAAGGCACTGAGGAGAACGCAATGGAGTCGATGGTTTACTGTAATTTACTTGCCATGAAAGGTACTTTAAAAAGTATTAAAATGAAAATAAATAAATTGAACTTAAACCATTTTAATTGATTTTCCTTTTAGCACACCTATAGCTACCACTAATATTTAGATTTCGGTTAAAACAGTTTTATGTGTTATTAATTTGTAAAATATTAGCTGTGCACTCATTTTTGTTGATTCTTGGGATATACTTTGGTATTATAAAGCATTCCAACCACCAACAAAGCACCATAAAAATATGGTTTGGAATACTTGACAGTGTTTATTTTCTTGCTACTTCGTTATTTAATTCACAGGCTATTAAACTGGCAACACTAAACGAAAAAAGATAACTCTGAATTAAATGACGTTTTTATTGACAACAATTTTTCTATGTAGTTAGGCTTTTAAAAGGAACTTGTGTTACATTCTGTGATGCCAGTTTTTAACCTTTTCAACGCCATGGACGGATATATTATCACCACAGGTTCAAGCGACGGATAAATCCGTCACCGATAACAGCGTAAAAATAGACCTGCATATTTTACCTTAAGGTTGAAACTGGCTTTCGACTTTGTTATCGTTATTGATGTGTAAATGACCAATATTAACATTTACATGTTGTTGAAAAGGTTAACTTGTTGGGAATTGTAAAATAATGGCTTTATAGTCCAGTAAATAATTACCTACTTATTCAATATCATCACATCACTAATAACAAACCTAAGGCTGGCTAAAGATAACCCAGTCAATAAAACTCTTTCCCATCCCCACAAAGCTTACTTACCTACTACATAATTGAACAGTTAACTACCAATTAAATTTAAATATTTACAATCCATACATACAACAGTATGTGAACAAAAGTCACAACACTTAAGTCGAAAATTTAAAAAAAATTCACAAGTTTTTTTTTTACATACATTAATCGCACGTTTAATCAAACAAAGAAATATCTCTAAATAGAAATACATTCGAATTTAAACCCTAACTTTTGAAAGTAGAGTTTTATCTAAAACTGAATTTTGTTTTGAGTTAATTCTTTGTTTGATTAAACTTTGATGAGATGCCATCGCCAAATATACAAATAATCAGTGACTATGTGACAAAACCAGTATTAACACCATAAATACTATTTTGCTTTTGTGTAAGTAATAGGTTTCAATTATTAGCATCCAAAATAAGAGTTAACATACTCTGTTCAATCTAAGATGACACTTGTGACAGCTCATATAAACACTTGTTTCTTTCACTTTACATAAATACTACATTAGTAAAAACCTAGCGACGACTTTCAAGAGTTTAAATAATTTGACGGCTATTTCTAAACATGTTGCTAGTGAGTATAGTCAGTGATTGCAATTACGAAATATGGCTGTCACAGGCATCATCCTAGACTGAACACTATATTATACAGTCAATAATTAGTAGGATGCCAAAAAGGCCCACTTTTCTTACATATTTTGAATATTTTCAGTGTAACACATTATCAACATGTACTACATTGACATTTAAATATATTATTGCTTAATACCAAGGCAAAGCTGACACAATAGCATCATCATCTCTTAGATAGAGACCTAATCTGCAGCAAGCACTCTATGGTTTCATTTCTTTGTACATTTTAGGACCATAACTCCGTAACCCTTCATATGCAAGAGGTAAAAAATATCAAGTTCTAGTCCTAACTGCCGCACTCAGAGACGTCAATTAAATTTAATGCTTGATTAAAGTTGCTGCTGTCACATTCTTTGCTATATCAATAGATTAAGACAACACGTCATTAAAAAAGCATTAAATATAATTGATATCTCTGAGTGTGGCAGTTAAACTTCAAATCCAAAAGCATATAAAAGATATCCAAAATTTGAACATGGATACATGTTGTAAGAGAGGTTAAATGCTCACATACAGTATTATTTTTAGTATCCACTCCCAAACCTACATTATCATCATGTCACTCAAAACACAACCCTACATACTTTTAAATAATTTAGTTTCTTGTTGGCTCAATAACATAACTTTTGGTAAATCCAGAATGTTTGGGTCGGACTTAATCAGTCTAATCACATTTGGCACGTCACCAAAAGGTGCTGAATGAGGGTCAGGATGGACACATCTAGAATATCTCCATAACCAACACAAAATTAGTAGGGTAAGTAAAGGCTTGCTGCATTGGTGTAGACTACTGCATACATTATCATGCAGTGATTATTGTACACCCTAAGTCTTGTTGATACATTTCTTTTCACTGCGAGCAGACATAGAATCATTGTTAAACACATGGTGGTGACTAGGGTTTGCAATTCGAATATTCGAATATTCATATTATTCGAATATCCGACACAAATTAAATTCGAATACGGCAGTGTTACTTATTCGAATAATTCGGATATTTTGAATAGTACTAAAAAGGATTGAAATAGTTTCCCACTTTTAATAGAACGCTGGAATCAGCTTTTTTTCATACCTACTGAGAAATGCAAGCAAATATTAAACTGTAATGCAAATATAACATGAGACAACATGAGTTTTAAAACTAATTCCCAAATTGACTGTTGATTCCCTTCTTAGCCAGTGCTGCGCAGCGGATCGTGCTAGAATTTTAGCAGTCGGTACAAGGGAGGCTGGATACTGGCTTCAAGCTCATCCCTCGCCAAGCACTGGAACTTTCCTAGACCCTAACACACTCCGACTTTCAGTTTGCCTTCGCCTTGTGGTCCCGGTCTGCGCTCCACATCGCTGCCCATGCGGAAGTGACGTAGATCGGCTAGGACATCACGGACTTTCTTGCCAGAGAAGTGCTGGCCGCTTTTCCAGACACGCCGCACTCAACGACATCATTCGTCGGTCTCTTGCCTCAATAAAGGTCCCGGCTCTTTTAGAGCCGACAAGCATTTCTAGAAATGATGGCAAGAGACCTGACGGAATGACCTTGATCCCGTGGAATATGGGACGGGTGCTAGTGTGGGATGCAGCCTGTGTAGACACGCTAGCCCCATCACATCTCCACCGGACCTCTAATAGGGCTGGTGCGGCAGCTGAAGCGGCCGAAAGCATGAAGGTAGTAAAATATAGTGGTCTCGGCCCAGAATATAATATGTTTATTCCATTCGGTGTCGAGACCCTTGGTCCGTGGGGTCCTAGCGCTCGAAGCCTCTTCAAAGAAGTTTCGAAGAGGCTCATTGACGTCACGGGAGACCGAAAAGCTGGCAGTTTCCTCGCTCAACGTATAAGTTTAACCATCCAGCGAGGAAATGCTGCCAGCATCTTTGGTACAATGCTGCAGGGGCCATTCTTAGATTTAATGTTTTAGTTAGGTAGGTAATTTATATATTTAGAGTTAGTTTTATTTAATTTTAGTTTTCTTTTTCAGTTATTGTGTTATGGTTGTTATATTATTTTATGTTGTTTTACTTAATTAAAGTTAGTATCTACAAGTTAACATTCCCAAAAAAACAAATTTAGCTCATAAAAATATATTACAATAACGAGCAGTGAGTGAGTTGAGTGACGTAGTTGGGTCGCTCGCTTCCTGCTACTTGCTATATTAATAACTAATAATATTTAATTTGACCACGGAATGCTACTTTTTTTAAATATTTAAGGCCTATTTATTTGATTTTACAACATTAAACCATTAATTCGTTTTGTTTCAATAAATATTCAAATTATCCGAAAAATTCGAATATTCGAATATCGGAAATCGAACTATTCATATTATTCGAATATTAAAAACCAACGAATATTGCAAACCCTAGTGGTGACCTATTAAATTCCCTTTAGCAGCAATTAAAAACAATGTTAAAATCTATTATTTATAATATTAATTTAGTAACACCCCCTTTAACAAGGTTTATAAAAATCCTAAATGAGAAATAATTCAATGAAATAACTTTATGTACTTGAAAGTTAATTTACAACAATCTATTCAGGATGTAAATCAACCGAGTCTGGAAGGGTCACAAACCATACATATCTTCATTGTCATGCTCATTATCAATCATAGGTTGGCTTTGGCCTGCTTCGTCTAGCAGGCATTCTAGGGACAACCTGTCAATGTCATCCCAGGAAAGCTTATCAAACTTCTGTTGGACAATTTTGAGCAGCTTGTTAGATGCATTTATAGCCTCCATGTCAGTCATGCCTGTCCTTCTGAAATATTTTAAAGAAGCCTCATATAACCCTTCAGGTTTTTTGACAACTAGATTGAGCTTGGTCCCGTCCTTGATAGTTGGGTACGACTGCACAGACTGCTCATCAGCCAGTGGACGGCCAAGCAACATTAATTTTTGCTGTTCTACAGGTATACATAATTTTCCAGCTATCTCCCTTTTGATTTCAGATATAAATGTTGTTGGAAGCACCTGAAAATTCATTGAAGGTTAATAGTTACATTGTAATTTAAAGTAATAAAACTATACAAGACAATACATCAGCTGTACGCTCAACACACATACAGCCCAACAGTTTCATAAAAACATATTTGGTAATTTTGGAAAATTACCAGTTTCCATTAAAATCAAGTCATTGATAAGTGTTTTCAATACACGATGGCGCGCCCCGCCAGTTGAATTGACGTTGTACAGTTGGTACGTAGTTTTTTAACAACAGAACCAATGTGTCAGAAGTATGCTGCATTATAATTTGTTAATGAAACGCAATATCAACACACTTGGAATGTAAAATGAATAAATCCCAAATCACCTAAAAGCGGTGTGTCAAACCATATCCAATTTAACTCTCAAAATGAAATTAATACGTATGCAAGTTTTAAACTGTGATTTCACGTCGTCGAAACCTCACCTCCACTGTACATTCGCCGCCTTGTAACTTTTTAACTGTTAGTTTCATCGTCGTATTGACTTTTTATGACTATTATTAATCATGTGCGTTTGTATTGATAAAAAGAGGCAAATTTTATTTTTAGGTCTAATTTATTGATTTCGGATTTTTCGGAGGCGTTCGCATCGCACCCAGCGCCGAGCGTGACAGTGACAGTTTATTGTCCGAAATGTATTGAAATGAATCGAAACGATCAAACGATCGAATTACTAAAATCACGAAGTACTTAACCCCTTATATTTATTATTTACGTCAAATGGCAGCACAACCCAACTTCGACATTGGCAGAGTCATCATGGATATTGCGGTTTGGGTGCATAAGGTCCCTTTCGCAAAAGGTCCCTTTTACAAATGTCCCGTTCTCAAAACGTCCCTTCATAAAGAATCACGTCCCTTTTGCAGAATGTCCCTTTAGCAAAAAGTCCCGTTAACTTAATTCTTAATAAAATAAAATAAAATACAGGTAATTCGTTCAAATACATAATCTAAGAAAATAACATCACGCATGTAAAACTACAGTTTCTGTCTGTCCTCAACCTGCACTAGGCCAACGTCGGGACTATTATTGCCCATCTCTCTCATCATCATCAATGAAAGAAGGCTTAATTTTTCTGTACCTGCATGGGCATTTTTGTAGACGGGAAGTTTTGCGAAAGGGACCTACTTTGGAAGGGACTATCTGCGAAAGGGAAGTTTGGCAGAAGAGACGCTCTGCGAAAGGAAAGGTACCTTTTTAGGAAAGGACGTTTTGCGAATGGGACCTTTTGTAGAAGGGACCGTTCGGAGAGGGGACGTTTTGCGAGTGGACTGTGTCTTGGATTGGCAACACAATAACAGGATGGTTACCAAGAACCAATAAATTCGAAACCTTTGGGTGCCAACTCACTGTTATAGCTAATTCACACTTTGCGAAGTGCAAGTGCGAAGTTCATACATTTGCTGTCAAGTGGCAAGTAGTAAATGTATGAACTTCGCACTTGCACTTCGCAAAGTGTGAATCAGGCCTTACTCGTTTCACTAATGACACACACGTACTATGAATGATGCGTGACGAAAAAAACGAACGTGATCGAACTTCGATTTTTAAAGTAAAAGGGCCTGAGCTTATGCGCCTATTACACCTTCCTAATTTAGGAAGGTGTAACAAGCCCTTTACTCTCGTCGGTCTAAAGAAGACCGACTTGAAATTTTGTCAACGTAGAGATTATGCGTTTGAAGTTATATTTTGTACTGCGTTGACAGCTGTCAAATGCTGTGTGAACTCTACGGAACTTGTGAAACTATAATGTTCTCAAGTGGCAACCATAACAGTTCTTGTTTTCTTGGGTTGAAAATTGGGTCATGTTCCCAATTTTCGTCCGAACTGTATACATGTGTCAAGTGTGTTCAATGCTAAAACAAAGTCGTAAGGCTTTCAAAATTCCAAAGATGAAAAAGATTTCAATATTAATAATTTTGAGCAAAACATATTTGTTTTTGTTCATTTTTATATCGTTCAAATAAACCACATTTTATTAATAAATAAGATCACATAAATTGAACTTATTGAAACCTTACTACACCGAAAGAGATGCACTGAACAACCTAGCAAGAAATTGCAAAAATCAGTTTTCCCTAATTGGCTGGCAACGGACCGACAACTCTTCTTGAGTCGCTGAGTTGAGTTCTTGAGGTGTTTATAGGCGGTGATTACTGATTACTTTCCATCAGGTAACCGCACGCTCGTTTGCCTCCCTCTCTTGTAAAAAAATCTCTAGGCATCAATGAACTGAGATGCGACACATTTTTAAAAATAAAATTAGTGAAGGTGCCTCGAGCCCGATTTACATTGGTCAAGGCATGTCAAGGACACTGGACAGTGCAGTGGTGTAAACCGATCGAACGGTGGCGAGTCAAGTTGCCTTGCCAGTGGATTGAAATAAAATCGCTTACTATTTTTTCACTCCACTGTCCTTGCCACTGTCATTGATCAATGTAAATCGGGCTTACGTACGAGACCCGCGCGGTGATGATTCAGTGCTCTGTGCTTTTTTATTCTGGGTGTCTAGTATGGCTGCGTTTATCGGGTGACAAATTTTGGATAAGGCATCCGTCACCTTCTGACACGTAAATAAGTACACTTGTCAAAAAGTGACGGATGCTTTATCCACATTTGACACGCGATATAGACGCAACCATACTAGGCCCGCTGGACATTCTGGATACAAAAGTACAAGTTGTACTACCCATACAGTGATAATAATATGATAACTACTGATCAGATCGTTCAGTGAATACAAAACGGACACAATCCGAAATGAGTCAGTATTGCATTTTAAAATTAGAAGCAGTTGTAATACGATTTTTAATGGAAGAGCAAATTATTTTGGAATGTGTCCATTTTGTATTCAATGAGCGAGATGATAACAGACTATAACACGTTTAAGGTGATAGATATCCTTTTTGGTAGGCTTTCACTTCAAAATAATTCATAATTGGCCATCTAGATTAGAACATTTACAAAAAAACTTGAAAAAAGTTATCAAAATGTCATCAAATAGCGTTTCATCAGTTTCTGTCGCTAGTAAACAATACTTAATTGCCAAGGAGAATATATAAACAATTACCAAGGTGATATTTGAATACTTTGCCGCTACTTCTTTCGTGATGGACCATAAAACTTTCGTGAAGTTCAAAAAAATAAATTTGAAAAGCATGGATGATAAAGATGACGTCAGCTTTGAGGACTCTAATAACTGTTCAGTATATATTTTTGAAGAAGCAGATTATGAAGGTATCCTTTGCATCTACTGTACATCGAAGTCTGTTAAATTAGAAGTTTAAAAAAAACAGTTACTTACTAACCTTTAATTTCTATGAAATTTGATCATTGCCACGTCTACAGCTCGATGCACCTCCTCAAGGGCAAAACTTTATCGCAAGGTACACCATCTATAAAACATGGTCTAACTTTACTACCCCTTAAAATAAGGTGGCAGCGTGTCGGCGCTGGAAAGCACAAACGTTAGCTAAATATGCGGGTTCAACCTGTATTATCATCAGTTATGAGTAAAATCGTAATTCAAATGATTCTTTTCGCTTAAATCCATCTTTGAACTCGGATCATATAATTTGGCTTTTCGAATTTTAGTCATAGAATTCATTATTTATAGATCTAGATATTGCGCATTAAACGTTTAAGTGTTTGTTTCATGAAAGTGTTATTTTGGTATTGACTGCTGTGTGAAGGTTCACAATTTATACAATGTCAGATATTCGTCAGAACTTAGGTACTATTTAGTAACTATAATATTTACTTACGTTAGTTTATGCTTTACCTACTAGAGCTATGAAGTTATAATATTTAGTGTTGACATTATTTGTAGTCTCGAAAATTATAAGTTCACTAACAAAATATGAAGGTAAGGCATAGGTATTTAATTTATTATATTATGTGGAGCTTGAGCCTTGAGTTTTTTTTGTGGGTTAATAGGGCTTTAATTGTATAGGTACGTAAGAGACGTATAACCTCGTTCCTGAAGCTCAAAGGCCTTTGGTGAAACGGTGAAACCTTATTTTGTAATTTAAATTACAAGTAGGTAGGTACCTGTCTTCTTATTTCAACTAACGATATTCTTACAGCAGCGGGCGTTACGATGATATAGTTCTATTTATAGATAAAAGTGATAGATAAATTATATAGGTAAATAGGACGACACGCAGCGCGTAGGAGGCTTCTCTTGGAAATCTTTTGCGCATGCGTATGACTTATTTTGCGCAGCCTTTGTAGTCTGGAGACTTCGATATGTACCTATAAATAACTCTGATTTTCCCGGGAGGAGAGTAACAAAGTGGTCGATGATTATTGATTAGCATTGACTAATGTTTAATTATCGATGCGACTACGAAGACATACCTAGACCAATCTAAATTAGCAGTAAATGTACTAAAACTTCCTAGGTATAGGGCTTATTGTAATTCATTTGCGTGCCTAATCACTTACATCCGAACAAAGATATTATCATTGCATCTGAAAATGTTTAGATGTCTTGGAGTTATTGACTCGCAAACATATATTATGAACGTCTTCCTTCACACTTTTACTGTTTACAAAATGAACTTTTATATTTATAATAAAGCATAAAAAAGTACCTATGATTTTGGACTCACGGGGACTGCAAGGAAGTCGCAGAACGTACTCTTACCATTTATCATATTACGGAGTTTTTAAATTTTATTATTCGTGCATGGAATTTTAAGAAAAAAGGTCAATTTGGAACTAGTTTTTTTGCACCCGGATCATCTGTGCGCCTTGCTACGCCAGCGCCATCTTTACTTGTCATGTCATTCGGCCAAAGTTTGCCTGGGCCCCGTAGCCAAGGAAACGGGCGTAACTACAATACAACAACTTTGCAAAGTGATTTCTTAACGTGTTACATAAAGAGATCCACAGAATATCAGTAAACAGTACACGGCGACAGTTATCATATCTAAACAGGATTTTCTTCTACGGGAATTTATACGAAAGAGGTGTCGGGAGCTATGAGGATTTTGACAGTTCAATGTATGGCTGGCAGGTGGGTAAGGTATATTTCTGTATTATTTAAGGAGGTATACGTGGTATTAGGTCCTCGAGAGGCTTATTTTAGGTCTAAATGTGATGTTGAGGTGGTATGCGTGGCGTCGGGAGGCGGGCGACGTTGGGAATGAGTTCCCCTTGTTCCCGCTCCGAGGCACGATTACGTATCTATAACACCGAGTCGAGAGCGGCGGGAGGGTCGCGGCGACGGCCGCGCTAGGCACGGCACGCGCCCGACCGTTTACCTGTTCTAATAAACATAACAATGTATAAATCAAGTTGCATCACTAAAAGTTTCTAGCCCTACTACATGGCTAGCAAAAGTCCTGTTCTGTGTATAAATGTAAATATTTGCGATTTACAATTGTCATACTTCAAGCACTTTGAATACAATCACATGAAATAATATGGTTAGATTTAACATGCCTTAAATATTTAACGTTACTATGTAGCGAGAATAATATTTTGCAAATGATTTTTACCTTTGTGGACACTTCTGATAATTTTTAAAATACAGTTTCACATGCAGTTTTGTTAACCCTCTTCAGACTCACAATAAATTATAAGGAAAAAAAAACATTAAAAAAAATATGACATACATTTTGAATATTTTGTATCTCATTTTGCTTTGTGTTAAATATTATATATACATAAGCAACGCACCCTGTTACATTATCACCAATAATAGGGTAATATTGTCCACCCATGCATTACAAGGCAGGTGGGGTCACCCAAGCGAAACCATAAAGCACCTGCATATCCCCTCCACTCCCCACACTATCAATAAGCACACATTGTTCCTAAGCTCACTCTGAAAAACACAAGACAAGCAAGGTCTTTTATCAAGCACAACCTAGCAACCCTTGTTTGATCAATACAAAATAATGTAATCAGCCAGTGTCAAGTCATAATAATGTGTTAGTGTTCAGTGACTGTTCTATTCTATTCTGAATTTGATTTAAAATGACCGAGATGGGTTTTGAGAACGTGTTTTACCTTGAAAGTGAGTGTTTTGCCAATTGTTTTGTTGGGAGGGCTCGGAGGGATGGAGAGGTGTTGCTTGGTAACACTCTGCAAATCTCCTCCACCCGCCCTACCAGATCAATAACATCTCCATCAACCCGGATGGTGTTATGCAATTTATTCAGCATAAATAAAGTATTTAATGTATATATTTAACATTTAATCTGGGTTTAATAACTTTCTTTTGCAAATCATTGCATGGCCCTTAAATTTATAATTTACTATTATGTTTTCATTTAGCTACTGAATGATTGAGATAACAAAAAATATACATATGCTTGGTAATTCATTTAGAATGCAATTTTAAGGTTTCCATTGTTGTAGGACTAATTTATTTTATAATGTTTTCTTAAGTGTTTAATTAGTTTAAGTTTAATGTTAACATTTTATTTTTTAAATTTACCTATTGTGCTTAATGTTTGTTCCAATTAAGGAAATGTTTGGCAATACCTGCTCAAACCATTCACTAATATTGATATCTAATCTCCCAATGCAGGTAGCTTTATTGAAGGGGTGATGCCCTACTCTAATTAAATGGTTGCAAGAGGGTATTAAGTCCGTCCCCACTGCTGCCATCAGTCAAATTACTAGCAGACCCTTTTTATAAAACATTCCAGTAATTAGTCATGCAATAATACTTGTGTAGGTTTTTGTCTTTGTCAGTTTTGTGAAGTCATTGGTAGTTTCCCAGAGTTTGATTATGGTTAGTCATTTCAAGTGAAAAGTAGGTATTGTTGGTATTGTATTGAGTAACTAATGTGTATACAACTATTTTAAGGCATATATTATATGTATATTTTAGTTGGTTTTATATGCATAGTGTAATAGGTACATAGTTCTCAAGGAATATTACATTTTAATTTAGAATTTAACTTCTTTAGGGGTCATACATGTTTGAAAAAACAAAAGTTGTCTCTCCTGTGTTTTTATTTGATAGGACTAAAGTTGACGTGACTCCGTTTATGCGAATGTGGGTTCAGTCAGGAAATTAGACCTTGAAAATATTAACTTTGCATAGGTACCTTGGGTATTTTATTATGAATATATAGGATGGTTTCTAGACAGTAGATTGAATAAGTGACCAGCAAGCAATTTTTTTAAACCCAACTGCCTTTGTAGAATTACGGATTTGGTCTTCTGTAGCATCTGGACTGGGGAGTGGTTGGATGATTTTAAGTAAGTAATGTTAAAGTCACAAGTTCTCACGAAATTTTAACTAACGCGAATTAAGGTAAAAATAACTCTAAACCAAAGCATCAAAGTTTCGAAATCAAGGGTAAAGAAAAAGCCTGTGACACTTCGGATGAAGACAAACCCTACAATACGTCGCATTTAAAAAATCGGCAATCCGTTTAGTGTACAAGGTCACAATGTGGCTTTTATGAATTACTATAATCTATCATAGCATGGATATACCCGAAGAACATTATCCACCTTCTTGGGCAGTCTGGTAACAAAATATGTATCCAGTGGTTGATTGCAGTAGGATGTTAGGTTACTTTTAGTTGGAAATTTGGACAAATCTCGACGGTCGAATTAAAGATACATAGTACATTTTACTCGGACGAATTTGCGGGCAAACACCAAACTGAATGTTGATCGTACTTAATTACCGGCTTTTAACAAGTCTACTGTAGACGTGTGTCTGAAGATCTGGGGTTAGTCGAGCACTATCAGTATTTAACCAAACATGATTCTTGGCCGCTGCGGCGTCTTTGGTGCTACGAGAGCGCAATGCGCACCAAACAATTGAAAACTGCTACATGCTACGGCGCGGCGGAATTTTATGCTAGAGCGCATTTTGGCCTTGCCTCCAATAACTCAGTGGGCCTAGTCTATGCCAAGTCAGATTTTCTATTATTGCTAATGTGCAAGGATGTGTGTTTCAGACTTTGAGTGCTGCGGTGACGAGGTGCTAGTGGAGTCGTCGCCGCCCGCCTCGCCCGACATGGCGGCGCGGCTCGCCCAGCCCGCGCAGGTTAGTACGCTGATCTTGAGCATCTGTACAGATGTAAGCTGCACACTCATTGATAGCACTCAGTTAAATTTTTTTTTCATGATCGAAGCAAAATACTGTAGTTGACCAAATGCCTTTGTCAGAAAATGGTTCAAACAACTTTATTCCCGCTGTTCTTCCTTTGGAAACGTCCAGTGAAAACAAGGCAGGTTACCAAGACAAGGAGACAAGTAACAAATTCTAGACTTAGTTTCATACATGGACCCTACTTTTAAAATCGAAGCCCGATCACGTTAGCTCCGTCTCTTCGGTGCGTTGGCAGATGTATTTAATAATTAAACATCGTATTTCATGTCGAATAAATTCGTATTTCTCTTGCTTTCTCCGTTAGTTTTAGCCATCGTTTGGCTAACTGATAGAAAGCGAAATAAAAACAAACTTAGCCGACAAATTACGATGTCGTTTAATTATTTAATACACCTGTAAATGTATATCTAGCAACTTGTATATTCTCTCTTTTGCTATAGATTAGGAAGAAATGTATTAAGCGACAAACCAAGTCGCGCGGAAGTTGCGCTGGCCGCCCTGTATTCGGATTACGTCACGATACCGTGTAGGCCATGTTATTTAAGTCGCTAACATGTACTGTACCTAATAATTAAAGAAAAATGTAACATAAATATCGACGCCAGTTTGCGGTAAAACTATACCTATTTAAATTTACTTATCCTCTCTACGAACGTATTGCGAATAACCGAATAAGGAATTTGAAAGCGACGAGGATTAGGGATAGGTATTTTTTTATTTGCCATGAGCTTGATCTAAACATGCCCTCCAGTCCCACACCGATTTGGTCGACACACAGAGAGTACCTACCGCACGCACTGTGGGGCGCGCGTGTCAAACAGAGCTATGATTTTATTTATTTGTTGAATTCGGTTCATATTAAATTATTGTAATTAATTAATTTATTCGTAAAATGCATTGATAAAATGTGGTTTACTACTTCAGCGGTAGATTCCGATCGCGATCTTCTTCAATTGATTAAAATTAACCTGATTCCGCACTTGTAGTAAGAATAAGTCTATTGCATCTTCGTTTGGATCCTTACAATCCTAACTTATACTCTATAATACCCTATCTATAACCCTTATTCCAACAAATGTTATAAATGGAAAAGTGTGTATGTCAGTTCCTTCTCCACGGTTCATCTCAACCGATTGACGTGAAATCTGGTTCAGAGATATATCTATATCCTTAAAATGGACGGACATATCCATCCATACTTCCATACTAATAATACAAATGCGAAAGTGTGTTTGTCTGTCTGTCTGTTACCTCTTCACGCTTAAACCGTTGAACCGATTTAGGTGAAATTTGGTGCAAATATAGTTTGATCCCCTAAGGGGGTGAAATAGAGGGTGAAAATTTGTATGTAGCTACGATTTAAACGAGTTCCACGCGGGCGGAGTCGCGGGCAGAAGCTAGTTTCAGATAATTGCCCAGTTGCCGAAGTGATAGCAATAAACGACGGTTATAAGGAATAGAAAAGTTTGGCAAAAAAGTCCAGCCAAAAAATGAGTGTGCTGTTCGGAATGAAATTGGCAACATTATCCAAGATTTACTTTATTTCAACTCTTATTGCCATTGGAAAATATTATAGTTCCAGCTGTCACCACTGGCTGGAGTTTTTTTGCCAGGCTATAAATGTATTATGAAGAGTTGTCGGTCTTTAGAGTAGGCACTATTGGATATAGCATTGATTCTTTTACTTAAGAGGCCACATACTCGTATGATTAAGGTGGAAGGGTTCTGCGATCTGGATCTCGATAACCATAACTACCATAACGCTATTATGTGACTGTTCTTTAGATATTTTATATCAGATTTCCTTGACAATGTTAAACGTGAAAACACGATTAGAAACAAAATCCTCGATCGTTTTATTTTTCAAACAAGGGACCTTTAACGATGATTTTGGATTCAAGAACAAGATGTAATAATATTTATTACTGATGTAACGTGATTTATGATGTGTATATACATGAATATACACATCATAAGTCACGCCAACAAAGTGGTAAAATAAAATCCTACATGTATCGTGGGGATGTTTTTTTTTTCTCGTCTACCCCATAGCGTGGGGTGTCGTTGGATAGGTATTTCAAAAATATTGCTGATGCCGCTTTTCGATTAAGGGATCCGTTTATAAAATATTACCTAAGCTTTGAAGCGCAAAATTTTATTAGAGTCAAATGTCCCTTTTTAACTTCACTTGTAAGTATGTTAGTTTAGTATGTTACAGTCGCGGAATGAAAAGGTTGACCACCTTAAGATCTGTTTTTGCTTGCTCAGTATAAGTTATCAGTATCTGCTTATTGACCAAGTATGACACATTCCGTCATAATGAATGAAATTTCACTACATGGCCCTGACACTACAGATACATGGTTACCATGGTCACGCGTATAAACAACAGCCACTATTGGTTCAAACTGAACTCAAGTCTTTATTGGTCGTTACAATGCGTTGCTATGGTCACGTATAAACAACAGCTACAATTTGGTTCAATATTATTTCTCTCGTCTGTTACCCAGTTTAAAAAGGTAACATGTGCTTGCAACGCGTAAATGAATTTATTTGAAAACTGGTCAATCTCTTCTTTTTGTTTGAGTTAAATCTTGCAACTCAATTTTGAACCGTTTCCTGTTATTGGAATGGACTGAAAGTGGGACTGAATGACAATTCATTAAATGCAATATTAGGTATTATTATCTAAGCGCATATGATAAAGTGGTTGGACGATAGCTACAGGATCTCTGCTATACTTAACGTGGGTGGACCCATCAAGTTGTGACTCGTTAGTTAAGTTTTGATAAGCAAATCATGACTCCAGAGAAAAATACTTTAGACGGCTTCCTCCAGTCTTTAGCCTTGTTCGAGTAGGTACTAGAGGTGTGCGCGGCGCCGGTTTCACGCCTTTCACGCTGAATCTACGCCTAGGCGGCATGGAAAAAATTACAGTGGCGGCGTAAAATCGGCGTGAACCAGGCGCGGCGCGTACGTCTAGTAGGTAATACTGTGAATTTGAGACTTTTCAAACACTTCATTTTATTCATAGGTTATATTTATGCGTGTTGTGTCGTAGGGAGCGGGCGCGGGCGGCGGCGCGTCGCCGAGCGCCGTGCGCGAGTTGATTGTCATTCCGGAGATATCCAACTCTATCAACTTGCAGCACGCCATACAACAGGTATGTTCACAGTCTCAGGGGACTATTTTACTCAAATACGTTGTGAAATAACTACCACTTTTTCGGTTTGCGCGGACTGGTTGCGCCTGCGTGTTGTTGAAATGGGAACCTAAAAGTTCTCTCTCAGAAAATGAATCAAAGATACACGGCAGTGTGTCCTGCCAAGTTCGAATAAAGACCGAGTGTTACTGCAGTGTGTATATTTATACGAACCCATTTAGCCTTTTTTCCCACTCTTTATGTATAAAACATTCTGGTTTATGCACGGGTGTGGCTCGCTAGTTACTGATAAATGTTAAGTAAAGATCAGATAAAGCTTAATATAAAGCTTAATTTTGTGCTACTATCAAAACTATGTTACGGCGTTTTTAGTTCGTAAGCTGTAACCAATTATGAGCAGGTTGTTTTTGTAGTAGTTAATAGAGCGTAAGCGTAATACGCACACATGTTTAATAGTGGCGACACTGGGTCTTGTACGAATTGGCGCTCATGACATATCTCCCTTGTTTCTGTGAGCTGAGTTAATACCCAACTGATCAGATCACATGATATTGTAACATACTGTATAGAACAATTTTGTGATGTTCGTTGTGTGACTAGTGTTGCCTGGTCTCATCTATCAAAAATCGTGACCGTGTTCAATAAAATCGGGACAGTACAAATAATATATGAAAAAAATGCCCAAATTACAACCGCCCTGCAATGCCAACTTCGGCGTGCCGTGTTTAGCATCCGCCTCTGAAGATGTGCTGAAAATCGGGACACTTGTCGTCCAAATCAAGGGTGTACAGGGTGTTCTGGCAACACAACTTAGGACAGACAACCACTCAATCGTGCAATTTAATGTTAACCATTAAATGCATAAATTTAAGTATGCTGATTAAAGGGAAACATTTTCGAGATTTACTTCGTCTCATTGCATCCTATGCATCCTACAATCATGCATTTAAGGGCTAAGCGGTGGAGCACACCTTTGCGACTTGAAAACAGAAAAGCATGTCACGGAAACCATGTTTAAAATCCCCTTCACCTCACCGCCAGTAAATTGGGGAAAGGGCATAGGCTAAATTATTATGTAGGAGGATACAACTGACATACAAATTGAATAATCCGCAGGTGTCCAGCACAGTGGTGAAAGTGAATGGAGACAGTTCGGGACATTCCAGCCCCACAACCGAGGCCCAGCATGCTTACATCACAGTAGCTAGTAAGTATTAAACTTGAAGTCCATTCTGAGTGATGTGTTGTTTTAGGTCGTCTTGCAACGTAATTTACTCTATGTTTAGTGGTAAACGTCGTCAAATTATAGCAGAATCGCTTGTAGAAAAGCATTATAAAAAAAACCGGGCAAGAGCATGTCGGACCATGCTCAGTGTAGGGTTCCGAAGCCGTAACGACAAACACAAAAAACTATCTCAAAAATCAACATGTATGAAACAATTTTCTATTTAAAGTTATTTGGCGCTGTCTTAGATGATTTTTAGTAGGTATAAACCCGTTAATCGCCTGTATCTCAGGAACTAATCATGTCTACTTAGCCGTGATAGTTTTCCTTTAAAATTCGTTATATGCGCTTTCGTTGAAGATTTTTTTCAGATTTTTAGTACTTGTAGTTTTGGCTGTAGGGGGGGGGGGACACTTGACTCTAACAAAAAATAGCGCTTTAAAGCTTAATATTTCATAAACGGATCCCTTAATCGAAAAATTGTTTACATAAACCCGCAATATTTTTGAAAGACCTATCCAACGACACCCCACACTATGGGGTAGGCAAGAAAAAAAAAAGACATCCCCACGTTACGTGTAGGGAAGGTGCATTAAAAAAAAATATTTTTCAAAATTTTATTTTACCACTTTGTTGGCGTGACTAATATGTACATTCATGCCAAATTACAGCTTTCTAGTACTATGAGTCTCTGAGCTAGACTGGGGACGGACGGACGGACGGACGGACGGACGGACGGACATGGCGAAACTATAAGGGTTCCTAGTTTGACTACGGAACCCTAATTATAAAGCATTAGAATTGACGTATGCGAGCGGAAGCAGTTGGTAATCGATGTACTGTTGAGTTGGTTGCATTGCCTCTGTTAGTTCAATTTCTGTATAGAGAAAGGCAAAGCTTACCTATTGATGTCGTTATAAATACTGCTATTCCTAAGTTCAAATATCCAGCACCTTAAGCTTACAAACCCGATATATTTACTTAGTGTGCTCCTATAAGTGAAGAGGAGAAATCTCTTAAATCCCATTAGTTACGGAGTTTCAAAAAATATTATAATTTATAATTATTAGCAAATATCAGTGGTTATTAAAGTTTTATACAATTGTATGAAACAAAACGTTTCTTGCGTTTTGTTTTGTTTTGGGGAATTTAAGTAAAATCCAATATTTTTTGCTTCCGATCTAAAAATGAACATTTCTTTTTGCAATTCCTCACGTTTTGTTGACATTTTTAATTTGTACCTAGTCAGCATGTTTGTGTAAGTATTTTATTTATTTGTGTATATTTATTTTGGCACTTTATTTTGCGTGTTGACGACACAGTGCAGGACGAATGGCAGACCAGCACCGACCCATTGCCCGTCAAGACTGAGATCCACAGTGACGAAAGCAAGTGTTATAACTGTTTTACTATGTTATACGAAAAACAAGTGACATACTATCGTATAAGTAATAGACCCGCGTGGTTAGGACCTGCCATTTTGTTCCAAATTGCGTGTACAGCCTAGTTTGTATTAGTATTAGTCAGTATTTTCATTTGCCTTCTTGTAGCCATCAATAGTTTCCAATGCAATGCTTTGATTGGTTACGGCAACAGTTTCCTGTTTGCATTATCTGAAAATGCTCGAAGGAACTGTTTATGATCCTACCAAGCCTTCAATTAGTATCAGGAGACAATCGATCCAGCATCTGCACTGATTCTGCTGTTAATATGCAGAATCCAACAAGATGTTGTCGTATTTATATAGACGACAGTATCTAGTTCGGTCCGATGACATGACAAAAATAATCTCTAAAAGAAAAGGCACCCGCTTTGCCTAATCTCTTCCGAAATAATTATGAACATTCAATAACCGAGACTACATTATACGGAAGACAAAGTAAATCAGCTCGAAGGAGATGTGTATATCCAATGGGGATTTCCTGCATGTTTAGCATACTCATGTTGTATAGAAGGGATGGAAGGATAGATCGACGCGAATTGCGTAGCTCTATCCAATGACATTAAAATGTAAATTAGCAAAAGTTCGGCTTGAGCGCTGTTGTTAGATAAGGCGCAACTTAAGCTGAGCTACTCACACTTGACACTCAGTTTATTAGATTGTTACAACACTTCACTTTGTACAAATGTCCCAGCTCACGTTTTTACACGCAAGGGAAAACGAGCAGATTATGTAGATTAAAACAAGCAAATCAAGTAACTCCGAGTGATTAAGACTACTTACAATAAAACCGAAGCACTATCAGTAGGTACTCAGCTGTCTATCGCTGCTCTTCTGGCATCTGTCAGTTTATTTTTTATGACAGAAAATGTGAAAACGGTAGACAACCGAGTATTATGAATAATCTGGTTTTACTGTACGTAGCATTACCTCGCCTCATTTGTGGTAGGCCATGGTACAGTCAAGGGCATCAATATGTATAGGTACACCACAAAGCTAGGTCTATGTGTATGTACATATTTTTGTACCTTTGTGCGGATATTTATTTTAACCCATGACACATAACATTTACATGAAATGATTTTTTTGATTTAAGATTATATACTTTCTCAAGTTTTTCCTTAATGTCCTGCCCAAAACTAAGCGTTAACTAGATCTAGACATGAACATTAAATTCTGCGCAACAGCAGATGTAAATTGAAACCATTGCAGTGCAAGATGATTGCATCATCCATTTGTGGGGGCATTACTGCAATGTCAACAAGGACAAGCAAAGAGGCCTCCGTAAGTTGGTAACGCATTGGCAATCTTGATATATCTGAGCTCCACCGACTCTTGAGTCAGAGTCTACCTACCAGCAGGTAGCCTGTATAATCGTACCGTAAAAACCAGGATGATTATGTAGTGTGTACTATTTATCAAAACGTAGGTATAATATGTTAAAGAGATCACAACAGGTTACTCACGTAAATAATGTCGATAATCGCTCGACATGTTTCGGGCTGGTCCGGAGTCCCTGTTCATGAGCAGACACGCACGACGAACACTGCGGGCCAGCGCTCCGTTTGCCAGGCTGCTCGGTGCGTGCGGCGTGGCTGGCGAGGAACTACCCCCGTTTTCCTCATTATTGTACATTTATTCACAAATGAAGGGTTGCACACAACACTAACTACGTCACTTGTTAAAGACTCGCCACAATTGCCACTGGCAATCGCAATGTCTGAGTCTCACAGAAGTTCTATTTTTAAAACTTAGGAATATGATTTGGGAACTAGGGCTGTATGGCGTCGAATATAGTCGCATTGCGTAATGATTTTTTAAAACGCGTCACTACTTTACGATAGTATGTTACATTCTTATTATGGTTATGGTTTGCACTTGTGTATGTTGCTTTGCTTGACGCTTGAGTAACAAAGGCTATTGAGGATGGAAATACAATCAAAATATAATTATGTATAGTGCTCCCAGCTTCTTACTAGAGTTAGGCTAGCTATCTCGAATATCTCTATCATATTTGCCCTCGCGGCTGAGTATATTTGTCAGTAGTGTTTCATAGAAAAACGAGAATTTCCGATAGCTGTTTAGAAACTGGTAGTACTGTATTGTGTTAGATAACGGAATCATATAGAATAGAATGGAATTTATTGCCACACATTTGCTGTTACTAATTATTATTATTATGGTTAAGTTACTAATTATTCGAATAAAAAAAAAGAATAAAGAAACTGTAAAAAAACAATCAGATATTGCGGCAAAACCGCGACAGGACGCACTTCTCACTTCTCTTCACTTCTGCGCAGCGCTGGTTTTCAGCAGGCCACTTTTCACTCGTTACCATTTCAAGATTTTTTCTTAATTTCTCAAACTGATGCTCTTATACCTAGTAAATATTTAATGAAAGTACCCGTACCATATAAAAAAACGGTTCTTACTGCCGCTTTTTATAACTTTAATTTTTTTAATGATAGGTGCATTAGAAACAATGATTTATGTAATCTATTCTGAAGATTCTGTGACTCAATCGCATTTCGATTTAAATAAAACTTTATCAGAAGGAGGTAAAGCGAATGTTGGGATATTTTTTCGTAGAAAATGAATATACCGATAACATTTTACTATAAAAAAATTACGCCATATTTTAATGTTGTCAGATTTTTATAGGGTATGATTCGAGTAGGGCTTATAATCCAATTAGACGGACCCTACCTTGTTAGGAATGACCTCCAGCTTAGTTTGATACTTTCTTTTCACTTGCCCCTGTGTGGATTTACTATAAATAATCCTGAACACACTGAGCTTCTCAGGAAACCTTTGAAGCACTGACCAAACAGATCACAATCTACTTATCTCAACCCGTCAAACAGATACCACAATAAAAGGAAAGTTAAAAAAAAAAACACCGTAGTACCATCTCATGTAAAGTTCAAAATAGTTTAGTAGGGATTATAAGGGGTGCATTAAAAGTAATAATGGTTGATAATTGTCGGTGCCCCTTCGGATTATCTACCTGGATGATGATCAAGAAGCGAGGGGCCATCCCGTTGTCATGCGATACACCTGCTGGTTACCTTTGATATGACGCGTGCCGGCTCCCGGTTCCTATTATACTGACGCGTATTGAACATGAGGTATTTTATTTCGCAATATTAAATTGATATAGTGTGATTCAAAAAAATATGTACCTAGTTACTTTAGCGTTATTTTTGTTTAAAAATATATATTTAGTAATCGGGTTTATTTATAGTTTCTCTTTAGTTAATATTTTTTTATTTTTTTTATTTTGCCCGTATTTGATTATTGTTCTGTTCAGGTTGCAAATAACATACTTAATTTGAAGTCATAAATGAGCAGAGTGTGAGTTTTATTGCCGTTTTAGTACATAATGATTTCATCTAATGATTTATGATAAAGGCGCAGATGAATTACAAATTAAAAGATAACATTTTCTTTATAGGTCTTTAAAGGTACAAACACTCCTTTGTAGGCCGCGGTGTAAAAAGGTCAAGTTTACAATTCGACGAAAAAATATAAATTATAACGATTTACTTCAACTTTGTAGATTATTGTGTAATTATGTCGTCATTAAATAACTGTAAATCTAAATGAAATTATTCATGTAAAGTTAAAGCGCGACATCAGAGTTATTAATTCTTGAAGATTATTTGTACTTATCACCTATCGAAACTGTTAAGTATTCCAGTTATAAAATATTACGGCATAGGATCAACCTGTAACATCATCCTACCTACAAAAGGGAAAGTTTTCTAACATAATAGGCATAACAGGTGGGGTGGGTCCACCCATCCTCATCTCTTTACGCACGAGAGCGAATCAGCAATATGTAAAGCGAGACGGTGTGCTAGACGTCGAGAGAGACGTAACGAGAGCGAGAGGGCGGATACGGTTCTGGGAAGTTTGCGTCGGACGAGTTGCCTGGGAGACGTCTAGCGACATGGAACTGCCTCGTTACCGCTCTTACTACCCCTGTGAGTGCCACCCGTTGCTGCGGTTTAAGGTTTCAGTGTAATTTGGAACGGTCGGCGGTTCGGTTCGATTTTCAAATTCGAATTTTCATGGTCTTGGGTTTGTTTTTTGCCTGCCAGGATCTAACCCAGTTAACCGTTTTTGTGACAGTGAAATTGTAACTTGCCAGTTCTTCGCGGTAAAGATTCTGCTACATATTGTGCAGTGGGGGCAAATACGTTTCTTTAATATTTAAACACAGTTCTAACTCGGTTATCTTATCACACGTGCTTTATGATGAGCACTAATAGATCGGTAACTGAGCAACTTCTTAAAAATGTGTGTAACGCGTGTTACATGCAAGCCTCGTTTATCGGTCAGGTATGCGTTTGCCCAGAAACTCGAAGACACGAGTCCAGTTGGCGGAGGTTCTATCGTTAATGTAATCTGAGCACTACAAAGTCGCTGTCACAGAAAAACGCATTTCATTCTGACTCCAGTAATTTTCATCCCATAACAAAATTTCATTATCTCTTTCACATTATTCAGAAATATATAAACTCGCCCATTGAATTAGAGACGTGTTCACATATTTCCGACTCATCATGTCGCAGGTATATTGCGAGAACTAGCTTATTAACACAATAACTGATTAACATTTGCAATAACTAGCAATAACAATTCGCAGGATACTCACGAATCAAATCAAGGGATCATCTCTGCATAATAAAATTCGAAGCTTTATAAGTGCTATTCTTTTCACTCTTTATTGGTATCAATTGCTAGAAAGAGGTGGCGCTTACGTGGCTTCGAATTTCAGAGCAAGGGTGTGATGAGTTGACTAATATTTTTTTATTTGTTTAGGTGAGGGCAGTAATGGTGTAAACTACCATGTGCAGTATGTGGAGCCGCAGGAGATCTATACGCAAGGCCATGAGTCCCACATGTAAGTTGTCTTGAACTGCTACTACTCATTATTAATTACATTACCTACGTGTAAAATATAAAAACCGGGAAAGATCATGTCGCACCATGCTCAGTGTAGGGTTCTAATGCCGTTACTATACACAAAAAAAACCATCTCGAATAACGACAAACATGAACGAATTTTCTATTTAAAGTCTTATTGTATACACACTTTAGTCGCCCGTATCTCAAGAACCAATCAAATCTACTTTCATTTAAGATATTTTTCAGATTTTTAGTACTTATAGTTTTGGCTGTATTACGCTCTCTACTATACCCTAGCGAAAATGACACTTCGTGTTCAATATTTCCTAACCTGTGTTCCAAATCTAAATATTGATAGTAACATGCATAAGGTTTTTCAAGAGCTACCCAATAATACCTACCTCATTCGATGTTATAATGTTAAACAATATTTTACCGTTGCTTTATCCTGAAAAAGAGTCTGTTAATCAAATCACTACATAATGATAAAATAAAGTCCCCTGCCGCGTCTGTCTGTCTATATGTTCGCGATAGTCTCAAATACTACTCAACGAATTTTCATGCGGTTTTCAGCATCAGTAAGATATTCATGGAAGGTTTTATGTACAGTCAATTCTGGATTATGTACGGGTGTTACAGAAAACGCCCATAAACCGAAGCGAAGCGAGGGCGGGTCGCTAGTGTAATATATTTTAGGGTATTCCAAAGCAACAATGTATACAAAGGAACGAACGAAAGAATAACACGTAAGGAAAGTCAAGATACCGAACACATTCCTAAACGAAATGGGTTAGGTTACCTAAAAATGCTGCCGTTTGTAAAAGTCTTATAATTGTTTGTTAAGCGGCAATTCGTTAGTGGTTATTATGAGAGATTTATCCAAAATAAACATTTTGTTTTGTAATGTAGGTATTACTCTTAAGCGTATCAGAGACGAGATATTGAAATAACCCGGGCGTACTTTTGGCAGCAAAAACTTGATCTCGGCTCCGATATTATGTAACGTCTTAAATTTTATATATTTATGGGTATTTAGAGATCCTCTGAACCGTTATAGGAAAATCATCCGTTGCCACTGAAAAAGAAAAGACAATATGTTCATACAAACTTAACTGATGCCCATTATTTTTCCGTTCCTAAAAGATTAGAAGCATTCAAAAAAATAGTAGTTATGCTTTGCAATTAAATTAGACGCGGATATTTTACTATAATACGATGAAAGATTTATTTCGTCGCAAAAAAATCGGCTCGCAATAACATCATTACATAAAATCACGGAGGGCGATACAAGTAGCGTTATATTTTTGCAACTGCGAACCTTTGACGTGGGCGGCTTTTGCTGGCTTCTGAGGAAACCTACAAACTCTATTCAACTTTCGAATTGAATTTGATTGAAGATTTTATTGCGCGCAATAGCTAATAATAAACAAATTCAACTTCATTTTAACTTTGACCAAACTGAATTGCGACTTTAGGTTTCGTAATAGGTTAAGGTCTCGGAGTGTTTTAACCACACCAGCGTAATGTTAGGAGAAAAATAATAAATAAGTAATACCGCATTGATGGGACACAACGTTAACGTAATGGCCCCAAAACTGTATAATAAATTGCCTACAACTTTAAAAAATACTGACTCTAAAAAGTTCAAACAGTTGCTATCAAGAATGCTGGTGGATAAATGTTATTATACTGTTAATGATTATTTTAATGATGCTGACCTTGACATTGAAAAACAAAAAGTGTAATTTGTAATGAATTGTAATCATGTTTTGACATTAACATTTATATATTATTATTATTTTGTATTAGTTTAAGTTTAAAATAATTTATTATGTATTTCGTATGCCAAAAGGCGCGTCATGGAATTACTGCATATTTTACCACATTGTCACCTGATAATTACCTGTGATGACGAAATAAAGACTATTCTATTTTATTCTATTCTATTCTAAAAACGTGTAAATTAATTGCGCCAAGACGAAACGTAAGCGAACTGCTTGCGACCGCAAAACGTCGCGATGCCGCGCGTCGCCCACCACGCGCGGTTACAAATGCGTCAAGCGTCACAACACTTAAAAAGGACGCAGCCATTATTTAACCAGCTCGTCAGAAACGCCATACATTTCAAATAAAGCATTTTCATTTCGATTCCGCTCGAACAGAATCGATGTTACATCGGTTCTGATCAAAGAGCAAAATATCCTGCTCGAAGTACCGGTAATTTCGCTCGCTGATTTGCTCACCGCCATCGCTTTCTCGTCTTTCCTACCTTATAAGCTGGCTCTTTAGTTGCATTTTCACTTGCTAATCTTGAAAGCGAGCCGGCCATATCATTTTAGTTGCGACGCCATCCTACTGCAGGAAGAATCAAAAACCAAAAATACCAGGTTAATCCCGAGATCATAACCGCTCGCGAATCGATTCCGCTCCAAGCGAGTGTTTACGAAAAACCTGGTTAAGAATCATAATTAACTGGTACTTTTGAACCGTTCCAAAGTCCTGAAAGGACGCGGCAAATGTTTGTCAGTAGCGCTCCGCTTTGTGTTTGTACATTTGGCTTATTTTCACCCTATACTTTGTGAAATTACCCTTCTTACAGGTTCAATTAAAATAATGTCTACATGTTGATGTTTTTCCTACACCGTAAGAAATTCGGTTACCACAGATATCATAATCTTATCTTATCTTAAATCTAATTTCGTGAAATAGAACAACTATACTTGTAGTGCCTGCACGGCGCACAACTAGGGCTGCCACCTTTCGAAAAGAGCAGACCTTATAGGTATTAAATAGATCAACTCAAACGATGCTATTGCTAGGGCCGGCTTGATTTAAAAAAAAACATATTTTGTTCGTAAGAGTTTGTTGTTCATGATTGCTCACGTCTAACAAAAAAAAAAACGCATATCGTTTTATAGGTTACTTTACAATTAACTCCGAGTTCACCAGTTTCGCTCGTCTGTCCATGTCCATAAATTCGCAATCAAGGTAAAATCGCGTTCATTACTTATGGGAATTGACAAAATTTTGCCTAATATATTATCGGCAGTTCTGTAAAAGTAGCGATACATTTGTTTCAATCTGTTGGATCTAATCAAAAAGTCAATCATTGGCTATATTTTTAAAACAAAGTGAGTTGTCAGCTACAACTTTCACTGGTCTACTTTGACATATCGATGTTAAGCCCGTAGCCCACATAATGCACTATTCGATCCCATATACTTCGGGTTGAAACCGGAGGGGTGCAGCCCTACGCTCAACCCAGCAGTTTTGTTTGTTTGTTCGGACTGGATCGATTTGAAAAAATCTTTCACTATTAGAATCCTACATTATCCCTGATGAACATAGGCTATGTTTTATTTTTCTGTGCGGACGGAGTCGCTGGCTACGGCTAGTTTTAAAGAAAACAGAAGCGACGGGTAATGCAATATACGTAGTAACTCTGCTCAGATTCCATAAAAGTAGAAGGACAAATTGTAATAAAATGTCGAGTGATTAAAGAGATTTGATTACACAATGACTTTGACTATTTTATGAAAAGTACGTAGAGTACTCCTCGAGGATAAATCTTTTGTCTTGGGCGCGCTTGTACCCCTCACAGCCTTCAGGACTCGTAGCACTCATAGCACCCTCGCTAAGCTCGGGAGTTAAATCTGGTGTCTTTTGTAACTTTCAGGTCTCAATATCGCTCGTGACTTTAAAAAGTGCTTTATCCTCTCAGTGAATGATCTACTATAAACTGCAAATAAACTAAGAGCGGAATAGCGCGTTAACATCCAAAACGCCTCCGCCACGCTTTATCCAGTGCGACACCTGGATAAAAATCACAACATTTAATTTATACAAATACCTCCACCTCTGTACGCCTTAACTTAGCAAAATTGGTCCAGGGAAACCCTCCGCACGTACCCCGTGTACGGCGTGGCCACGGT